>JAUIMM010000094.1:15175000-15775000 GCA_031769625.1 Taudactylus pleione
ACTACAAACTGACAGGAGTGCAGAGGGTAGAAGAACAGACTGAAATATATATACCCCTCGCTCTTCTGAATGAGGGAAACAGTTGAGTTGAAAGACACAGTGTAGGTTAGTTTAGGGCTGCCAGCATGTGGAACCCAATTCAATAGTGTGTGCACCCAGGGAAATCTAGAAAGGTATAGTCTGTGCCAAGAGAAGTGTCTAATACCCCCCAGGGGCATGCCTAGCACTATCTTTACATCACCAATCCACCTCTCAGCATCATGCCCCCCTAATCGCTCCCCTATCATGGCTCACCCGATCTCCCACAATATTATCATATCCCTATCAATCCCCCCAAATCAGTCACCTCACTTACCTGTGACATTATTATGTCCCACAGTAGTGTCCCCATTTCCTATTATGCCAAATAGAACTGGAGGGCATAATTATATATTAAATTCACTAGTCAATGCATTGTGTTGACTCACTCACTGACACTGATGTCTGACATTAGGGTGTTTCCTGGACACTAGGTGTGCACTCCTATGGCTGCCAGGGCTTGCTTGGACCAGTAGTGCCTCAGGAAAAAATGCCATGCGACCGTGCCATCCCGCTGCATACCCCGGATTTTGAAAAGGAAATCCATTCTGCACATGTGCAAACTGTATTTCCTATGACTCCCTGGCCCCCATGCAGTGATGACATCACTGGCAAGTCGCGCCCCAGAATACCGTGTGAACGGCATTGTGGGGCACGTGCACCGGGCACAAAAGTGCAAGGAGGGAAACTTAGTTCTCGAAGCACTCTTTGGTTGGTCTCTAAAAATGCAGATATCAGCTGCAGCAGGGGAGACTGATCATCAGTCCCTCTGAGCCACCCTCTGCTGCGCTCTGAATGTGGGGATTCTGGGGGTTCTGTACTTGCACTGGGGGACAATAAAGTCATTTGGGGAGGGGATGGGGGGTGAAACAGTAAAAAGAAAAATAAACTAGTCACATGGAAGGATGGGGTTTTTTTTCCTTCAGAAAAACAAGGACATATTACGCCGGGGGTGGGGTTGGAGAGTTATACAACAGGGTCTGTTACCACTGTATATATTTATATGTACATTATATACACTGTATATATATCACAGAGGGCACCGGGGCCAAGTGACACTATATACTGGAGTGCCGGACCGTTTTCGTTGTATGTATATATATATATATATATCTTTTACATAAAATTTATTGGCATGGTTGTCTGTTCAATTATGCATTCGGACACCCCTGCACTGATTAGAATGAAACCAACGCGTGGTCAGACCTCCCGTTGGTGTACAGTGGGAAGAACTTTGGGGGTCATTCAGACCCACTCGCGAGCGGCAGTACGCTCGCAAGTGGGTCGATGTTCCCCACTGCGCATGCGCACGACGGAGGGAGCTCCGTCGTGCGCATGCGCGAGACCCGGTGAGCGAAGGACTTTCCATCGCTCCGGGTCTCGCACCAAAGGGGGCGTGCTGTCGATGTTGATTGACAGCATGCCCCCTTTGGTGGGCGTGCCGGGGGCGTGCCTGCCAGACGGAGGCGTTCCCATGGGATGTCAGTGGGAGTGATGGTCAAGACCATCGCGACCATCTTGTTGGACGCTCGTATATGCTGTGGGTGGTGACCCACAGCTATACGAGCGTCCAGGAGCACGCTCCATTTTAATGGAGGAGGGCCCTGATTCAGAGCGAGCGCTCTGGTCAGAGCGTCCGGCTCTGAATCAGGCCCTTTGACCCAGGGAGCCTGTTCTGAGCCTTCCACTGGATGGATTTGGACGAAAACTTCACAGAGTGGTAACATTGGATCCCAGAAGACATACTAGGGGGTTGAGGTCCCGGTCGGTTCTCCCGTTAGTGTATGGGACCTCCCTCTGTGTGGGCGGACCTCTCCTGCCACACAAAGAATCTGCTGTGCACCAGCGCCATCTCTGGCAATACTTTCAGAATATATATAGTTCACATAAATATATACATTATATATATATGCTGTGCAGAGAAGGGGCATGCACAGTATAAGACTGAGCAAGACAGTGTTTTCGGACAACCGAAAAGACTGCCTGCGGGGTCTTCGCATGGACAGAGTGTTAATGTAATGAAAATTTGGTAATAATCACAACGTTATTGGCCGAATTTATTCAAGACAATTTCGTGATTATTGCAAATTAGACCCCCAGGTACCGAACTTTAAAGAGCTTTTAGTTGTACCATTCGATTAGGCTCAAGAACTGCTTCTCCCACCAGGAACGGATGTCTGTCGCCACAGTCTGCACAATACACTCAGTATTTCTACAAACCTCTGACTGCTTCCAACTACCAAGGCATCCACAGCAAGACATTACACCACCTTTTTACTTTTGGTGAGTCTGTGGATTGCCAACTGGTAGGAAACTGACAGGCCGGGAACACCCGCTATGGGACTGCATCCCTTTCCATCCCAGGACGGCTATGGTAATACCGGATGTAGAGTGCAAGCCAACGACACCGGGGATCCAGCTATATAATCTGTCCAGGGCCCAAAGCTCTTGACTTTCCCAAAACTGGCAGCTTACCGGACCACGTATCCTGTGCTGTGGGCATCTGCGGTTGGCTCACCAACTGCTGTCTGTGATGGACTTGCAGCATGATTGGTCAGGCCAGGCAACAGAATTTCCTATCTCATAAACTCTTCAGTGACAGCAAGGATCAGGCAGCCATAATACTGGGACTAGGATTAGCGAAGCTGGGTTCTACAACGTAACATTGGATATTGGCCAGTCAAGACAAAGAAAGTGCACAAACCCTCTCCTCCATTTCAGAAATGGGAATGAGTCCTCATTCAGCATTACTATCGCTAAATACGATAAAAGACAGGACTATGAGGTCTATTCAAAGGGCAGTAAAAAGCCCTGTTTTGCAGTAAATAGGTCTTTTCTCTGCTTGGTGCTATTCACAGAGCGGGTTTCCATGGAGAAGTTCCTGACTTCTCCAGTGGCACCTGCGCTCCGTGGCTGAATCGTATCACCATACTTTTGTATGTTGAGTAGAATTCATAAAAGAACGGAAAGCTCTGCTTTCCGTTCTATGACTGTGTACAGATTCGCCATCTCAGGATGGTGTAATCTGTACTACAATGTGAAAAGGATTTAAAGGTTGCTTACTTCCCTGTGTTCTGTCCATCCCCAGTTCAGCTCTGCCCCTTGACAACCCAGCAGCCTCCCCTGAGCTCAGCTGCCAACGCATGCGCAGGAAGGACCTGCCTTCACCTGCACTCTTCACAGAGAGGACCGCAGCTGAAAACAGGACCGCTGGATCCCTGGATACCGGATCGCATCACTGGAAAGGTAATTATACATGAATTGCTACTTAACAAAGCTATATATTGCATCAAACTGATATATACATATATATATATATATATATATATATATATATATATATATTGATGGATGACCAGAGCTTTCCAGCAATCAGCAGCTTAGCACTACGGCTGGGCGAAAAACCTACATGTACATGACTGCTGCGGCTGGGACACTGACAGAAGATGCTGATCGGCTGCTCTAATTATGTGTGTAACCTCTGCCTGTCTTCCAGCCGCCAGTCATGTATGCAGTGTGCGACTACAGGCAGCTATCTATATGTATGTCTGTCTGTCTATCTATCTATCTATAAATGTTGTTATAAACATATTGAAATAGATATGTTTTTCCTAACTAATGGACATAGAAAAAAAAGCTATGTCACTAAAATATAAAATTTACTTTTGCATATTTAGAATGATCCCAGAAATTCACCCTGTCACATTCACTTGAGTATATTCATATTAAGGACGCCAATCCTGCTCCATGTTTTAATCCCGAGATTGAAAAGATCTCAATTGAATTCTACCCACAATTTGACCTACTGCCCAAGACTCCTACATACATTGACTTCATGGGGTAGGCAGAGGGGCAGTATCAGAGCAGGCCTACATGTTCCTAATATAACATTCCACCAACAAATGAATCTCCCCCATTGTCCCCCACATTCATGAGTCATTGCCCCAACCCCCTGACCTCACCTGTCAGACGTCTCACTGTATCACTTCAACTTGCAGAGCCAGAGATGTTGACTCACATGCAGTGGAAGAAGAGTATCTCCACCTCCCAGTCCCTCCCCCGTCCACCTCAGCTGCCACTCACTTCATCACTAGCACTACTGTGACAGTTGTCTGCAGTGCACAGAGTCTCTCTGTGCAGATCAGAAGAGTGTGGGCTGGACATACGGGCCGTCGTGCAGCTGCTTGACCTATGACATCACACCACCACATAGCCGTTCATAGGTCACGGCCGTGCCAGATCTGAGTAGCCGGAAGAGCCCTGCGCTGCCGAGGCCAGAACAGTTAGCTAGTACTGCAGTAATTGCACCACTGCGGAGGACGCCACACCCACTGTAAGTAATCCCGAAATCCCTGGATTGAAGCCTCCAATCCCAACATTAATATCCCAGACTTTTAGGGCTAAATCCCGGGATCCCATGGACAGTTTCAAATTTAATATTAAAGTAGCTAATCATTTATGCTGGGATGCAGTAATTACGATCAACAATAACGATACTGACATTCATAATGTCGGCAGTTATGATGTACACTGTAGAAAGGTCGACAGGCAACATATCGACAGTCATGTTCACAATGTCGACATTGTCAGAATGTCAACATTAGGGTTAGGCTGCGGGATGGGAGGGTTAGGGCCAGACTGCACTGGAGCTGACAGTCACATGATCGCTGGGACCCGGAAAACCCAATGCAGTCGTTGGGAGAAGGTAATTCACCACTGGGACACCAGGGACCATATGTCAACATTCTATCATGTTGACATTTCATCAGTTTCTACATGAAGTCTCGACACAGTCAACGGCGATATTCAGCATGTCAACATTCTTATGTCAACATTATGAATGTCAACATATACCTAACCCATTTGAGCCTGCCCAATACTTCTGTACATCGGGTAGATGGCCACCACTGACTTAAAGCCTGGCTGCACATAGAGAGAATCAGCAACCATTAAATGACTGCTTGATAATTCCGGCAAAGAGTTCAATAGTGCAGTGTATACAGGATACAGTATTTCCGCATTCTGTATCTATTTGGTGATCATATGATCACAGGGGTTCCCCTGCAGAAGACAGATATACTTAGCTCTCATAGTAAAAACTATAAAGTTAACTATTTGTCAGCTACAATCAGTTCCTGTAGAAATGAAAATATAATTCTAGTGCGGTTTTGGTGCCTCTATAATGTTATGGGGCACATTTTCCTGACATGACTTCAGTGCAGCCATCACTTATAAGGCAAAATCAATGCTAATCACTAGCTATAGTCATTTGTTTTTACCCCAATATACAGCACTTCTTTCCTGACATGAGGGGTGATGTCCGGGATAACAATGCCACCACATGTGGTCGCCTTATAGACTGATGAGTAAGACAATGAAATTATACATACATCTATATGGCCTTCTCAGTCACCAGATTTGAACCCACATTCTACAATGATGCTGGAGACAGGATTGTAGTATCATTATCAAAGAGATGTCAATTCAGTGACTTTCTTGTGAAAAATGGTGCTTTATTCCTCCTACACACAGACATTAATAGCCCCAGTGTCACGGTGCATTCAGGCCGTACGTGGTGGACAAATCCCATATTAAGTGACTTCATATTGGTGTCAATAAACTTGCTAGTATGTCTGACGCATTGGACAAAATTGGACCACATCCCACAAACATGGAGAGCACACAGATTGGGAGCTGATTGGAATTTAACCCACACGCCTAATGCTGTGGGGCAGCAATGCTAACCACTGTGCCATCCAATGAGAATAGTCATGAAGTTACAAAAAGTGTCCTTGTTTTTAAAGGGTTAAAAAAAATATATAGGTTTCTTTTGAATCATCTACTCTTCACATATATTACCCACAGTGAATGTACTTGGCAGAGAACCAGTAACATCAAAGAAGATGGGTAGCATAATGGAATGCAACCAAATGGTATCACCAAAACACTGCTCTAAGCACTGTGGGCCTGATTCAGTTTTATGTTAATGCTCCCGTAGCTGTGATTTTTGTAGCCGTAGATGTGTGAAAAAATATGCTAATTCAGCAACGGCGAGGACTTGTACTGAGACACCCACCTGACCCATCGCAGCTGTCCGCTACTGCGCACACATATGCAGCATTGGATACAGATCAGGGATACATTGATTCCTTGAGTGAGTCTATGGTCACTCAGAATGGCCGCCGTATCTGAGACTCCGGAGCCATCTTTAGTGCATACGGGATTACATATGCAGAATGTGATACGCCCCCGAAACGGTCGAGATGCGTCTGCATTTTTAGTCGACACTTAACAATTGACACCCCCAAACACTCCCTGTCAATCATACTGCTATTAAAGTCTTGCAGTGTACCACTACGGTAATGTACCTTGACGTATACGCAGTGGCAAAAAATCACTCCATTTGTGAAAACATCAGCATAGCGTACAACTCTGAATCAGGCCCTGCATTGATATATACAGACAATAAGGGTATGAGGATTCCAGAGTAGCAGCCATTTTTCCCTATAAATAAAATATAAGTAAGCACAGTATCTGCATACTGCACTATAAGGATTTTCCAGTATAACAATACTTTCCGTACTACTTACACTGCCTGTTCCTGAATGAGACCGAACATATGATTCCACAGAGGATGAACGGCTGGGTAAAAAAAAGACAAATTTAAGCATTTATATATTTAAGTTATATTACCAAGACAGGAGAAATACTGCAGATGTCTAAAGGATGGATTTTAGAATGTAATTCACTGGTTCTAATAAATATGGCAAAATGTTTTGTTCATACTTCCAGTGATAGATCAGGTTATCTGGAAGGATTAGTCGAAGAGACAAACGTATAGATATGAGATAGTTTTATCAAGTAGAAGGAGACATAATATCTTATCTAAGGTGGAAGTCTACATTGCAGTTGGACATGTGGTAATCATGCAGAGAGCATGGAATAGGAATGGGATATTAGATTTCCATTGACGGCTGGTAATGCTCCTAAGCAAATGTGCTCATCTGGAGGCCATAGATATCGAAATACAGTAGGACTAGGTTGGAGTTCACCCATAAGGCTACTGTACATTACCAAACCCATACGAAAGACTGACCCTTCCTTCAATCTTTATGAAATGCAAGTTCCAGAGACTTACATGCTAACTGTAATTACCTCTAGCACCATTGCTGTGTTTCAGATTTAAGGCTAAATCCACTGATGGACATAAATGTACAACATTTTTAAATGATAACCCTTATTTTTCTTAGAGAAAGGTATTTATTGTTCCTTCACATAAGTTACCTAACAACCTGTCCGCAGAGCTGAGAGCTGTGCCAAGGAGTAACTGGAAGAAAGAACAGTGATGGTGCAAGGTCAGTATTCAATAACTACAGTTATATTCTATTATTTCTGCACAAAAACACCTATAATGCATTGCAATAAACAAATCAGACTTCTCCCCACTTGTGTAATTACCCTCACTACTGTGAACATACTGTATGATACCACTCTATGTATAACCAGCTGTGGTACACTTTCCTCTTACCTCAAGTGATTGGGAGCAGCTTTATGGTCTGAGAACTGCCAGTGACAATGTAATGACAGCTGAGAACTCAGTCACTACACCACTTCAAGCCTCATTGAAATGGCTGGATATTATACATACTGCATTTAATCTCAATGGTTAGAGAACATAAGAAAAAAAATGGGAAGGAAAGGGCAAGACTGCAATGTAAACTAGTATAAAATATAATAAAAACTAGAAATTTCATGGCTAATTAATTGTATTGTATGACTGGAATACTTTTATGTATTTTCTTATTATAGTTCATTACCATGTACTCTCTCAGAGAACAAATACAGTAGAAGAAGTACTCTTTACCTGTCTGAGAGGGAGATGTGATGGCAACTGGCCGAGGTGTACATGACCTAACAGGAGACAAGTACTATACATTTACAATGGGTCTTTAACTAGACAATACAGGATTCAATGCTGTAAAAACCAGGGGATGCAACCCACTGATAAGGTGTCCTTTGGTTGTCTCACAAAGGAGCACTCTGACACTATTAAAAGTCACTTCCCCAGGATGCAGGAAATATAATAGACTCTAATAAGGATCTCACCTGCTGTTACTTTGTGACCTGCTCAGAGAACCCTGAAGAGAAACAAAACAACTATAATAAGATGGAGAGGCAGTGACAAATATAAGAAATGAGCCGAAACATTTATAGAGCAGAGCACCCAGAGGAAAACCACACAAACGAGGAGAACATACAAACTCCCTTTGTTAGAATGGAATCCATTACCCAGTGTTTTGTGACAGCAATATGTAATGCCCTAGGATGGTGCAAAATGCTCGCCATTGAAAATATAACCCAACTCACAATTACTGGCACTAGTGAATACAAGAGGCAGGCTATTTGCTACCTGTTTACCTCAGATTATGACCAAGATGTGTATTTATCCTATATTCTAGCTCATTGTATAGTCCTACAACATGAAATCTCATTTTTGCATGTGTGTGCAATATGAGACTCATTCCTACCATCCACCCTTTACATAAGCAGAAAAGCAACTGTATGAGGGGCCGTTCAAGTCAAAATTACAGCTTTCTGGATATGTCATATACCTAAATTATTGCTTTTTGGATATGACGCATGCTGAAATGGATATGACGTATGCTGAAATGGATATGACGTATGCTGAAATGGATATAACATATACTGAAATGGATATAACATATACTGAAATGGATATAACATATACTGAAATGGATATGACGTATGCTGAAATGGATATGACGTATGCTGAAATGGATACGACGTATGCTGAAATGGATATGACGTATGCTGAAATGGATATGACGTATGCTGAAATGGATATGACATATACTGAAATGTATATAACATATACTGAAATGTATATGACGTATGCTGAAATGGATATGACGTATGCTGAAATGGATATGACGTATGCTGAAATGGATATGACGTATGCTGAAATGGATATAACATATACTGAAATGGATATAACATATACTGAAATGTATATGACGTATGCTGAAATGGATATGACGTATGCTGAAATGGATATGACGTATGCTGAAATGGATATAACATATACTGAAATGGATATAACATATACTGAAATGTATATGACGTATGCTGAAATGGATATGACGTACGCTGAAATGGATATAACATACACTGAAATGGATATGACATACACTGAAATGGATATGACATACACTGAAAAGCACATGACAGTGCCAGCCAATCACAGCTCTCCTATATAAGCAGGGCTCCTGGGAAGGAAGAGCAGGAGAACAGTGTGGCAGAGCTGTAAAGGGGAGGTGAGTGCTAACACTATAGTGGTGTAATAACTTTTGCTGTGCTGATGATGGTAATGTAACACATAACTACTACTGCATGTACCATTAGTTATAGCTGCAGATAGGAGACTGCCTCTTTTCAGCTTTTTCTCCTGTGAGGATTGTGCTCCTGCTGCAGGCAGGTTATGTATAAATGTTACTTTCACTTCCTTTCTGTCCTCATTCTCTCTCATCTCAGCTCTTTCTTTACTCTCCTTTCTCTTCTTCTCTATGTCTGATTTCTTGACAGTACCCCAGGTCCCTGCTCATGTTAGGGAGTGCCCTGACTCCCAGCAAGATGGCTCCTTCATAATCCAGCAGGTGGGGTAGGATTCCCCTGTTGTCTGGCAAGATGTACTGTTACTGTATGCAGGCTGCTGGGTCAGACAATCGGCAGTAGGCTGTGGTTTTCACACCCCACACGTGCCAAGCATTATTATAACCATACCACCCAACTGTCCCACATTCAGTGGGACAGACCTGTTTTTTTGGGACTGTCCCGCTGTCCCACCCATGGGCTGCAGTGTCCCGCAGTTGGGGGGGAGTTGGGGAAGCATACACTGCTGCTCTGCATAACAGAGCAGCGTGTACGCAGAGCGAGAATAGATGTGCGCATGCGCACAGTATCTTTCTACTTCAGGGTCCATAGGGTATCCACAGGATACCTTGGGGTGTAGGTGGATGATGTCAGACATTGGGCACCACAGAGTTAAAGTTTTCAGCCTCCCAGGATGCACTGGGATACCCCTCCTATACCCTGCCTCTGCGCCAAGACAAACTAGTTTCGTAGGTGCACGGCTCGGAGTCGGATCACCATTTAACAGAGGAGGACTGTAATGGCCCCTGAAGTTCTTCAAGGCAGCTGTGGCTGCTCAAGATGAGCTGCACAGCATAGACAGTCAGTACTGACATCTATGCTGTCGCTCCTTCACCCCGCCAAACCAGAACGCCGGTACTGATCCGGGGATGCTGGTGGGTGTCTGGGGTCACAGCTAGCGGTGACCCCGAATTACCCGGACTGTGGCCGGATTCAAGGGGGCAGGTAAGTGGCGGGGTCCCTTGGATGGTACATGCTGAAACACAGTCCAAAGTTCCCAGGCAGGGGGCTCCCTGGGGACTGTCTGCACGTGGAGCCAGGTATTAACTTGCGCTTCCACTAGACCACCAGGGACAGCGGGCCGCGGCTGAGCGGCAAAGGTCTCGCATCCCAGGGGTTAATTGCATTTCAGGGGAGTGGCCTTCCCTGTCTCACAGCTGGCGCCTCCCCTGCTGCACAGTGGCTCCCCATAGCGGTCTGGCGGGCTGTGTCAGCACTCCTCCCCCTGGCCCGCCTCCTCTCTGCTCCTCGGCGGCCATCTTCTAAGAGTGTGCAAACGCTGCTGGACGCTGAATTCAAGGTGGCATCGTGGTCCGGGTCCCCCCGCATACCTCTCCTGCGATTAAGGTCAGAGTATGCAGCACTGTTTCCTACCAGGCTCTGTGCTGGTACTGCAGGTGATTTATTTCTGCATTGTATGTGACTAACTGCTAACGCTGCTGCCTGTACTTTCACTTCTGACTGTCAGACATTTTACTATCCCTGTTCTTCCTCTGCTAAAGCCCTTGCGGTGCGGTGTTGCAGGGTGTTCATTGCCTCACTGTAAAAGCATTTATCTGTGAGCGGAGTCACATACACTACGGGTATACAATCGGGAAGCCGGCTGCCGAAATCCCGACAGCCGGCTTCCTGACTGCTTTATCACGGCATGGGATAAATGACCGGCGTCTATATCTAGACGCCTGTCATTTTCCCGATGCCGGGAGACTGGCGCCCGGCATCCCAATCGAAGGGATGCCAGGAGCGCCACGAGCAGACAGCCGTGGGAGGGGAGGGTTAGGTTTAGGGTACCCGGGGGGGACTTAGGGTTAGGCACCCCCCTGGGAGGTTTAGGGTTATTCTACGGGGAGGGAGGGTTAGGCACCCCCGGGGGGGACTTAGGGTTAGGCACCCCCCGGGGGACTTAGGTTTAGGCAGCGGGGAAGGGGAGGTTAGGGTTAGGAACTTGGGGGGGGGGAGGTTAGGGTTAGGCACCCTAAAAGAGGGATAGGGTTAGGGGGTTAGGTTAGTATAGAATATACTTACCTTTAGGACGATCGGGATTTCCAGCGCTGTCGGGCTTCCTCTGCCGGGCTCTGCTAATCTGTCGGCCTGCCGATGCCGGGAATCGAACTGCCAGCCATGCGGCCGGCGGTATTTCATACCGATTCCACACTACATTACACTCATCATGTCTGAGAGTAAACGTGATTTTCCTCTTCAGCTAATGTGTACCACATGTAATGTACCATTAGCGGAGGGAGATGGAAACACTGAGGGGTTATGTAGGGCGTGTTATCTTATATCACACCCGATTTCTGTCACTGCACCTGTGCAGGAACCGCCCTAGGCTTGTTTTGCTAAGGCACTTACAACCCTTGTGGGCCAGCTAGCGACTCCCCCTACATTCCCTTAGATGGGGTTATCACAGCAGTCGTTTGTGTCGTCACCCATGCAGGGGTTCCCCAGGCAGTTGCTGGTACCCCAGTGTCTCCCGCTTTCGCCTCCCCAGGTCTCGCAGGAGCCTGCGTGGGTAAATTCATTGTCCAATACGGTGCAACACCTGTCGGATGTTTTACAGGGGTAGTCATCATTGCAGCCTCCTAAGCGGCCTTTAGTGTCTCAGATGGCTCAGTATGATGTTGTCTGATGACAATGAGATGTTTGACTTTTCAGACCAGGAGCCCCTCCATAATAATAAGGTGGAGTCTAAGTCTAAAGTGTATATACCTGGCCTTATATGGGCAGTCCGTGCGGCCTTGGTCATTGAGGATGATAATTCCCCCGTGGCTAAATCTAAATACACCTTCTTTAAGGATATTAAAAGGGAGATGCCACTGTATTTCCTCTATCTGGTCAGTTAGTGGATCATTTAGAGGAGGCGTGGAAAAATCCGGGTAAGCGGTACCAGCCTTAAAAACATTTGGCCTTTGCATACCCCTTTGCGGATAATTATTTTTTCAAGTGGGAAACTCCTCTGCAAGTGGACTCTCATGTCACATGCCTTGTGAAGAGTGATACATTGCCCATGCCCTCCATGTCCTCCTTAAAGGATGCTACAGATCGCAAGGTGAAAATATGCCTTAAATCCATTTATTCCCTTGCTGGGGGGCGTCCAGACTGGCTATGGCTGTGTGCTGGGTGGCCAGAGCCATGGAGTATTGGGCTGATAGCTTGGAGGCGTCTCTGGACACTGACTCTTCACCTGAGCAGGTGGAGTTAGTGGGTAATCTCAGAAACTCAGCCACGTACATTAATGAGGCAGCCTCGGATATAGGTCTCCTCACTTCCAGAATCTCCTCGGTAGTGGTGGCGGCTCGCCGCACCCTAAGGTTGTGCTCTTGGAAAGCTGACACAAATTCCAAAAAGGTTTGGAATGCTTGCCTTTTAATGGACAGGTCCTGTTTGGCCCTGATCTGGACAAAATTGTGGCCACTCTGGCAGCAGCTAAGTCTGCGTGTCTGCCATCGGCTACAGTCCCATCAGGGTCGGGTTCTTTGTCCTTTTGGCCCCTGGGTAAGTCCAATGTACAGTTCTTTCAGAGACAGTCAGGGGCCAAGAAATCTGCCAAGCCTAAGAAGCAGGCTTGGAGTACAAGATGTCCTGCTTCCAAATCGGATGATAAGCCTTCCGCCTGACAGGATGGGCCTCTCCTTGGGGGACCCCAAAGTGGGAGGCCGGCTTCTTCAGTTCGCACAGTGCTGGTGTCTCACCACCACAGACACTTGGGTAAAAGAAGTGGTCTCTCGGGCATACGCCCTCTCCTTCCGGCGGAGGCCTCCCAGCCGATTTTTCACCACGGGCTGACAGTCGGATCAAGACAAGGCCCTGGTATTCCGGAAGGTGTTACACTCTCTGCTCCAGGCTGGAGTTATAGTGGCGGTTCCATTGTCCCAGAGGGGATCTGGGTATTACTCCAATCTTTTTCTGGTACAGAAACCCAATGGTCTTACCGGCCCATCCTCAACCTCAAATCCCTCAACAATTCTTGAGGGTTCCTCTGTTCTGGATGGAGACCCTGCATTCCATCATTTTAGCGATGGAGCCTGGGGATTTTATGGTGTCGCTAGATATTCAGGACGCTTACCTGCATATCCCCATTGTTTCAGCACACCAATGTTTCCTCAGGTTTGCAGTGGCCGACCAACACTTCCAGTTTCAGGCACTGCCCTTTGGTCTGGCCATGGCACCTCGAGTGTTTACCAAAGTCATGGCAGTTATGGCAGCCCACTTGCGGATGCAGGGGGTCCGCTTGTTGCCCTATCTGGACGACCTGTTGTTGGCAGGGTCTCCAGAGATACTTCAGTGCCATCTGCAACTGACAGTCTCTGTGTTGCAGACTCATAACTGGCTGGTAAACTGGAAGAAGTCCTCCCTGGTTCCCTCACAGAGGATGCTCCATATCGGAGCCCTGTTGGACTCCCAACAGAGGATCTTTGTGACAGAGGAAAAGATCTCTGCATTACAGGCAAAAGTACGCAGTTGCCTGCAGAGTTGCCGGGTGTCTAATCACTCGGCGATGAGGTTACTGGGATCCATGGTGTCGATGTTTGACATGGTGGAGTATGCCCAGTTTCACTCCAGACCTCTGCAGAAGTTGATCCTCTCCAGATGGAATGGGTTTCCCCATTGGATAAAGACACAGACAATGGTGCTTTCCCCGGAGATACGTCTGTCTCTGGCCTGGTGGCTGCACACTGCTCACCTGAAAAAGAGGCACCCCTTTTGGATTGCGGACTGGGCCCTTCTGACAATGAACGCCAGTCTCCGAGGCTGGGGAGTGGTGATGGGGCCGCAATTCTTCCAGGGAAGGTGGATGCCAGCAGAATCTGCGCTTCCGATAAACATCTTGGAACTTCGGGCAGTATTCAAAGCTCTCCAGCAAGCAAGACATGTCCTGCACGGAAAACCCATGCAGGGGTAGTCAGACAATGCCACCACAGTGGCTTGCATAAACCGCCAAGGAGGGACCCGCAGTCAGGCAGCCCTGACGGAGGTGTCCCGCATTTTAGCTTGGGCGGAAGGCAATCTCCCTGCCATTTCGGCAGTGTTCATACCAGGAGTCCTCAACTGGGAGACAGACTATTTCAGCCGTCAAGACGTGCATCCAGGAGAATGGTCTCTTCACCAGGAGGTGTTTCAACTCCTGGTGAACAAGTGGGGCCTTCCAGAGATAGACCTCATGGCCTCCTGACACAACAACAAGCTACCTGTGTATGGGTCAAGAACAAGAGATGCAGAGGCACTTCTGGTAGAAGCTCTGTTGGTCCGGTGGACCTTCCAGTTTGCGTACCACTTCCCTCTGTTCTCCCTTCTTCCTCAAGTGATTCGCAAATTCAAGCAAGAAGGTGGCATGCTGCTGCTGATAGCTCCAGCTTGGCCCAGATGGCACTGGTACTCAGATCTTCTTGGTCTCTCCTTACACACTCCAATGCTGTTGCCTCTATGTCCGGACCTGTTGTCTCAAGGTCCTTGCCATTATTCGGACCTGGGTCGTTTGTCTTTGACGGCATGGCTGTTGAGACTTAAGGTCCAGGGGTTTTTCCAGGTCTGTAGTGAACACCATGCTCAGAGCTCGGAAGCCTGTGTCTGCAAGAATTTACCATCGAGTATGGCATACTTTCTTTGAATGGTGTCACCCTAGAGCCTTTGATCCTCAAGTGTTCCGGATATCCAGGGTGTTGGCTTTCCTGCAGGTGGGCTTAGATCACGGTCTTCGCCTTGCTTCTCTGAAGGTGCAGGTTTCTGCCCTGTCAGTGTGGTTTCAGCATAGGATTGCTACTTTTCCTGATGTCCGCACCTTTCTGCAAGGTGTACTTCGTGTTCAGCCTCCCTTTGTTCCTCCAGTGGCTCCTTGGGATCTTGCTGTGGTCCTGAGGGCTCTCCAAGGACCGCAATTTGAAACACTGGGCTCAGTGGATTTGAAATGGCTTACAGCTAAGACTGTATTTCTTCTGGCCATTGCTTCAGCCAGAAGGGTTTCAGAATTGGGGGCTCTCTCATGTCGGCCTCCCTTTCTCATTTTTCATAGGGACACTCGCCCTGGTTTTCTCCCAAAGGTGGTATCTAGTTTCCACATTAACGAGGAAATCATTGTCCTGGCCTTTAATTCTCCAGACCTCTCGGTTGGTGAGGCCACCTTAGATGTGGTACTGGCTCTAAGGATTTATGTTGACCGTACCAATTCTTTTAGGAAGTCGGAACTCCTTGTTTGTCCTCTATAGCTTCCGTAAGAAGGGAGGGCCTGCCACTAAGCAAACTTTGGCAGGATGGATTTGCATGGCTATTTCTAAGTCTTATATTCATGAAGGCCTTCCTGTTCCATCCTGTTAGGGCTCATTCCACTAGGTCTGTGGGTCCTTCATGGGCAGCTCTATGTGGTGCCTCTGCTGTTCAGCTTTGCAAGGCAGCCACATGGTCTTCTGTCCATACCTTTTAAGGTATTATGCATTCGATACCTTCGCCTCTCAGGATGCTTCCTTTGGGCGGTGGATTCCCCTTTCAGCACAGGAGTGTCCCCAACCTTAAAGGATACTGCTTTGGGACATCCCCAAGGTATCCTGTGGATACCCTATGGACCCTGAAGTAGAAAATATGAGATATGGTAAGAACTTACCCTTGTTATCTCTATTTCTACGAAGTCCATAGGGTTCCACAGGACTCCCGCCCTGTCTCACCTGTACTGCAGATGGGCTTTGTTCTGGTCACCGGTTTTTCCATCTCCTTCTGGTGAGAATGTGATTCTTGTGTGTTCCAGACTTTTTCTCCTCCTCCAGACTATGGCTTGTTACATAACTGAATTGCCTTGGCTTGGGGGCGGGGTATAGAAGGGGGATCCCAGTGCATCCTGGGAGGCTGAAAACTTGAACTCTGTGGTGTCCTATGTCTGACATCATCCGCCTATACCCCAAGATATCCTGTGGAACCCTATGGACTGGGGTCCCCCTTCTATAACCCGCCCCAGAGCCAAGGCAAACCAGTTATATAACAAGCCATAGGCTGGAGGAGGAGAAGAAAGAGAGAGAAGAAAGTCTGGAACACACAAGAATCACATTCTCACCAGAAGGAGACAGAAAAACGGTGACCAGATCAAAGCCCATCTGGAGTACAGATTCGACAGGGCGGGAGTCCTGTGGAACCCTATGAACTTTGTAGAAATAGAGATAACAATGGTAAGTTCTTGCCATATCTCATATTATTCACAGTAGGGGGGGAAGTCCGGGGGCAGCCCAGCATCTCGGAGATGCTGGGCACGCCCCTTAGCAATGTAAACAGGGCGTGCCGCTAGGTCACGCCCTTTTTTCACATAGGTCACACCCCTTTTCAGGAAAGCTTCGCCGCATAGTTGTCCCGAGTGGAACTCTGCAAAAGTTGGGAGGTATGTTATAACACTTACATGGCTTTGTGTGTTTATTTAGTGCATATACTGTATAGGTACTGTATGTGCATGTCTACATGCAATTCTATGTCTAGGGCTTTATATTGTGTATGTATGTATGTATTTATTCTTCCGCTACTTGTGAGTGGCAGAATAAATATATACATACAGGGCCGTAGAGAGCCTGGCCAGTCCCGGGTAAAGGAGGGGGCATGGCCTAATCGCTGGACGCGTGGCCACGTCCCCTTGGAAAAAACACAAAAATATATCAGCCCAGCGCTAAGCAGGGGGGGGGGGCGCGATCAGTGTGATCGCTCCCCCCCACAGCCATAGGAGACTGCTCTGGCTGCTGCAGCAGCTGCAAGCAGTCTCACACTGCAGCCCAGCACAAGCTGTGTGCTGAGCTGCTGTGAGGGAGGGGGGGGGGCCACGCCGGGCTCCTCTAGCAAGCCCAGGCCCGGGTAAACTGTACCCACTCCCCCCCTCTCGTTGCCCATGTATACATACATACATACACAATATAAAGCCCTAGACATAGAATTGTATGTAGACATGCACATACAGTACCTATACAGTATATGCACTAAATAAACACACAAAGCCATGTAAGTGTTATAATAATGCTGTGTATGTATGGGGTGTGAAAACCACAGCCTACTGCCGATTGTGGCAGACTATAAATCTCTGACCCAGCAGCCTGCACACATCTAGCCAGACAATAGAGGAATCCTACCCCACCTGCTGGATTATGAAGAAGCCATCTTGCTGGGAGTCAGGGCACTCCCTAACATGAGCAGGGACCTGGGGCACTGTCAAGAAATCAGACATAGAGAAGAAGAGAAAGGAGAGTAAAGAAAGAGCTGAGATGAGAGAGAATGAGGACAGAAAGGAAGTGAAAGTAACATTAATACATAACCTGCCTGCAGCAGGAGCACAATCCTCACAGGAGAAAAAGCTGAAAAGAGGCAGTCTCCTATCTGCAGCTATAACTAATAGTACATGCAGTAGTAGTTATATGTTACATTATCATCATCAGCACAGCAAAAGTTATTACACCACTGACTATAGTGTTAGCACTCACCTCCACTTTCCAGCTCTGCCACACTGTACAAGTAAGAGGGGTGGGCTGCGCTTCAAATTATTATTTATATTATTATCATTAATTTATTTATATGGTGCCACAAGTGTTTAGCAGCGCCTTACAAAGTACATAGACAAATAAGTAACCATTAACTTACAATACAATACAATACAGGACATGGATAAACATTGCTATATTAGCAACCTTTATGCCCGCATAAGCAGCCAAGTGTTAGTTGCCCTAGTGGGGAGTAAGAGATAAATTAAATTACAGTAGGGAGAAGCACAAGAGGGTAGAGGGCCCTGCTCGAAAGAGCTAACATTATTTAAGGGAGGGGATGACAAACAGGAGTGACACAGATGGGGTAGGCGGGGAGGAAGGAAGATGTAGCAGCAAGTTAGGATGAGAGCAGGAAGGCTTTAATGAAGTAGTGGGTCTTAAGAGCTTGTTTGAAAGATTGTAGAGAGGTTCAGAGTCTGATGGGGAGAGGGAGGGAGTTCCAAAGGTGAGGAGCAGCATGGGCAAAATCTTGGAGGCGGGAGTGGGAGGATGTAATCAATTGGCATGAAAAGTGGCGTGTACTAAGTGAACAAAGAGGACGGACAGAAGAGTGAAGGGAGATGAGATCAGAGATATAAATGGGAGAAGATTGGGTGAGGGCTTTGTAAGTGAGTGTGAGAGCCTTGAATTGGGTTCTGAAAGGGAAGGGGAGCCAGTGGAGGGCTTGTAGGAGAGGGGAGGCAGATGTAGAGCGTTTGGAGAGGAAGATGAGCCGAGCAGCAGCATTTACCACAGACTGGAGAGGAGAGAGATGGGATTTGGGGAGGCCAGCTAAGAGAAGGTTACAGTAGTCCAATCTGGACATGACCAGTGAATGTACAAGGGTTTTGGTAGCATCCTGGGTGAGAAAGGGTCTGATCTAGGAAATATTCTTGAGATGGAAATGACAGGACTGCGAGAGGTTCAGAATGTGTGGCTTGAAGGAGAGGGAAGAGTCCAGGATGACTCCAAGACAACACACTTTGGGACTAGATGAGATAGTTATGCCATCTATTAATAAAGAAGTAGTGGGACATGATGTTATGTGGGAGGGTGGGAAGACTATCAGCTCAGTCTCAGACATATTAAGTTTGAGAAATCGCTGGGACATCCAGGAAGAGATAGCAGAGAGACAGTTAGAGATACGAGTCAGTAGAGAGGGGGACAGATCAGGTGAGGAAAGGTAGATCTGAGTATCATTAGCATAGAGATGATAATGGAGGTCAAAAGAGCTGATGAGTTTACCTATATAATACGTATAGAGAGAGAATAGGAGAGGTCCAAGAACAGAACCTTGGGGAACACCTACTGTAAGAGGCTGTGGGGGGGAGGAATCGTCATGAGAGGAAACAGAGAAGGAACGTTCAGAGAGGTAGGAGGACAGCCAGGAGAGAGCAGTGTCACGTAGACCAAGGGAGTGAAGAATATGCAGCAGTAGAGGATGGTCCACAGTGTCAAAAGCAGCAGAGAGGTCAAGGAGAATGAGCAGGGAGTAGTGGCTCTTGGATTTTCCAGCAAGGAGGTCGTTGCAGACTTTTCTGAGGGCAGTTTCAGTGGAGTGGAGAGAACGGAAGCCAGACTGAAAAGGGTCAAGGAGGGAGTGGGAGGAAAGAAATGTGGTGAGGCGGTTATAAACAATACGCTCAAGGAGTTTGGAGGCAAAAGGGAGGAGAGAGATTGGTCAGTAGTTAGAGAGAATGTTAGGATCAAGGTTAGGTTTTTTAAGAATGGTGGAGACAAGGGCATGCTTGAATGCAGAAGGAGCAGTGCAAGAAGAGAGATTAAGGAGGTGGGCAAGATGGGAGCAGGCAGAAGGAGAGAGGTAGCGGAGGAGGTGGGAGGGGATAGGGAAAAGGTGGAAGGGGGGAGGACTGGATAAGGGCCTTAACTTCCTCTCCAGTCACAGGGGAGAAGGATGTCAGAGTCGGTAAAATGGATGGGGAGGGGTGATCCAGGAAAGGAGGAGGTGGAGAGCTGGGGGACTGGTTGGATATGATGTCCTGATGTACAGAATCAATTTTAGATGTGAAATATGTAGCAAACTCAGTGGCAGAGAGCAAGGAGGGGAGGGGAGGAGGGGATGGGCAGAGGACGGAGTTGTAGGTGGAAAAGAGACGCTGGGAGGAGATGAGATTCTTGAAATATGACTGTTTAGAGAGGGAAAGGGCAGCACTGTAGGATGACAGCATGAATTTGAAATTGAGAAAATCTGCCTGAGAGCGTGATCTTCTCCACTGTCACTTGGCGGTTCGTGAACATTTTTGCAGGTATCTGGTGCATTTGGAATGCCAGGGTTGAGGTGTGGATTTGCGAGGGTGAGTAGTGATCGCCAGAGCAACAGAGTCAAGAGCAGAAGGGAGGCATTGTATAGGGAAGCAGCTTGTTCAGCGCAGGAAAAAGAGAGGATAGGGGAGAGAAGTGAGTCAAGTAGGGAAGAAAAGAAAGCAGTGTCAATAGCTTCAATGTTACGCTTAGTGATGTTGGCTCTGGGAGGTAGAGGAGGGGAAGGAGAGAGGGATAGGTTAATTGAGAGGAGGTGATGGTCAGAGAGGCGGAATGGGGAATAGGAGTAGGCAGAAATATCACAACGGCGAGTGAATACCAGATCAAGCAAATGCTCACTCGCATGGGAGGGTGAGGAGGTCCATTGGGAGAGTCCAAATGAGGAAGTGAGGGTGAGTAGTTTGGAGGCGGTAGATTCTGTGGGGATATCAATAGGAATATTGAAGTCACCGAGGATAATAGAGGGAAGGTCTGAGGAGAGAAAGTAGAGGAGTGATGGGGTGAGGATAGGGGACTGGCGGGAAGTGGGCAGGTTCAGCAACATGATATTAACAGGAGTACCAATGCCTGCAGGTAGAATATGAGGAAAAAAGGGTACACGTGCGCTCCTGCTGGGTGTGTGTGATACGATGGTGTGGGGGAATTGGCTGGGGAGGGGGGGGGCAAGGGGAGGGGGGGGCAAGGGGAATGTGGGGAGGGAAGATGGAGAGGGGTTTGTGTATTGGGGCTAAATGGAGGCTATGTTAGTGGGTGTGTGGGTGAGAAAAAATGATGCAGACAGTAAGTGTGGAATCTAACCTGTTTTATTTGGTAAGACACAGTGCTTCCCTATGTGGTTCCGTTATGGGGTGTGGGGATGAGCAGATGGCTCTGTGCGATCCTCGGTTGGGGAGTGGGTAGACCATTTGAGGGGGCTCCTATCCGAGCGGTCCTTACTCCTGCACATTCCCCTGCTGGACCTATGGTCACAGTCTTCCGGAACCGGGATGCATGGGGTGTTGTTCAAGTTCTGTAGCTTGTGCAGTTGGCGGCATCCCGCACTGTCTCTGGGACCTGTTTGACCTACCGGTAGGTGGAGTGATGTCTGTGGTGCTGTGCAGCGCAAGCTGTGGTCCCAGATGCTGGCCAGGTGTTGCGTTGCACCTCTGCGAGCCCGCGGGGTGCCTGGCAGATGGGCGCCCGTCAATGTCCTGCTGTGGGCTGTAGAGTGATGCGGAGAGCCGCGGTGTGGTGCTGCCCCATGGTCCCGTGGAGTCAGTCTACTGTGCTGTATGCACAGCCAGGGCGGGCAAGGGGGACCCAAGATTTGCCGGGTTGTACAGTGCTGGATCCTCTGTGGCCTGGATTCGGTGTAGCAATAAATGGTTGATTAAAGTTCTTGTAGTGGTGGTGAGTGTGGGTGGCTTGATCTTCAACGCATTTCGGCCTCAGGGCCTTTTTCAAGGAGTCATTGAAAAAGGCCCCGAGGCCACCCTGGCAGTGCATATAGCACAGTAGGCTGACCCCACGG
This sequence comes from Taudactylus pleione, assembly GCA_031769625.1. Classification (NCBI taxonomy): domain Eukaryota; kingdom Metazoa; phylum Chordata; class Amphibia; order Anura; family Myobatrachidae; genus Taudactylus; species Taudactylus pleione. Next base: position 15,196,799 of record JAUIMM010000094.1, read on the forward strand.
GACTGTGGTACAGCACCACACTGCAGCTCTCCACATCACTCTACAGCCCACAGCAGGACATCAACGGGTGCCCGTCTGCCAGGCACCCCGCGGGCTTGTGGAGATGCAACACAACACCTGGCCAGCATCTGAGACCAAAGCTTACGCTGCATAGCACCACGGACATCTCTCCACCAAATAAGTCCTAGAGACAGTGCAGGATGCCACACTGTACTCCTGCTTTTCCTTCTCAGCAGCCCTGCTTATATAAGAGAGCCGTGATTGGCTGGCACTGTCATGTGCTTTTCAGTATATGTCATATCCATTTCAGCATACGTCATATCCATTTCACTATATGTCATATCCATTTCACTATATGTCATATCCATTTCACTATATGTCATATTCATTTCACTATATGTCATATCCATTTTAGCATATGTCATATTCATTTTAGCATATGTCATATCCATTTCAGCATAGGTCATATCCATTTCAGCATAGGTCATATCCATTTCAGCATAAGTCAAATCCATTTCAGCATAAGTCATATCCATTTCAGCATTTGTCATATCCATTTCAGCATAGGTCATATCCATTTCAGCATAGGTCATATCCATTTCAGCATAGGTCATATCCATTTCAGCATACGTCATATCCATTTCAGCATACGTCATATCCATTTCAGCATACGTCATATCCATTTCAGCATAAGTTATATCCATTTCAGCATAAGTCATATCCATTTCAGCATACGTCATATCCATTTCAGCATAAGTCATATCCATTTCAGCATAAGTCATATCCATTTCAGCATGTCATATCCATTTCAGCATACGTCATATCCATTTCAGTATACATCATATCCATTTTAGCATAAGTCATATCCAGAAAGCAATAATTTAGGTATATGACATATCCAGAAAGCTGTAATTTTGACTTGAACGGCCCCTCATACAACTGGATCTACACGGTATCATCAATCTAAAGAATATATACACTATTGTGCAAAGAGGATTAGATCTCACCTCACCAGTCAAGTCTACATCATAGCATAACTCTTTTTTAATCTGTGTTTATTGAGTACCAACACAGTAGTCACATAACAACAAGAAAAATAAAACAAATTATAGTGGTACAGTTTTACCTTATACAAAAAGAAAAAAAACACAAATACAAGAAAAACCATACAAAACAAAATCAGTCAGGACAAAGGATCCTAGCATAATTCTAAGTAGCAAACTCACTAAAGAAGATCAATAATCCAGTAACATAGAACAGTCTAACTTTATCGGACAGCTATCATTTCAAGAAGACTCCTCATGCACCATCTTGGCAGGCTTGTTCCGTATCCCATTGTTCCCAACTCAAAGCTCTGCTCGGGAATCAGAACTGGCATCAGTTGACAATTGGGAACAATGGGCCTGATTCAGAGCCGGACGCTCTGATAAGAGCGCTCGCTCTGAATCAGGGCCCTTCTACCTCTTATTGGAGCGGCCTCCTGGCCGCTCGCATAGCTGTGGGTGACCACCCACACCTTATGCGAGCGGCCAAAAAGATGGTCACGATGGTCAAGACCATCACGACCATTGGGCTTGCGACGAGACCCTGCGGTAGGGTCTCGCTGCTGCAAGCCCAGGAGTGCTTTTGGCTCTATCAGAGCCAAAAGCACTCCCACTGACATCACTAGTCAGTGGGGCCGGCCCCAGACGGTAGGCGTTCCCATGGGAACGCCTCTGTCTGGGCAGCAACGCCCCCGGCACGCCCACCAAAGGGGGCGTGCAGTCAATCAACATCGACAGCACGCCCCTTTTGGTGCGAGACCCATAGCGACGGCTTGGCCGCCGCTATTCGGGTCTCGCGCATGCGCACGATGGAGCTCCCTCCGTCGTACGCATATGCACTAGGGCACCATCGACCCGCTTGCGAGCGCTCAGCGCTCGCAAGCGGGTCAGAATCAGGCCCTCAATAACCTTGTAAAGAGAAGATTACCTACCTGCTGGCTAGTTTTGGCAATACTACTTATTCATTTGTTGTATTGATTGTCAGCGGACTACTTCTAAAGGGAAAGTGGACATCTACAGACCCACTGGAAATATTCCATTCCTTGATACACTATCCACCAGAGTCTACTATCAGGACTCACAGCAGACCACAACTCATTAGGCCTTAACTGTTACTTGGGTTTTTGGAAAATAAAAACATTCTTAGGACTGCATTTTCATTCCTCTCCCAAAACTGCACTAGGAGGAACAATAATTGTTCAAAAACTACTACTTCAAGTTGCTTATTCCCTGTATTTGGCATAAACTTCCTCTGGCATTGGGCAAGAGCTATCAGCAAAGGGGCATGGAGAAAGGCAAATAAAGGGCTCAATTCAATTAGCTGCAAGTCCTCTCGCGGCGCGAGTAAGTGCGACTGTATGCCGCACTTACGGTACCACCAGTTTTGTTCAGAACCCCATAGGGCTGTGTACAAAAATGTGGCAGTTCTGGGTGAGATCAGGCCAAGACTGGGGCAAACTTGCCCCCTTCACGGCTAATTGAATTGAGCCCATTGTGTAGCATTTTCAACCCAAAATGTTTTTACATTTAATATTTTAAAGAATAGGAACTTATTTCATAACTAGACTGCACTAGTTTTTAAACTATTGAAACGCTTTAAAAATGAAGAATCAGCTTCTTTCCCAGATTTCACCAAATCCCAAATCTGCTTTCAGACCACGCAGTGGTATGAGACCCGAATGTTATTGCGTGATCCTCCGATACAGATATGCCGGCTTTCTGGTCCTGCCATGTCCCTAGAGGGGAAGACCTCCGTCTTTGCTGTTCGTGCTCTTTCAATGCTTTCCCCATGCAAAGATAGGGTGGAACTGCGCTTATCCTTTATCATACTAGCCACCACCTGACTGGTACCCCATTATGGTTTTAGATCTCCTTTTCCTTCGCTCACTGCTTCTTTCTTTTCCCTCTCACTTTCTTTATGTCCTTTTCTTTCTCTATTCCTTTTATTCTTTATTTATTTTTGTCTAGGTTCCCAAGTGTGTTCTGAGTTGTCTTTATGACTTTTAGTTCTAACTACTGTGCTCAGTTATAGAACAATAAAGACACAAAAAAGAAAAACAAAGGAAGATTGGATGATGACTCCGCTCAATTTCTACTCCTGTAGATTCTCTCCTGGAACTGTAAATGTTGATAATATCTGGTGTTTACTGCATATTTTATTATAGAGAATATGCTGTTTTGCGATCTTAATGCTTGAAATGTCTTCTATTTACCTTGTTCCCACTGGATCGGTCAGCTCTGATAAATTCAACTGATGTTTATATTCAGCCATCCATCCAATACATTTTGGAAAAAAAAAGAATTGGCAATTATAAATCAACACCTTGTTTCTTACCTTCAAATGAGCGACCAAAGATCTAAGCTCAGCATTTTCCTTTTTTAGAGATTTTAATTCACTATGGAGCAAGGAATATTTGTGAATCATAGCATGCAAGACATATATTTACATAAATATATTACAGAACAAAAGCAGGTGCAATACAGCACTGCTAGAACAAAAACTTAACATACAACGACAATAAACAAAGTATATAATACTTCTCTTGGTTGTCAGTCTTCTGTTGAGCCACTTGTAAAGAATTTTGGCTCTTAGAAATGTATTGTTTGTAGAACATCACATGAATTTCATGCTGCTGCTTTTGAAAAGTCCATGCCTAATGTATAGAGCACAGAAATCAGCATCACTGCACTCTTCTTCAGAAACATTTACCTACAGTATGTAGATTGTTAGCTTCTAAATAGACTTCATAATTAGTAAATGCAATTTTAACATCCTCATGTTCTATGATGGTAGAAACTCTATACTCTATTGGTAAATAAGTAATTATTTTGCATAATTACTTACATTTTAAGTATTGAAACTGGCAAAATATATGAGAGCTATTACTAAGATTAACAAATATTTTGAAAAAAATCATGTTATTTAAAATTGTTATCAGAGGGAAAGGTTTTTTTCATTTACACACTAGACTATGGGCCTAATTCAGAGATTTATGTAAACGCGATGTATATGCAAATCTCTGATGTTTTGAGATCTGAGCTTGCAGATCTGGTTCTGCAATGTCGCTCGCAGTGCCCCAAACACCACAGTATGATCGATATGTTGCTGGCATTTGGGGGTGGTGACAGGGTAGGTACAAGAAGCATCCCAGAAAAAAAGGCGTGTTGGCCCTGTTTTCTCTGCGTACCAAAGCTTCACTGGCCCCCGGACGTACCAAAGGTTCACTCGGACGCATCAGGGTTACTCAGATGTCCAGTGTTCACGCAGTTTGATCCGATGCAGTGTTTTTTTTCAGATGTAGCAGGTCTTTTTTTTTTTACACAAGACACCTCCTGTGGCATTTGCACAGCCGCTGCATACAAAAACACAGCAGATGTGGTAATAGCATCTATCTCTGAATCAGGCCCTATATTTAAATCTCAAATGATTGACAACAAATACCAATACAATAAATATAATTGTCAAATATTTCAAGGTATGACAGCTCTAACTATATATCTGTGAATATTATTTTTTTTACATTTGGATATTTTGAATACTGTAAAATAAAGAACAAATTAAGACATAGTGCTAGATTTAGTTTTGACCCAGAAACTTAAGACAGCAATAATATTTATTGCATAACCAGGTATGTTTTGCATTTAATATTATTGCAGTTTTACATTTCAGGGTGAAAACAGAAGATCATTTAGTAAAGCTTAGTAAATCTAGCTCATGGCACTATGCACCAGACTTGCCTGTTAAAATCAACATACTAAACATCAAAAAGAGAAAAACAATTACCTGGCGCCAATTAAACTTCCAGTGCGACCTTCTGTTTGCCTGCTGCTTCCAACAATAATGGAGGCACCCTACCTCCACATAGAAAATGTATATACCAAAAAAGAAATAAGGAAGCGCTGGCAAACAGTAAAATATATGTATTTATTTCCTTTAAAATATCACTTAATAAATCACTCCCAAGACATCGTCTGGAAACCTACATCAATCATTAAGACAAAAAATGCAATAAATTATGACAGTAAAAATAAATTAAAATTAGGCCATTTTGGTGTTCAAATAGAGCCTTATGTCAAATTCTCTATATGTAAACTTACAGTACATCCCCTTATTTATTCCACACAATATTTTTATACCATTTATAGCTTTTAAGATATAAAAGACTCATTCTCCTATATATATATAAATTTAGAGGGCGCATAAACCAATAGATCTTATTTATAAAAGATAAATTCTCAGCAATAAAATATTGCACCATAAAATGTCCAATTTAAAATGTGATCTTGGATTCTTAGGATTCTCCTTTCTCAACTATATTCAGAAATAAACTTCCGAACACTTGATAGATGAATCTAGAGATACTGACTGGATTCTCTAAAAAAGACTCTCTCACCAAAAGAACACCCACAGAATGGCACAAAGGCTAACCATTCGATGAAACAAATATTTAGACAATTGTTTTATTAAAAAGTTTTATCTTATAACATAAAATTGATGCATTAAAAATGTTTACACAATAATTTTTCCATTGTCATAACATAGGGAGATGATAGCAATTTCTTTCTCTGTCATTACCCTTAGCGGGCCAGATCTTAATTAGAACAGAGTCCTCCCTGCTGACCAATGGATAACACCCAACACGTTTCGTCCCTTAGGACTTCTTCAAATTTGTGTGTGTTTGATTTTTGTTTCCACTAACAGGGGTTCAATTAGAGGTGCTCCTTCTATTCTTTAGCCTAAACAAGGGCATTTTCTGTGTTTTTATATAAAAATAATAATAAAAAAAAATAAATTAAAATATTTTGCTGCAATTCAGAACTCCTTTGGCATAAACACTCAATAATAACGCTGTTAAAAGTGCAGCGGCTGGTGAATGTAAGACATTGGCAGCAGTTAAAGTACTCTTTAAGGCATATGCAACAGACAAATTGATATAAGGTGCAGTATATAATATACACATGTATATAGTATTAGCAGCAGTTCAAGTCCCCTTTGAGACAGGTACTCAGCAGCATGTACAGCAGACACAGTGATATCAAAAGTGTAGAATAATATATAGTGTTAGCAGCAATTTAGATTTTCTTTAGGAAAAGTGCTCAGCAGTATGTGCAGCAGGCACAGTGCTTTTAAAAATGCAGCATATATCTATAATGTAAGCAGCAGTTCAAGTATCCTTTAAAACAGATATTCAACAGCATGTGCAGCCCACACAATGGTATTAAAGGTGCAGCATATATATATATATATATATATATATATATATATTATTATTATTATTAGCAGCAATTAAATCTCCTTTAGACGTGCATATGCAGCAAATACTATTTTGGGTGCAGCATATATATAATATTAGCAGCAGTTCAGATCTCCTTTAAGACAAGCAAGCAGCAACATGTATAGCAGACACAATGATATCAAAAGGGCAACAACTGGCAGGCATATACTATTAGCTGCAATTCAGGTCTCCTTAGGGATAAGCACTCAGCAACTTTTGAATATGTGTAGCAGTCACATTGATGATAAAAGTTAGCTTATGTTCCCAATGTTAGCTTTTATAGGTTAACAGTCCATCATGGCCATGATATTAATACAAATGTAATTTTAAAATCAGCTTTTACCACATTCTTGGTATCAAAGTATACGTGTATTACCACTTTTATTACTTGCAAGATACCAGCTGGAGAGTTACTGCGGGATAAAATGATGGTAAAAATATCTCCAGATATGGCTGTCTGAGAAAAATGGACAGTTAAGGTGCATACACACTAGACGATATGCTCCCTGAGCGATATCGTCTAGTGTGTCCCCGGCAGGCTGTGCTCAATGTCGTTCATGACATTGAGCACAGCCGCTGAACAATATCATTAGCGATATCGTTCAGCGCCGGGCTCTCTCACCCATTCCCTGACATGCAGCAACCTGACGAGGTCGTCAGGTTGGCCTGCATGTCAGCCCGATGAACGAGGATGACGAACGACCCGCGGGAACGCGCGTCGTCATCATCGTTCATCTTTTTTGTGTTAAAAATGGACGATAAAGTGGACGACTGAACGATAACGATATCGTTATCGTTCAGTCGTCCACTTTAATCGCCCAGTGTGTACGCACCATTAAACTATACTATATTTGAAATACCAGTTTGTAGCAGTCTGCACTTATCTATCTGAATGGATTTGAGCAGATTATGGGGGGTATTCAATTTGGGGAGAAAAGTCTGTGAAGGACTTTTCGCTCCACATCTGAGGTTTTCCGGGAATAAAGTATCGGGCGCGTGCCCGCTTTATCCCCATGTTCAATTAGAGATCAACGAAAACAGGAGCCGGCGGAGAGGTAAGTATCGCCAAAAAACGGCAATTTTCGGGAAATTTTCCAGGGACCCTCTAAAGATGTCTAGACATGGAGGATCACTATGGGTACCCCCATTTTTACCTGCTGAAGGAAGTCAGAGTTTCTAATAGCCGCGGCAAGTGCATATTTGTAGCTATGAAGAAGTGGTGAAGAATAGCACTTAGGAATAGTTATTAAACATCATTTTTGGGGTGTCCCGATTGTTTAATTTTTTTTTTATACAGATCTTTTTTCTTGGTCATTCCCAGGGGTGCAGGCTATTTTTTTTAAGCCTGCACCCCTAAACCCCAATTCTGCACTTTTTTTGCCATGTAAAACATGGTGAAAACTAAGTTATCCCCGTTTTTTTACAAAGACTTTTCACACCGGCGAAAAGTCTTTGTAATTGAATACGGGGATAATTGAAACATGCGAAAATGACGTCATCTGTGATAATTTATCGCCGATTCCGACTTTTCGCAGCCAAATTGAATATGGCCCTCTGTATGTAAATCAATTTCCTGGTTGTTTTTAGAGAGTGCAGAAAGGAATGAACCTTCTATTACAGTACATAGGATGGAATTGTACACTGATCAGATGTCAGTGGAAATGACTGGGTTATCTGCTTAATGAGGTTGTAGACTTTGGTCCAAATAACATTACTACAAGGACACTGCATCATAAAGTTGAAGGCTTCGTATGTTCTCAGAACACGCTGTGCTGAAGGGGGTGGGGCATCTGTACTGTCCCTCAGAATTTTTTGCAAAAGAATTATGGTGTGTATATAATGAAGAAGCATTCAGTACTATTGTTAGACCAAAGAGAGGTTTAAGAAATGTCACAGGACTTATGTAATAGGGTGCGACTTGCAGCCGCTGCGGTAACTCCTGTGAGTCTTCCTGTATTTTTAAAGCGGCAATCATTTTAAAGGCAAAACCAAGCTGGTTTTGCCTTTAAAATGATTACCGCTTTAAAAATACGGGAAGACTCGCAGGAGTTCCCGCAGCGGCTGCAAATCGCACCCTATTACATAAGCCCCATCAAGTCCATAGCGCCAATACTTAGTTGGCACTAACTTGTCATCTTTCTCATTATGAGAGCCTAATTCATGATGTGTCTGATGGTCAGTCAGTAGTTTTGTAATTGAAGATACTGTACTATAATGCTTATTGTTACGCTATATATTCTTATCTTGTAATCTTTTCTGTTATACATTGTGGGATTATTTATTTATATATTAAGGAGGCAATGTTAATGTATTATTTTTGTGAGGAGACATTTTGAATCCATATTTTAGGAAATATTACCCCCCTTTTTTTTTACAGAATCACAATCATTATTATTATTAAACAGTTTATTATTTTGAATGAAGCTAATTTACATCAAGGGAAAAAAAAAAAACAGTACAGTAACAATTGTACTGGAGTAATAAACAAGTTGATAGCAGAGACAAATGCAGTAACGGCAAGTACTGTAGTAGCAGATTACAGCCAAGTAAAAAAAAAAAAAAATCAATATTATTTTTATTTTATTATAGGGATAATATTATTTGATTTATAGCGGGGAGTAATAAGAATATATGTAGAGGGCAACACCTACTATTTCATGAAGGGGGACCAGGTTTAGGGTGTTAGTGCATAATGGCCCTTCTAGTGTCACAAATCTCAAACACTCTGATTCACTTTAAACCACTTCTGGTATTAGCAGGGCCGGACTGGGACTTGTTAGCAGGGTCGGACTGGGACTAAAAATAGGCCCTGGCATTTAAAGAGCACACAGGCCCACCTTGCATCAGCATCTGGCTCCTGGCATAGACTCCTCCCCTTACTCTTCCTGACCCCTCCTACTTCTTAGTCTATGCTCTTAGTGTTCACTTTATGTCTGGCAGCAGGCAGGGCGCCGGACCTAGAGATAGGGCACTTTTCGGCGCGCGCTCCCGAAAAGGGGGCGTGACCAAATAAAAGGGGGCATGTTTTTATGACGCGTTCCTTTTCGGCACTCCTGGGGGCGTGCCCGGCACTTACGGACTTGCCGGGCAGCCCCCAAGCGCTGCGGTCACTGTGAATGGATGCCGGGCGCAGCCATTCACCAGCGGTGACCGCTGCGCCACCGTTTTGACCACCCACGGGAGACTACGACCCGCGGGTGGAGCGAGAACCCGCAGGCTGTCTCAGCGGGCCGCCGCGCTGGAAGGCAGGGTGCTTTCTGCCCTTCAGAAATAGGGCAGGGCAAGGCACCCTGATGAAACAGGCTAGTGGGAATGCTAGCTCTTACAAATATAATTAATATTAGAACAGACAAGTACACATCATCATCTATTAAAATACATACAACAGAGCACATCCTGCAGGGGAGTCACACATTTGGTATGGTGTCGGTTCTGTTAAGCTGTGTACACACCTATAGATATATCTGTCCAATTCGTGTGGTGGGATAGGAAATCTGGGAATGTATGGGACAAATAACAATAGAAATTTGCTCCCAGATGCTGGAAAATGGACCAGATTTTCCTTCCCATCAGACAAATTGGAAAGATATCTATAGGTAAAGCTGGTACTTCACTGGTGTAGGTCATACACAAAGAAAGGGGAAGGCATTTTCCCAAGCTCTAGTTTAGCAGTTGTAGTTTAGATAGTGTTAACTGTAGGACTTTAAGACAGGGGTGCTGAACGCAGATGACATCTGTGCACACCAAAGCAGAGCCGTAACTACACATTTTGACAAAAGAGCATGTGTGCCGCCATCCATAGGTAAAATTCAGGTGTGGTCTTGCTGGGAAGGGGCGTAGCCACCTAATTTTTCACGTTACGTCACACAGTTGTGTCTTTTTCACATTACGTCACACAGTAGTGCTCCATAGTCACTTTACGTCACACAGTAGTGTCTTTTTCACATTACGTCACACAGTAGTGTCCCTTTTTCACATTACGTCACACATTAGTGCCCCATAGTCACGTTACATCAAACAGTAGTGCCCCATAGTCACATTACACCACACGGTAGTGTCCCTTCATCATACTACACTGCACAGTAGTGTCCCTTATTCATGTGACATCACACAGTAGTACCCTTTTTCACCTTTCGTCAGACAGTATTGTCCCTTTTTCATGTTACAACACACAGTAGTGTCCCTTTTTCACATTACAACAGTGTCTCTTTTTCACGTTATGTCACACAATAGTGTCCCTTATACACAAACATGAATATTTGCACATAACAAATATTATAAAATAGAATATTATAAACAATATATTGTATACAATTAATATTAATACTACATGGATCTGCAGGTTTGAAATAGCAACATACTAAAAGGAATAGAGGGAGACAGGAAAAAGAGGAGGAAAGGGGGGAGCCAGGAGAAAAAGAGGAGGAATTTGGGTAGCTGGGGTGAGAGAAGGAAAGAGGGGACCAAATAGAAGAATTAGGGAGAGCCAGGAGAGAGGAGGAACTGGGGTAGAGAAATATGGGGAGTGGGAAGGGAGAGGGAAGAGAGAGAGGGAGCAAATAAGGAGAGCCAGGCGAGAAAAAGAAGGTATAGGTTGAACCGGGAGAGAGCAGAAATAGGGAGAGCCGCAAGAGAGTGAAGGAACAGGTTGAGCCGAGAGAAAGAGAGGAGGAATTGGGGAAGCTAGAGAGACATAGGAGAAATAGGGTGAGCTGAGAGAGAAAAGGAATTGGGGAGGCCAGGAAAGATATAGGAGAAGGGACCTGGGGGAGAGAGAGAGAGAGAGAGAGAGAGAGAGAGAGGAAGAGAGAGAGAGAGAGAGGAAGAGGAAGAGAGAGAGAGAGAGAATGAATGGGGGAAGCTGGGAGATAGAGGGTAGGAATAGGGGGAGACGGGAGAGACATAGGAGAAAGAGGGGAAGCTGGGAGAGAGGAGGAGTAGGGGGAAATGCAGTGCCCCATATACAGTGCCGCCAGTAGTGGTCCCCCCTAAGCTGTGCCCCCAGTAGTGGTCCCCCCATGCAGTGCCCCAGTAGTAGTCCCCCCTATGCAGTGCCCCCCCTTATACAGTGTCCCAGTAGCAGCCACCCCCCATACAGTGCCCCCAGTAGTGGTCCCCATATACAGTGCACTGCCCTTAGTAGTGGTCCCCCTATGTAGTGCCCCCAGAAGTGGTCCCCCTATGTAGTGCCCCCAGAAATGGTCCCCCCATGCATTACCCATGGTAGTAGTCCACCCATTAGTAGCCCCCTTATAAAGTACCCCCAGTAGTAGTACCCCCTTATGCAGTGGCCCCAGTGGTAGTCCCCACAGAGTAGCCCACCCACCACACCAAGGGGAATAAAAATTGTGCACACTCACTGTGACTGCACACACGATTCTCAGGGGTCTTGGCTGCAGTCTCAGCTGGTGTCTGTGTCAGACTGTCAGCAGAAGCTCATGAGGTCTGAAGATGGCATCGGTCCAGTCCATTCAGATTCCCGCCCACGCCGCGTTTTTGACATCACCGCAGCGGTGGCCGCCCATGACACTCCACTGGTCAGCATGGTGTCACGGCGCCTGTCGCGCAGCAGTTTGCACCTCTGCAGTCAGCTCCCAGGAGCTAATGGCTGGGTCCCTCCCCCACCGCGCATAGTACCCGGCCGCGTCATGACGTTTTGATGCGGTTGCGTCATGACGCGGCCGCACTTAACACTGGCCAGCGCAGGAGCTGGCTAAATAGCCTGCAGCTGCACGCCCGACGGGAGCGTAATAACGCACTGATGCAGCCGCGGAAAAAACAAGGTAAGTGTTGAACACTGCAGTGCCGGCAGGGCAAGCCTGCGCTCAGCGGCAGCCACATCGGCCCATCTGCCCTTCTGGCATTTGCCAGAAGTGCCCGATGGCCAGTCCGGTCCTGCTTGTTAGACATTCTCCCCATAAATATATTGGTGATTTTCACTGATCATAGTGCAGAATGTATGGGGGAAGATGTTGTAGAAGAAGTACATTAATAGGACTATAATAGTGCCGGACAAGACAAGTATTTCATGGTGGTATTTCAGAGTTATTTCTGACAAAAGCCGCATTGCATACTTTTATTGATTATAGGTCTATATAATATATATATATATATATATATATGTGTACATAAATGCTAAATGCACATGAGGTATACATTACAGATGCACCAAATTCATACTGTTGGATTGAGAAAAAATGTTTAAGTTTAATTTGCATATGAAACATAAGGAGAATAAAATCATATGTGATTAACAATTTTAGCATTTTTACACCCACGTTTAGAATTGTATCTTTTGCACCAATGATGCTGTATGGCTAGTGCAAGGGTACACTGATAATGATTACAGCTATGAAACCAATGTGGTTGAGGATGGTCCAGCTTCCAGGTTCCAATAAACTTGCTCTAAACAGTCCTATATGCTTAATAAGTAACTATCTTTCCTATTTGGTCCCGATAACACTGTACATGAGGCAAGGATATCTTTATAATAACCTGGCAAACTCATGTATACTCGTTATTCATCGTTAGTATATTTGGTGACTCAAATTCAATTTTTTTACATTGAAGGAATGTTAGTGAACATATGAACCATGCTTAGAAGTCTCACCTGAGCTAAATTATTAAAGTATGTCTGTACTGCATCTTTAAGGCTTCGAAAATATATCTTCTCTTGAGGCTTGAGCTATAAGAGAGAATACAGTGCCATAAAGGATAACAGATACATATATATATATATATATATATATATATATATATATTATAGCAATGGTACTGATAAAGCGCTACAACCCCAATGTCCGTGTGTCCTCTTGAAAAATACACTCCCTGTAGTCCAATAGCAGCTATTTCTGGGAGACCGTTGTTGTATTGTCTCAAATGGTGGTAAATACTAAGAAAGGGTGAGAAACATTGCGCTCTAGTGTAATAGGTTATCAATTTTGAGGAGATAAGTAATATGCATACCACAATCTGATGTTAAATATGCTCATCAAAGTGGGTCTTTTTGGAACCAGCGGGATCGTTCCTCCAAATATCCAATAGAGGATACTTTGGATTAGTCCCTTTATGTCCCTCTCAACCACTATGTTCAGACACTCAGTGTGTAATATTATGCAGTTCAACAAGCTAGAAAAAGTGTCGGTACAACGCCAAGCCATCAACGCGTTTCATCCCTTATGCCCTGTTAGGGCACCCTAATCCCCCCTCTAAGTGCCTAACCCTAACCCCCCCCCCTTCCCCGCTGCCTAAACCCCTGGGGGGGTGCCTAACCCTAAGTCCCCCCCGGAGGTGCCTAACCCTAACCCTCCCTCCCCCTAGCCTAACCCTCCCGGGGGGTGCCTAACCCTAAGTCCCCCCGGGTGCCCTAAACCTAACCCTCCCCCCCGCGGCTGTCCGCTCGCGGCGCCCGGCATCCCTTCGATCGGGATGCCGGGCGCCGGTCTCCCGGTATCGGGGAAATGTCAGGCGTCTACATCTAGACGCCCGGCATTGCACCCTCGCCGGGATGACAGTCGGGAAGCCGGCTGTCGGTATTAAAGCAGCCGGTTTCCCGATTGTATACCTCATAAATATAGATGACGGTAAAAGACTAGCACTCTATTGCAGTATATCAACTTGCTCCGGTGCCCTCTGAATGAACGAGTACAAACAAACAGCAAGCAGTGGCACTCGGAGTCATCCAACGGTAGAAAAAGTATTTACTGTGAACAAATCACATTACCAACGTTTCGGGACAAACAAGCCCCTTTGTCAAGGTGAATGAAACAGTGTGTTTAAAGAACCTTACCTTAAATAGAGGAAGAAGAGAAACACCCGCCCTGTGTTTGCGGCTGGACGCTGTCCGGGACTGACCGCATGACCGCCCCGTCCCGCAGAGATGACGTCAGAGTGTCAGGCGTCGATTGGTAGTCATGACAACCAAGACGCCCGGCTCGACGCAGCTCTGAGGTCCGGCCGTCAAAGGTTATAGATAGAGTTGCAGATGACAAATGAAAGAAGCATGTGATGCAAAAGAAAAAGAGAAAGTACACCAACTGTGTGCAGTGTAGAAATAGAACATGGAGTGAAGAAATGTATACATTAATAATTTAATGTCTCTGATCCAAAACATATTTTAAACGGCTGGTTAGACTCAAGACAGTACATAAGCCTGCCATAGAGGAGAAACAGCTGTACCTTGGCCATTTAAAGCATAAAAGGAAGTTGTTAGCGAGAACCCTCAAATCCCCACAGAGAATAAACAATACACTATAATATCAAAAAAGGTTGGATGTGGAGAGCGGAACAGTGATTGATCATGCAAGACGAACATTGATTCAAGTCCGCCCTGCACGGGTAAATGCTTGATGGTAGATAAAGTCCAGAGGGTGGGTGTCGTGGTAGATTGATCCTGAAATGTGGATGTAGAACTAATTAAAGACATTCCACGAGATTATCTCGTTTAGACCATGCGGGCTGGTGGTGTTAAGGTTGAAAATCCACCAGGCCTCCTGCCGCAGGAGGTCTCCTGCTCGGTCTCCACCCCTTATGGACTTAGGAATGTGGTCGATAACCATGTGCCTTAACATGGAGAGGGAATGCTTATTATCAGCAAAGTGTCTGGCCACTGGTTGATCCGATGGTTTGCCAGACAGAGCCGCTTTGATGGCTGACCGATGAAGGGCCATACGTTCCCTCATAGTTCTTGTGGTTTTTCCTATATAATAAAGGCCGCATGGGCACATGATCAAGTAAACTATAAAAGTGGAAATGCATGACTGAACAAATTTAATCTTGAATGTGCGTTCCGAATGCGGATGTTTGAATTTGGTGCCGGTGGTGGTTAGGTTAGGGTCAGGTGCAAATAACAGATTATGGCGATGACAAGTTACTGTAACTAGCAAACTGCTTGTAAATGAAATAAGCACAAGTGGGACAGGTCTTTGATAAGTGTCTTATGTAAAACTAGACTCATATGCTGGAGTGCATCTAAAGCTCTGCATGTGGATAGAAATATGCTACTATTGAGTGTGGTCTTTTAAAAGTAATTTATGCACATTTTGTGGATAACTCTGCTTCAGACCCCCCCCCCCTTCCCAGTTAAATCCACCACTTCCCGCCCAGTCCTCCATTACTTAACAATGGCTTCTCATTGGAAGTGTTTTCTACCAATTTGCTGTATTTCATGTCCTCTTGTGGCAAGTAAGCGCTCCCAGAGAATTGTCTGCTCACTTGGGAGTCCAGCAGGTCCACCGATAATTTAAGAGTCTCACATATATTCTGGGAGAGATGGGCAACCATGCTTTGAGTATAGGGCCTGATTCATCATGGATCGCAATTGCAACAGCGTACGCAGATCGGCCGATGGTGTGTACTCCTGGGTGTGCATAAATTAGCCACTGAGAAGGCATTCACAGCTTGAGTACTCACTGCGTGCGACGAGAGTTGCAATTTCTGAGACAGGTCAGACCTGTTGTAATTTTACATGAGGGGCCGATGTTACCGGTGTATACGCAGGTTTGCGAGGTCTTACGGATGTGAGAAAGCGGTAGTGGGCGTCTCTATGCTGGCTGAGCAGTTGCAAGCATTAGCATACTTTCGCAGCAGAACTGCGTGCATAATCACAGCTGCAATCGCAATAGCGATCCATAATAAATCAACTCATAGTACGCTGATGTGTATATCAACCTGCAATGGCTGACTGATCCATGCTCATTATTTACAGTACACTGTTCCTGTGATAGCAGAAGTTAAAGGGAAGGAAGACACTTCTGTCTCCAGAGAACTGTATCTTCTTGGGAAGAAATCTGTTCTGATTAATTTGAACACAATGGGCCTGATGGTGACTTGGACGCAAATAGATGCTTTGTGTGCATGCAAATAAATTAGTATTTTTCCCTGTAAATAGATCCACCTGGCCCTATTCATAGGTATGGTTTTCTACTCATATGTAGAGGAAAGGGGGAGGGGGCTTGAACTGCACACCCCAATTTTAAACATAATAAGAGGTGCTACCATGCTGAGACTTGTAGTACAACACAGGAAAAAGAAAATGCAGGTGCACACTCTAAGGGCGGTATCCAATTAGCTGCGGTAACAATACGTTTTCTCCGGCTTATCGCATGTTTGCGCATTTCCGTTTAACGTGCTATCCTATTGCAAAACTGGAGATAACCAATTTGCACGATAATTATTGCATGGATGACAGGTGATTAGTACATGTAAATGAAAATTAGCCTGTACCCCAAAGGTACACTAAGGTAGGGTAATGATACAGAAGTGTGGTAGTGGCAATAATACAAGGGTTTGGGGTTATTAAATTGTGTCCAATAGCTGTTATGTGCATTTTTCTATAACAGTTAAAAAATTATAGAAAGCAATAGCTTTTGGCCAAAATAAATGCTGTAGTTAAATTAGCGGTACATTAAAATGGGTGTAAGTCTATCTTTGTGTCATTATAGGGTATTTTTTTGGAAATGTTAAAAATATACCTGTCACTTGCATCCATACAGCACACCCATATACCCGTCCCACTACTTTAAACCAATATTCCAAAAAATTTTAATATTTCATCCCAAAAATGACATGTCATTATTGGCCAAATTCAGCTGTCAAGCTATTTTTACCTAATTAGTCATTAAGGATGGTGTCCCAGTGGTTCTGCACCAAGTCCCGACATTTTTAGCCAAAAATCACTTATCACCTGCTCAGAGGTGGTGAAAAGAAATTTGTGATAATTCCTATACCACTATTTTCGCATATGTGAAAAAACAGCGCCTAATAGGATAGCACAATAACCATATTTGGAGAAAAGTTTTTACTGGTGAAAACTTTTCGGAGAAAACCTGGTTATCCCGGCTATTTGGATACCCCCCAAGCATGGGTGTCGGAACAGATTGGGGGGCGGCTCACCCCCCAACATGTGAAAGGAGAGGCTGGCAGCTGGGGATGGTCAGGGGCTGTGCTTTGTAGAAATAGGATACACGGCCCCTTCACCGCACAGAGGAGAAGGTGTAATTTGCGGTCTTTAAGTTAAAACACCGCACATTACATCTCCTCCTCTGTGTGGTGCAGGGGCTGTCTAGCCTATTGCTATAAAGCACAGCACCTGACCGTCCACGCCGCCTGCCACTCAGTCAGATAAGAGAGAAGGGAGATGGAAGGAGGAAAGGGAGACAGAGGGGCCTGTGTCTGAGACTACGCCCCTCCTGTGGCCATGCTTCCAGCATCCAGACCTGCTGGATGCAGGGATGTCCATCAACTGTTTCCCATTGATGGCAAGAAACCTTCAACAGGAAGTAATCTATGATTCACACCATCAGCTGCCATTATTTTGGTTGTTATATAGTTTGTTTTTTTAAACTAAATAAAATAAAAAACCTTTCCATACAAAGACGGTAATAATGCTGGTGTGCAAAATGTGCCAGATTAGTTATAACTGAATAAATCTCAGCTGTGTAAGGCAATAGGAGAGTTGCTAATCACCACCACTACATTGACAAGCAGCAGACAGCCAGTGAGTGTGAGTGCTTCGGCCTGCAGCAGCTGTCACCGTCTCTGCGTGTATGTGCTGACTAACTGTGGAGGATCATGGCTGCCTAGATCGCAGACCGCCTGACCATTCAGGAGGAGGAAATCCGCACGCTGAGCGACGAGATCGGCCGGCTACAGGAGCTGGGCATGCATGGGACTGTGGACATCAACCCGAGCCCGAAGCTGGAGCAGCTGAGGATCGAGTACATGAAGCTGAGATATCATATAGTGCATCTGCAGCGCTGCCTGGAGGTACAGGAGGAGAGAGGCCGCAGGGCAGCGGATAGTCAGCCCATAGACGAGGGCCAGACCAGGTCTGACCATAAGGAGAGTCCCCGGGAGGAGATCACACAGCAGCAGGAAAAGGACGTGCAGAGACCACAGGCGGTAAGTGCATGTGTGGAGAAAAGAGAGGTGAGAGCCCCGCTAGCAGGATGTAGATGCCCTAGCTGAGTGTTACACTGTATCAACTGTAGGTACTATCTAGTGCCCAGTCTCCACATCTCTTGTACTGGCATCAGTTCTGCGTGTTGTTACTATATAAGGTGGGGACTATTGCTTATTAAGTATTGCATTGGAGCCTTTGGGGGATATGTATTATTATTTGGTCTATTATTGATGAGGGTGCGTCGGAACAATTTTATTTTGCCCCTCCAACATAAAATCATTCCGACGCCCCTGCCCCTAAGTACTAAGAACAATGATAGATAAAATAATCCTGATAATCTCTACAATTAACATGAAATATAAATGAGATCCTTAGAACACATTTGGACAAAAAAGTTAAGTCAAGATGAATTAATTTGAACTAATTAAAAAATTATGTCAAGATGAGCCCCATAAGGTGGGTCCCTAACATCCTTAATACTAACACATTTTGGGGCACATTCAATTGGGCGCTTGGTTTAGCGAGGCAAAAAACCCTGCACCCAATTTTGGATAACCGAGGGTATGCGCGTAACCGATACCCGCAGTATCCAATAAAAAAAAGGGCTGCTGGGAGATGTGGTTCTCCCAGTGCCCGTTACAGGAAGGGGGGACGACGACAAACAAACGGGGGGTCACTCACGCACACACACTCATGCACACACACTTGACATACTCACCGCTGCTGCAGGAGACCGGGTCCCGACGCTGGAGGGAGAAGACAGCTCTCTGAAAGGTATTACTGACTAATTAAGCTAATTGGAAACTTCCAATTGCTTAATTAGTCATTAGGAGGGGTGCCGCCGGGGTCCCAGAGCATTTTCTGACCATTTTTCCTAAAAAGGAGAGTTATGGTAAAACTTACCCTTGTTAGCTCTCTTTCTTCGAAGTCCATAGGGCTCCACAGGGGAGACAGTGGGGAAGTGTAGGTGGGACCTGGAGGACCGAACATCAACAGCAAGCTTTTCATCCCAGGATGCTCCGGGTCCTTCCCCCTATACCCCACCCACAACCTGAGGGCAGCACAGTTTTGTTAACAAGCTCAAGGCAAGAGCATGATAGGAGAGAAAGAAGACTGGTACACTGAAGAATCACACTCTCACACAGAGAAGGAAACAAGGGACCAAGAGAAGAAACCCATAGAAGCCAGGTGCATCAAGGCGGGTGCCCTGTGGACCCTATGGACTTGAAAGAAAGAGAGTTAACAAGGGTAAGTTTCACCATAACTCTCCTTTTCTTCTTCAGGGTCCATATGGCTCCACAGGGGAGACAATGGGGATGTCCCAAAGCAGTTGTTAAAGGGCGGGAACACTCCTGAGCTGAGAGAAAAACCCTACGCCAGAAGGAAGCATCCTTAGGAGGCAAATGTATCAAAGGCATAAAACCGAAGAAAGGTGTGGACAGAAGACCATGTGGCCGCCTTCCATAGCTGTTCAGCAGGGGCGCCATGACAGACTGCCTACGATGGACCCACGGAGCGAGTAAAATTAGCAGATACTGTAGCCAGCACAGGAAGGCCAGTCTGCGTGTAAGCCTGTGAGATAGCCATGCGAATCCATCTGGCCAGAGTCTGTTTGTTAGCTGGCCATCCCTTCTTGTGGAATCCTAGTAGGACAAAGAGGGAGTCCGATTTCCTGATGGAAATAGTACGGCCCACTTAGATCTTCAGAGTACGGATCACATCCTGTCTCACCTGCCGAGAGGTCTGGTGATTGAAAGGCCGGAACTACAATTTCCTCATTTAGCTGGAAATGAGAAACCACCTTAGGAAGGAAGCCAGGGTGCGTTCTAAAAACAGCCCTGTCTTGATGAAAGAAGGGGGAGCGACATGACAGCGCCCCTAAATCCGATATCGTACGGGCAAAGGCTATAGCCAGAAGAAACAGAGTCTTCGCAGTGAACCACTTGATATCCACGGATTTCAGCAGTTCGAATGGAGTTTCCTGAAGTGCTTGGAGCACCACTGACAAATCCCATGGAGCCACAGGAGGGACAAAGGGAGGTTGTATATGTAGAACACCTTGCAGGAAGGTGTGAATATCTGGTATAGGAACAATTCTGCGCTGGAACCAGATGGACTAAGCAAAGACCTGCACTTTCAGAGATGGTAGGCAGAGGCCTAGGTCCAATCCACCCTGAAGAAAGGCAAGAATTCTAGAAACTTTAAAAACTTGGAGGGTCATAGTTTCTCGGAGAACACCATTGGAAATATGTATGCCATATTCTGTGATAAATTCTGTCTGAGGCCAGTTTACGTGCTCTGAGCATGGTTTGGACTACAGAGCTGGAAAATCCTTTAGCCGTTAGGAGGGATGTCTCAAGAGCCAAGCCGATAACGTCAGGCAAGCTAAGTCCGGATGTAGACATGGACCCTGAGACAACAGGGCTACTCGTAGAGGAAGTTGGAGAACGTCTATGGAGAGTCTTTGAAGATCGGAATACCAATGGCATCTGGGTCAAGCTGGAACTTTTAATAGGCCTGTGCCCCCTTCCTGCTTGAACTTTCGAAGAACTCGAGGAAGCAGAGGTATTGGGGGGGGGGGGGAGAGATATGCCAAATGGAAGGTCCACTTCACCAACAATGCGTCCACGAAGGCTGCGCCGGGGTCCCTTGTCCTAGCTCCATACACTGGAAGTTTGCTGTTGTGTCTTGAAGCCATGAGATCTAGATCCGGTAGACCACATTTGTCCACCAGGAGCTGAAAGACTTCTGGATGTAGAGACCACTCCCCTGTATGCACGTCATGACGGCTGAGGAAATCCGCTTCCCAATGGAGAACTCCTGGGATGAATACCGTGGAGATGGCTAGGAGATGGCGTTCGGTCCATGTGAGAATGTGGGACACTTCTGCCAATGCAACCCAACTTTGAGTGCCTCCTTGGTGATTGAGGTATGCTAGTGCTGTGGCGTTGTCGGACTGTACTTGTACTGGTCTGCCCTGAAGACTATCCTGAGCCAGAGTGAGAGCTCTGTAGATGGCTCGAATTTCCAGGACGTTTATTGGTAACACTGTCTCGACTGGAGTCCAGCGACTCTGGAAGACGTGCTGATCAGTCACTGTGCCCCTCCCTTAGAGGCTTGCTTCCGTGGTGAGGAGAGCCCAGTCCGGGATCCAAAAGGGACGACCTTTCTCTTAATGGGATGTCTGTAGCCACCAGCCTAGGGACAGATGAACCTCCGAGGGGAAGCCCATCATATGGGATCTGAGTAGATGGGGTAGCCCATTCCACCTGGAGAGGATCAGGTGTTGTAGGGGCCTGTAGTGAAACTGAGTGAACTCCACCATGTCGAAGGTGGACACCATTGATCCTACGAGTGAATTGACACTCGGCAACTGCGGAGCAGTCTGCGCCCTCGGTGCAGTATTGTTGAGATCTTGTCTGCTGTTAGGAATATTCTCTGAACATGAGAGTCCAGGAGGGCTCCCAAATGTACCATCCTTTGAGAAGGTGTCAGGGAAGACTTTTCCAGTTGATCAGCTAACCATGCGTTTGTAGAAAGGCAATTGTTACCTGCAGATGGTGGTGAAGAATCTCTGGGGAGCTGGCCAACAGCAAGAGATCTTCCAAATATGGGAGTAGTCTGATCCCTTGACGACGAAGATAGGCCGCCATAACTGCCATGATCTTGGTAAAGACCCGAGGGGCCGTTGAGAGGCCAAACTGCAGAGCCTGAAATTGGTAATGTTGCTGTAGTATAGCAAACCAGAGATATTGTTGATGAGAAGGCGCTATAGGTACATGTAGGTAAGCGTCTTGAATGTCCAGAGACACCATAAAATCCCCAGGCTCCATAGCTATGATAATAGAGTGGAGGGTTTCCATATGAAACCTGGGCAGCAGATGAGACCCATTGGGCTTCTGAACTAAGAAAAGGATAAAATAGCCCTTGCCTCGTTGTGAGGAGGAGACTGGAATTATTACTCCTGAATTCAGTAAGGACTGCATGGCCCTTTGGAGCAGCAGGGCCTAGCTTGGATCCAATGGAAGTCCTGTGCAAGAGAACTGCTGGGGGGGCCACCTCAGGAAGGATAGGGCATATCTGTGGGAGACCACTTCTCTTACCCAGGCGTCTGATGTGGTCTGACGCCAAAACTTGGTGAATTGAAGAAGTCGGCCTCTCACCCTGGGAGTCCCCAGGGAGAGGCCTGTCCCGTCAGGCTGCAGGCTTGTCCTCAGATTTGGTAGGTGGACGTCTAGTAGCCCTGGTCTGTTTGGTCCTAGGCTTGGAGGCCTTAGTTGATGCCTGATGCCTTGGAAAGGACTGACCTTTAAATTTTCCTTGAGGACGAAAGGATAATGTCCGAGGCTTTGCATGATATGCAGAGGGCAGGAACGCTATCTTGGAAGCTGCCATGGTAGTCACAATTTTATCCAGTTCTGTTCCAGACAGGATATCTCCAGAAAAAGGCAGAGACTCCAGAGCCCTTTTAGAGTCTGAATCTGCCTTCCGTGAGCGGAGCCAAACAATACGACGGGCCACTACCGAAGTGGCAGATACCCTGGAGGCTAGGAGAGCTATATCCATAGCTGCTTCACCTAAGTAGAGATGCAGCTTCACCTGCTGCATCTCTAATGTGAGATATGTACGACAGCTGTTCCCTCAAAGCATCAGAGGTAAATGTCTGTTCTAGGGCCTCTGCCCAACTCTCAATGGCTTTTACCACCCAGGCCGTAGCCCTAGCAGGACGAGTAATAGTTTCTGTAAGAGAGTATATAGATTTATGACAAATGTCTATCCTTCTATTCGTAGTTTCCTTCAAGGAGGTTGCAGTATGGATGGGTAAGGTAGCATTCTTGACCAGACGTGTTACATGAGAATCTACTGCTGGGGGAACTTCCCATTTAGTGCAATCAGTAGCGAGAAGAGGGTAAAAGGAACTTAAACGTTTAGGTAACTGAAACCTTTTACTGGGCATATTCCGTGCCTCACTCATGTGATCAGACAGCTAGTCAGAGTGAGGGAACTACCTTTTGTCGTTTAAAAAGTGGCTGTTTTGCCTTAGGAGTGGGTTCTGCCACTTCTATTTGTAGAACAGATTTTACAGCTCTCACCAGTGCGGTTATATTGAATTTAGAGGGTGGCTCCTCGTCTCCAGAGAAGAAGTCAGAGTGAGAGAGGTCTACGTCTTCTGTCTCACCAGAGAATACAGCAGAATCTGATAACTGGGTGGACTGGGAAGATAACACAGCATGCTTAGTAGGTTTACTAGGTTAAGGCTTCGCTTTTTGCAGCATTTGCTGAAAAACTGTAGAGGTATTCTCCAAATTCTGTACTGAGGTAGAAAGTACGTCTACCCATGGGGGAGGCAAAGGATTTGCCGGGAGCACCTGCTGTGGCCATCCCATAGGGGGAGCTACTACGGGGACCGCTAGGTGGTCCGCACCTGTGAAAGGTAGCCCAGGGTGGGTCCTGAGGTCCTGATGGGCCAGAGGCCGTATAACAATTTGTACAAAGACCATCTTGAATGAGGTCCTCTGGAGCTAAGCCCGCTGAGCAGGACTTAGAAGACACCAGACTAGGAGCAGCGGCATCAGCCTGCTTGTTATTCTTTCCTCTGCCAGACATAGCCACAAGGATAATAATATACACAATCTGACATAGTGCAGTGAGCAACCCAGATGTGGGTGTAATATGAAACAGTGTAGTGCGCAACCGCACTATATTGTATGTGGTAGCCCTCACAAATATATAGGGAGATGTGAGGTACAATGAACCCGCTATACCTTAGTATGCCAAGGTTATAGTAGAATAAAGGGAAAGGTATAAGCTTGACAGTACAGAAAATAGAGATCAGCACCAGCACAAGTCACATACAAACACAGAAAAAAACTATATAGCTGCATAGCTGCAGTGGGCACTAAAATCAACTACACAGACCACACTGGCTGGTAGGATATTGCGCTGTATAACTTGGCTTGTGGGAGAGGTATACAGGGAGACTGGACCCAGCATTCCCAGAGACCTGCTTGCAGAAAATGGCTGCCGCGACTCTGAGGGGGTGGCAGCTGAGGGAGGAGCAGCTCAGGGAACAGCAAGACAGCAGTGGAATGGCGCTCTGAACTGGGGGAGTGGCTGCAAGGAGAGCACCTTATCCCCTTGCTGACGTTAACCACTGGGTCCCCTGGCCTGTAAAATATGCCCTGCGCTAGTAATATATATATACGCCCCGATGGTCTGGTGGAGTCGTGGGCGAACCAGTGTCCACACCAGCTCCTCCGGGCTGTCTCCCGAGACCGGAGGTAAGACTGCGCAAAGACGCGGGTCCCTGCAAGAGGGTATCCGCCTTACCTGTTCCCTGGATTCCGGGCTGCAGTCTGGGGTCCGGGGAGCCTGCTAGGCCCCCACTAGGAGTACCTAGCCAAGGGCTGATGTCACTGCGCCACGGAGGGGTGATGGAGCAGCAGTGCAGACGTCCAAGGGACTGTCTCGCGCTGCTGCTCAGTAGTAAAAACACTATAAATAAAAATAAATCATAAAATAAGCTGTTAAAAATGGTGATCCAGCTCCTGCTGGACACCAACGAAGACTAAGTTGTCATCAGGCTGTGGGCAGGGTATAGGGGGAAGGACCGAAGCATCCTGGGATTGAAAAGCTTTGCTGTTGGTGTCCGGTCCTCCAGGTCCCACTTACAGCCTCCACTGTCTATCCCTGTGGAGCCCTATGGACCCAGAAGAAGAAGTTATGGATTTTAGGAAAAATTGGTCGTGCTCTGGAGGTGTGCAATAAAAAGTAGTTCTCAGTGCTACAACCAGCCCTAGGCATAGGCAAACTAGGCAAATGCCTAGGCATTTGCATTTCAAGACTAGGGCCAGCCGAGCTTGATACTGGCAGGACCAGGACGGGAGGACGGCTCCAATGGCTCTGCTCAAGCTGCCCTACTGTGATCGGAGCTTTCAGCTCAGCTCAAATCGGGCATCAGTTTATACAGCCGTCAGCAGCGTGGAGCGGAGGAAGTGGAGGCAGCAGGCAGTAACAAAAATGGATGCTGGAGAAGGGCTGCTGCTCATGCCCAGCTGCAGCAGCTCTTCCTCCCATGGGCCTTTGCGGAGTCCAGCAGGCTGAACTTGTTGCAAGGAGTCACACAGTGCTGAGCTGAGCATAGAGTGAGGAGCACAAACATGGCGGCTTCAATATCTGCAGAGTCAAGGCAAGCTGAGGTGACAAGATCACAGTGTAATTGGCCGGGTGAGTTCTGTGCAGGGGGTGCGGGGAGGTTGGGGTGTAATAATGCATGGCATAATGTGTAAGAGGCATTACTGTGTGGCATTATGTGTATTAGAGCATTACTAATGTGGGGCATAATACGTAAGGGGCATTATGTGTATGAGGGAATTACTAATGTGTGGTATAATGTGTAAGGGACATTACTATGTGGCAAGGTGTGTATAAGGACCACTACTACCGTAAGGTATTATGTGTACATGGTGCACTACTGTGTGGCGTAAGGTGTATAAAGGGCACTACTGTGTGGTGTAATGTGAATAAGGAGCAATACGGTATGGAGCAATGTGAATAACAAACACTACTGTGTGACATAATGTGAATAAGGCGCACTACTGTGAGGTGTAATGTGTATAAGGTAAAGGGGTACTGTATGTGTCGTGTAATGTGAATAAGGGACACTACTGTGTGACATAACGTGAGTAAGGGAAACTATCCTGTGATGTAATGTGAATAAGGTTGCACTACTGTGTGGCGTAATTTGAATTGGGGGTACTATTGTGTGGCCACACCCCTTTTTTGGTGTTCATGCTGTCCCTATTTAATATATGGTTGGTAGGGGCGTCAGTGCTCTTCCTGTCACAGGACACTTACATGTCTAGTTACAACTCTGTGGATAAGGATTGCTATGGATGAGTGTTGATGGGTGTTGCTGGCTGCTGCTGTGATATGCGCTACTGGGTGATGGGTGCTGTGCTGGGAGAGGGGCATAAAAAAAAAAATCAAAAACCCTGCACCTAATTGAATAACAAAAATCCTGCACCTGCAGGCAAACCCCACAGGTGAAGGATTTGTGCTATTCTTGCCCCCAATTGAATATGCCCGTGTCAATTTAACCAGGACTTACGTATAAACGTGCCCATTTGAATATGCAGACAGCAGTGTAGGAATCAGTGCTGACTAAAAACACCTACTGGAGCATGTGCAGTGCAAATAAGTGATCTTTTGTGCTAGCAATCATGTCTCGTGCCTCTGATGAATGCTACTCCCTTGAAGAAGGTGGACTTAAAAAAACACTTTATACTTCAGACACAATTCTAATAAACTCCGCAAAAATGTCCCCCTTGCACTGGAATGGAATTGAATTGTATTAGCATTATATTTTAGAAAATTCCAGGTATGGGCGTGAAAATCAGTGGTCACTCATTTCCACACTCCTACATGCTTTGAGAGAAAACAATGCCTATGGCATATTAAAAGCTAAAAGAAAAAGACTGTCCATCTAAGAATAGTGGGTTTTTTAATTTTTATTTTTTAACATATATAATGGACATTTAAAGTTCTTTAGACTCATGTGTAAAAGAAATGTAAAATGTGGCTGGTGGGATGGGGCAGTGGAAGGATGCAATGGGAAAAACTAGATGTACAATTTTTATGAATCTTTCCCAAATGACGTCCAAACCGGAGCTACCATGAAGATATTTGTAGGCAATCAAATTCTTGAGCTGGGTACACCATACAATGTAACGATACTTCGCGCACGCAATACACATTGCGTACGATGACACGATGTATCATTACATGCTGCATGTAACTGCACCGCGTCAATCATTTCATCGTCCCATCTGACGTGCAGGACAGCAGATGGAACGATGCAATGAATGACCGTCGGCAACAGATCGGGCATACACACTAACCGATGTGTACGTTATATCGTTCCAATCCACGCTGAAATTATATATCGTACGATGATACATAGTATAGTGCCCAGCTTTAAAGTGCATCTGTCTTTTACACACAGTAGAAGTGGCCATTCTGTCCGATGGACACAGATTGTTTGGAATATATACTAATTAAAAATGAATGAGAACAGATATTTCTACATTGGAAAGACAAAAAGACTAATTTAAGAAAGTTCAACCCCACTCTTTTATGTATACTTTTGCGTAAATGCACCCATTTTTATAGGTAAGTTAATGAATTTGCAGGGGAAGATGGCATTTGCACTGTCTCATAGAAGGAGCTGAGGGGATCAGGGTTGTTCTGCAATGAGTACTGATCAGGAGGATCCAAAGATGAGATGTTTTGCGGAACAACATTTTTTAAAGTAATAGACATTGGGCCTGATTCATCACGGATCGCAACTGCAACAGCATACGCAGATCGGTCGATGGTGCATACTGCGCATTCAATGCGCGTGGGTTAGCATTGCGATTGCTCTGCGATCACTCACGCAGAAAGAAAGCCATTGCAGAGTTAATTGACAGGAGTTCAGCGTTTGGGGGTGGTGACGTGGGAGTGGTAGGAGAAACAGAGGCGTGCCTATCTGTTTGAAAGCCTTTGCATAGTCGTGCATAATTTGCCATTGCGACGGCATACGCAGCTTGAGTACTCACTGCGTTTGACGAGGTTAGCAATTTCTGAGTAAGGTCAGACCTGCTGTAAATGTGCGTGAGGGGCCCATGTTACCGATGAGATAGTGGTAGTCCCTATGCTCTCTGTGAGGCTTTAAGATTGCACTCATTAGTATATTTTCGCAGCAGACCTCCGTGTGTAACCGCAGCTGCGATCGCAATAGCGATCCGCAGTGACTCAGGCCCATTGTGCATTTGGGAGGAGTTCTTTGTTTTGATGGAGGGCGCACAGATTTTTTTTCTCACTTTAAAAATTACTTGATTTTTTTGTTTTGTCCTATTCTTTTCATGGAAATCAATTTACATCTTCCAGTTGCTCAATTCAACTGTATTTCTAGGTACACTTAAGGGAGGAATTCAATACGGTATGATGTGCCGCAATGCCCAGCTGAGCACATAAATCTGTCACTTACGGTAGTTCCAAAATCGAAAACTTGGGATGAAGACAGGACGTGATGTACCGTAGCAGAACAGCACATTGTGTCATGTCAGTAATTGAATTCTCCCCTTAAACCAATGAAGAAAATACCCAACACAAAAGTCATATTCAGAACAGTCCCGATGTTCCATTACTCTCATGATTTAAAATGTAAATAAGGCTAAATCATGTAGTATTTGAGTATAAATATTGAATGTTTAAAGAACAAAGCTCTTGGTCCTGAAGTGCAATATGTGGGACTATAACATGCAGTGTTGTAAGTTCATCCCAGATGCAAGTTATAATTTGGTGCTCCCATAAAAAAAAAGAGAAAATAAATATGGGGCCTATCTATCTATCTATCTATCTATCTATCTAGTACGCATAAAAGCACTAATACAGAATATGTGAATTTGTTTTTATTAAGCCTATTTACTAAAGTAAATTTTCAGGATATCTCCCCAAAAAACACTTTTTGGGGTATATACAGCTATGCATTAGTTACAGATAAGATAGTGACCTGTATAGTGCAATTAGCATGAGGCTCAGGGTCTTCCTGATGGAGGCGAAAGCCATCTGATGTGGGGTGAGGAGCCCTCCTGCTACCCCTGATGGAGGGGAAAACCAACTGATGTGGGTGGGGAACCCTCCTGATACCCCAGATAGAGGGGAAAACCACCAGATGTGGGAGCTTTGAGGACTGAGGCTCTGATTCAGAAAGAGCGCTCGCTCTGAATCAGGGCGTTTTTGTTTTTTTGTGCGGCCTCCTGGCTGCTCGCATAGCTGTGGGTGACCACCCATAGCTATTGCGAGCGGCCAGGTGATGGTCGCGATTGCCATCTGATGGTCTGACACTAGTATATGGTTATGTTAGCTTCTCAGGTGCCGGGAAGAGGAGCCATGTATTGGGAGGCCGTGACACTCCGGATACATATTTACAGCCCTAAGTGGGGTGAATATATTGTGGGCACTGGAGGAGGTGCCCCTTCAGTGCTGGTGCCCGGCGGCAGGCGCCTCCATTGTCTCCCATAGTTCTGCCCCTGATAACATAAGACTTCACTCTGACCACCATCTGCATCTTCGGGTGGATCTGTAAACCCGCAAACTGCAAAGCTAAATACATACTGATTTTCCAAGGGCAGTACCAAACACCGGGAATTATGTGTGCACCGTGAAATGCACTACTGCCGGTGAAAAAGTGAGCACGTGCACAAATAAAGTACAAGTGTAAATCTTACTGATACATAGAAAGAATTATCAGGTAAAAGAGAGCTTGCAGTATTACAAAGTCCATAGATTTGTGCGGTTTCTTATTCTGGGTACGCACTTAATGACGGATCGGTCAGCAGCCCTATCTGCCGTCCAAGCTGCCGATTTGTAAGCTATAACTTCTAACCAATTGGCAGCTCGATATGTCTGGCAAGATGCATTTACTGTATATTTATCCGCCCAGTTGTGATGTCAGTGTCGTGGTACCTGCAGCCAGTGCACGGGTGGTCGGTGGGCCTGCCTGCACACACACAGCCAGACGTACTGATATATTTGCAAGATATATCGCCATCATCTGTGTTGCAGGGCCGACCTGATCTCTCTGTGAATGACGTTGTGCATAGACATATCAACCCCCCACCGATGCACTTGCGATATATCGTTTTGTCAATCGAACGATCAATATATAGACAAGTGTGTACCCAGCTTTAGATAGTTTGCAAGTCATATAGACAATATGGTGAGCTATTTGTTCACAATGCAGGTCAGAAATACAGGTTTATAGTTTGTAGTAATAAATCTGTTTTACTATAAAGGAAAAAAAGTCAAAGTAACTACCTTAAACAGAGTCATTGGGGTTCATACTCACATTCTCTGAAATAGGCAGATATTTGCAAGCAGTTCTGCATACGCTGCAATAGTCTGTGTAAGGGAGGAAGAAGGGACCATGTTAGATATTAACTAAATATACATGCTGGCTCAGAGCGATAGGGACAGGGTTCAAATACAATTCAGCAACATCCTTAGCTGCAGAGGAGGCAGGTGGGACAGGGCGCAGCACTACTCTAATCTATCAAAATTTCTTATGTAACCCATAAAGCACAATTAATCCATTTAGTTTTTTGCCCCAACAGTTTATAGTGTGCATTACACAGGTGACTTCAATTTATGAAATGTAGTTTACTGCAGCTCCAAAACCCATTAATGTGAACCACCTATTCATAAAAACAAGCTACATATTTATTTTTTTATGGCAAATGCAATATATATTATATTGTAAATATGTTTGTTAAAATCATATTTTACAAGTCAATTAAACCCTAAAATTGGAAACTCGCACTACCAGCAACAGAAGATGACACTAAAACATGGAATGATTCCAGAAGCAATATCCCGATTCCGAGTGCTCTAATTTTTGCATACTGTAGTTCCACTATAAGTACTTGGATTGCATATTTTAATTATATAAATTGATTAATAACATTTATATTTCTCGCAAATTACAATTTAAGAACAATCACAAACTATAGACCATAAGTCAGAGGTTCCCAAATGTGGTCCTCAAGGCTCCCAACAGTTCAGGGTTTAGAGATCTCCATGGATAAACACAGGTTAAATCTAATTGACTGAGGTACTAACTAGGGGCCTGATTCACTACGGATCGCTATTCTGCTTATACGCACGCAACTGCATTGCTAATATCAGTGGTGTTATTTAAATGTGTGCATTCGCATTGCGATCGCAGCCTGACATAAGGACGCCCACTTCCCCTTACTCACATCAGTATACTTGGCCAAGTTAGTTAAACAATCGGTAACATCGAGAAACATCGGACCCATACGCACAGTTAATGCAGGTCAGACCTTACTCAGGAATTGCTTACTTCAGCGCACGCTATGAGTCCTCACACAGCGTCTGGTATCGCAGTGGCTAATTTATGCACACCCATGCAACGGTGTTGAAACGCAGTGGCACGCCTGCGTTCTCTCCCCCCCCCATCACCACCCACAAACGGCACTTCCTGTCAATCACTCTGCCATGGGTCTGCGTATACTCTGCATTTTCAGTTCCGAACACAGCGACTGGCTTGCGCATGCGCACTGCGATGCATATGCATGCGCAGTGCAAAGACCAATTGCGTGCGTTTACACAACTGCGTTCCTTGCTGAATCAGGCCCTAAGTCACCTGTGATCAAGCATGGATATTCTTAAGACCGAGTTTGGGAACCTGTGCAATAAATGTTTTCTTTACTTTATTATTTTTAATCAATTAGAAACTGGTAATGTATATATTAACATGCAATATCATAAGCGTATGTCACAATTCTGACATTAGAGAACATTGTCAGAAATTATCTACATTTTTCTGAACTCCGAAAATATTTTTTTATGCAGGAAACACCAGTGACCATGTCACTGTATTTTCCTGCCTGTTATTAGGTCATACAGTGATACATCAGTGGCGGATCTAGACTTTACTTTTACAGGGGGTGGTGGTTTAAGAATTAATACTGACTCCTCCCCTTTCTAATGATTGCTCCTCCCACTTATAGTCCTGCCCACAAAGTGAGTTTTTGTGGTGCCTGAAATTATAATACACAAAGGGGATAATTCAAATGTTTTTTTGATGCCGATATTTTCATATCGCCCGACACTTTAGACAGGGAAAGATGCAAATGTTTGTTCCGGCGCCGGACTCTCATTTTTTGTGCTAATCAGTAGGGGGTGAGCAGAAACAATAGGCATCCGCGGCATGCATGGCTGATATGGAGCAACAATAGAATTGCTGCACAGGGCCCCAAAAAATCATTTGAATCATCCCAAACTCATTTACCGACTATAGATTGTTATTTCAACAGTTTTGGTCTATCAGTGAGAACCCTGGCAACCCAAATAAACATTACCTGAGAACATTAATTGACACAAAATACATTATTGTACACTATTGTTCTGTTTCTGGACATTGCACTCTACTCAGATACCAGTACTGCCAGCCTAACAACATCTCTGTAATACATATACTGCATATACAACCTAATATATGTCACAGGAGCCCCATAACCACACAGACCTCTGATCCCCAAAACCCAGTGAGACCATAAATGTATCCATGCAGTACATTGTGTTACGTAAAGTATAGACATTGCGTTCATTTCCGCAAACGCCACACTAAAGGATCCCCCCCTTCCCCACACATACATATACGTAAAACACACACATAACACATATATACATAACACACACACACATATATATACATAATACACATACTTTGTTCTAATATGATAACTTCAAATGTCTGTAAAATTGTTAATGTGGCGTTGTTTGTACAACAAAATTATTATAGTGCTATAATTACTCTTTGTAATTAGCTTTTTCGCATGTAAAAATATAACTTTTTATTGTGCTTTATCAATCGACAATGTACATTTCTACATCATATATGTTTACAAAATTGTGAAAGCTGCAAACTGTACTGTCTTTGTTTTTCTTGCCCTCAATAAAAACATTTGTGGTAATAAATCAAGGGATGTACGTTGGTGTAGTTTTGAATATAGCCTAATATGTAAGTAAATGTATTTTATTTTGAAGACTTATTGAGTAACCATAACTTTTTTCTGATAGCACTAGAATAATGCAAAGTGGCCAAGCGATCCTGTTTCCATCCCTTACCTCCTCAATGCATTCAGATCAAGAAATTACCTGCCACTTACCTGTAAAATAAGTGAAGTAACATACTAAATATAAATAAAAAAAAAAAAACAATAGGCACAATAAAGCACAAAGCACCCTGAATCTTCCTCTATGAGATGTCTTCACTGGTTAAAAAAAAACACCCAAATGCCATCT
Organism: Taudactylus pleione; assembly: GCA_031769625.1. Taxonomy (NCBI): domain Eukaryota; kingdom Metazoa; phylum Chordata; class Amphibia; order Anura; family Myobatrachidae; genus Taudactylus; species Taudactylus pleione. The sequence goes on from JAUIMM010000094.1 coordinate 15,229,894, forward strand.
GATGCAATGATAAGAACTTCTATTCAAGACAAATTATCAGAATTTAAGACAAGTCAACCAGTCAAACCTGAATCCTTGTCATTGCAAAATGAAGACAGCAAAAATGAAGAGATGGCAAAGATGAGGAAAAAAAGAGTTATTTATTTTAATTGTTTTTATTGAAGCAATGAACAATGGTCATATTAACGACAGTTGTTGTTTTACAGTTATTGCCACAGAGCAAAATAAGTGCAGGATATTTATTATTTATTTATTAACAGTTTCTTATATAGCGCAGCATATTCCGTTGCACTTTACAATTGTAAACATGAATAGAACAAAACTGGGTAATAACAGACAGATATATAGGTAGGAAGGATATGCATAGAATATTTATTTATTCAATTTAAGGTAAGTTTACATTTGGTTCAGAACCCAACACCACCACTAGGGTAGCTAGAAGAACCTCTACACTTTGCACTACACTGGACAAAGATGACACCCTGTTTTTTTTGGCCCTCTCAGAAGACTACTACAGCCTTGGGGTCTGATTCAGAGATGGAGGCAAATGCCATCGCAGCTGCGATCTCTCGCATAAAGTATGCAAAGTACTCACTCACTGTCCAGTACTTAGAGTCACCCACTGAAAGCATCTCATCGATGCAGATCAGGCAGCCATCAGCCTTCTGAGGCTTATTTATGGACGCCCAGAAAACAGTGTTTAAATGGTCCTACACGGCTGCGTTTTTCAAAACACCCCTATATTCTCCCCCAAACGCTGACTACCTGTCACTTACTTTGCGAGTGTATCCTGTTTGAGAGTAATCGCAAAACAATCGCTGCACGTGCGCAGTGCAGCTTACATGCATGTGCAATGCCAAACAATCACTCAATCTGCAAAAATATCGGCATTGCGTCCATCTCTGAATCAGGCCTTTGGTACGTTGCTAGACGTTTGGGTGTAGCTGCTTTAGCCAAATCAGGTTTATGATTAGTACCTAAGCACTCCTGGGCAAGCAACAGTGTGGTGGGAGACAGAAATCCAACCTACATTACCTGTAAAGGTGCGTACACACGTAACGATTTTTAGAACGATTTAACTATAACGACGTTGTTATCGTTAAATTGTTTAAAATATCGTTCACTTTTTTTGGGTGAACGATAATCGTTCAAGCGCGCTCCCGTTTGTAGTTCTTCGTCCATTCTGACTGTCCAACATAACGATTTTCGTTCAGAAAATCGGTCATGTTGTACAGAATGAACGATGAACGATATCCATTCACTGTATGCATGATTAAAAAAATCGTTCATCGTTCATGAAAATCGTTCATTAATTTAGTAACCAATGATTTTTGTAAAAGATTTTCGTTCACTTTTTCAAGGAAAAATCTGAACGAAAATCGTTGGTTAATAAAATCGTCACGTGCGTATGCAGCTTTACTTTCTGCCTAGGTGTCATTTATATTTCTGAACTGAAGCTCGTAATTGCATCCAGACAGATGTAAATACACTAACCACATAGCAGTGTTCCACTTACTTTATTTTAAGAAATATTGCCTTAAGGTCAGCAACTTTAAGCATTAAGACAGCTATGTTAGTAAAAGTACTGGGGCACAGGACAACACAATTCAGCTGAGTCACTGCACACATAACTGCAGTCTCCAGCAGCAGTTAATCAACAGTTTTAACTCTGATCAGCAATTATTCAGACCCCTTTTAGCCTTTCCCCTACACAAAGTAGAAAAAGAAACAGAAGTGGAAACAATTTGAAGCAGAAGTTGAATCTGTGAGGAAAGAAAACTGAAATTTTAGACTTTGTGCGTTAAAATAATGACATTGATTATACTCAACATCCACAATGTGTCTGCGAATACCAACCCCCCTGTCACTGCAAACATTTTTCCAAGAGATTGTAGATTAACAAAATTGAGCAGCTTTGAAGTGCAGTACAGGCTGATTGTCAGATGATCAGGGGATTAGCAGAAACTGAAGTGGGTCAAGGGAAGAGGACTATAATACATCCACATGAAACTGTAACCACAGGAAGTATAAACTTCAATCCAGCGGCACACTAATCTGTCCTCAAGCTATCCTCACATGCACCGCTGCCTCAGGTCTTTGCAGTAGCAATCACAGAGAAAACATCAGTGGTTGCAGATATGGATGGGGGGATGCGGTTAAAGCCCTGACAGAGGGCATTCCGGTGGTCAGAATGCTGACGCCGGAATCTCGACACTAGTCAGAATACCGGCACCGGCATCCCGAAGGTATGTACTGGAGTTAGGCATTAACACCCCTTTAACATGGGAGCTAAAATCCGGGTTATTGCAGGGTTAACCCGGGCAGCTCCCTGGTGTAAAAGGGGTGAGTGTGGGATCGCCGGGTCGAGTGACCCGGCAATCCAACCCAGGTAAATAGTAGGGTTTAACACGGGTGTAGCCCGTGAAACCTTGCTGTGAGAACAGCGCACTCCGTGTCACGATGACCTGGAGTGCGCTGCTAGCCGGCCGATTGGTCCAGCTTCAGTGGCGCTTGGAGATGACGTCATCTCCAAGCGTCCACTTTCACGCCGGGAAAGCCAGGTCTATGCAGACCCGACTCCGGTGTGAGCGGCGCCGACTCGGCAATATCCCGATCGGCGCCGGCTAAATTCCGGGTCTGATCCGGATAGGAACTCAGACCCGGGTCAGACCCGGAATTTTGGTGGAAAAGGGGCATAAGAGGGGAGGGTTAGGTTTAGGGTGTGGGGAGGGGGAGGTTAGGTTTAGGTACTAGGGGGGGAGGTTAGGTTTAGGTACTAGGGGGGGAGGTTAGGATTAGGCACTGGGGAGGAAGGGTTAGGGTTAGAATACCGTCCAACAAAGTGTCGGTATTCTAACCCTTTCAGGATGCTAGCGTCGGGATTCTGAAAGCCGGGATCCCGATCGCCGGCATCCCGTACCATCGAGGATAGGGGAATATGGGTTCTAAGAATAGGTATCTCCACAATCTTATTGTGGAGGAAGGGTTTAACATGGAAATGTACTGTTCAAGTTTTGGGGGTGACCATATTAAAGTACATATGACTGCTTGCACTCCATTGTCCATGATCAGCTACTTAATGCATAGGCATCAACCTGACCCATTTAATTTGTGAGATATTTGTGTGTTTCTGTATATAGCAATGATATTCTGTTAGAAGTGACAGCACGTCTCTCTCTGTCGCAGCTGGTGCTTGGCAACCGATGCCAAGATATTGCACGCAAATGTAATTTGTTGCAGCTGTAGTGTCAGTTGTCAGAGAAAGTGGACGTACCAGTGTTTGCACATTCAGATGCAAGGATGTACACCGGGGAAGGGCTTATACTAGTATTTAGCATAAAGTTGCAGGCGCAACTGTGCCAAAAGACGCACACTTGGACGCTGCTGTGTCCGACTCAGAATTAGACCACAGGATGTGATTTTGGACTATATAACTGTTATCCACCTGCTGCTTAACACTGACTGCCACATTACCATTTGCCACTTTACACTGATATATGTTACTATAGTGGCTAAGGACAAGTATTAATATATTTTCTGCACATGTTTATATTGTCTGATAACATCTAAACATGTCCTATCTACTTATAAACCTCAATAAGTTAAATCTAAATTCACAATAAAGGATTTACAAGGAAAGACACAGGGGTAAATTTACTAAGATTCGAGATGGTCCCGATTTTCAAAGTGATTTATCTCGCTGGTACTCGCCAAAATTCGGGTGATTTAATCCCTTTTTTTTTTTTCAAATTTACCAACAGGCGATTTGAGGCTAAAAGAGTTTGCCGATGGTGAAGCAGAACGAGATATCTCTCCCGAGTAACTCGTTTTGCAGGAGATTACTCACCCGAGATTGCAGTGTTTTCTCTCTGCAAATCTCTCCTGAGCTAGCAGCCAGCACATATCAGTGAGATATATGCTTGCTGCTTGTGTGTTATATTGTTATCGTTCAGTCGTTCATTGTAATGTGCAGTTCCTACACTGAACGATATGACGTTCAGTGTAGGCACCCTCCATCATCCCTGAACATGGCCAATCTGTCGTTATCGGCAGATTGACCGGCATGTTTGGGAGATGATTGATGTCGGAAACGACCAGCGGGAGCGCGCATCGCTGGTCGTTTCCGACATTTTCATGCCCGATTTGTGCCTGATTAACGAGCGATTGAACGATAACGATGTCGTTATCGTTCAATCGCTCTGTTTAATCGGGTAGTGGATGTGCAAATTTAGAGTTATGTCACGGGAGGGAATGGTTACGGTTAGGCACTAGGGGGAGAGTTAGGGTTAGGGTACAGGAGGGGATTGTTAGGGTTACATACTAATGGGAGGGTTAGGGGATAGGATTAGTTATACATACCACCAGAAGCCACACAGGATCCGCCTGAAGTCAGCATTACGTCACTGCCATACCCGGAAGATATCGCTGGAGTCGCCGTACAAGGTTAGTCACCACTAGATCACCAGGGATGTTTTGTCGACGTTATAAACATGTCAAAAATTCATGTGTTGACAATATAACTGTCATTAAAAAATAAAATAACGCCTCAATCAGGTGTTGATAATTGATTGATAGTAGGAGGAGAGCAGGATGACATGTCTGCTGCATTATTTTCTGTAATTGCTGTAGAGTGAGAGGAACAGAGGGCCTGATTCTGACCCGCTCGCGAGCGCTGTTCGCTCGCAAGCGGGTCGATGGTGCCGAAGTGCGCATGCGCACGACGGAGGGAGCTCCGTCGTGCGCATGCGCGAGACCCGGCGAGCGATGAGGAAGTCGCCGCTCCGGGTCTCGCGCCAAAGGGGGCATGCCGCCGATGGTGAGTGACAGCACGCCCCCTTTGGTGGGCGTGGCTGCCAGAAGGAGGCGTTCCCATGGGAACGCCTACCGTCTGGGTCCGGCCCCACTGACATCACTAGTGATGTCAGTGGGAGTGATTTTGGCTCTGATAGAGCCAAAATCACTCCAGGGTTTGCGGTCACCGAGACCCTACTGCAGGGTCTCGTCGCAAGCCCGATGGTCGCGATGGTCTTGACCATCGCGACCATCATCATGGACGCTCGCTATAGCTGTGGGTGGTAACGATATAGTTATCGTTCAGTCGTTCATTGTAATGTCGTTCAGTCGTTCATTGTAATGTCGTTCAGTCGTCCATGAGGCCGCTCCAAAATGAGGTAGGAGGGCCCTGATTCAGAGCGAGCGCTCTGGTCAGAGCGTTCGGCTCTGAATCAGGCCCAGAATACGAGAGAAACAAAATGTATTCTCCCTCCTCTGCCCTTAAAACACTCGTTGTTACTTACCACTGCAGTACAGCGTGTACAGTGATCAGAGCATTGAAGGGGAAGAAGGATGGCGTTACCAGTAACAGAAAAGGGAGTATTTTTCTTTCTCAGACAATAGGGTAGATGTACTAAGTCGTGGAGAGATATAAAGTACCAACCAATCAGCTCTTATCACTTTTCAAACCTGTAAAGTGACAGGAGCTGATTGGTTGGCACTTTGGACCTTGGCCCTCATTCAAAGCCGTACGCTCTGAGCAGAGCTCATGCTCTGAATGAGGGCCGCCCTCCATAATTATGGAGCGTCCTCCTGGACGCTCGTATAGCTGTGGGTCACCACCCACAGCCTATACGAGCGTGCAGTTTGATGGCCGCGATGGTCGTGACTATCGCGACCATCGAAACTGCGAGCCGGAGCCTGCGGTTGAGGTTTTCAACCGCAAGGCCTGGAGTGATTTTGGCTCTATCAGAGCCAAAATCACTCCCACTGACATCACTAGTGATGTCAGTGGGCCGGCTTCTGACAGCACGCCCCCTTTGATCAGACACAACGAGCGAAGGACTTTCCTTCGCTCGTCGCGTCTGGCGCATGCGCACGACGGAGCTCCCTCCGTCGTGCGCATGCTCAGTGCAGACCATCGACCCACTTGCGAGCGGACAGCCGCTCGCGAGTGGGTCTGAATCAGGCCCCTTATTCAGAGGCGGCCGTCGATGTTTTGCCAGTGCGCATGCGCACGAGGGAGCCGGCTCCCTCGTACGCATGCGTGAGACCCGCTACGACCGACAGCGCCGGTCGTAGCGGGTCTCTTTCCAAAGGGGGCGAGCTGTCGATGTTGATTGACAGCTCGCCCCGTTTGGAAGGCGGGCCGGGGGGGTGGCAGCCCAAACGGAGGCGTTCCTATGGGAACGCCTGCCGTTTGGGGGAGGCCCCACTGACATCACTAGTGATGTCAGTGGAGAGCTTCCGGCTCTGACAGAGCCAGAAGCTCTCCGGGGCTTACGACAAGTGAGACCCTACCCTAGGGTCTCGTCGTAAGCCCCGATGGTCGCGATGGTCCATCACCCGAGCGGTCGTTAGAGCTGTGGGTGTTAACCCACAGCCTAACGACCGCAACAGAGGCGGGCGGTCAGGATGCAAGTGGCCGTCCAGTTTCTGAGCGACCGTTTGCATCCTCCGACCGCCTCTGAATGAGGCCCTTTATCTCACTCCAGTTTATCTCTCTCTAAGGCCTAGTACACCTCCCCCAATATGCTTAAGTATTAAGTAACAATTCCATTTATCTGTAGTTTTTTTTCTTTTTAAATAAAAGACCTGATTCTGTCAGAAACAGTCACGTTCGTGTCTGCATCTTTTGCCGGTCACACATCTGAAACTTTATGTAAATGCTGCTACAAGGCCCTTTCCTGGTGTACAGCCGTGCGTCCGAACGTGCAAGAGGCCAACTTTCAGCTCTGCGCGTCTTTATATGCACCATCGGTGGCCTCATCAAAACTTGCACCATTCCTATCAGTCTGAATGAGGCGTCTCTGTATGTAACCACTATCATCGACAGTGGCGTAACTACAAATTTTGCTCCATGTCAAAAAAGTTTCAGGCGCCCCCCTCCCCCCGCCCAAAGATCAAACGCACCCAAAGACGACGTTTAAGGTGTGTGGTTACATGATACAGCAACGTGCCTTACACATTATGACACACTAAGTAATGCCACTTATAACACAGTGTGCCACACCGGAATGCCCCTTACAACACATTATGCCACACAGCAATGCCCCTTACACATGCCACACAATAATGCCACGTATAACACATAATGACATACAGTAAAGCCCTTCTAACAAATTTATGCCATGCTGTAATGCCCCTATTTCATATTATGCCACACTGTAATGCCACATACAACACATTATGCCACACAGTAATGCCACAAACAACACATTATGCCACACAGTAATGCCCCTTACACATTATGCCACACAGTAATGCCCCAAATAGCACATTGTGCACACAGTAATGCCAAATACACATTATGCCCATTACATCCCACCCTGACAGATCTACTTCACCAACCCTCCTCTCTGCTCCTGCCAGTCTGTCACCTCAGCTCAAGACAGGTTGCACAGTTTTTATGTCCGTGTAGAACCAGATTATTGCGAAAATAGTTTATAACCTGTACACTGTGTGTATCAAGTTAGTGCCCCTTATACAGTGCCCCCTGTAGTTGTGCCCCAAAATGCAATGCCCCCTATACCAGTGCCCCTTATGCAATGCCCCCTGTAGTAGTGCCCATTATGCAGGGCCCCCTGTAGTTGTGCCCATTAAAGTAGTGCCCCCTGTAGTTGTGCCCCATATGCAATGCCCCATATGCAATGCCTCCTGTAATAGTGCCCCTTATGCAATGCCCCCTGTAGTAGTGCCCATTATGCAGGGCCCCCTGTAATTGTGCCCATTAAAGTAGTGCCCCCTGTAGTTGTGCCCATATGCAGTGCCCTTTGTAGTTGTGCCCCTTCAAGTACTGCCCCCTGTAGTTGTGCCCCTTCTAGTAGTGCCCATTTTAGTAGTGCCCCCTCTAACAGAGCCGAACTCTCTCCCACTGACACCACTCGTGATGTCAGTGGGGCCGGCCCCAAACGGAGGCGTTCACATGGGAACGCCTCCGTTTGGGCAGCAACTCCCCCCGCCCGCCCACCAAAGGGGGCGTGCTGTCACTCAACATCGACAGCACGCCCCCTTTGGTACGAGACCCAGAGCGATGGATTGCCCGTCGCTATCCGGGTCTCGCGCATGCGCACCACGACGGAGCCGGCTCCGTCGTGCGCATGAGCTCTGGGCCACCATCGACCCGGTTGCGAGCGCTCAGCGCTCGCGACCGGGTCTGAATCAGGCCCAGAGGCCCTCATTCAGAGGCGCTCACAAAATGCGAGCGCTCGCTCTGAATGTGGGCGGCCACTTGCCTTTTAAAGTGCGGCCTCCTGGTTGCTAGCTAAGCTGTGGGCTACCACCCACAGCTTTAGCGACCGACCAGGTTGATGGTCGCGTTGGTCAAGACCATCGCGACCATTGGGGCTTGCGACGAGACCTTGAGGTTGGGTCTGGGCAACCGCAAGCCCTAGGGAGCTTCCTGCACTGATCGAGCAGGAAGCTCCCCACTGACATCACTACTGATGTCAGTGCAGCCGCCCACAAAACGGCATGCGTTCCTTAAGGAACGCCTCCGTTTGTGAAACCACCCCCCCCCTCCCCGCCTACTAAACAGGGCGAGCTGTCCGCCCCGTTGGTAGCGAGCCCCGGAGCGAGAGAATTTCTCTCGCTCCGGAGCTTGTGCACGCGCAGTGCGGCCGCTGCGCATGCGCAGGGCCTAAACATCGACCCACTTGCGAGCACTCAGCGCTTGCGAGCGGGTCTGAATGAGGTCCTGAATCCTAGCTCTGGAAATAGCACCCTTCTATGAACCAGCCCAAGACAATAGCGCACAGTGCAGGGAAACCAATACAAGTCAGCGCAATAATATAACCTGATAACCCGGACAACCACTGAGCATAGTGTATAACAGCATTAGTAACTTGCAAGCACTGTCCCAATGGTATGATGGAATGAGACCACGGCTGAAGTTGCCGGCTCAGTACTGATAGGTGACGGTACACAGACAGATGAGGGTGATATACCTGCTGGCTGAGTTTAAGTGGTTAGTGCAGGTTTGTATGCAGCGTGGACGTTGCGGCGCTGACAGGTAATGGAACACACCAACAGATGGAACACAGGGCCCGATTCAGATCCAGACGCAAAGAAGCGTTCGCTCGTAGCTGCCGATGGTTCGCACTGTGCGCATGCATATGCATCGCAGTGCGCGTGAGCGAACTACTGCGAAAGATCAGGAAGCATTCGCTCGGCGAGCATAGACAGCCCACCAGAGTGAGTGACAGGGTGGTAACAGGGGCTGGCCACTAGAAACGGGGGGAGTGTAGATGTGAACACAGGCGTGCCTGACCGAAAATAACGGCGTTTCAGAGGCATGCATAATTAACAGGCAGCGTCATAGTACACGTCACCTGGTTGTTTGTCACACTGAAGTGCTCGCAGTGCTTGCAGTAGGGAATAGCCAACCTCAAAAGCTGCGTTCGCTTCTGATGGTACCCGATATACCGATGGTTGCATACACTTCCTGGAGATGACGTGCGCAAGTGGGCGTCTCAAGACAGGCTGGTGGGTGTCTGCATACACAAAGCGATCGCACGACAAGACATAGTGGGCGTGCTTATGCCTTGCCGTGCGATCGCCTGCCATGCCATCACTTAGCCGAATTTGCATGCGCCGGGAGCGAGCGTCCGCATCTAGCGACCGGGTCTGAATCGGGCCCACAGGTCTGTATGCAGTGTAGATGTTGCGACGCTGACAGGTAATGGAACAAAGTGGCAAATGGAATACAGATCTGTATGCAGCTTGGAAGCTACAATGCCGGCAGGTGAACGATACTCAGCGTAAATGGTAAATAGGGAGAACCCATGAAGTAGCAGATGAAGTCACAGAGGACGCGAACACAGGATACAAGAGTAAGCCTGGAGCCTTGGACTATCCGGGGTAACAACACATTGTTCAGACAATGGGTTGCACACAGAAACTGGTTTAAATAGGAGGTGGTCAATAGCCATTGGTCTAGCTGACCAGGTGAGCACACAGGTGCATCAGTTAATCACAGGGAGCAGGGGGTCCCCAACCTCTCGATTTCACCACCCGCGGGCCACTTCGGCCCATGGGTGGAACAGCGGGACAGTACTGTCCCGCTGAAATCGGGATGCTGGGGAAGGGTGCGCCCTCTATGGGTGGCACCCCTGTTCAATCGCTCAGGTCGAACACCCCTAAGGGTGTGGTTCATTAAGTCTACATTGTCTAGATAGATAATGTTTGGGTAGACAATGGAAGATAAACAGGCAATAGATAGACAGGGACTGAAGGTCGATAAGGGTCTGAAGGTCGACACACTAAAGGTCGACTGGTAACAAGGTCGACAGGTACTGAAGGTCGACAGGCAATAGGATGACAGGTACAGAAGGTCGACAGGCAATAGGTCGACAGGTACTGAAGGTCGACAGTCACTGAAGGTCGACACACTAAAGGTTGACTGGTAACAAGGTCGACAGGTCTGAAGGTCGACAGGCACTAGGTCGACACTCATAGTAAATGGTCGACACAAATTTTAAATTTTTTTGTAGGGTTAGGCACTTACTACAACGGATTAGGGTTAGGCACTTGGGGGAGAGGTTAGGGTTTGGCACCCCCCTAAGGGAGTGTTGGGGGGGGAATTAAGTTAGCGATACTTTAGGGACGATCGGGATCTTCACCCTTGTCGGGCTGCCGCTGTCAGGATTTGAACCGCCGGCCACCTACTACACCCCTCTGTAGTAGTTCACTTTATACAGTGCCCCAGTAGTGCCCCTTATACAGTGCCCCAGTAGTGCACCCTTATACAGTGCCTCCAGTAGTGCCCCTTATGCAGTACCCCCAGTAGTGCCCCTTATGCAGTGCCCCTTATACAGTGCCCCCCCTATGCAGTGCCCACAGTAGTGGTCCCCCTATGCAGTGCCCCTTATACAGAGCCCCCAGTAGTGCTCTTTATACAGTGCTCCTTATACAGTGCCCCCAGTAGTGCCCCCCCTATGCAGTGCCCCCAGTAGTGGCCCTCCTATGCAGTGCCCACAGTAGTGCCCAATATACAGTGCCCCCTATGCAGTGCGCCCAGTAATGCCCCTTATACAGTGCTCCCCTATGCAGTGCCCCCAGTAATGCCCCTTATACAGTGCCCTCAGTAGTGACCCTTATACAGTGCCCTTAGTAGTGGTCCCCCTATGCAGTGCCCCCAGTAGTGCCCCTTATACAGTGTCCCCACTAGTGCCCCTTATACAGTGCCCCCCCCCTATGCAGTGCCCTTATACAGTGACCCTTACATATATCACAAAGACACACACAAAACAAAACACAATACTTACCTGAATCCCCGTTCCATCGGCGCCCAGGGCACGACCCCCGGGCCGAACCCCCCTAGTTATGCCACTGTTCATTATACCTTTCTTCACCATCGTGACAATGGTAGTTAGCAAAGACAAGATAAATGCCCAACACATTTCTAAAACAATTTTTGAGACCATGCAACTCAATCGCAACTGCGACCCTGTGTGCAACTGGACGCTTATGCAGATGAAAAAAAAATTACTGCCCCGCGTCCAACATCAGGCCCAAAATGTTACATTGGTAAGTAAGTAACATGTTTGTGGTTTAAATCAGAATAGCATTTGAAAAGGTACTTTTTAACAAACTGTCTGGTTGGATATAAAACTTTTTATAGAAAAATAACCTTTGGTGATGCACGCTTGGCAGAGGATGTGTCCACAGCTAGTGATGTAATAAGTGGATTTCTCCTGCAGATAACAGACATTGCAGTGCAACCAGTCCATACCTGAAAGAGACAGATTTATATATTAATACTGCAAACAATATTAATATGCACCAGCAGTATATGTGCCAGGTTTATCTCAGATATACTTATACACAGAAGCACTTAGACCCAATAAAGTCATAAACACAAGGGTTTTATAACATTCAGTTTTACGATGTTTGATTTATATATAAAAACCCCCTCTATAATTATATAATATACTTTCTAGCAATAAAGGTAGCAAAATATTTTTTTTTAAATAGACTCACAAAATCATATAATATAGACATGATCAATGAAGAAAACACCTATGTGCTTTAGAGGTGAATTAGTAGTCAAAGTGGTTGACTGGTGCTGGTACCAATCATCACCATCAGTGTATGTTTGCTTTAGCTTTCAGGCACCCGCAATTGATATGGCTACTAACAGGTGTGTAAGCATCTTTGTGCAGGTCTACCTCAATTCACAGTGAAGGCCCCCCGGTGAGATTCAAAGTTGGTAAGATCAGTTGTACGATTTCCCTTGAAATTCTTCATAAGATGTGGTCAAAGCGTGTACGATTGATCATTAAGATCATAAGATGCATAGAAGTGTATCACATTGTACACGATCAGTTGAGATCTCTCTGCAAATCCATCTGATCTGTGATCCAACTAGACGACGGTGGGGACGCGTATCTGGGTCGCAGAAGACTCAAAATACAACTATTTGCAAACGATTAGTCTTTCCAACCTGTAGAAAATGCCACAATCATGTTAAAAATCATCCCGTGTATGGCCAGCTTTAGACAAACACACCCTTAGGGGGCAGATTAAATTAGCCACAGGGTTTACAGTACAGCTGCAGCTCCGGGTTTAAAGCCTACTAGCTAATTTCCCCATGTGGCAAGTCCATGGCTACCAAGCTTTAACCATAGATTCTAGTGCCCGGAGCTATCCTGCGCTATAAGCCCCAGAGGGTGCACCTAACGTGGATGTTTCCTCATGGATCCTGCGCCGCCGGCCAGGGCGGAATGGGCCGGACCACCTCTGTCATCAGTGACCTGGGACTCCCCACCACATATAGGATTGGCAGCCCCTGTCAGCCTGTCATAGTGGCACAGCACTGCGGCTGCGCTACAGTGACAGTCTGCACCGGCTCAGTGTGGGTACAACATGCATACACAAACTGGCCGTGCAGGCTGCAGCCTGAGAGGTGGCCATTGATTCATGTGAGCAGCCGGGCTGCGCTGAAATGCTTGCAGCCTCTGCATCCTGTATATCTGTCCTGGATCACCGGCTTACTCCCTCCGTGGCCTCTACCCCACCTTGCCATGCCCTTTAACCCAGCTCCTGGTTGGAGCTTGCTGCTGGTCCTCTCCTCGTCCAGGAAATGCTTCTGCTGCTGCTGCCTACGACCCACAAATATATATATATTTTTTTAAAGAATCCTATCTGTTCTGCAGAAGAATAGATTTAAGTTTTTTTCTCTATGACTGTAAAGCAATGAGAATGATGGAGGGGCCAGTGTGAGGGAAGGAGCAGGGTGTTAAAGGAGAGGATGTGGCTGGAGTGTATATGGCAGGGCTCGACAAATCCCGGGGGCCTGGTCACCATGGCTACCAGATTTTGCTGCCTGGCTACTAAATTTTGCAGTGAGGTGGGAAGCAGATCCTCATCAGTCCGGCGGAGGTTCGTGCCTATAGTATTGCGGTGTTCATATCATGCACAGGAGTGCATGTGCTGAGTATCGCCTGCGGTGACTGCTGTGCCTCTGTCCGTCACGGCCTGCAGTGACGACTCCTCTCCATCCAGACCTGCTCTGATCCCTGCTGTCTGTCCCAGTCTACGCTGATCCTCCAGTACGTCCCGGCTGTCTACTGTTTCCCATCTCCGGCTGCATAGAGCTCTCCGGTAATAGGGTCTATGCGTGGCCAGGGATTGAAGAGCGGCTTCAGTGGGATAGTGGTGTGACCACAAGGGGAGGGGGGTTTTGTTGTACTTTCTGGCACCATTATTTTATGTGAAATGTTGCCCGTTATTACTGGAGGTTGGGGGTGGAGCTGTGCAGAGCAGTGAAGGGGCCTCCATTTTACTATATCCATTCAACTGTGACCATTTTGTGGACTAGTATAGTGTGTATAACAGTTGCATAACATACAGAGCTGTGCTCCTCACTCACTCCTGTAATTTTTTGGGGGGGACAGTGGTCTGGCTCCTACACTTTCATCCTGGCTCCTAGATTTTAGAAAAATTTGTCAAGCCCTGGTATATGGAATGGAAAGGATGGAGATTAATTAGCCTCTTTCTCTTAAATGCGCCGGCCAGCTTGCATGACCCCATGATTACCTGATGCTGCGTTGTACAAAGCAGCTCGGATAAGTAATGCACGCAGGAGGCGTGATGCCTCCTGCTGCATTACCATAATTCTAAGCACTAAGAACACTGAAGATTACAATATATATAATAAACTATCAATAAACATGGTTTTAAATTGAGGTTCTTAGTACATATTTGGCCAAAGATATTTTCCCACCTACCACATCAAGGTGAACCTCATCAGGTGGGTCCCTAATACTGACAGATTGTATAAATTTATCTAGGACTTACCTGTAATAGTGCCCATTACATGTGTGTACTGCAATGCACAGGACCCAGACTAATTAAAATCAACTGGGGCAGGTAGGAGGAGTGCTAACACCAACATGTTACCTTAAATACACTCATACACAGAAAAAAGGGGTTCTTAGTACATATTTGGCCAAAGATGCTTGCCCACCTACCACATCAAGGTGAACCTCATCAGGTGGGTCCCTAACATCCCTAATACTGTACTTAGAACCTCAATTTAAAACCATGTTTATTGATATAAGAAAGGAAAAGAAGAGGGGACCACTTATAGGGCGCAAAAAATAAGCTGCCAATAGTTTTGATAATATTCCTAATAAGAATTCCACCGCAATTCTAGACATTAACTTAAAACAAGAGAACAGAATAAAATAGAAACTGCGGCGCTACATAGATATGATATGATAATAATATATCCCTTTAAATCACAGTAATGTCAACGCTGGATGGAATCAGTGAAAATCTGTTTTCTTCTGGATGGAGTCCTCAATATAACAGTTGCTTAGTTGAAACATAGAAGGAGACATCAAGCAGAGAAGAAAACCAATTTCTATATTTGTTTCAAACCATCAAACATGGAAATATCATTCAGCATAAGATGTCTATTCTGAGGTGATGTATCATAGCGTACCCCACTCACATCAGATGTGGCGAGTATATATAATAAAAGGTATCTTTGATATTAGTAATCTTCCTAAATAGATTGGCGTACCAAAACTCACTTCTCGTTGTATGTAAAAACATAATAATTATTTCCAATAGATGTAAACACTTTCTAGTAATAGCGTACCCAAACTCATGCTATATCATAGGAGTTAAATCACAGAAAGGTTATTTTGGATGAAAGATATAGAATCACACCCCAATTCACGTTGAATAGCACAATAGAACTCCTTTAAAGGTATCTTTTACCAACAGTGTTTAGTCCTTCAATGTAAGTCCTCCAAACTCCATACGGTTTTTTTCCATTCAATAAGTTTTAATAAGTTCCAAAAATTTTTTTACCACTAAAAAAAAAAATCTAAAAATGGTGCATGCATAACACTATAAAGTTATACATATAAAAATTCAAGACGTATTTTTTTTTTTTTTAAAATAAAAAAATAGTCCAAAATGTACATCATTGATGTAACCACAAGATTAACCTCAATTAATCTTGCGGCTACGATGTAGCGGTTCCCACCATAGACGTCTATGGGGATTTCTCACCATAGAACTCTATGGGACACACAGGCTGGCCGCATTCAGCTAATCAGGGAGCTGCTCCGACGGAGATGCTCCCTGATTGGCTGGCGGCACCTTCACTGACGGGGCACACGTGTGCCCCGGTCATTTACGAGGAGCAAAGGTATGTGTACACACATACCTTTGCTCAGTCCGTATGGTTTGTTTTTTTGCTGTTTTTTTATTTTAACTCCTGGATTGCCTACTTGGACAAGTGGACGTGATCTACGCATAGGAGAGGGGAGTATGGATTTTTTTTTCAGGTACACCCCTATGGATTACTTCGGATACTAGGTGAGTATGTGTGAGTGTGAGTGTGCATGTATGTTTTAATAAAATGTAATATTCACAGTGTATGTTTGTTTATTTACGTATTTCTTTAGTTGTGGAACTACAAGTGCCAGCGGGCCCGTAATGCCCCGCATGCCGGTATTTGTGGTTCTCCAAATACCAGCATGCAGGGGAGGCTTGCTGGTACTTGTGGTTCTACAACTAAAGACAATATGCAAAACTTTATTTTTACACTTTACACTAACACTATCAACCCGGCACCCACCACCCTAGGGTGCCGGGGATAGCCCCGGGCTATCAGTCTAGGCCTGGGGTGCCCTGGAGAGGGGTACCCCTTTATTGGGGGGGTACCCAACTCCTCAGGGATCCCCGGCCTGGACTGACTAGCGGTCAGGGATAATGCTTTGGCCGGGGAAACCGGTGAAAGGTTTTCCCTGGCTGTGGCATTATGCCCCCGCTAGAAAGAGTTCAGTGCTGGTTCTAGAATTTTCAGGGGACCCCTACTTGTTTTGTCCCCTGATTTTCCAGAACCAGCTCAACAAAGCCCTGTGCTGGTTCTTAATATACAGGGGCCCCCTACGCATTTTGGCCCCTGTATTTTTAGAACCAGAACAGGCTTTATAAAGCGCGGGGCTGGTTATGCTTTTGGGGAGGGGGTGCACTTTTTTTTTTTTTTATACACACACAGAAGCCATCATGGATCTCACTGATCTGTGATGGCTTCTCTAAAACTCGCACCTTTTAATGCTACTCGCATTAAAAGGTGTCAGTTTACATAGTCCTAAACTCGCAAATGCAGTAGCCTCGAGCTGAAAAGTTCGCAGGCCATTGAATTTGCAAGTTTCAGTACAAACTCGCACTTTCTAAAAGTGCGAGAATGTGCGAGTTTGTACTGTTACTAAAACAGACTACCTATTACATTTGGCCCATAATGTATATAAAAATGCTACATTATCATTTAAAAAATGTAAACCAGATAAGAATAATTATCAATAGTGAAAGAAAGATAATAATAAGAATAATTATCAATAGTGAATGAGAGATAATAACATAGTAATGTTGATGTGTAGATCAACAATCACTAAATTACCATTCTATGTGGACAAAAATTACATACAAATGCTACAGGATCACATGTGTAAAAAATAAAGCATGATATAATAACATAATAATGGAAGCTATATCTTCTATAATCCAAAAGAGTAAATAAAACTATGTTTCTTTTAGTTTATAGAAACCACTGACCTAGTGATGTTGATGTACAAATCAACAATCACTAAATAACCATTTAATGTGGACAAAAATTACATATAGATGACTAAAGAGTAACAGGTATAGAAAATAATAGAAGACACCACTAAAGCATAATATGATAACATGATAGTGGAAGCTATGTCTTCTATAGTCCAAAAAAATGAATGAATGGGACCATATTTCTTTTAGTTTATAGAAACCACTTAAGCGCGAAATCATGTTTATTGATAGTTATTAATAGTTTATTGATAGTTTATTATATATATTGTGATATTCAGTGTTCTTAGTGCTTAGAGTGTGCATCTGCTTCTCCCCCTTCTATTTCTGCTGTAGAACTACAGATCTCAGCAAGGTAGAACCTCTTATTGTGTTTAAATTAGGATGTGCATCCCAACCCCCCCCATTTTTTGCTGCATTACCATAATTGCAAGGACGGAATTGCAAAGCTGTGTGCAGCTTTGCAATTCGGTCCTAAGCTGACCCTTACAGTGGGGCACTGCAGCCTCCTGGCCCAACCTATCTTCATAGACTGGACGCTGCAGAGTAAAAACGCACAGTATTCATAGGGTGATCAGGTCCACAAAAAGTGCAGAAGACCCCCTAGGGAAAGCAGCTCCATGGTCTTAGCACTAGGGCACGTTCCAACAACCTGGGGCTTTGGGGTACAGGTTGTGTCTCCCATATCCAAATATTCCGAAATACAGAATATTCCGAAATACTGATTTTTTTTAGCATGATTGAGATAATGAAAACTTAGCTTTTTTGATGGTTCAATGTACACAAACTTTGCTTAAGACACAAAATTATTAAAAATATTGTATAAAATTACCTCATTGTGGATATGGGAGACTCAACCTGTAATATAAATAGATAATATATACAATATATATATATATATATATATATATATGTATAAACAGAGATTAGTTTGGCACTGATTGATGATGTGTATCTAAAAAAAAAATAAGGATATGGTAGAACCCACAAAAGACGCCACTTGCAATACCATATAATGTTTAGATTATATATATATATATATATATATATATATATATATAAATAAGAGAGAGAGAGAGAGAGAGAGAGAGAGAGTAAAAATAACAATAGCATAAAAATAATGAAATGACAATACACAAACATTAGTACTATAGTAATAGCAGCATGAATACTAGCAGCAAACTGGGATCTGATGAGCTATATTATGTGAACCAAAAGTCCAGATCTGAACCATCAATAGTCCGGTCCAGGAAAGAAAGAGACCTCCTTCAGATTTAGGAAATGACATTGTGCATCTAGCCAGCCTAGGTTTCTTGTCCTTCCAGACATATTTACGAAAAACAGCATATAACTTATTTAATAGGTAGTCGGGGACTGTGATGGGGATAGTTCTACATAAATACAGTATTTTGGGTAGAATAACCATTTTGAGGGCCGCTATGCGCCTCATCCAAGATACCTCTGGTAGCATCCAGTCAGACAACATAAGCAAAATCTTATAGTTACAGGGAATGAGAGATGTGGTTCTGCCATGAATATGAGTACGCATTACTGAGGGAATGAAGAAGACCTGGAGTAAAGTTGATAGGGAGAGCTTCAGTCTTAGAGGAGTTCAGCCTATAATAGGATACCTTGGAGTATTCTTCCAAAATGCTATGAAGGTGGAGTAAAGAGGAGACGGGATCCGTAATGAATAAGAGGACATCATCCGCGAATAGGCAAACTTTGTAAACTATCCCAAATAATTCAGAGCCACAGATAGAAGTTTTAGAACGAATAGTTTCTGCCAGTGGCTCGATCGCCAAAGCAAACACTAGCGGGGATAGGGGGCACCCTTGACGGGTACCATTTGTTATCTGGAATATAGGAGAAAGAAGGCCATTTATAAACACTCTAGCCATAGGACTGGAATAAAGAGCTGATATAGAAGTCAGGGCCCTGCCCGTGATCCCAAATTTACGGAGAGCAGCATGTAGATATCCCCAGTGGAGTCTATCAAATTCCTTCTCTGCATCCAATGATAACAAAAGAGGGGCATCCATAGCAGAGAATACATTGATAAATTTGATAACTCTTCTGGTATTGTCAGGGGACTGTCTCCCTTGCACAAATCACACCTGATCTCGATGTATAAGGGAGGGTAGGAGAGAATTGAGTCTATTAGCAATAAGCTTAGCGTATATTTTAACGTCCGTGTTGAGTAAAGCTATTGGTCGATAATTAGCTAGTGAGGTGGTATTTTTGCCAGGCTTAGGAAAGGCTACAATCCTAGCCTCAAACATCTCCTTGGGGAAAGTACCAAAAGCTTAATTAAAAATTTTGGGCCAGAAGATGGGCCAGAGGGTCCGAGAAGTGTTTATAGAATTTATTTATATATAGACGTCTGGGTCCAGGGCTTTATCTGAGGGGAGTCTTTTAATAACTGACACAATTTCCTCAACCGACCACGGGCTGCTAAGGGACTGCAAAGCCTCTGTGTTTAGAGAGGGCAAATGAATACCATTCAAGAATTTATCAATATCATGCGTAGTCGGCTGAGGGACTGAGGCATCGTCCTCTAAATTCTATAGCTGAGAAGAGAAATTGGCAAATGCGATAGCAATTACCATTGGGTCCGAGATTTTAATGCCGTGTGAATTAGTAACCATTCTAACCCGGTCTCTAGCCACTATCCCTCTAAGTTTCCTAGCTAGCATCCTGCCCGCCCTATCTCCTTGCACATAGAATTTTTGTTTTAATCTAGCAAGGGATTTATGCACCTCTCTGAGAGCTATTACGTTCCATTGCTCCCTAACTTTAAGGAGAGCTCGATATAGGTTAGTATCAGATGGGGATGGCTTGTGTCTAGCTTCTAAGTCAGCTATTTGCATTTCTAACTCCGTGTGCTGCTGCAAAGCTTTTTTTTGTAGTCGAGCTGCCATCTGAATAGCTGTCCCACGGACCACCGCTTTCATGGCACATCAGACAGTGAATACCGACGAATCACCTACTGGGTTGGCCTCAAGGTATAGAGATAGGGACTGGGAAATGGCTTGTATTGCATCTTGGTCATTAAGGAGATAGTCACCCATACGCCAAGGGACAGGAGGAGTTCTTAGGGAGGAAATATTCCATTGCAAGCTGAGGACTGAGTGATCTGACCACATCAATGGCAGGACAGAGGCCCTATTAATATGTTGAAGGGTCCATTTATCGGAAAGAGCTAAATGAGAGATGAACATGGGAGTAAAAGTTAGTCTCTTACCGAGGGGATTTTAGCTCTCCATACATCGTATAACTCATACTCTAGCAGAATGCTTCGAAACGCCTGTGAATGGTCATGAGGGGGGCGTATCCGATGGGCCGTTTTGGGCGTGGATTTATCCATATCAGGGTCAAGGACCATGTTAAAGTCACCCAAGATGAGAGGGAGGCCCGCACAGTGAGAGCAGAAAACATTACAGAAACGCCTAGTAAAAGCAGTCTATTTTGTATTAGGGGCGTATACCGTAGCAATGGTCACAGGAGTATCTTCCAGTTTACCTATAAGGCTAAGGTACAGTAGCGACCTTCTTGATTCGTCACTTGCTTTTCAAGAATAAACTTACAAGAAGGGGTGAGGAGTATAGCCATGCCCGCTTTCTTGCTAGGGCCATTTGACATATAGCAAAGTGGGAATCTACGATCGGAAAATTGGGGAGGGGGAAGAGCGGAGGAAGTGCGTCTATATGTGCTTTAGTTTAAGAAAAATAGCGTACCACTAATTTCCTTTTATTAGGGGAATTTAGGCCTTTCACATTAATCAATATTACATTAACCATTTGTAATCAAGACAAGCTAATAGCTGTTAGTATACAGACATCTTAAATATAAAATAGAACCATGGATGTAAAAGATGGAAAAAGGTATGACACCGGGGACATGTACCCAAAAAGAGAAAAATTTTAAAAAAAGGCAATTAAAGTGGTTTCAATAGGGGAGTATACTGGAAAAGGAAATAGAAAGGAAAGAAGAAAACAAAAATAGTCCCAAAAAGGGACTTTCTGGGGCCACCTCTATAGGTAGCACAAGGGGGTACGTGGAGACAGAGTCATAGAACACAGCCCCTCCATCAATCTGTTAGACATAAATTTATGGCATATATGCAGCATAAAAAAGAAAGTAGTTACGAATCCACCTCCCAGACGCGACTCCAACTCCGCACTCCAAATTGTCTGGTGCAGTGGAAAGAGGCAAATAGAGATGGGAGTATCATGCCTCAATGATGAAGTCGCGTCCCGGGAAAGCAGACCACAACCTAGATTATCATGAGAAAAAAAAAAAGCAAATGTAATATGCATTGATTTTTGTAAACCTCGTGAACAGTCAGTTTCTCTATAACAGTCACATTTTAAACTAGTACAGTAAAACAATAACTTGTCAGTAATTGTAGTTAAACTTCAAAGCCCCTAGGACCTTAATGCAAAATATCATTGCCTAGGTGAGTCTCCTGGAAACAATTATGGAATTAGGTTTAAAAGATAATACCAAGATCAAGACACTGGGAGTGTAAAGCACCTAAAAAAGGAACTTATAATATGGTCCTGTTAGGGGTCAGCAAATAAATATTAAGCAAGTAAGGCTGCGTTATCAAGAGGAGTGTCCCGCAGTAGACCATTCCTGGGATACGTGGGGGTTACCAGGCATCTTTGAAGAAATGTCCTCCAGGTTCAACGATACCAGGAGCTGGACCCGGTCTGCTGGATTGGAGATCACTGTGGTAGAGCCATTTCGTTTGATCAACAATTTAGTGGGAAAGCCCCAACCATATGGGAGATTGGCCTTCTATAAAGCTTTAGTAACCGGGAGGAAGGATCTATGTAGGGCCAAATTAGCTGCGGAGAGATCCCCGAAAATCTGAAGGTCTCCCAGTATCTGGGAGGTAGCTTCTGAAGGTCTGGCCATACGAAGGATTGAATCTTTGATGTGGTAGTAATGGAGGCGCATCAGTGTGTCACGTGGGACTCCTGCCGGGGCATTCCCTGCTCTTGGTAGGTGATTACTGCAGTGTAGCAGAAAATCAGTAGTGTGGGTTGATGGGAGAAGCTTCATAAATAAATCAGTGACAAACTGTGTAAGATCCGACTGAGAAACCGATTCCGGAATGCCACGGATTTTGATGTTGTTCCGTCGCCACTGATCTTCCAGATCCCCCACTTTGCTCTGGAGGGCTACAACTTCTGCTGGTAAATCATAGTGGAGATTAATAAGGTTATTATGGGATTTAACCACCTCCTCCAGTTTATTTTTAAGATGATCTGTGCGATGGCCCAGTACATCAACCGATTGTTGACACGTTTGTAATGCCATGGAGAATTCAGCAAATATATCGGATTTAAAGGAGGCCAGAAGACGCTTCATGGAGCCCAAGGTTAATGGAGCATCATCTCCTGAGTCGTCGTTTGGGGATAAGTTCGCCATCTTGGGGTCCTGAGTGGAGATAGGTGTATTAGACCTTTTATTTCCTATGCACATTTTATTAATGCTTTTGGATAAGTCCGCAGGCGGAGTGTGTTTAAAAAAACTAATTGGGGGCACTGCTGCTGGGATTTTCTGCCGCTTAGGTGGCATGTTTACACCCAAGGGGAATATAGGCCAAATCACTCGGATATCGGTATGGAGTTGAGTTGTTCACAATGAATTACATATAAGAGAGTGAGTGATGGAGGATATGAATCAGATCTAAGCCATATAGGTCAGCTTAGGTAGCTCCAGAGAGCTGAAGAAAGAAGTGTTATCCAGCTTGTGAGAAGGAAATGGGCAGGTAGGGCTGTTTGTATGCCTCTGCCCTGTATATTTCACCCTATCAGCTCAGGGAGAGAATAGAGTTGGGGCACCACAAGTCCCAGAAACAACTGGAGAGGGAGAGTGTAGCAGGAAACACAGCACAGGGAGCTTGTTAGAATATCCTGCCCAGAGACAGGTACTCACTGTAGGGCGAAATAGTAGGTGTTCCTCAGGTTGCTGAAGGGACTCCTAGTGGAGTTGCAGTCACCAGGAGGTCAGAGGCCCCAGCCGCCGGTGTTTTGTATCCACCCAAGGTGACCAGCACGTAAGGAAGAGGGCGGCAGGAGAGAGGGGGCCCAGCTGGAGAGGAGAGGTCCCTGGAAGCCTGCTCACAATAGAGCAGGTCAGAGGTGCAGGACCAACAGGAGGGAGTCAGCAGAGGACCAGATCCGGTAGGAGGGAGGTAGCGACGGCAGGCGGAAACATGTCCTGGAGTGCAGGTGAATCCCATACAAGTCCCCAAAAAAGGCGGCCTCCCGTGACTCCGGCAGCAGATGTCCGTAGGGGTCTACTGGGGGTAAGTGACACTCTACCTCGGATCCCCAAACAGCCAGTGAGGGCCCAGAGGGAGGTTGCGGCAATGTCCAACAGCGGCCCCGATCCACGGCTGTCGGGATCCTGCGGCGAGAGCTATACCTTATTGAGTGGCGGAGCTGTAACCAGCTTGCTCCCACCTCAGGATCCTGACAGCTGTCCCTACAAAGTCCGGCTGCTACATCATATTGAGCGGCCAAGCCGAAACTAACTTGCTCCTGCTGAAGAGCGGTTGTAAGCAAGTCCCCATGTGATATCTGTCAGTGAGTACATTTTAAAATCTTAGAATTTTTTCTATATGCCTGAATGTACGCTATAGCTGGTGCATAAAGTACAGTATTTAAGGCTGAAAATCTATGCCGGCGGCAGTGACTGTCATACCTGGGGTTATTTATACATCTATAGATGTGTGTCTAAATGTGAATGACAGTGTTTGCATAGGAACTGGCATAAAACAAACAGACGGCCACTTGGAGTACACACATCTATTAACCCTTTTTGGCTACGTACAAGTGTGAACACCTTCCTTGGATTTCTGACCATGTTGAATTGATCCATTATTTCATTATATGGAAAGGGTCTAGGAAAACTATCCTATCTAGAGCTTGAACAGATTATTGCACTATATTGTTGTATTTATATTTGATTGTTATTTTATACTGCATATTTACAACAGTGATATTAAATTATTATTTTTTTATCTGTGTGGTTATTCAGGCAAGCGATCTACCTATATAACTCTACTACCCCTTTAAGGGTGGGGATGCTCCTGTGCAGAAAGAAGAATTTGCCGCCCAAAGGAAGCATCCTGAGAGGCAAAGGTATCAAATGCATAATACCTCAGAAAGGTCTGGACAGAAGACCATGTGGCCACCTTACAGAGCTGAACAGCCGAGGCGCCACGACGAGCTGCCCACGAAGGACCCACAGACCGAGTAGAATGAGCAGTAACAGAGGGCGGCACTGGAAGGCCCTCATGAGTGTAAGCCTCAGAGATTGTCATGCAAAACCACCTAGCCAAAGTATGCTTATTGGCTGGCCATCCCTTCTTGTGGAATCCGTAGAGAAAATACAAGGAATCTGACTTCCGAAGGGAACTGGTATGGTCCACATAAATCCTTAGGGCACGTACCACATCCAATGAGGCCTCACCTGCCGAGAGGTCTGGGAATTAAAGGCCGGTACAATAATTTCCTCATTAATGTGGAAACTAGAAACCACATTAGGAAGGAACCGAGGGCGAGTCCGAAGTACCGCCCTGTTCTGGTGAAAAAACAGAAATGGGGAAAAGCAAGAGAGAGCCCCCAAATTTGACACTTGTCTGGCAGAAGCGATAGTCAGAAGGAAAACTGACTTAGCTGTCAGCCATTTGAGATACACCAAGTCCAGGGGTTCAAATGGAGGGCCCTGGAGGGCCCTAAGGACCACAGCCAAATCCCAAGGTGCCACAGGAGGGACAAAGGGAGGCTGAATGTAGGAAAGTGCGGATATCAGGAAGAGGAGCAATCCATTGCTGGAACCACACTGAAAAGGCAGAGACCAAGATCCAAACCGCCTGCAGGAAAAACAAAACCTGGATATTCGAAACACCTGGGGATTGTAACTCCTGGGACGACATCATTCAAAGTAGGTATGCCACACCCTGTGGTAAACCCTAGCAGAGGCAGGTTTCCAGTTCTGAGATTGGTGTTAACCACAGAGCCGGAAAAACCCTTGGACCTTAGGAGGGATGTCTCAAGAGCCACGCCGTCAAAGACAGAAGACCCAGGTCTGGGTAAAGGCAAGGACCCTGAGACAACAGGTCCGGATGTTGAGGCAACAGCAACAGAGTGTCGATGGAGAGACTCTGAAGATCTGAGTACCAGTGACGTCGGGGCCACGCTGGAGCCACCACGAAGACAGTGCCTCCTTCTTGTTTGAACTTCCGAAGTACTCGAGGAAGAAGGAATATTGGAGGGGACAGGTACGCAAACTGGAAGGCCCACTTGACTGACAGAGCGCTACCAAGAGAGCCTTGGCGTCTCTTGTCATGGACCCGTACACTGGCAGTTTGTGATTGTGTCGGGAGGCTATCAGGTCCACTTCCGGAAGGCCCCACTTGTCGATTAGGAGCTGAAACACTTCTTGGTGAAGAGACCATTCCCCGGGATGCACATCGTGACTGCTGAGGAGGTCCGCTTCCCAATTGAGAACTCCTGGGATGAACACTGCCGATATGGCTGGGAGATGACCTTCCGTCCATGTCAGAATGCGTGACACCTCTGTCATTGCCGCCTGACTTCGAGTTCCTCCTTTATGATTGATATTAACCATGGTGGTGGCGTTGTCTGACTGAACTTGCACGGGCTTTCCGTGATGTATGAGTCTGGCATGTTGCAGGGCCCTGCAGATCGCATGAAGTTCCAATATATTGATTGGCAGGGCAGACTCCTCTGCTGTCCATCTCCCCTGAAAGGAGAGTGGACCTGTCACTGCGCCCCAACCCTGGAGACTGGCGTCCGTCATCAGGAGGACCTAGTCCGGAATCCAAAAGGGGCGTCCCCTGGTGAGGTGTAGTCTGTCTGCAGCCATCAAGCCAGAGATAGACACACCTCCGGAGAGAGCACCATCATTTGTTCCTTTAACCGATGGTGTAATCTGTCCCACCTGGAGAGGATCAATTTCTGTAGAGGCCGAAAATTAACCTGGGCATATTCCACCATGTCGAAAGTCGATACCATGGATCCCAGTAACTGCATTACCGAGTAGATGGACACTCGGCGGCTGTGGAGGCATCTGCGTACTCGCGTCTGCAAAGTGGAGATCTTTTCCACAGTCAGAAAGATCCGCTGCTGTTGTGAATCCAATAGAGCTCCCAGATGGAGCATGCTCAGGGACGTAGTCAAGGAGGACTTCCTTAAATTGATCAGCCACCCGTGCATCTGTAGCACAGATATAGTAGGTGGTGGTGGTGAAGTACCTCTGGAGACCCTGCCAACAATAACAGGTCTTCCAGGTATGGTAACAGGCGGACCCCCTGCAGCCGCAGATGGGCTGCCATTACCTCCATCATTTTGGTAAACACTCGAGGTGCAGTAGAGAGGCCAAACGGTAGAGCCCGAAGCTGGTGAGCCGAAGTAATCGGAATATGCAGGTTTGCATCCTGAATATCCAGTGACATCATAAAATCCCCAGGTTCCATAGCCAGTATAATAGAGCATCGGGTTTCCATCCTGAACCGAGGTACCCTGAGGAATTTGTTCAGGGACTCGAGATTGAGGATAGGTCGTGGGATCCATTTGGTTTTTGAACCAGAAAAAGGATGGAATATTAACCCGTACCCCTCTGGGATAACAGGACCGGTACAATGACCCTGCCTGAGGCAAGGATTGTACTGCCTCTTGAAGTGCTAAGGCCTTGTCTTGTTTGACTGTGCAAAAGAACTGATGGGGAGGTGTTCTGCGGAAGGAGAGGGTGTATCCGTTAGAGACCACTTCTCTTACCCAGGTGTCTGTGGTAGTCTGACACCAGTAATGGCGAACTGAAGAAGTCGGCATCCTACCCTGGGATCCCCCAAGGGGAGGCCTGCCCCGTCAGGCTGAGGGTTTGTCATCAGGCTTGGTAGCCGGACGTCTCGCACTTCAAGCTTGTTTCTTGGTGACTGACGGCATAGGAAAGGACTGAGTTTTAACCTTACCTGGGGCCTGATAGGTCCGAAAGAACGAGGTCCGAGACCCAGAGGGAGCAGGGGCAGAAGGCAGACAAGCCGACTTAGCCGCTGCCAACGTATCCACAATTTTATACGAATCAGGGCCAAATAAAACTTTACCATTATAAGGTAAACACTCTAAGCCCTTCTTCTAGTCCGCATCTGCCCTCCAAGAGCGTAGCCACAGGGACCGGTGAGCCGCAATGGAAATCATGGCATTCAATAAGCTGACATCCAAGGCAGCCTCATTAATATAAGTGGCTGAATTTTGGAGGTTGCCCACTAGATTCAACTGCTCACTGGTAGCATTCGAGGACAAGGACCCTTCCAGGGTGTTCGCCCAATATTCCATAGCTCTAGCTACCCAGCAGATAGCCATGGCCGGTCTGCACGCAGCACTTGAAAGGGAGTAAATGGATTTCAGGCAAACCTCCACTTTCCTATCCGTAGTATCCTTTAAGGTCGACATGGATGGCATAGAGAGGGTCGCGCTTTTAACCAAACGTGTCACATAAGAATCCACCGCTGGCGAAGTTTCCCATTTGGTAAAATAGTCCTCAGCAAAAGGATACGCGTAAGCCAGGCGTTTTTGCAGCTGGTAACGCTTTCCAGGTGTTTTCCACGCCACCTCCAGGTGGTCCACCAGCTGGCCAGACAAAGGAAATATGGCAGCGGTCACTGTTATGTCGCTGAAATAGGCATATTTGGACTTAGGTGCTGGAGGTTCGTCCTCCTCTATGACCAAAGCTGCACGGACAGCTTGTAAGACCTGGAATATAAATTTTTGACTCTCGTGTAGAGGACTTGGAGTCAGTGTCATCCGGGAGCACCCCATTATCAGAAGGCATGTCATCATCATCATCATATTAAGTAGATTGAGATGACTGCAAAATTCTTTTAGCCGGTCTAATCTGGGGTGCCTCCCACTGCCGCACCTGTCAGATTCTGCACCGTAGAGGGAAGCGCATTAACCCAAAGAGGCTGAGATACAACCTGCAGGGATGCAGCCGGCTGAAGTAGGCTCAGAGGGGGCATAAACTGCTGCTGTGTGGACCCCAGCAGGGGAAACACAGGAGGGACTGCCAGACGTCCCACAATGGCTGTAAGTGCTTGTGCAAAGCACACCCAAGGGGGCTCCTGCAGAGTGGCTGATACAGTAGAGGGACCTGGAGGGGCTTAGGACCTAAAACATAATCCTTCAAGGACCATGTCTCCCACACCTAATCCTGCTGCACACTTTTTACATGACAGCAGGTCAGGAGCCAAATTTGGCATATCACCCTCACTACCAGACATGGTGGAGAGGATATTAATATACTATATGTGAGCCACCACACAGGACAATAAACTGTGAGGCTCAAGATGCACCCTGACAACACTTGTATTAGAGCTCACTGAGAAAAAGACACAGGGAAAGAAAATGTCTGACAGAGGAAAAAGAAACTCATACAGACAGCCCTAGCATAAAGTCACATACAATGCAGAATAAACAACACCTGCAATTAATGGCACTACTAATCAACTACACAGACTCAGTGTCTGGTAGGATATAGTTACATACACTGACCACCTGGAGGAGAGGTATGTAGGGGGACCCGGGCTCCACACGGCCTGTGTGATCTGTCGCCGGAGATGTCTGAGGGGGCGGATGCAGAGGAGAGCTGCCACAGCCCAGCCAACAGGGAAAGCTGCTCCCCATGCCAGCGTTTAACCCCCGGGACACTGGACCATTTACCGCATCACTCCAGTCCGCTGTCCCTGGTGGCCTAGTGAAAGTGCAGAACTCAGTGCCTGGCTCCACATGCTGTCATCCCCAGGGAGTCCCCAGCCCTGGGGGAAAAAGGACTGTGTTTCAGTGGGTCACCACCGCGGTGACCCGCCGCTTACCTTGGTCCCCGTAGCGCTGGTCCGCAGTCCAGGGATCCTCCGGGGTCCATGCTAGCCAAGACCCCGGAGGCCCGCCGAGATCCCTGGATCCGTACCAGCGTCTCGGAGCCAGCGGGTGACGGAACGGCAGCACGGACGTCCCCTGGATGCGCAGTCCACAAGAGAAGCAAATCTATTTTAAAAAAATAACAAACTCTTCAGGGGTTGTTAATCAGCCCCTCCCACGTAGCAGTGACCCGACAGGGCGTGGCTTGATAAAAACGGTGGCGTGTTCTGATGACACGCCCCCGTTTACATCACTAATGGGGTGTGTCCAGCATCTCTGAGATGCTGGGCTGCCCCTGGGCTTCACCCGTACTGTGAATAGATGCTGTGCGCATGCGCAGCATCTATTCTCGCTCTGCATACACGCTGCCCTGCATAGCAGAGCAGCTGTGTATGCTTCCCCCAACTTCCCCCCCACCGCGGGATACTGTGGCCCACAGGCGGGACAGTCCCAGAAAAACGGGACTGTCCCGTTAAATGCAGGACAGTTGGGAGGTATGGTATACAACCGCCATATTAATATACCACATGGCACAAAATACTACCACACAACCACCCAGATATACTACAACCCTTAACCCATCTCAATCCCAAAATAACTATTAGTACACTACACCCCCACAATACAATACTACACACCCTAACCTACCTTCCCTACCAGATGAAATAGGTATACACACCCCGATATATTACATCCTTAA
Source organism: Taudactylus pleione (assembly GCA_031769625.1). Classification (NCBI taxonomy): domain Eukaryota; kingdom Metazoa; phylum Chordata; class Amphibia; order Anura; family Myobatrachidae; genus Taudactylus; species Taudactylus pleione. The sequence goes on from JAUIMM010000094.1 coordinate 15,259,630, forward strand.
GCCTATCTCAATTCACAGATAATATATAAGTATACACCCCCAGATACATTACTATACCTCTCATCCCCCCTTCCCATCCCTGATGCATAATTATACACCCCCAGATACATTTACCTCACCACCTCAATACATTACTATACCCCCCATCCCACCTCACCCCCCCAATGTTTACCCCCCATACATTACACCCCTCAACCACCAGACAATATGTATACTCCCCCATACATTACACCCTTCAACCCACCGCACTGTCCAGGTAATATAAGTATATACCCCCACCTCACCCACATAACATGAATAAGTACAGTACATCACCCTAAGGCACTTACCTCTGATTGCAGCATTATGTGTCCCTCACACACCGGCTGCTGCCTGCATGGGACATGGACAGGCCCGTTAAAGCAGGAGGGGACGGGGCCTTGTAGAGGGGAGTAGACTCCAGAAGAAGCAGGGAGAAGGGACCTCACACTCCACCTGGCATAGAGACAGACAGGCCAAGCAGAGCAGGAGAGAGAGGAAGGGGCGGGAGAGTGGACTTAACTCATCCCCTGCAGGGGAGAAAGAAGAACAGGTGGCTTTGCCTAGACGCAATATCGCAGATTGTGAATGGAGCCTTTGGTCTGCCCTCCTATGAGAAGGGTGCCAGCAGCTGCCTGCATGCCGCTAGTCACAGTAACAGGGGGCCCGCTGATCCTAACAGCAAACTGCTCTGTACTTACAGGCAGACATCTACCTGTAGCAGTTCACAGGCAGGATCACCTGCACTGTGCGGGGCCCCCCTCTGAGCCCGGTACATAAGTTCCGGCTGTACCCCCCTGATGGCAGCAGTGACACAGACTACAAACACACACTGGCAGACACTCACAAAGACTACACACACACCAACACAGACTACACGCACACATACAGGCAAACAACGGCAGCATCATTTATCAGAGAATTTCACAACCCCCCCGCACCTGTGGCTCCAAGATAAAGCGCCGGGAATAGAGAGCCTCTGAGCCGCCTCTCACAACACAATGCCCCATCGGAACTGCCTGGGAGGAGCTACGCGCTGCCGCTACAGCACCCCCCACATACACCCAGCAGCCTAGCTGCAGCCATTTTGCACTTTTGTCCCTTCACTTTCCCTCTTAGGAAACACCAAATATATGCAGACATTAATGTGACATTTTTTTCACTACAAACTTTCACATTGCCAAAAGTATTGAGTTGTTTTTTTTTAAAGTGCATATTTTATTATGAAAATATACGCGTAGAATTCAGTTTTTTGCTAATTTTGATAAGGGAGAACCACAGAGTATTTATTGGTGGTTTAAGGTACTGTCAAGGCAATGATTTCCTTTGCAAGAACAAGTAAAATCAAGCTAGTTAAAAAAGGTATAATTTGTGCATAAACTTATTACTGATATTACTGCTATTGATGCTGGAATGTGACTAGCCCAAAAACTACCAAAATAGTCTAAGTACAGAAGTGAGAAAAGTAGTTAAGCATTTTAACCCATGTCCAGTGGTGTAACTAGGGTATTTGGAGCCCAGGGCAAGATGAAAAATGTAGACCCCCTCACTATGTGCACACACTGAAGGCCAGAAGTGCGTGGCCACTGAAAAATGGGGGCGTCAGCATGATGCACCACCGTTTCTCGTCACTCTGGGAACATTCCTTTCCATTCCATATGCACCTTAATGCCCCCAGTAGTAGAGCCCCTTATGCAATGCCCCTAGAAGTAGTGCCCCTCATGGAATGCCCACTGTAGTAGTGCCCCTTATGCAATGCCCCCTTTAGTAGTGCCTTATGCGGTGCCCCCAGTAGTATGCAATGCCCTGTTGTAGTGCACATTATGCAGTGCCCCCTGTTGTAGTGAACACTATGCAGTGCCCCCAGTTGTGCCCCTTATACAGTGCCCCCAGTATGCCCCTTACACATAAAACAGACGTATATTATACTTACCCGAATCCCGGCTCCTGTGCCTGCTGTCTGCTCCTCCGATCCCGCTCGGCACTATAGGAAAGATGTCATGGTGCCTCTCCCTTCACCCACTTGCCGGAACCGGTAAGGCGGAGCTCATGAGTGACACAACCCATAGTGTAACTAGTGCTTTTATGTGGCAGTAGCACACACAAGGTCACAGCATACCCTCCAACCGGTACAAAAATGCTCTGCTCCTGGAGTTCCCACATAATTAATGATTGGAGACACTTGTGTTGAGCTAGTTCATTGATGAGGCCAGTGTTTCACCACAGGTGGCTGCAATCAACAATTAAGAAGGAAGTCCAGGAGCAGAGCTTTTTGTACCTGGTGGATGGGGTCATGTTGGAGGGTCTGTCACAGTGGGAACACAACATAGATAATCAGTGGGAACACAACATAGATAATCAGATTTGCAGCAGGTAAGTAGAGCTGGGTGGTGTGTTTGGAGAGTAATGGGTATGGATGATTTAATAAGCATAAAGTGATAAGTTACAGTATGAGTGGGTTTTATCATAAAGGTAAATGGTTTAATGCTGAATATTCTGTAATAAAGTTAAGAATAAGGGGTTCATGCTATTGAGTTAATTAAAATGAAAGTGTTATTTTGATTAGATTGGGGAACATAATGAGAGGGTTAATTATTATGACTGGAATTAATTGATGAGGCTGGTTTTATTTAATGCTGGTGATGAGAAAACTAATGATTACAAAGTGGTAAATTATGTTGAATTGGGATGGAACAAAGGGCCTGATTCAGAGCCGTTCGCTATTTGCGGTCGTTCGTTCAAAAACAAGGGGTGGCTATTCAAATGATCCGTTCGCAAATTGCAGTCTGTTCACACCTCTAAGTCTGAACGAGCGAGCAAAACATACGCTCGTTTATTTGTTAAAAACGCCCCCTGGCCGCTCGCACCATACGTCATGTCCGCTATTTATTAGATTAATCGAGTACATCGACCAGCGTATGAACTGCTCGCTATTCTTGTGGTTGGTTTTTGCTACCACAATTTTGCGAACAGTTCTGGCTTAAAAAAAACCCAGTGACGTGGTCAATGACGCTGCTGTTTTAAATATGCACACCCATAAAACGCCCGTTTTGACCTTTAAGCACGCCTGCGTTCTGATTTCCACTCCCTGTTTTCAAGCACCTTCCCCTGTTACCACCCACATACGCCTCATCCTGTCACTCAAATTATCAGGCATTCGCTATTTTGCGAGCACATGAATTTCGGCCGCACTGACTGGTTCGCGCATGCGTATAACGATCCGTACGCATGCGCAGATGTGCGAACATCGCTCGGAACGAGCGTACTGCCGCTAGCGAGTGGCTCTGAATGAGGGCCAAAGATGCTGAGTTGAGTTTATCATTAAATTCTCAGGATTGCATGGCAGTCACAAAAATGCTGTGCATAGTATGACTGTCTGTATGGCAGTCAGAAAAATCAGTGCCGGCTCCAGGGGGAGCCACGCCCTGTGCAGGACGGGACCAGCTGCGGCGATGGAGGTCCCCAACCTTCCGCGAAAAACTGGACTGTCCCACTGAAATCGGGAATGGCTGGGAGGGGTGCGCCCTGTTCGACCGCACTGGTCGAACATGCCTCGAGCCAGCCCTGATAAAAATGCTCTCTGTATAGTAGGGCTGCAGTCACACAAAATATTCTCTGTACTCAGCAGTGATCACAAAAACATTGTCCTCCGCATTAAATGGCGTCCAGCGATGTAGGGGTGTTGAAATTAAATTCTATCTTGGCCCACTGACAAGCAGACATATTAGGGCAATAATTTAGGTCCTACAGGTGTTGCAAAATCCTGAGCTTCTGCCGGATATCAAATGCACCCGGTCATGGAAACAAAGCATAATTCATGCCTCCTATTAGGAGGAATGTTTAAGAGAGCACTTGTGGCTGGTTTGACGGTGGCACCATAATAATAAATGCATGTAGGTACTGTACAATTTAAGGTATGTATGTACACGATGCCATAGCTGACTGTATTCTTAGCATTGCTAGAGATAAGTGTCTCGGCGCTGCCATTTCCCTCACACATATATGCGTCACAAAATTGCACACACACAGCCCTCATCTCACGGCTCGGAGATCTCTACCCAACATACGCAGCAGCCCCCACACACAGAGCAGCACAGCCACCTCTCTCTCTCTGTCTCCCGGAGCGCGGTGCTGCCGTTCCGAATCCGAGTACTGTGCTAGGAGCATTACATTACAGTGACGGAAGAATGCTGCAGGCCCCGCCCCCTTACTTACTAGTACTACTAATCCGTGACCATTCCCTTCCCACGCGCCACCAGAGTCCTGCTCCCCCGCGCTGGTTATGTCTGCAGATTGTTTGAAATGTAATTTAGGCGGCATAAACGCGGCTATGACTTCGAGAGTTAAAGGAGATCAGTGCGGGCATGCAGGGTGATAGAGGTATTAACAGAGCCATACAGGCACACAGGAGACTACTACATACTGCAGCGAGAGAGAGAACCTCTCACGTAGGAGACAGCTGCATACATGCAGAAAGATATATATGATCGATCACACAACTGACTGTCAGACATATGCTGAGAGATATGCTGAGACTAGCTCTGCGATGTGCCGCCATGATGTCCCAATGCGCACATTACACCTTAAGCAATCGTCGTTCATTGCAAAAATGAGCAAAGATATAGCACCATAGAGTGCTTTACTCATTGCTACCGGGACATATCCTATAGAACTGAATTACCCCCTAAGGCTCAGGAGGACTGGGTGACTGATTTCTGGGTAAGCAAATTCTTTAGGATGAATTTAGATATATGCAAAAATGCTTGTGATAACATTTATTTCTCCCATACTATTACCATTTAGATTTTACACAAGGCAGTCAGGTGTATGGCATCATGAGGTGTGCAATTAGCCTAATACATTTTGTTAATACCATGAAACTCCTGCCCTTCACTTTCTCTTGAAGCAAAGAAAGCCATTTAAAGTATCCTATGGGCTGCAGTGGCCACTTTCCTGGCATTATGTGCATGAGCAGTAGGGAAATCGCCTGCAGTACACTCCAGGCACAGACTAGTGCCCGGTGTTTACTGAACCTGTCAGTACGCTGCGGCCGCCGGAGAACGAGGAGGGGGCCCCGGATAGTGAGTGAACACGGTCCTCCCCCTCTCTAAATACGCCCCTGAAATGTACCATTTTTTCTGGCCTTCCTCACCATGATGCCACTGTCCAAGAACAGTGCTGACTTCCATGGGAGGTGCCTTCTGTTCACCGAGGCCGTGTAACTGAATGGGAACATCACGCTGGAGAGGGATCACTTAACGGTGTAGAAGTGGTCGCCGGAGTCTGCCTGCAGGTTCAATGTAGGGATGGACATCAGAATCCGATGGTTATTAACCATCAATGTTTTTGTTCAGATGGTAGTTTTTGTACCATTTAATGGTGGTGGTCCGATGTTTGCCACCATCAAATGGAAATCATTCAAAGGTGTTCTGATGGTGTTTTTTTTTTATAAAATTCCTAATAGCTATGCCTCACCTGGCTCCTTCCTGGCTACTATGTCGGCATCAGGGCATCTTCATGGGTAAGTTGGAGGCTGTCTCTCACTGTTTGCTTCAGTTGTGACCCTGCTCACTCCCTGGCTCCCTCCCCTTTCTAGGCTACTGCTATGCAACTGGGCACATTGCTAGCTCTGATTGGCTCTCACTTTGCTGTTTCAGCACCATGAGCAGCTACTCTGCTTCAACTTGGGGTAAGAATAAATATTTTTCTGTGACTGCTTCACTAAAATAATCACTGCTTAGCTCCCTTGTGTCACAAATGAATGGTTCATACACCTAAACCTTCCTCGACCAATGTTGTATAGAGTAGTGAAAACTCCATCAAAATCCATCCAGCGGTTCAAGAGATTAGCCCGAACGAACAGGCAGACTCCAGAACCGGGAACTTTATTTTATATATGTAGGGATAATACAAATGTTTACCAATAATATTAAAGATAAAGTGTAAAACATAGTCCAATACAGTAGATACAGTAGATCATAGTCAAACAGATCCAATAATACACATGGTCTGGATGAAGAAAGATGGAATAACTTTAAGTTTAAACATTCCGGGGTCAAGGCTGATAGCAAACCAATTGTGCTCATAAGAATAGCCGAGGTAAAAATAAGGAGAAAGCAATCAATCAACAATGAGTAGATCTCAAGAGCACTATACCGAAGCAGGAACTATCACTTGCATGGGTCGACCATCAGGCAAGCTATTTAAACTTGCCTGGAACAATAGCCTGAACACTGGGCCTGATTCAGACCCGTTCGCGATATGCGTGCGCTCGCAAACAGCCTGATGTTCAGCGTACGCGCATGCGCACGCTTCGTTCTGCGCGTGCGTGAACTACTCACTGCAATCGCATACCGCTCGCTCCTCCTGCAAAGACAGCCCAGTGTACTGAGTGACACAGGAGAGGCCGTTTGTGGGTGGTAACAGGGGCAGTCCAGTAAAAACGGGGGGTTGGCATGCCTGAATGTTTCCAGGCCGTTTCAGAGGCGTGCATAATTAACAGGCAGCGTTATAGTACACGTCACTTGGCTTTTTTTTACACTGAAGTCCTCGCAGTGATTGCGGTAGGGTAAGGCTACCGCAATTGCTGTGTTAGCTTCCGATGGTGCTCGATGTACTAATGTTTTAAGATACTTCCAGGAGATGACGTGCGCTAGTGGGCGGCTCTGTTTGCTATGATGGGCGGCTGCATACGCAGAGCGATCGCACGCAAAGCCAAAGTGGGTGTGCTTTTGTCTTGGCGAGCGTTCGCATCCCATGACGTCAATTTTAAAAATTAGCATACGCAGGATGCGAGCGGCCGCAATATGCGAGCCGGTCTGAATCAGGCCCACTGTCCCTCAGCTCAGCTATGCTAACAGATAGGAAGAAGATGATAGTGAGGTTTCCCTGATGACCAGTGCTACAGAGTGAACAGATATGACATCAGCATGCAATGTCTCTAATAAAAGTGTCATACATGGTCTTTTCTTCTATACCTTCCAATGAAAGGGCTTGATAAATATAAAAAATAGTTGGCCTCTGAAAACATAAGTGCAAACCACTACAAATAATTCTCCATAAATTTACCTGTTTGTGTTTATTTTGGTTTTCATATATCATAAATGCTTTACATGATAGTTACTCACTACAGCTCTCAGTTATGCCCCGTAGCCAGTTTTAGATACTGTTGGGTAGTTAATGGAGTGATCCTATCTAATAATTACACTGATAAACGCTCATTTCATTGCCACTCATATTACAGCGATTTTGGGGTAACTTTGTTGTGCTGATTCTGAATAAGACATTGGTTATGAATATGATAGATTTGATGTAATTTTTGACATACACGGATGAAAAACAGTGAAATTAAATAGACAACTGACTGCTGGTTGAGTGGCCGATCACTTATATGTGGCAGTGATCGCGCTGTGTGAAAAATTTGTGTGTCCCAGGGACCCCTCACTTAAAAAAATTGGGGTCCTACTGTACATTCTACATGTTCTATGCCCAAAACACTTCATACCCAAAATGTACAACCGAGTGACAGCATATCAGGTATTATATTAAATAGAATAAACAGAGGAGTCCGCACTAGTGGTGAGAGAAATAGTAGTGAATAATGCCTAATACAATTAGATTAGGTCAAAAATGAAAAAACCAACGTAATGATCTATCACACATTTTAACAAAAAATTCTGGATGACTCTAATGTTGGTGGTGCACCCATAGGACATATAATAAATAGTTATGGAAAGAGCTAAAACTAGAAAAAAGCCTTTGTTGGGGCACTCTTAGAAAGGAAATGTAATGAAAATTAATGAACAAAATTATATGAAATTAAAACTTTACTTTTAATAGTGAACTTGGTAAGATCAATTCTCTTCAGTTAGGTAACTCACATGTAAAACAAATACATAAAGTGAACAAACGTAAACAACATAAATGTTGCAATCAGCATACAATAAAACAATTGTTGGTATATATAATATGATATATGAGAGTGATTTGCCTTGTATCACAAGTCATTGATTGAATGGCAGCAGGGAACAAGATTATTTAGACCCTATATGTACCAAGTACATCAATCAGTGTAAATCTGCTGCCAGTAAGAATGATGTATAAACATGGATAAAGAGCACAGATGTTACGATCAAGACTAAGGAAAGCACTCAGTTTATATACACTAGTATAAATTCTCTTCAATAAGATAACTCACATGTAAAACAAATACATATAGTGAACAAATGTAAACAACATGAATGTTGCAATCAGCATACAGTAAGAAAACAAATATTAGTATATATGATGATATATGACAGTGATTAACCTTGTATCACAAGTCATTGATTGAATAGCAGGAGGGAACAAGATTATTTAAACCCTATATGTACCAAATGCATCAATCAGTGTAAATCCGCTGCTAGTTACTATTACCATTTTTTTCATGCGACTGGTGTCTTGATATCCTCCCCAGTATAATGTGTGTGTGTGCCAATCTAAAATAATCCTATCCATTTAACAGCTACGTTGTTAAAATGTTTGGCTCAATATAAAATAATGTTCATGGGAGTCGTCTGTTTGTTCGGGCTAATCTCGAGAACCACTGGACCGATTTTGATGCAGTTTTCACCAGAGCAGGGGTGGCCAACCCACGACTCTCGATGTGGCTCGCCAGTGGTGTAACAACGGCCCCTGCAGACCCCACGGTGGCTTGGGGACCGGATTAAAGGCGGGGAGTGGGAACCGTTGCTATGCCACTGCAATTGTGAACGCTGGTCTCTGTGGCTCTGATCGCTTCAGAGGCCAGCTTTCCCAGTGTGCGCACATGATATCGGCTCTTTAACTTGACTACAGGTATTTTTTGTCTCTTTGCATCTGACTGGTTGGCCAACCCTGGTATAGAGCATTTGCTGAGGAATGTTTAGGTGTATGAAACATTCATCTGTGACAAAAGGGAGCTGAGCAGTGACGATTTTACTGAAGCAAGTCACAGAAAAAACTGTTGTGCTATGTGTTTTGTGTGTGTGTGAGTGACTGGCTGCTGCAAGGGCAAGGGCTGTGCTCTGATTGGCTCTCTGAGAAAGTGAGAGCCAATCAGAGACCCCTTTCACACATACACTGTTTGCAGGGGCTTGTGGCTCGACCCAGGTCTTGGCTTATTTGTGTGCAGAAATGACATGGGTCCATGGGGTAAGTACTGAAACCCCAGCTTCTACCCGTGTCCAGGGTCCGAGCTGGGTTGAAGTGTGAAAGGGGTATTACTGTGCTTGGGAGGGCATTCCACAGAGTGAGTGCAGCCCAAAAAGAGTCCTGTAACCGTTAATGGGAGCAAGTCAATTATGTGAATGAGCGCAGATCTTGTGCAGCGCGGAGAAATCAGGTTGGGAGATATTTTAAGAAGTAATAGAGATGTATGTTGCTGTAGTTTTCTTGAACGCCTCAAGTTTAAGAGAAAGTATTTTATATTGAATATGGTAGAAAACAGGTTACCAATGGAGGGACTGACAGAGCGGAGCAGCAGACGATGAATGTTTAGCGAGGAAGATCAGCCTCACAGCCGCAGCTGTATTCAAAATGGATTGTAGTGGTAAGAGTCTGTTTTGGGAAAAACCAGTAAGGAGACTATTGCAATAGTCAATGTGGGAGATAATGAGTGCATGAATTGGAGTTTTACATTACAGATGTATGTATCATGTGGGGAACAAAAAACAGTTCAGAGTCAGGGATGACACCTGGGCAGCGAGCTTATAGATTGGGTTTGATTGTCGAATTATTAACAGTGATATCAGGTTGGTAACTACTATTGGCTGGTGGAAATATTACTAATTCTGTTTAGAAATATTAAGTTTGAGGTGGTGAAATGACATTCAAGATGAAATTTAGTAATGCGCACCAATACAGTTGGTGACAGACTTGGAGAGCATATATACATGTGAGTATCATCTGCATGAAGATGATACTGAAATTCACCCTTGTTTGAAAGAGAGAAGTCCCCTATTTCAAACTATGTAGATCATTGCCAGGTGATCAGTGTGATCACCAGGCAAAACCACCTGCACTACAAATCACTATAGAGGTCTTCCCCAATCTGTCATCCATGATATCAGGGGAACCCATTTTAGAAAGAGGTGGGTATCCTCTTTCAAATGATGGGTCCACTTAGTACTTATTTTATGGTGATCAACTGTGAAAATGTATGTTCCGTATATGTGGGAATAACATATGTTTTCGTAGGTGATAATGACATCGGCAACTTTGCGGGCATCCATATTTGAAAGAGGGGAGTTCGCTCTATCAAATTATGTGGTCCACTAGTAGCTATTACACTGTGTTAATGAAAATATATGGCCAGTGGTTTGATGGGGCCACCACCAGGGCAGATGTGGTGGTCATATCTAAACCGTGACGAGACCCCAGTCTATGCGGTAGCTATACATGAAAACAGTGGAATAGATTTCTCAATAGCCACTTCAAACAAGTAGGCTTTTCAACTGTTATTCTGCCAAGACATTTATGTAAAACAGATACTCCTCACTTAACGACCGGGTTCGCGTGGTTGGATCTTATCTCCAAATTCAATTCCAGCCGCTTTTCGCCTACGCGGAAAGTCAATGCAATGTAATAGGCGAAAAAAGATTTGCATAAGAATAGCAGGAGAAAAGAAGCGCAGACGGTGTAATGGTTAGCGTTACTGCCTCACAGAAGTGAGGTCATGGGTTCAATTCCCACCATGGCCCTGTGTGGAGTTTGTATATTCTCCCTGTGCTTGCGTGGGTTTCCTTCGGGTACTCCGGTTTCTTCCCATACTCCAAAAATATACTGGTAGGTTAATTGGCTCCCAACAAAAAATTTACCCTAGTGTGTATGTGTGTGCGCATGTGATAGGGACTATAGATTGTAAGCTCCACTGGGGCAGGGACTGATGTGAATGGCCAAATATTCTCTCTGTAAAGCGCTACGGAATATGTGTGCGCTATATAAATAACTGGTAATAAAATAGTAAATAAGTGCAAAATGTTTATTTTCGGTTGCAAACGTGGGGAGCCCACTCAGAACCCTTTGGACAGCCCCCCAAAGGACAACTGTGTAAAAAAATACAGAAAAAAACCCATAAGAACACCCCAAAAAAGTACTTTCATATTGGGGGCGAAAAAGTACAAAGTGGGGGAATAAGCATACAAACTAGCAAAATAGACTTCTTGGGGTGCTGTAAGGAGGGTCCAAGTGTTTTTGTGCATGTATGAGGGTGGTTTTTCAAGTTTTTTAAAAGTTCACTTTAGAGACATAATATATGCTAGCACCCATTTTCAAATACCCCAAATTTGACAGGACTACTTATTTTCACCAAAATATACTGCTTAACCACTTAACTGACAAATTCTTTTTCCAAAAACCGCTCCGGAATTGTCGGGTTTTTTTATGATTGATTTAGGTCAAGAACAGCTTTTTAAAACTTATCCAACACGATTTTGTAAGAAAAATTTTTTTTCTACACGCTGTATACCATAAAAATGGCAATTTTTAAGGTATACAGTAGTGATGGCCGTCGATAGAAACCATCGATAGAAAAATCGATTGAGAGACATTGGCTGGGGGCTGCCATCTACAGTACATACGTGTGAGTATGTCTATGTGTATATATATATATATATATATATTAGGGGTGAGCGGGTTCGGATTTCTGAAATCCAAACCCCCCCGAGCCCCCCCGATCCGAGGCAGATCCGAGTCAGGCTCGACTTTTCCCGCCTGACTCGGATCTGAAATCGAGGCAAAACGTCATCATCCCGCCTTCCGGGTCTCGCGGGTTTTGGATCCTATATAAGGTACCCGCGTCGGCGCCATTTTCTCACTCGGCTGTGGACAGTGAAGAGGGAGGGTGGGAGTTAGGGCTGGCTGGGCTGTGTAGTGTAGTGTAGTGTAGTGCAGAGTAGTGTTGTGCTTTGCTGCGCTGTGCTGCTGTTGTCCATAGGGGCTGTGTCCACTACTTCAAAGTCCATAGGGGCTGGCTGTGTTGTGCTGTGCTGCTGTTGTTAATAGGGGCTGTGTCCACTACTTCAAAGTCCATAGGGGCTGGCTGGACTGTGTTGTGCAGTCAGTTCTCCATAGGGGCTGTGTCCACTCCAAAGTCCTGTGCAGTGTCCCAGTCCTAAAGGGGTGCTGTAGTGTTGTCCAGGGGGTGCTCTGTCCATCAGGGGTGCTCCCCCCAAGTGCTAAAAAAATAATATTTTTTCTGTGTTTGTGAATTGTGTGCGCAGTAGCCGTACGTGCATCAACAAAGTAGTGTCAAGCGTGCACCTGTGTCATAAGTAAAGGGCCGGCTGGCTTGACCGTTAAAGGGTGCTGTAACCCCCAAGGTACACTCCAAACCAAATAACAAAATATTTTTTCTGTGTTTGTGAATTGTGTGCGCAGTAGCCGCACGTGCATCAACAAAGTAGTGCCAAGCGTGCGTCTGTGTCATAAGTAAAGGGCCGGCTGGCTTGACCGTTAAAGGGTGCTGTAACCCCCAAAGTACACTCCAAACCAAAAAAATATATATTTTCTGTGTTTGTGAATTGTGTGCGCAGTAGCCGCACGTGCATCAACAAAGTAGTGCCAAGCGTGCGCCTGTGTCATAAGTAAAGGGCCGGCTGGCTTGACCGTTAAAGGGTGCTGTAACCCCCAAAGTACACTCCAGTCCAAACCAAAAAAAAAAAATATTTTCTGTGTTTGTGAATTGTGTGCGCAGTAGCCGCACGTGCATCAACAAAGGAGCAGCGCCAAGCGTGCGCCTGTGTCCCATAAGTAAAGAGCCGGCTGGCTCATTTCTTAAAGGGTGGTGTAACCCACAAAGTGCACTACTCTCCAGCAAAAATAAAAAAATATTTTCTGTGTTTAGCCGCACGTATATATCAAATCGATATAACATAAATGGAGGACCAAACTTTCTCCGATAAAAATAAAATAGAGAAAGATCAAGAACCACTTCCTCCTAGTGCTGAAGCTGCTGCCACTAGTCATGACATAGACGATAACATGCCATCAACGTCGTCTGCCAAGGCCGATGCCCAATGTCATAGTAGAGGGCACATACAATCCCAAATGACAAAGTTCAGGAAAATGACTTTGAAAAAAACATTTAAATCAGCTGAAGAGAAACGTAAACTTGCCAATATGCCATTTACGACACGGAGTGGCAAGGAACGGCTAAGGTCGATCCCTAGTATGTTCATGACTAGTGGTTCAGCTTCACATGACGATGGAAGCCCTCCTCCCACTAAAAAAATCGAAAGAGTTAAGCTGGCAAAAGCACAGCGAAGAACTGTGCTTTCAAAGAAGATATCACAAATCCCCAAGGAGAGTCCAAGTGTGGTGGTGGTTGCGATGCCTGACCTTCCCAGCACTGGACGGGAAGAGGTGGCTCTTTCCACCATCTGCACGCCCCCTGCAAGTGCTGAAAGGAGCACCCACAGTCTACTTGCTGATATTCAAATTGAAGATGTCACTGTTGAAGTACAACAGGATGAGGATACTGGTGTAGCTGGCGCTGAGGAGGAAGTTGGCGAGGAGGATTCTGATGGTGATGTGGTTTGTTTAAATCAGGCTCCGGGGGAGACAGTTGTTGTCCGTGGGATAAAAAAGCCCATCACGGTCATGCCTGGGCAGAAGACCAAACATTCCACCTCTTTGGTCTGGCAATATTTCTATCCATATCCGGACAACAACTGTCTTGCCATATGTACCATATGTAAAGGTGAAATAAGTAGGGGTAGGGACATCAACCACCTAGGAACATCCTCCCTTATACGGCACCTGCAGCGCGTTCATAAAAAGTTACTGTCAAGTTCAGAAACTTTGGCTAAGACCGTAAGCAGTCCAGGGATACCTAAATCCCGTTGTCCTGTTGTATCCAAGCGCCTGCAAACCACACCGTCAACTCCCTCCTTGTCAATTTCCTCCTTAGTCAGGATCGGAAGTAGTCCTGCAGGCCATGTCACTGGCATGACTGACTCTCCTATCTGGGATTCCTCCGGAGGATCCTGCATTGCTACGCCTACTGTTGCTGCTGCTGGGAGTCGTTCATCATCCCAGAGAGGAAGTAGGAACACCACTACTTTTACTAAACAATTGACCCTCCAACAGTCCTTAGCGAGGAGGATGAAGTACGACAGCAGTCATCCTGAAGCAAAACGTATAACTGAGGCCTTGACTGCTATGTTGGTGTTAGACGTGCGTCCGGTATCCGCCATTAGTGCAGTGGAATTTAGACAATTGATGGAGGTAGTGTGTCCCCGGTTCCAAATCCCGTCTAGATTCCACTTCACTAGGCAGGCGATACCGAGACTGTACAGAAACGTCAGAAAAAGTGTCCTCAGTGTCCTGAAAAATGCCGTTGTACCCAATGTCCACTTAACCACGGACATGTGGATAAGTGGAACAGGGCAGACTAAGGACTATATGACTGTGACAGCCCACTGGGTAGATGTATCACCTTACGCAGCAACAGCAGCAGCGTCACCAGTAGCAGCATCTCAGAAACGCCAGCTCGTTCCAAGGCAGGCTACGCTGTGTATCACCAGTTTCAGTAAGAGGCACACCGCCGACAACCTCTTAGAGAAACTGAGGGAAATCATCGCCCAGTGGCTTACCCCACTTAGACTCTCCTGGGGATTTGTGATATCTGACAACGCCACCAATATTGTGCGGGCATTACATCTGGGCAAATTCCAGCACGTCCCATGTTTTGCTCACACAATAAACTTGGTGGTGCAGAATTTTCTGAAAAGCGACAGGGGCGTGCAGGAGACGCTTAGGGTGGCCCGAAACATTTGTGGCCACTTTCGCCATTCAGCGACTGCGTGCCGAAGACTGGAGCGCCAGCAAACACTCTTGAACCTGCCCCGCCATCACCTGAAGCAAGAGGTTGTGACGCGGTGGAACTCAACCCTCTATATGCTTCAGAGGATGGAGGAGCAGCAAAAGGCCATACAAGCCTATACATCCACCTATGACATAGGCAAAGGAGGGGGTATGCACCTGACTCAAGCGCAGTGGAGAATGATTTCCGTGTTGTGCAAGGTTCTCCAGCCCTTCGAACTTGCCACATGTGAAGTCAGTTCAGACACTGCCAGCTTGAGTCAGGTCATTCCCCTCATCAGGCTTTTGCAGAAGCAGCTGGAGAAAGTGAAGGAGGAGCTAAGACGGAGCGATTCCGCTCGGCATGTGGGACTTGTGAATGAAGCCTTTCATTCGCTTTGCCAGGATTCCAGGGTGGTCAATCTGTTGAAATCAGACCACTACATTTTGGCCACCGTGCTCGATCCTAGGTTTAAAGCCTATGTGGTGTCTCTCAAGCCTGCAGAGGTGCAAAGACCTGCTGGTGAACACTGTCAGCTGAAGCGGAACGTGACACGTCAACAGCTCCTTCATTTTCTCCCGCAACTGGGGCTGCCAGGAAAAAACGTAGGTATCCTAAGCAACCCGCTGGCGGTGATGCAGGGCAGGCAGGACTAAGTTTGGACATCTGGTCCGGACTGAAGGACCTGGCAACAATTTCTGACATGTCTACTGTCACTACATATGATACTGTCACCATTGACAGAATGGTGGAGGATTACATCGGTGACAGCATCCAAGTAGGCATGTCAGACAGTCCATACCTGTATTGGCAGGAAAAAGAGGCAATTTGGAGGCCCCTGTACAAACTGGCTCTATTTTACCTGAGTTGCCCCCCCTCCAGTGTGTACTCCGAAAGAGTGTTTAGTGCAGCCGGGAACCTTGTCAGCGAAAGGCGTAGGAGGTTGCTTCCACAAAATGTGGAGAAGATGATGTTCATCAAAATGAATTATCAACTCTTCCAGGGAGACCAGCCTCCAGAACGTACAGAGGGGCCTGTGGTGGTGGATTCCAGTGGGGACGAGTTTATACTCTGTGAGGATGAGGATGTACACAACACTGAAGAGGGTGAGGAATCGGTGGATGAGGAGGTTGAGGACGACATCTTGCCTCCGTAGAGCCAGTTTGTGCAGGGACAGATTAATTGCCAGCTTGTTTTGTGGGGGCCCAAACGAACCAATCATTTCAGCCACGGTCGTGTTGCAGACCCTGGCGCTGAAATGATTGCTTTGTTAAAGTGTGCATGTCCTGTGTATACAACATAAGGGTGGCTGGGAGGGCCCAAGGACAATTCCATTTTGCACCTCTTTTTTTTCTTTGCATTATGTACAGTTTGGGGCCTAGTTTTTCAAACTGCCATCCTGTCTGCCACTGCAGTGTCACTCCTAGATGGGTCACGTGTTTGTGCCGCCCACTCGTGTCGCTTAGCATAGTCATCCAGCTACCTCGGTGCAGCCTTTTGGACATAAAAACACTATTGTGAGGTGTTCAGAATAGACTGGAAATTAGTGGAAATTAAGGTTATTGAGGTTAATAATAGCATAGGAGCAGAAAAACCAACACATTCTGTGATTTTAGCTGTTTTTATGCTTTTTTTAAAAAAAATACAGATCCAAAACCCAGAACCCAAAACACGGAAGGGTGGTTTTGGCAAAACCAATCCAGATCCAAAACACGAAGAAAGATCCAGATCCAAAACCAAAACACAAAACACGAAAAGTGGCCGGTGCACACCCCTAATATATACACAGCCGTATATACAATACAAACATATACTGGGTACACATGCATATATATATATATATATATATATATATATATATGACAGAAAACTTACATTGTGTATATATTAGGGATGTGCAGGCTCGGATAGGTTCGAGTTTGCACGTGGAGTTCGGATTTTTCCCTCCAAAAAAACGGAACTCAGAACGAGGCAAAACGTCATCTTACATGGACGAACATCATCATTCCTGGACAAAAGACCAGGAATGATGATGTTCGTCCATGTAAGATGACGTTTTGCCTCGTTCTGAGTTCCGTTTTTTTGGAGGGAAAAATCCGAACTCCACGTGCAAACTCGAACCTATCCGAGCCTGCACATCCCTAGTATATATATATATATATATTTTTATTATTATTTTAGGCAGGGTATACCTTGATGGGTGGAGCTTGCTCCTGTTCCTCCAGGCTCTAGCAGGGCTGGGGGAGGGAGAGGAGGACCGTAGTGTTCCCTAGATTGCTCGTCGGCTGCTCCGTCTGATGGTGGGCCATCGCCAGGCTGACCCTTGCAGTGCGGGGGCAGGGAGTGGATGACAGCGCCATAAGCACGCTGTGCTGTTGCACATTTTCCCGGCAGCTGCTCTGACCTCTGCAGCTGCCGGGTACTGCTGGGCTTCCGCTTGCAGGGCAGGGGGGAGAGAGTGAATGACAGCGCCGATACGACCATGTCAGGTAAAGCCAAGTCTGGTATGGTCGTATCTGATACGACCATGCCAGGCAAGTGGTTAATGCCATTCTTCACCACTTGTGCAAGGACGCTAATAAGAGCTATTGAAACAACTTAAGTACCCCAAACAGTTTTATTAGGGCTATTTGGACACATTTACATTGATTCCCAATGTTAGTGCATCTTTTTAGGGGGTTTAGGCTGATTTCCCCATTCTGACAGCACTTTCCGTCTGTTCTGAATTCACCGCTTGCCGTTTTCGTGTGGTTTGTAATTGAATACGGCGAACAGCGGGGATGCGCACAATTGGTTTTCGCGATCAAAACATGTGATGTCGGAGAACAGTCGGGCAGGTGAAACTTTTCCGCGGATGCGAAACTAATTGAATACGGCCTTAGGTCGTTAAACAAATTGGTCATTAAACAAGGAACCGCATATACTTATTACAGGTAATCGTTTTTATTTATTGTGAATAAAGAAAAGTTCTAAAGGAAACTCATACTTGACACTAACTGTGTTTTACTTTGCATAACTTACAAATTGTACAGTACAATTAAAGTTATAAAAAAAGGCATTCAGAGTAACATTTAATGGTGCATACACACGGTCAGATTTTTCTTCAGATCTGAACGATAACGATTTTAAAAATCGTTCAATTGTTCATATCTGAATGAAAATCTTGCATGTGTGCAACGATGAACGATGCACGTTTCCGTTTGTCAGACAATGATATCTGACATCTGATGTGTTTGCAGTCAGTTTTGGACGATTTCCATTCATTTTAATACAGTCAAAAATCATTCAATCGTTTGCAAATCGTTCAATCGTTCATCTGACATATCTGACCGTGTGTATGCACCTTAAAGCTGGCCACACACGGCGATTTTTGACCTGATTTGGACGATTTTAACGAATCGTGAGGACAAATTGTGTAAAATATGGCCAAATCCTCAGTAAATCATGAGTCCCCACTCACGATCACGATGCAATGCGCGTCCCCGCTGGTCGCACATCACATCGTCAGATATGCCGTGCAGTATGGCAGATCTGACAATCTAGAAGGTGATGCTCTGTGAAAGTCTGGATGCAGGAGAGATCGTATGAATTGTGTGGAGATCTTGTGAAGAGCTGCCGGGGATTGTTTCAAGGGAAATTGTGCAAAATTCGTACACATCGGCTGATCGTGTGCAGATCGCCATGTGTATGGCCAGCATAAGTCTTTGTACCATGGGTTCCAGCTGGTCAGAGCACAGGTTGTAAGTCTGAGCGGTTGTTTAACAGGTAGGTTGTTTAGTGAGGAGCATCTGTAATTTCTCTCTGCATTGGTTCAGTCTTCATGTAGTATAGGCATCTAGGGGCTGATTCAGCATGCAATGCTGAACGCATATTTTTTGTGTGATCCCCTCAGAAAAAAAAAAACCACTACCAGAACTAGGCTATAGCACACTTCCACAATGTCCACTAGATCTAGGCAAAAAGATATGGCAAATTCCCCTAGGAAAAACCAACCCAAAAGCACACCAGAGGAGTGGTGGGTATGATACAATTAAATGATATAAAAAAAAAATAGAGTTATGGTAAGAACTTACCTTTGTTAACTCTCTTTCTTTGAAGTCCATTGGGTCCACAGGGAGATCTTGGGTGTAAGTGATGGGAATCAATCCGGGCACCACGCAGTTAAAGCTTTAGCTCCCAGGATGCATTGGGTCCACTCTCCCTATACCCCGCCCCTGAGCCAGAGGCTCCTCAGTTGGTAATAAGCCAAAGGCCAGAGGAGGATAAGAGAGAGTGAAGACTGGTACACTTAAGAAACACTCACAGAAGGGACTTCCGGTTCCGGGTTCATGGAGGAAACAGCTCTGTGAGAGAGCTCCGTTCAACTCCCGGCAACATTCCTTTTTCAAGGCTTTTATAGCCTCCATTGCAGCACCTCCCTACTCCTCCTGACTTGCAGACCCGGCAGGACATCGGCGGAGCTGTCCGACTCGCCGGAAATTACAGGCAGACGCTGTTGACAGCTGCGGGACTGCGGCCAGGTGGGCGACGCTGGAGCGGCAGTGAGGTAAGAGCCGCTGGTGCAGGCTACCCCCGTTGCATAGAAGTACCTCCACAGTTGCCGTTCCTTGCCGTGGAACTGTGGCCACGTGGGCGATGCCAGATGGGGAAGACAGCAAGATAAAATAAGTGCCGCCATTATCGGCCCCGCCCCTTACCTGGAAGAGTCTTGCAAGCAATCGCTATTAGCAACGGGGCGCAACTAAGTGTGGGATGCCAGACGGAAGTGGCAGCAGGGACAGAGTCACTATTGCAGGCTTCCCTGCGACATTTACCAGCTCACACAGACTTCGGGACCTATTAATAAATCAGTTTGGCAGACTGACTCGCAAGGAGTGTCGGGCAGCTTTATTAGTAGCCACGCTACAGCAGGACACGAGGGAGCCGTTCAGCACATCTTGAACAGAGACAGGCCCTTCACCTGCACAGTGAGTCGGCTGAACGCAGTGAGAGGATTACTCAGTGTACTACCCCTAACTTTTTCGTTACCCTTGCCCCAGAAGAGGTCTGAGGCCCCTGTTGCTATACTTCTGTACAGATGTGCAGTCATTGGTCACGCTTATAGCTACTGCCGTTGATTGACTCCTGACCGCAGTACCATTACAGTTGACGCATTCTGCCTTATCCGTGGAGATGAAGACATTCTGATCTTCCCCATTCTCTAGCTCTTAGATTGAGCTTCCCACAGAAATTAGGTGGGGTTTCATTTCTATATAAGTTTCCATAAGCGTCTTATACTTAATCACAGCTCTCCAGCTTGATACTGGATACCTGGTTGAAAGTTAATACTTTATTCTATTCATAACCTCCAACACAAGCAGCGTGCAGAGCTGTCAACCTTAGCATATATATCAACACATCTCAACTGTGCTTGTATGAAGAAGTACCTGCAGACCCAGGCCTCAGCTATCCCCAAACCTCCACGACAAGAAAAACACCGTGTAAATAACGGCATGACACCGGGTGACGAACCAGAGGCCACTCCACCATCTCACAAAAAGGTTGCGGCTCATGTGGAGGATCAGACTCGCGGTCCAGCAGACTATTACTTACAGGGATGTAGTAGAAGCAATCAAAAGTACGATGACGCCTCTTCTCTCTCAAGCTGTGTCTGACATTAAAGATCAAATTCAGCAATTATCAATAAGGGTCTCTGACACGGAGAAAAAATTAAGGACCACATTCCAGGATGTATTTGATATTAAAGGGCAAATACAAGTTCTACAGAAAGATAATTATTATCTACGAAACAAGTTAGATGACATTGAGAATCGTTCTCGATGCAACAACATAAGATTAGTTGGTTTACCCGAATCGATTAAAGGCCCAGCACTTGCTCATTTCGTTAGAAATACTCTCCCTTCTTTCCTAGAAATTTCTGAGGTCTGTACAGACTTAGTTATTGAACGAGTCCACAGAATAGGACCCAATCCTAAACCGGCTGACTCGCGTCCCAGAGTGGTATTGTTCAGATGTCTCAATTACTTGCACAAGGTCGCCTTCTGGACAGCCTTGCGAGCAAATAATTCCATCATTTGGGAAGGGAATCGGCTATATATTTTCCAAGACTTCTCCGTCTAATTATCCAGAGCTCGCAAGGCGTTTTCACCGCTGTGCTCACAACTAGTCAAGAATAAGCGCAAATTTGCACTCATCTACCCCGCTAGATTGAGGCTCTTTGAAGGAGATTCTTACAAGGATTTCACGAATCCAGATGATGCAGCCGGCTACCTTAATGAAGAATCCCGAGCTTCAGCTGAAGATATTTCTGACTTCATCCCACCATGATATCTTTGTTAGCTGTAATCTGATAAGATAAGTCATGGTGATTGTTTCTTTTTTATGCTTTTGTTTTCTTTCAGCTCTTCATTTATCACAAGTCTGGACTCTAGTATTCCTTGTTAAGTACTCTACTTAACTGTTATATTGCTCTAATAAGTTTCCTATATGCTCACTGTAGTCTCACATATATTAAGTGATTTCTCTATCTTTTTCTCTAAATATCCACAGCATATATATACCTTACATGATAGTTATTTAGGTGCCATTATCATTATCATTATTATAGTTTTTATTATAGTTTCAATTATCGTCGCTATATACTGCTGTTACATATGTTAGCCGGGATGTTGTGGAGCCCTCCTACCCGGCATTCTTTGCAGATAATGTTGCTTTGTTTAGCAATATTTAATATTTCAATTTTGATTTTCCTTAAAATTTTCGGAAGTTCAAGGGACGGGAGGGTCTCCCAGGCCTCATCTAAGAATGGTGTATTGGGATACTCTCCTATCTCATTGATACTTCATAGATTGCTTTTTATAGGTCTGTGCATTTATGTCTTTGATGTCTCCCCTCCCAGCACTTGTGTTTTTGCCCTCCCCCCTTCTTTTCCTTGCAGCTAAATGGATCTTTACCCGTAAGGGCATGGGACAGTCATCTTATTCGTTATACTGAGGAAAATGATAGAGCTTAGAGTGGGCTCCTGGAACATTGGAGGTATCAATTCCCCTGCAAAACGTCATAAGATACTTTTATATCTTTCTGAATTGCGCATTGACATCGCCTTCCTACAAGAAACCCATCTCACACCACAAGAAACTACTAAGTTACAAATGCTAGGGTGGGCGATCCTTGCAGCTGCCCCTTTCAATTCAAAAGCTAGAGGGGTTGTGATTCTCTATAAAACAACTTGGTAGTTGGCTGTTTCCTCTACATACTCAGACCCAGAAGGTCGCTATATAATTGCTTCCATTTCCCTTTCTAATAATAAATTCACATTATGTAATGTTTACACTCCAAATCAATATTCTAGAGCCTTTATGCAAAAATTACTAGCCGCATTGACTCCTTTTTCCCATACATCTTTAATCATGTGCGGAGATTTTAATTTAGTCTCCTCCTCATTCCTTGATAAATCCTCCTCAAACGCCCGCTCCACGTCTCTCCCTAAAATAGGAATACCCTTTCTCTCCAAACAGCTCTTGTTCGTAGACGTGTGGAGAGCGCTTCACCCTACAGAAAGGGAATTTTCCTGTTTATCTGCAGCCCATCATACTTTTTCAAGGATTGATTACATATTACTCTCTTCCCCTCTGCTCCCTAGGGTTAGTATATCTGATATGGAACCTATAGCCCTGTCGGATCATGCTCTAGTATGGATCGCTCTGCATATACCCACCGATAGTAGCCCGACCCGCCAATGGAGATTCCCTACCCACCTTTCCAACTCTCTAACATTTTGTAATCATTTGGAGGTGGCTTGGGAGGACTACAAAATTCACAATGCCTCGTATGCTACTTCTGATCCTTCCCTTTTTTGGCAGGCTGCAAAAGCGGTATTGAGGGGATTTATTATTTCATATGTTTCCTCCCTTCGTAAACAACAAGCAGAAAACAACATAAAATTACAAATAGAACTTTCGGTCTCTTTCCAAAAGTATAAACAATCCCCTTCTCTTTCTAATAAGCAGGAATACCTTACTGCAAAGACTCATTTTGAAGAGCAGCTAAGTATTATGGGTGATAAGCTGTTATTTCCGGTTAATTACCGTTTCCATAAATTTGGTAACAAAACGGGTCGTCTTTTATCCAATATTTTAAACAGTAATAGATCCCCTATGGTAGTACATCCTCTCAGAAAATCGAATGGTTTACTTACGACGTCTAATTCACAGATAGCGGATATAATGCATTAATTTTATGAATCTTTATACTCCTCCCCACTACCTGAACGAGCCTCCTCAGACTCAACCCCTCCTTCAGATATGGTTAACTGGAGTTCACTCCCTTACCCACAAATTCCTCCCAACTTAATTTCTTCATTAACGAACCCTATTACTAAGGCAGAGGTTACTAATGCAATTCAACATCTTAAACCGGCAAAGGCGCCAGGACCAGATGGACTCAGTGGGGATTTTTATAGGCTATTAGGTCCAAAAATATCTGACGCCCTGACTTCTTTTTTTAACCATATAGTATCACAAAACTCTTCACGCCCATTTCAATTCCGCTACAAGTAAGGTCTTGCCAAAATCGGGAAGAGATTTACCATCCCCGGGCTCGTATAGACCGATATCCTTGCTGAATCAGGATTACAAAATCCTAACTAAAATTTTAGCTGATCGTGTCAAAATAATTCTTCCGCATATAATACACCCAGATCAGACTGGTTTCATCCAAGGTCGTCATTCGGTCGTTAATGTTAGAAGAGTAATCTCAGCCCTTCACACATTATCTCAATCAAAACTGCGAACTCCAGGTGCTATTATTTCTTTAGACGCCGGAAAGGCTTTCGACCTTATCTTATGGCCTCATTTATTTCACTCCCTTGCTAAATTTGGTTTCCCTGATTGCTTTATCCATTGTCTTAATCTTTTATATAACAATTCACAGTCTCGAATCTCATGCAATGGATTCTTATCCCCCCCTTTTGATATTCATAGAGGAACTAGATAGGGTTGCCCCCTGTCACCCTTACTATTTGCCATCGCCATTAAGCGATTATCACCCCTGTTTCATGGTATAGAGGTTGGCTCGGTGACCCTCAAGCAATCCCTTTTTGCTGACGACATGATCCTCTTTATTTCAAAACCGGATATATCAATCCTGTTTTGAATATCATGTCTTCTTTTGGCTCGTTTTTGGGATATAGAATTAATCTAGACAAATCGGAAGTCATGTATTTACCTAATTCTTCGTCCCTCAATATAAGAGATTCTATTTTATCTACATTTAAACCTCCCACAAACGAAATTAAATATCTAGGAATTCGTATCCCTTCTGATATTTCTAAAGTCAATTTCCAGCCATTAATAAATAAGATAAACACTTTATTAGTTTCTTGGAGACTCCTGCCTCTGTCCTTACTGGGTCGTGTAGCAGTTCTCAAAAGTGTGGTGTTTCCTAAAATATTCTATATTATACAAATTATGCCAGTTGCACTCTCTACTTCTGATATTAAACACCTTCACTCTCTTATGTCCCGTTTTTTGTGGCAAAATAAAAGACCCAGAGTTTCTACCAAAAAATTAATGACCCAGCGTGATAGCGGAGGCATGGGTATACCAGACCTTACCTCTTACTCCTTAGCAATTTTCTTTCGGTACATTCTGTATTGGCTATTGGAAACCTCTCATTACTCAGAATATCAGTTAGATTCTGCTTTGTTTGCCCCTTACTCCCCAGGAGCTTTGTTACACACTAAAACATCTGATATTCCGTCTCATCTTTTTTCAAATATATGTTTTCTAGATACCTACCTTTCTTGGCTTAAGATAAATAAAAAAATGGGACGAAACCATCGTGTAACACCCTTCATACCTATATGGGAGAACCCGGCATTTCCCCCTTCCCTATCCAACACTCAATTTTCACTGTGGAGAGAAAAGGGACTACGGATCACTGCGACTGTATTTTACCCTGGAGGCTCTTTAATGCAGTTCTCGACCTTACAAAATAATTACCAACTGCCTAACCATCAGTTTTACATGTTTTTACAATTACGTCACTATATAACTTCATTACCCTCGGCGATGCCCTCGTCATCTCAATCTGATCCATTTATCCCTCTTTTCAACTTTCTTTCACATAATCCTTACCATTTAAAACATATATATTCTGATTTAGTCAACTGCCCTTCTGAATCATATAAACAGCAGTTATTTAATTCATGGAAACAAGATATACATACTCTTGATTCAGCTGAATCAATTTTTCTGAGATATAGCTCATCTCTTAAAATATTACAATCTTCCTATTTACAAGAGGTACATATACGCACTACTTATCGAATGTATATTGCTCCGGCACAACGTCGACATATGATCGCCTCAGAATCAGGTTGTTGCCCCAAAAGTCATGTTTCCACAGCCAAATTTCTACATTGCTTTTGGGAATGTGGCAAAATTAAAAAATTTTGGTATAAGTTAGTATCATATTTAAATAAAACATTTTCCCTTCATCTAGTTCCAGACAAGTTGGCTTATCTTTTGGCTAACTTTTCTGGTTGGGATCTGGGGAGACGGAGGAAGCAGCTAATTCCTTTACTTACGCTTTTTGTCACTGTCGCCAAAAAGATTATTTGAATTCATTGGGTTTCAAACTCATCACCCTCTTTAACGGAAGTACATCAGAAAATGCTCCAGCTGATGTATTTCGATAGAAGATCTACGATCCCCGATATTCATTCTGGAATTAAACGATTCCACCGGAAATGGGGTATCTATATTGATAGTTTAGAGGAATCATCTCAGGTCAAAATATACAAACTTTTTGAATCAACAAATTGGTATTTATTGAGGAACTTGTAATGAGTTGATTAGTTGACTTATCTCCCAGTTTATTTCCATTCCCTTCCAGTATTCTCCCTTGATAGGGTGGTTACCACAATGCAAATTTTGACTCAAATTTGTTAGGGGTGTTGAGATACTCCAGTGTTCCAGGCTCGATAATCGGTCAGTATTTTAATTACTGTGATCCTCAATCCTATATAATAAGCTCTAGTCCTTATGTCCAGTATATATTTTCAACCCGCTCCAGCTCTCCTCCTGTGTTTGCCTAATTTACCACACCTTCCCTTGTCCTGTTAAGTCTGAGTCTGTCTTATTCTGTCTATGTTTTATATGTCTTTCGTTACTCTTTTTTAAATTTTTTTATTATATTTTTAGTTTCTTTTCTATATTCCAACAGGATTAATTTTCTAATCAGGCTTTAAGATATCAGACCTTTACTATCCTCTGATATACCTTATAAGCAGTTGATATATATATTATGTTCTTATCTAACAGTTGTCACTAGGTCCTTGTTCTTTTAGTGAACGGATTTAAGATTACATTATATCTAACAGTTAATACAAGATTTATTTGTATTCTCGGCTATGTAATTTGCCTCTATAAACATCATTATATAACTGTTTGATTTATGGAGCAAGATTCCTGTCTATTGTATACTTTGAAAAACTTAATAAAATGTATTTAAAAAAAAAAAAAAAAGAAACACTCACAGAAAAGGAGACGGGAAACCGGTGACCAGCAATATCGCCCATATGAAGCCATGTGCGTCAGGGCGGGTGCCCTGTGGACCCTATGGGCTTCGAAGAAAGAGAGTTCACAAAGATAAGTTCTTACCATAACGCTAATTTTCTTCTTCAGGGTCCATAGGCTCCACAGGGAGACCTTGGGGATGTCCCAAAGCAGTCCTTTTAAGGGTGGGAATGCTCCTGCGCTGAGAGGAGAATCCGGCGCCCAAAGGAAGCATCCTGAAAGGTATCAAATGCATAGAACCTTAGAAAGGTCTGGACAGAAGACCACATGGCCGCCTTACAAAGCTGAATAGCCGAGGTGCCACGGCGAGCTGCCCACGAAGGACCCACAGACTGAGTAGAATGAGCCTTAACAGAAGTCGGAACAGGCAGGCCTGCCTGCGTATAAGCTTCTGAGATAGTCATACAAAGCCATCTGGCCAATGTTTGTTTATTGGCTGGCCATTCCTTCTTGTGAAATCCATAAAGCACTAACAAGGAGTCTGATTTCCGAAGGGAACTGGTACGGTCCACTTAAATCCTGAGGGCGCAGACCACATCCAATGAGGCCTCATCTGCTGAGGGGTCTTGTGATAGAAAGGCCGGTACAATAATAGTGTTCACTCTAGGTCCGGTGGTAGGCAGGGCGCCGAACGTAGAGCAAGGGCACTTCCGCACGCACCAGGAAAGGGAGCATGGTCAATGAAAAGGGGGCGTGTCTTTATGGCGCGTCACCTATTTGTCACTCTTGGGGGCGTGCACGGCACTTGCGGACATGCTGGGCAGCCCCCAAGCGCCACGGTCACTGAATGGAGGGCGAGTGCATGCTCCCGGCATCCATTCACTGGTGGTGACCGCTGCTCTGCTGTCTTCCCCACCCGCGGGACACTGCAGCCCACAGGTGGAGGACAGAACCCACAGGCTGTTTCAGCGGGGCTCCGCGCTGGAGGGCAGAGTGCTGAAACAGCCTTGCGAGAACTCTAAATAATTTCATGATTAATATGGAAACTGATTAATATGGAAACTAGAAACCAACTTAGGAAGGAACTCAGGGCCTGATTCAGAGCCGCTCGTAAGCGGCCGCTCGTTCGCTCAGAGCGATGTTCGCACAACTGTGCATGCGTATGGGTTGTAATGCGCATGCGCAAACTAGTCATTGCGGTTGGAAATTGTGCGCTCGCAAAACGGCGAGGGGCTGCTAATTTGATTGACAGAATGTACCGTTTGTGGGTGGTAACGGGAAGGTGCTTGAAAACGGGGGAGTGGAGATCCGAACGCAGGCGTGCCTAACGGTCAAAAGGGCGTTTAATGGGAGTGCATAATTAGTAAAGGAGCGTCATCGACCACGTCACTTGGTTGTCTTTTAGCCTGAACTGCTCGCAGTGATTGCGGTAGGAAAAACCTACCACAACCACTGTGAGCAGTTCTGATACCTTTTGATGTTCCCGATTAATCTAATAAATACCGGAGATGACGTGTGATGCGAACGGCAAAGGGGCGTCTTTACAAAATAGCGAGCACATTTTTCGTTCGCTCGCTCAGATATAGAGGCGTCAACAAACCGCAAAGAGCGAGCGCTCAATTTAAATAGCCAGCCCCTTTTTTGGAACGACCGTACGCAAATAGCGTCCGGCTCTAAACCACACTGGAACCAGTGCAGAGACATGCACTTTCAACGAGGCCAGGAGCAGACCAAGATCCAACCCAGCTTAAAGGAATGCCAGTACTCTGGAAATTCGAAACACCTGAGGGTCGTAAGGTCTTGTGCGACACGACTGTAAATATGTATGCCACATCTGTGGTAAATCCTGGTGAAGGCAGGTTTACGCGCTCTAAGCTTCTTGTTGATGACCGAGCTAGAGAATCCTTTGGACCTTAGGAGGGATATCTCAAGAACCACGCCATCAAAGACAGATGATCCAGGTCCGGGTAAAGGCAAGGACCCTGAGACAACAGCAGCACAGTGCCTCTGTCTTGCTTGAACTTCCGAAGAACTCGAGGAAGCAGGGAGACTGGAGGAAATAGGTACGCAAACCGGAAGGTCCATTTTACTGACAGAGCATCCACCAGGCTTGCTTCGGCATCTCTTGTTCTGGACCCGTACACTGGTAACTTATAATTGTGTCGGGAGGCCATGAGGTCCACCTCTGGAAGACCCCATTTGTCCACTAGGAGTTAAAACACCTCTTGGTGAAGAGACCATTCCCTTGGATGCACGTCGTGACAGTTGAGGAAGTCCGCTTCCCAATTGAGAACTCCCGGAATGAACACTGCTAAAATGGCCGGGAGATGAGATTCTGCCCATGTCAGAATGCGTGACACTTCTGCCATTGCTGCCCGACTTCGAGTGCCTCCTTGATGGTTGATGTACACCACTGTGGTGGCGTTGTCGGACTGAACCTGCACAGGCTTTCCGTGAAGAATGTGCTTTGCTATCATGAGGGAGCTGTACACAGCCCGAAGTTCTAATATGTTGATGGGCAGAGATGCCTCTACCATTGTCCACTGGCCTTGAAAGGAGTGTGAACCGGTCACTGCGCTCCATCCCTGGAGACTGGCGTCCATTGTTAGGAGTATCCAGTCCAAGATCCAAAAGGGGCGACACTTGGTTAAAAGAGATGTCTGCAGCCACCAAGAGAGGGACAGACGCACCTCCGGAGAGAGTACCATTGTCTGAGCTCTGATCCGGTGTGGTTATCCGTTCCACCTGGAGAGGATCAGCCTCTGCAGGGACCTGGAATGGAACTGAGCATATTCCACCTTGTCGAATGTGGATACCATGGATCCCACAACCTGCATCACCGAGTGGACTGACACTCGGCGACTGCGGAGACATCTGCGTACTCGCAGCTGCTGCGTGGATATCTCTTCTGGAGTTAGAAATATTCTTTGCTGGAGAGAGTCCAGAAAGGCTCCCAAATGAACCATCCTCTGTGAGGGAATTAGGGAAGACTTTTTCCAATTTATTAACCAGCCGTGTTTGTAGGCAAGCAACTGTTAGTTGTAGGTGGTAGTGAAGTACGTCTGGAGAACTTGCCAACAAGAGGAAGTTGTCCAGATATGGTAGGAGTTGGATACCCTGACTCCGCAGGTGGACTGCAATGACAGCCATAATTTTGGTAAACACCCTTGGAGTCGTGGATAGGCCAAAGGGCAGCGCCTGAAACTGGAAGTGCTGTTGCAGCATAGCAAACCGCAGGTAACACTGGTGAGAAGGCGTTATGGGAACATGTAGGTATGCATCCTGAATCTCCAGCGATACCATGTAATCCCTAGGTTCCATAGGCAGTATGTTGGATCGTAAAGTTTCCATCCTGAACCTGGGCACCCTGAGGAACTTGTTCAGAACTTTGAGGTTGAGGATAGGCTGATGAGACACATTCAGTTTCTGAACCAGAAAGAGAGTAGAATAGTAACCAGTCCCTCGTTGAGATAATTACCCCTGCTTGCAGCAAAGACTGTATGGCCTTCTGGACTGCCATGTGGCTTTTTCCTTGAGGACGAAAGGACCTAAAGGAGGAGCTACGAGCCTTTGCAGCAGCAGATGCTAAAGTTAGAAATTCAGATTTTGATTTGGCTAATGTGTCCACAATCCTGTCCAGGTCTGGACCAAACAAAATCTCACCATTATAGGGTAAGGCCTTCAGGCCTTTCTTAGAATCGGCATCTGTGCTCCAATAGCATAACCACAGGGAACGGCGAGCAGACATGGCCGCAGCTGAGACCCTGGATGTCAGTAGACTAGCATCCAGAGCTGCCTCACCAATATATGCAGCCGCTTCCCTAATATGGCCGATCAGTGACACCTGATCCTCTGGAACTTCCGAGGAGAACTCAAGTGTATCAGCCCAACTCTCTATAGACTTAGCTACCCATGAGATAGCCATGGACGGGCGGGCAACAGTAAGAAAGAGTAAATAGACTTCACGCAAGTTTCCACCTTCCTATCCGTACAATCCTTTAAGAACGAAATGGAAGGCATGGGTAACGTTGCACTCTTTATTAGCCGTGTAACGTGTGAATTCACCGCGTTATTATGCTAAGAACCTCTTTGATGCAATATAACAATATTATTATTAGGTTTAGCATGGTTAGAGTGTGCACTTGCATTTTTTCTCTTTTTCTGCCGGCAACTCATATTACACCTTACCTATAGTTATTGGCTTTTCTGTTTCTATGCCTTTATATTACAGATGTGTCCTCATACATCTAGCCTCAATACACCACGCAACATGACTGGGATCGGTATGAAATACCACCGGACGCATGGCCGGCGGTTCGAATCCCGACGCTGGAAGACCGGCAGTGAAGATCCCGATAGGTAAGTATTTTTACTATTTACTAACCTAACCCCTGCCCCTACCCCTCCCTTAGGGTTGCCTAACCCTAACCTACCCCCCAGGTGCCTAACCCCGCCTGTAAGTGCCTAAACCTAACCCCCCTTCCCCACAGCCTAAGTCTCCCGGGGGGTTGCCTAAGCCTAACCTCCCCCCGGCGGTGCCTAACCAATCCTATCCCTAGCCTAACCCTCCCGGGGGGGGGTTGCCTGACCCTAAGTCCCCCCCCCCGGGAGCCCCTAACCCAGTGGTCGGGGAACAGGGGTAAATTACCCCACATGGGGTAAAAATGTAAATCCTGGGGTTAATGGACGGACAGCCGGACGTGCATATGAATCATTCTATAATATAAAATTAGTCATGTGCATGCCCGGCTGTGCCGCAGGGAGGCTGTAAGCCGGACGCCCGCTATGATGTTATTATCAGGGGGAGCCCGGCTCCTTCCCAGCCGCATTAGCCGGAGGCTGGAGTTCACTTCTGAACTCTAGCTTCCGACTCTCTCCATGCGTACTATGGGAGAAACGTCATGAAGTCTCTCCCATAGTTCCGAGGAGCAGCCGGGCGGACAGGACGGCGGCAGATGCAGGAGTGGGGATTAAGGTAAGTGTTGTTTGTTTTTTGTTTTTTTGTACAAGCGGAACTACAGGGGCATTATATGGGGGCACTACTACAGGGGTATAACTATGGGGGCACTACTACAGGGGCATTATATGGCGGCACTACAACAGGGGCATAACTGGGGGCACTACAGCAGCATTATATGTGGGCACTACTATATGATTTCCTTCCTTTCAAATCAAGGGGGTAACGTCGGCGTATCTAAATATATTTTGGGGTAAAAGGTGTCGAAGCTGGATAATTGGCTGAGACAAGATCTGCTTAAAATTAGATTGTAAAGATGCCATCTTGCGACTGGCCGCAAGACGCCATTTTAGAAAATGAGATCGCAAGATGCCATTTTGCGAATGGCCGCCCAAGCGCCATTTTAGGTAAACTCACACTTAAGTACATATGGCGATATTACTATTAGCATCATGCGATTGCATCTTTCACCATTTCTCATACACACATTAATACGCACAATTGCGCTGTTAACTAGTCGCATATTAGCGAATGCATAAGATCCTGTATGAAAACGCTGTTTATTAGCTTCATGCGCACGCATCTGCCCAAAGTTAACTAGCGTCTTTATATCAAACCCCAAATACTTACACAGCACATATTCACATAAAAGGTCTCATAAGCTTTAAAGTATAAGATTCAAGTTTGTTCATTTATTATAATTGCTGTGAAATAAAGGTTATTTGGTAGCTAAGGTTTAATACATGATAAGTAAGTCATGTTTGATATTATACTGATCGGCACTGTTTCAACAGCATTCTGGTATCGTCAGTGTGAAGATCGCAACATGCATTCTCAACTTATGGACCGCAGAGACTTAAAGCACCAAAATGTACATTATATGACCAACTGTTAGGATGTGCATGAACAGGAAGCCAGAGACAACCAGTTGTTAGAGGCTGACCTGTGTCTATTTGAATCAATTTGTTAAATGCTCTACAACAGATGCATCCTCCTGGGAACCAATGGCATCCGTGACAAGCCTCTCTATTGTGTTGTCTGTTTCTGTGAGAGTATAAACGTGTGTGTTGTGACCCCAGTCTGAGTCTTCTTTCTGAATGCTGATAGACGGGGGTTTCTTGCTGAAGCCTACATCTGGCCCAGAGCGCTGCGTATGTATAACTGTACTTGGGTCTGTATAATTCTTTTTGCTAAATTGTACTTAGATCATAGCGTGTAACTGACTGTACTTTTACTTGAAATATCACTTTGTGCTTTGGAACCACAGGTAAAAGGTCTGGAGTCTTTATTTACTATATGACTGCGTACGCAAAATAGCGTCATCCTTAGGCAGGATATTAGAAGGTATAGGCAGGAGTGTATAGAGGTTCTAATTCAATATCCTTAGTTGGGGGCTCATAGTGAAGTCACTTACCTACTCACACGATACATACGGTTATCGATATCTCACCAAAGGGTGGAGTGGCCACATGCAGGGTTTACCTGCAACCGCTCGGTGCTGAGAAATCGCTACCCGTTTTCGTGTGAGCCAGGGACGCTGACTAGAATTCAGGGACAAGAGAGGAAAAAGTTTGTTTTCCTTTGTTGATAGAACCTTATGTTTAGAGGGGTGCCGCAGTATTGAGCATGCGGCTGAGTCGCAGTTGTGCACACAGTCAAGACGCACTTTTGTGTACGCAGCTAAAGGTTGTCATACGGTTGTGTGGTAGTCGCATTATTGTGTATGCGACTGGTCGCACAATAGTGTATACGTACTTCTGGTTGTGCTGCCACGTTTTTAAACAAAGCCGTTGAGGTTTACATTCTTTTCAATTGTTGTCAATATCTGGGTTAACGTGTATTTTTCTGCGCAGGAAAAAAGTGTGCAACAGTGAGTATTTGTTGGTAGGGGTAACTTGTTCCCCTAAAGTTAGAGCTACCGTATGAAGGCTCGGTAAGCAGCTTACCGCTCTATACACAGTAGCAGGTGTACATGTTGTCTTTGTTGTAGAGAGGTGCGTGGAAGTAGCCGACTTAAACTTCCATAGGTGTGGAAGTTGCCTTCTTAAATCTTATCCGGGTGTGTGGAGTAGCCTTTTTCAAATCTTCACAGGTGTGTGAGCGCTGCCGTTTAAATCGTCCACAGGTAAGTGAAAGTATCTTGACTGTCTTTCACCAGTTTAAATCTTTATTGGAAAACGTAGGAGTTGTCTCAAGATGGGAGCCACGCAAACAATAGAGATGTTAGACAATGATGTGCTGCTAATGGAAGCTTGGATCGGCCCGTCATATTATACATACTAAGTACGGTACTTATGCAGTAAGGTATTGTGATGTATGGTTTAAAATGACGATGAAGAGTATTAGACCGTTTCCCAGAATTGGTAGTTTTGATAAAGATGTCTTAGATAATGTCCGGGATCACATCAGTCTGATGCGCTCCGAGAGAAAAAGGTCAAATATTATGAATGTTTAAAGTTGTGGCAGCATGAAGGGGATGCGTGGCTTAAAAATGCGCAAGCGACGCAAACTAGCGTTGCGAGCGCATTGCCAGAGAATACATCCGCGACGCTAAATTGCAATGCGGGTGAGCCGCAAAATGGCGCGCACGTGCAGCAAGGTAGCGTTGTGGAAAGTATTTCCAGCAGTTCACGCGCACCACCTCCACCTTATGTGGATGGAGGTGCAAGTACAGTTATCAAAAATACCCATAAAAATGGAACAAGCAATTTGTACCCTCTCTTAAGCAACCATAAAGAAAATGTTCATGATGTGGATGATGAGCCTATTGTAATGTCTGCCATTTCCCATGCTGTACAGATGATAGATGCTGCACCACAACAATCACGAGTGGTGCCGCCATCTTCATCGGTAACAGCAAGGGAAGTGCTAACACCCTCTGCACCCGTGGAGGAAGTTGTTAATACCATACGTAGCAGCAGCAGATTAAACCCCCAGCCAGGTAACAAGGTCAAAGGTAGCAGCGCTACCGGTCTGCATCCCATTCGGACAATAGCTGTTCCGAATGGAAATTCAGATGCGAACGGTATAGTGCCCACGAGGGAAGTGGTAATGCATTGTCCTTGGACAAGAGCAGAACTGAATTCCATCATAAATGATTTCCCCGATCCCAAAAAGGAACTAGCCAAATGTCAAAGATTTTTGAGGAATTTGGGTAGTTCTCATGAGCCAACTAATAAAGATTGGCGTGTGGTGTTAAGGGCCAGTCTACCACGCAATACCGACGTGACAAAATTTATAACGGATTGTGTATTGGATGGTGACGTTCCCTTAACAGACCAAGTAAACCAAGGTAACATTTCCCGCATTGTACCTCAATTGGGTATATATTTTCCGGTAGTAGTTAACTGGAACAAAATTTTCACTATAAAGCAAAAGGAGAGTGAATCTGCAGAAGATTATTGCGACTGGGCTCTGCAGGCTATCACCCAATACACTGGGATAGAAGATATTAAAGATAGCACTCACCACAGGGGAATGATAGTCACGGTACTCATGGACGGTCTTAAAGAAAACTTAAAGACTCGGCTTCAGACCTCACAACCTGGCTGGAGGGGAGTCACAATAGATACCCTCATAGAATCTGCCATAGAACATGATAAGAACATCTCAAAGAAGAGAGAGACCCAGAGCGAAAAACTAATGGATGTCAGTATCCAGGCTCTGGAAGGAATGATGGTAACATCACATCCAGCAGACACACTTCATTCTACACACACACTTACACCTGAACAATTATATGCCCTCACTAAACCCACGCAACAGCAAACACAGCTCTATTCTACTAATCCTACACATCCACAGGTCTCATACTACTCGCAAACTTCATACCCCCCACAATGCCCTTATCCTACCCATATCCATCACCTTTTCCCCCTGCTCAAACCTCACAACAACCCGTGTCTTCATCCGATCCACGAACATGTTTTAATTGTAACCAGCAAGGACATTTAATTAGAAACTGCAGAGTAAAAAGGGGTAGGACCCTCAAATCAGGGAAAACTTGCATACCCCCATAAGGGATATGCGCAGAGGCCAGCAAATATCCAGCAAGCACCAGTTCCAATTGTGACCGTTAATGCTTTATTGGAGAATGGTAGCCAACGCTAGGGGTCAGGTCATACCTGTAGTCTACAGATAGTCAGGTTAATGGGAAGTACTAGGGAAGAACCGGTCATGATGGTTGATGTAGCTGGTACTGAATATCCTTTTCTTGTAGACACAGGGACAACCAGGTCAGTGATAAAATCTCCCGTTAATTTACAGGTGACCAACGAGACAGTACCAACAATGGGTGTAACAGGTAAAGTGGAACATTATCCTTTAACAAAATCCACAGGGGTTACTATCGGGCCGCTGCATACCAGGCATTCTTTCCTTCTGGCTGCTGCGGCTCCTACTAACCTGCTGGGTAGAGATTTGTTATGTAAGATGGGATGTGTTATATATTGCACCCCTGATGGTGTATTTCTAGGTATTCCAGGGAGAGTTGCGCACAAGGTGCTGGATATGTTGGACACTCCCCAAAGGATAATGTATCACTCTACAAGTTTAAATGAAAATCCATCTCAGGTAGATCAAATGTCCAAAATTCCAGATTCCCTTTGGACTAAGGATGGACAGGACACTGGATTAATGGCAAACGTAAGCCCCATAATGGTAAATTTAAAAGGCGGTAGGCAAGCTCCAAAAATTCCCCAGTACCCACTAAAACAGGAGGTAGAATTAGTGGTTTTTCCAATAATTGAGCGATTTTTACAACAGGGAATTTTAATTCGTACAGCTAGTGTAGCCAAACAGTCCCATCTTCCCGATGAAGAAGAGTGGTGGGAGGGGTTATAGGCTGGTACAAGACCTTAGAGGTGTTAATAAAGCAGTAGAGAGCCAATTCCCCGTAGTGCCAAATCCAGCTGTCATTCTTATGCAGATCCCTCCAAACGCAACCCATTTCACTGTCATTGACCTCTGTTCTGCTTTCTTCTCTGTGCCTCTCCACCCTGACTGTCAGTATTTATTTGCATTTAAATACAGAGGTGTACAATATACATGGACACGATTGCACCAAGGTTTCATAGACAGCCCCAGTATCTTTTCCCAGGCATTGCACGACTGTTTACAATCTTTTCAACCCGCCAATGGATCTGTTCTAATTCAATATGTGGACGATTTATTGCTATGTTCTGATTCGTTTATGTCATGTTTGAATGCTACTAAACTTTTGTTGCTTCATCTCTCGCATACAGGACACAAGGTGGCTAAGGACAAACTACAGCCGTGCCAATCCAGAGTAAAATATTTGGAACACTGCCTAACACAGGGGTTACGACATCTCACAAATGATAGAATCCAGGCCATACAGAACATGACACTGCTGCAGAATCAACAGCAAATTTGTTTCTTCTTGGGAATGTGTGGATACTGTAGAATGTGGATCCCAGGTTTTTCAATTTTGGCCTTGCCTTTGCAGGACTTAGTCTCTTCCTCAAAGCCCGATCGTGTCATACACACAGAGGAATCAGAGCAGGCTTTCCTTAATCTTAAGGATAGTCTGACAAAAGCACCTGCATTGGGAATACCTGATTATGAAAAACCTTTTGATTTGTATTGTACGGAAGCCGATGGTTGTGCTGCAGGTGTCCTCACACAAAAACATGGTGATGCCAGTAGGCCCGTAGCATACTACAGTGCCCAATTGGACACTGTGGCAAGATCACTCCCCACCTGTTTGAGAAGTGTAGCAGCTACCGCTCTGTTGGTGAGTAAAAGTGAGGACGTAGTATTGGGTCATGATATGATTGTCTATACTCCCCACGCTGTATCTGCTCTGCTGAACTCTGCTTAAACCAGACACGTCTCTTCAGCTAGGTTTACCAAATGGGAACTAGCTCTAATCACACCTGCAAACATCACTGTTAAACATTGCAGCACACTGAACCCAGCAACGTATTTATCATATGTACAACATGATGTACAAAGGGTGGTGGGAGACGAGTTGCTGGCAGGAGGTGAGTTCAGCGGACATAATGATGCACACGATTGTATGGAATATCTGAATCAGACCTTTACTGCTAGACCTGACATACATGACACACCTTTAGAGAATGTAGATGTAACTTTTTACACGGATGGGAGTTGTCATAGACAAACAGACACATGTGAATTATGTACAGGTTATGCTGTTGTAAATGATACAGACATCATAGAAGCTAAACCTCTTGGTCCTCCTCACTCAGCACAGGTGGCAGTTAGTAGCACTACCTAGAGCGTATGAACTGGCAGCAGGCAAGTCTGCTAACATTTACACTGACTCGAGGTACGCGTTCGGGGTGGTGCACGATTTCGGGGCTGAGAAATTTTATGACAGCAGCAGGCACACCAGTTGCACATTCCCGACACATAAAACATCTTTTAGAAGCAATCCAACTGCCCAAAGCGGTGGCAGTAATTAAATGTAAAGCCCATACATGTGAGGATGATCCGATGTCACTGGGCAACAACAGAGCCGATGAAGCTGCAAAATGGGCAGCAGGGTTAAAAATGTTTTTTCCAACTGAAAAAATTATGTCTTTTCAAACAATTGATATGCTGAAATTAATTGAGATGCAAAATTTGTGTTCAATCCAGGAAAAGTCCATCTGGAAGTCTAAGGGATGTGGGCAAGAGTCCTCCGGGCTCTGGAGGGACGGACAAGGTAAACCAGTAGCCCCCAAAGCATATTACCCCAGCCTGGCTGAGGCAGCACACGGTCTGACTCATCTGGGAAAGCAAGGTATGAGCAAATTGGTAAGAGCATACTGGTGTGCACCAGGTTTTTCTTCACAAGCAGAAAAGAGAGCAATGTCCTGTCTGACCTGCTTGAGGAAAAACTTAGGGAAAGCGATCCCTACCGAACCATCCCACATTCCACCGACTGATGGACCTTTCCAGGTGATACAAATTGATTTCATCCAATTACGACCCTGCAGGAATCTCAAGTATGTATTGGTGTGCACTGACATATTTTCTAATTGGGTTGAGGCCTACCCAGCGGCCACTAATATTGCTGCTGCGTTTACTGCCAAGAAAATAGTTCAGGAATTTGTATGCAGATACGGTATCCCGAAAATCATCGAGAGTGACAGGGGTACTCATTTCACAGGTGATGTTTTTCAAAATATGTATAAGCTGATGTGTATAAATAGCCGACTTCACACCGCCTACCGACCGCAAGCCAGTGCCAAGGTAGGATGAACGGGACTATTAAAAATAAGTTAAGTAAAATCATGGCAGAGACTGGACTAGGATGGCCAGAAGCATTACCGTTGGTCCTGCATAGTATAAGGACCACTCCCAGACTCCCTCTAAATCTGTCTCCCTTTGAAATACTGTTCGGTAGACAACCTCATTTGATTATAAGTCCACAGGAAGACTTGAATGGTAACAAAGAGGTAATTGTAAGGTATCATATCAATGAGTAAGCAGTTAAAACAGCAACAGCAGAAACTGAAATTGTTGTACAATGATATGCCTGAAACTAACTGTCATGATGTTGAACCAGGAGAATATGTTACGATCAGAAATTTCTTGCGTTCAGGTTGTTTGACTGATCGGTGGGAAGGTCTGTACCAGGTGCTGCTGACAAGTACTACATCTTTGAAGGTGGCTGAGAGAGATACATGGGTCCATTCCACTCACTGCAAAAAGGTCAATCAACCGGTAGAGAAACAAGTCGGAGACAAGGCTGATAGCATGGACCTGTCGATCGCGAACTTGTTCCGGGAGGATTGAAAAGGTCGTAGTGAGATACCTGAACTAAAAGAAATTTGCAGGTCTTTTTGTGGCAATGGACGGGCCTGCTGTGTTCATTTTCAGATTCTCTTTTAGAGTGTTCACCATTCTGGTTGGTTCTGGGATATCCGATTTCTGTGATGGGGGACCGATTGAGGAGATGGGAGCTGATGGCAGTGCTGATGGAGTGGAATCAGGAGGACTGCTATGCCAATCAGGGGAGTGTCTGACCAATCTTAGTACTTTTATTGTTAAGAGAGCTGTTATTCCGGATACTCGGGGACGGTGTGGAAGTTTATCGTCTGAAGATTCCTGTATTTGTAAACTTTGGTGCCAGCCTAAATATAACCTGTACTGGGGTGGGTATCCTTTAGAGGATTATCATAGCATGGTAGGCAAAATATTAAATCAAACTGATTGCTGGGTGTGTTCACATGTGCCACAGGGACAGCATAATGTAGGGTTGGTGCCATTTCCACTGAATATCATGGAAATTTTAGAATTGCAAAAAGGGAAAACATTGGATGGAAAATTCCTCTCATCCAAACCACCTCATTTTAAACTCTATCAATTCCAAGTAGATAGATCACTTTTGTGTTTGAACATAACCAACTCCAATAAACCCGTGAGTTGGGAAGTGACAGAGAATAATCAGACGATGACCTTTTCACAGAGAGCTGATAATGAGTCCGTAAATCATGATCTGTTACGTTCAATTAAATCTATTGGGAAACATTTTAGGTACTGGTATACATTGAGTTCCACCAAAGAAATTATTGGTAAGGTACCAGATGGTTATTGTGCTAAAATAATACAACCAGAAACTTGCATATACCAGATGGAAGAGCCTGAGATAGGATTGTTTGCAAGGGAAATGTGTTTAATGATAATGATGCATACCATCCCTTATGTTCTCCCCGATAATGTGTATTTTATATGTGGAAGAAAGGCATATAAGTGGCTCTCCCCGAGTTCCGAAGGTTTGTGTTACCTGGGAAGGGTAGTCCCAGAAGTTATGACCCTCACACATGTTGAAATGCTTGGTATCCATAAAAACACACCATCACCATACCTTCACACGCAATATGAACACAGAGACAAACGAAATATGATACCTGGTGATGTGCATAAAGCCACTCAGTTAATTAGTGAGACAACTGGCTTCCAAGTTTTAGTCGCACTGGATCCCACCAGGATCGCTCGGGGTACTTTAAATTTTAGATATATTCAGGAACTTGCTAAATTGATAGATAATATCACCGAGATGTATGATGACACATTGAGGTATACAGGGAGAGAATTTCAAGCGTACAAGAAAGAACTGGTGCAACACAGGCTAGTGTTAAATTATTTAACTACTGTTACTGGAGGGTACTGCGTAACTTTGGCCACCCAATTTGGAGTAAAATGTTGCACCTATGTCACCAATGATACCAGCGACCCCAAGGAGGTGATAAATAAAAATAGTGATTCCCCCTTGCGCTGTAAAGAAGCCGCTACTATTCCAAATAGGTGTTATCAGTACCTAATATAGTCACAATACAATACAAGCAAATATAACAGTGCGCTTCAATATTGGATTAATTCATATACTTATGGTTGTTAGTGTCAGTATCTCTTCTTTGTCACGACCCTGTCTAGTTGTCACCTTTTTGCCTTGGGACTTACCCCTGTCAGCTCCCCCATGGATCTGTGTGTGTAATTTGCCTGGAGGATT
This sequence comes from Taudactylus pleione, assembly GCA_031769625.1. NCBI lineage: Eukaryota > Metazoa > Chordata > Amphibia > Anura > Myobatrachidae > Taudactylus > Taudactylus pleione. Next base: position 15,300,429 of record JAUIMM010000094.1, read on the forward strand.
TGCTCTGATTATTGCACCTGGTCTCTCCTCTGTCTGTGAGCACTGCTAGCCCTGATTGGAATCACAGGTGTGGTTCTGATTCTCAGAGCTGCAGAGATGAATACTCCCTCTGCATGTTGTGCCTTCCACCACTCAGAATGCTACTACCAGACCACCTGTCCGTATCCACCAATTGCTGCAGGCCCATGGTATATATATCCTCTCCTGATAGCATTCTGGGCCTGAACATCTCGTCTTCCCGTGGTGTATGGTTCATGCTGTTTCTGCATTCAAGTATATCCCTGAAACCTGCTACAGCAACCCCCGGTGCAATCTAGAAAACCTGTTACAGCTGTACCTGGCAATCCAGTAAATCTGCTGGCAGCAACCCCCGGTGCTTCCAGAAAACCTGTTACAGCCAAACCTGGCAATCCAGTAAGCCTGTTGACAGCAACCCCTGGTGCATCCTGAAAACCTGCTACAGTAATACCTGGCATCCAGACGTTCTGTTACAGCAATACCTGGCCTGTGCTCTGCTGCTAGTCCTACTCCTGGTTGGTCCCTGGCACTCTGTAACCTGCATCGTGTCATCCTGCCTTGCTTACTGCTGTGGATCAACTCCTGCTCCTTTTACCTACCTACTCCCTCCCTGAACCTAAAATTCCCAAACCTACCCATTCCTTCCTGAAACCTGTTATTCCCAATTATCCTATCCAGCCTGCACCTGAGTTCCAACCTTGTCACAGCATTTCCGGATCACCCTGTTTAACCCTCGTCTCAGCATTACCTGATTTCCCTTCAGCCATTGTCACGTTATTCCAGTTCAGTCCACATTGTTCCAGTCCAGAGTCAAGTTCCAAGCTCATAAGTTCAGTCCACGTTGTTCCAGTCTAGAGTCAAGTTCCAAGCTCATCAGTTCTCCACGTAGCTACCCAGCTACCAGCATCCACCCACGGCGATCCTGCCGCTCCACGTAGCTACCCAGATACCAGCGTTTACCCACGGCTATCCAGCCGCTCCATGTAGCCACCCAGCTACCAACGTCTACCCATGGCTTCCCAAGCCACAACAAGTAGCTTCCACGCTACCATCCGTCTGCAAGCCCATCTACTAGTAACCCGACCAGCTCAGTCAGCCTACCTGCTGGTCCCAGTCCGGTCCCTCCAAGTTTCTTCTGGTCACATTCCAACGTCTCAAGTTTCCAGTTCCAGTCACTCATCACCAAAGGCAGTTCTCACTGCTATCCACTTCTTATAATAAAAGAGCTATTCATCTACATCATCTGTGGTTCCAGTCATGCCGGCCTCCGTTGAAATCCGATCACCACCTGAGACAGGTAACTCGCAGACACCAATTGTGACATTCTTAATTCTGATTTCTTTCTCAGACGTTCTCCGATAAATTTTTTCTCCATATATGAAAAAGGAGAAATAATAGAGAACAAAATAGCTGATAGAGTAGTATTTCTGTGATATTAGTAGTCCATATATAAAGTCACAAAAATGATCCCTTCCACATATAGAGAATGGGGTTTTGTGTTGATCTATTGACAGCAGGTCACCCACAACTGCAAGTTTAGCATAGGATGCTCACAATAAAGCTTACATCCACTAGTATCTACTGTACATATAACGGTTTCTTTATACTTCTTTCCTTTGTGCATACATCAACTGTAATTATATCGTTACCACACCACGTGTCAATCCAAAAAATGAGACGTGCTTACACGTATACTGTAGTAAGTCCTCATATAACGGTATCATCAGTCAGGATACAGAGAGTGTTGCCAGGATTGATTGCTGCAATTACTTTTCAGTAATTGGAGGTGATAGACCAGAAGATGGATGAAATTCTGCAGCTAAAATGGGAGTTTCGTAATAACCATAATGCTTCAGTGGCTGAAGTAGGGGAGAAGATAGAAGGATGGGTTTCATGGCTGAACCCAGTGAAATGGTTCTCAGGTCTAGGGGAATGGGTCCAGGAAGTAATCGCCAGCATAGGCAAATTCTTGATCCTTATACTGATTGTTATCATAATAATTGTCATATGTGTCCGGTGTGTTCCTATTGTGTTGAAGTGTGGAAAATGTAAAAATAAAGTAAAACGAAAGAACGAAATTATGATGGTGGTCAGTAATGACAATATGAATACCGAGGTAAATATGGAACTGCATTACAACCCTGAACTAAGAAATACCATCATTTAATGTATTATATTTAGACATGCATAGAATGTATTATTGAAATGTTATTTTTAAAACGCCTCAGATAATGTAAAGTCTCAAATTCCCCTTCAAGACTGCCTTTATAGGACTGGTGTATCCCCACACCTTTCACATGATCTTCCAAGATCCGCGGTGTGCGTATAATAGTAGGTTTATGTCCCCACTCAGAGACACATTATTGATGGATTAAGAACCACCTTGTGCCATCCCATAATAACACTAAATAATATATAAATGTAAGCCTAAATTCATTTTTAAAATCAGATTGTGATAGCATGTTGTTCGCTATCAAAGGGTGGACTGTCGAAGCTGGATAATTGGCTGAGACAAGATCAGCTTAAAATCAGATCGTAAAGACGCCATTTTGCGACTGGCCGCAAGACGCCATTTTAGAAAATGAGATCGCAAGATGCATCTTTCACCATTTCTCATACACACATTAATACGCAGAATTGCGCTGTTAATTAGTCGCATATTAGCGAATGCATAAGATCCTGTATGAAAACGCTGTTTATTAGCCCAAAGTTAACTAGCGTCTTTATATCAAACCCCAAATACACAGTACATATTCACATAAAAGGTCTCATAAGCTTTAAAGTATAAGATTCAAGTTTGTTCATTTATTATAATTGCTGTGAAATAAAGGTTATTTGGTAGCTAAGGTTTAATACATGATAAGTAAGTCATGTTTGATATTATACTGATCGGCACTGTTTCAACAGCATTCTGGTATCGTCAGTGTGAAGATCACAACATGCATTCTCAACTTATGGACCGCAGAGACTTAAAGCCCCAAAATGTACATTATATGAGCAACTGTTAGGATGTGCATGAACAGGAAACCAGAGACAACCAGTTGTTAGAGGCTGGCCTGTGTCTATTTGAATCAATTTGTTAAATGCTCTGCAACAGATGCATCCTCCTGGGAACCAATGGCATCCGCGACAAGCCTCTCTATTGTGTTGTCTGTTTCTGTGAGAGTATAAACGTGTGTGTTGTGACCCCAGTCTGAGTCTTCTTTCTGAATGCTGATAGGCGGGGGTTTCTTGCTGAAGCCTACATCTGGCCCAGAGCACTGCGTATGTATAACTGTACTTGGGTCTGTATAATTCTTTTTGCTAAATTGTACTTAGATCATAGCGTGTAACTGACTGTACTTTTACTTTAAATATAATTTTGTGCTTTGGAACCACAGGTAAAAGGTCTGGAGTCTTTATTTACTATATGACTGCGTACGCAAAATAGCGTCATCCTTAGAGGTTTATAGGCAGGATATTAGAAGGTATAGGCAGGATATTAGAAGGTATAGGCAGGAGTGTATAGAGGTTCTAATTCAATATCCTTAAAGGTAAAAAAGTTCCCTGACTGCTGCCCTAACCCTCCCACTCCCCCCCCCCTCCCCCGGCTGTCCATGCTCGGCTTACCTTCGATCGGGATGCCGGGCGTCGGGTTCCCAGCGTAGGTAAAATGACAGACATCGGGATTTCGATGCCTGTCATTAGACCCTTGCGGGATTAGACAGTCGGGATTCCGACGGTCGGCATTTAGACCGTCGGCATCCCGACTGCATACTGCGTGACTTGCCTTGCGTGCTACTCTCCAAGCCTAGGTGTCTTTTTTTGCCGAAAATGCATCCAAGCTGCAATGCGATGCAACTAGGACACACCAGGAGACTATGCTGATTAATTTGATATGCGACACTTGTATATCTGAGTGCGACTGAGTCTCTGAATCTAAAAGATGTATAAGAACAGATCTATATCCTCCAAAGTGATGTAGTCTGGAAGCCAGAAGTCGAAATGCCGACCGCCGGCTTCCCGACAGTGAAGTCCCGGCATGGGACTAATGATAGGCGTCTAAATACCGATGCCTATCATTAGCCCCATGTCGAAATCCCAACGACCGAACGTAGGTAAGCCGGGCGTTGAGAGGTGATAGCCGTGGGGGGGAGGGTTAGGTTTAGGGACTCCTGGGGGGTCTTAGGGTTAGGCACCCCCTGGGAGGGTTAGGGTCAGGCTAGGGGAAATGGGGGTTAGCGGCAGGCACCCCCCCGGGAGGTTTAGGGTGAGGGGGTTAGGTTTAGGACCCCTGGGGGGAGGTCCTAAGGGAGTGTTAGGGCGGGAGAGGGAAGGGTTAAGGGGTCCTCCTTACATCTGTCGGGATCTTCATGTGCCGGCCTTCCAGCATCTGTATTTCATCCGCCGGGCTTAGGTCCAGCGGTAATTCATACCGGTTCCCCTCCAAGTCATAACAAACTCCCCACTGACATCACTGCTGATGTCAGTGCGGCCGCCCACAAAACGGCAAGCGTTCCGTCAGGAACGCCTCCGTTTGTGCAACCATCCCCTGCCCCGCCTACAAAACGGGGGGTGCTGTCGATCAACATCGACAGCTGCCCCTTTTATAGTGAGCTCCGGAGCGAGAGAGTTCTCTCTCACTCCGGGGCTTGCGCACGCGCAGTGCGGCCGATGCGCGTGCGAAAGACCAAAACATTGAGCCGGTTGCGAGCGTTCAGCGCTTGCGACCGACTCTGCATGAGGTCCTTAGTCCCTATTATTATCAAGGCCTGATTCAGAGCCAGATGCTCTTTAAGAGCGCTCGCTCTGAATCAGGGCATTTTTGCGAGCGGCCAGGTGATGGTCGTGACCGTCGGGGCTTGCGATGAGACCCTTGTGGTAGGAAGCTCTCCACTGACATCACTGGTGATGTCAGTGGTGCCTCCCACAAACGGCAGGCGTTCCTTCGGGAACACCTCCGTTTGTGTAGCTACTCCCCCGCCCCGCCTACAAAACAGGGCGAGCTGTCGATCAACATCGACAGCCGCCCCTTTTGTAGTGAGTCCCGGAGCGAGAGAATTTCTCCAGTAGTGAGTAGTGAGTCCCGGAGTGCAGTACCCCACCATCGACCCGCTTGCGATCGCTATGCACTTGCGAGCGGGTTTGAATCAGGCCCTATGATCTGACCCCTGTGTACCAGACTCCAAAAAGTTAAGCTTTTCGGAGTTTGGCCCCAGCAGTTTTCACAATCTTCAGATGGTGTAAATGCTTTAAGTTTATAGAGGCTCCAGGAGCATAAGAGAGATCTTTCGGTTCTCTCTCGCAGCCGCTGGACGGCTCTGGAAGCTGACACTGTGCGCATGCACGGTGTCAGCTTCCACAGGTAAAGTCTTTCACTTCTGTGAAAGTCTCTTACTAAATGCCAGGAATATAACTTCACATGGACAGTGGTTACCGCAACTGCTGTCCATGCGAGTTCCCCTTTGTATATAGCGGGGATATTTAAAAAATATTAAAAATGAAAATATTCCCTACAATATGGATACATAATAATTGCGGCTGTTCCGTGATTATTAGTACATAGATCCCTTGGGCACCAGAAAAAAAATAGTGGTATAGAAACCGTTCACGTACTTGAATGTATGTAAATGGTGGTGGTTACTCCTACCAACTATTACCCTCTGAGCCATCCCTTACATTCTCCATATTTAAGGTTCATGCTATATGTCTCTTCCAACAGTACACCTTTGAGTAGCTGTCATTTATTGTCCCCCTGACCCTCCCTCCAAATTCCTTGACAACTTTGTTTTCTGGCTCCCTCACTCCTGAGATCTTCCCTCCATTATTCTAGATGACTTTAACATTCCAATTGATGTCCCCACAGAATCCTCTGCCTAAACTCGTTACCATCACATCTTTATTTGGTCTCTCTCAATTGACCTCTTCACCCTTCGACGTGAGGGGGCACTCACTTGATCTGCTCTTCACTCACCGTCGTGATATTTTTGATTACTCCAATTCCCTATTCCCCCTTTCTGACCATCACCTTCTCTCTTTTAACTTATCCCTTTCTCTCCCCTCCTACATCCTAAGGCTACCATTACTAAGCGTAACATTGAGGCAATCAATACTTTTTTCTTTTCCTCCCTGCTTGACTCACTTCTCTCACCTATTCTCTCTCTCCTGCCCTGAACAAGGCACTTCCCTATACAATGCCTCCCTTACTTCTGCTTTTGAATCTTGCTCTGGCGATCCCTACTCACCATCGCAGATCCACACCAACCCTGGCATTCCAAATGCACCAGTTACCTGCAAAAGTGTTCACGAACCACCGAGTAGAGGAAATCATGCTCTAATGGTGCATACACAACGTTGGACCGTGTGTATGCACCATAAGACAGACTTCCTCCATTTCAAATTTATGCTCTCATTCTACAGTGCTGTGATTTCCCTCTCCAAACAATCATGTTTCAAGAACCTCATCTCCCAGTCCACAAACCCCTGGCATCTCTTCACCGCTTTCAATTCCCTCCTCTGCCCTCCCTCTCCTTGCCTCCCCTCCTCACTCTCTGCCCTTGACTTTGCGACCTAATTTACTTCTAAAATTGACTCCATACGTCAGGACATCATATCCCACCAGACCCTCAGCACTCCAACCTTCTTTTCCCAGACCACCCCTCCCCATCCGCCTTACCAACTCTGACATCCTTCTGTCACAACCCGGGTCTGTTTCCCATGTCACTGGGTCACTTACAGATTCTGTCAGCGTTCTCTGTTGCATTCCAGACACACATTCTTCAGTGTTTCTCGGCCTGCTAGGCCTCAAGCAAGATCTAAGCCTGCTACAGAGTACTGCAGTGACAAGTCCCGAACACCTGTCTGCAACAGCCAATCAAGTGATAGCCTGAGCCTCACCGTACTACCTGTCTCTGTTCAGCCTATCCCAGGGGTATATATCCCAGCTGCTTACACTACCTAATTGCCAGTACAATGTCTAATCATAGTTCCTATTGAGTGAGCTATACTGAGCTCCTGTTGCTTACTTGTATCCTGTTTGTGCAGTTTTGCTTCCTTCTGCTACACAGTCTCCTGCAAGTTATCTACACCTGGTGCAGCTATTCCACTGGCTGCACGGAGTATCTCAGCCTGTTCCTGATATTCGAACCTACCACTCGCCTGTGTATACCATTCTCATTGCATGTTGAGCGTACCTGGTTCCTGCACCATTGATGTCGTCCCTGGTATCATCATCCACTATCCATTCCGGTGTCCGTTCTGAATCCGGTTCTGTCTATGCCTGAGGCAGCTATCCCACTAGTTACACAGGGAATACCTACCTGATCCTGTTATTCAAACCTACAACTCGCCTCTGTATACCATTCTCACTACATGGTGAGTGTTGCTGGTTCCTGCTCCATTCGATCCTGGTATCATCACCTACTATCCATTCCGGTGTTTTGTCTGTATCTGGTTCTGCTACCATTTGAGTGCTACTGGATCCTGGACTATAGCAACAACCCAGTTTCAGCCTGGTGAATACGTTGCCAAGATCTACCACTCCAGCATTCCGGTTACAGTAAGAAGAGTGTTTTATTATATATCTACAGTACAAATCCAGTATCAACCTGGTCAATCTACTGCCACAATCTCCTCTGATTGCACATAACAACTTGTCTTCAACACCAACGTCCCTGTTGGTCCTCCGCCGAGACCCAGGTTTGATTCCCGATCAGGGAAGTGTTCTTTATTACAATGCCAAGAGGTCTCCTTAGGCCTGCCAGCTTTCTTTACACGTCTCCAGACACCAAGACAGATGAATATCAGACACCGGGTTCACAAACAAATACTAGTCTGACACCTTCTCCCCTGTATCTGGAGAGGAAGTCATGGCCCTCATCTGGTCCTCCCCCCTTCCACCTCCCACTTTGACCGTATCCCCTCCCACCTCCTCCTCTACCTCTATCCTTCCAGTTCCCATTTTGCCCACCTCCTCAATTTCTCCTTCTCAGCTGGCACTGTCTCTTCTGCAGTCAGACATACCTTTGTCTCTCCTATTTTAAAAAATTTACCCTTGATCCTAACACTCTCTCCAACTACCGACCCATCTCTCTCCTCACTTATGCCTCCAAACTCCTTGAGCATATTGTTTACAACCTCCTTACCGCCTTTCTTTCCTCCCTCATTGACACATTTCAGTCTGGCTTCCGTTCTATCCACTCCACTGAAACTGGCCTTACAAAAGTCAGCAATGACCTCCTTGATGCCAAATCCAAGGGCCACTACTCTCTGCTCATTCACCTTGATCTCTCTGGTGCTTTTGACACAGTTGACCATCCTCTCCTCCTGCAAATACTTCACTCCCTCAGTCTACGTGACACTGCCCTCTCCTAGCTGTCATCCTAACCCGCTACTACATGCTCCTTCCTCCTTGTCTACCCCATCTGTGTCACGCCTGTTTGTTTGTCCCTCCCCTTTAGACTGTAAGCTCTCACAAGCAGGACCCTGTTCCCTTATGTGCTTCTCCTTACTTATACTTTCATCTACTCCTTACTCCCCACAAGGGCACCTAACACTTGGTTGCTTACGCCCTGCTGAATATTTTGAGTGACATGATCGCTAATGCAGCAATGTGTATAACTCATGACCTGTTTCTTGTTCACTTATTTATGTACTTTGGAAGGTGCTGCGGAACACTTTTAGCGTCTTATAAAGGATAATTATAATAATAATAAAATGTCCCATGTATCTCACAGAGAATCACCCATACATTTTCTTTTCTTTTTATGTACATCTAAGTATTTACCAAGTTACACAACATATGGCACAACCTTACTGCTATGTCCTGCTCATTATTGTTTATTTTTAGTATTTAGAAGGATAAATAATTGTCATGTTGTTTCATAGAGTTCCATTAGTATTGCCATTTACCTGGAGAGCAGAGAGTGACTGTTTGTACAGCACAGAGTGGTTTTAGGTGTCATGTTTGTGTCTGCTTTCACAGAACATGGAAACAGTTCCCCAGAGAAAACTCTCCCACTGGTTATCTGCCAGTTCCAGTAGGATGGAAAAGAACATCATTAATTACAGGGGCATGGAACTGGAAGAGAGGAATTTTTGGTACCTATTGGATGGGATTAAAAAAACCTCCCATGAACTTACATGAACTCTTAAATGTTTCCAAGATTTATTAAGAACGCATGGCCTGAGGCACTCTAATGTAGTATGCATATTGTTTTCTCTAGCTATCCACCTTTTGTCAATGATTGCTTAACCAAGTAAAATAGTCTAACAGTCAGGCTACAGAAATGTTAGAGACTTCTATCTGCCAAGGAAAGAATGTACTGGTTTTTATGCCATAAGATTCAGTATTACAAAATGCCATACCAAATATCTATCTTTTACATGTACTACTTAGTGTTCCCACTAGACCGCGGGCAGGGCACTGAGGGTACAGGCAGGGAGTCACCTTCGGCATCCACTCCAGAAAACGGGTTGTGACTGACCAGAGAGGGGGCGTGTCCTTGTTCATCACATTTGGGTGCACAAAGATATACAATTGTCACATAAAATTAATCAGCACAGTCTGCTATTGCGTCCTAGTCGCATTGCATTGCGACTTAGATACATTTCCAGCTAAAAATATGCCTGATGCTAGCAGAGTAACATGGGACCTGGCAGCTTACTCACACCAAGCAAGTCGCACTGCATGGCGTATTGAGGATAGATGTATGAGGACACATCGATAGGTCTTAGCTGTATGTGAGTGCAGGACTCTGCTAAGTGCAGCAAATAGTGTAGGTAACAGGGAAGGTTACCCCACCACAGTACCTAATATATAAATTATAGTGGGAAAAAAAATCTTATAGTGAGAAAAAAATCCTCTTTTATAACTTCAAAACACCACTTGGAACTGGAATGATTTAATATATTCTAACAAAATGTTTCCAAATAAAATATGTCATATAAGTTTACCAGAGGTATATTATTTGAGCTAATGGCAAAAAATATATCCACAAAGCTGCAAGATAAATATTTATTTTCATGTACCTATGAATATAGGGGGTCATTCAGACCCGCTCGCGAGGGAAGTTCACTCGCAAGCGGGTCGATGTTTGGCGAATGCGCATGCGCACGACAGAGGGAGCTCCGTCGTGTGCATGCACGAGACCCGACGAGCGACGAGAAATACGCAGGGTCTCGTCGAAAGCCCGATGGTCGCGATGGTCTTTGACCATCGCGACCATCATCATGGACGCTCGCATAAGCTGTGGGTGGTAACCCACAGCTATGCGAGCGTCCATGAGGACGCTCCAAAAACAGGTAGGAGGGCCCTGATTCAGAGCGAGCGCTCTGGTCAGAGCGTTCAGCTCTGAATCAGGCCATTAGTCAACAGCTGTTCCAAGCAATCATCATATTAAATGTTCACGATGAAGAAAAGGCTTGATGACCAAAGAGTTGAGGGCAAAGGCATAGCTACAAACAGCCTTTTCACACCACTCTCTTTTCTAAGAAAATTTCATCTTTGCTGCCAATTGTTATCCTAAGCTTGTCTTAGGGTTTTAACTCCCGGGTTTAGTGCCCAGAGCTATTCAATTACTGCCCACAGAGTAAGCCAGTGATTAGCCCCGATGGTGCACTTAACACAGAGATGCCTGCAGAAATCCGCTTTAACTCGTGATTCCGGGGCTAGTTGCAATGTTTTTGCAGGTGGTAATTGCATAGTTCAGGGCACTTACTCCGAAAGCTATGGTTTACCACAGGAAGTAATTGATTTGCTCCAGGCACTTAACCCAGCGGCTAACCCCCCACCCCCTAAAGTCCAGCAGCTAACTGAATTACCCCCTATGACTATTATCCAAGAAGTTAAACCTCAGTAATGTTTTTGCTAAGAGCTTTACACTTGGTAGTAGATTGCAGCCAAAACTGGCATCAGCATCTACTGTGTATAACATGAAAAAAAGGATGCAATGTTCCTAAATTTTCCTGTATGTCACTTCCAAAATATGCAAATGAGGGAATATCACTAGTGTAAATCATCAGTGCCTTCGCTGCATACTTGCCCATTCTCCCAGAAAGTCTGTGGACCTTGCAAACTTCCTTGTCAAATTGTGATGAGGAGATTCTTTCCAATTCATCATGGAAGACAGGCCAAATTGTGCAATCCCGCTACCCCCTCAGTTGTCACCTCCAAGTGATAAATAGCGGAAAATATGATTTACTGTTCATAGGTTAAAAGCTACTTGCCAGAAATTAGATCCTACAACCAGAAAGTAGATCCTTCACTTCGTAATCGCATCTACACTGCCACACATAACATTAAAAATATACATTTATTAAGAAAAATAAAGAAATCAGCAGATTATCTCAGCCAAACCATATTTATGGATATACTAATAGATGCCCTCTGGTAATGAGACTCTTTTATATTCCCCCTGATTGACTATGTCGAGTACAGATAATTCAAATTGATCATTTCAGCTTTTCCTCCTTTAGTTGATGTCGAAGTATCAGCTCCAGTTTCTCAACTCTCTGCTGGAGGTCACGGCAGCAGCATACATCTCGTTTGTTTGTTAACTTACTAATTAATTATCAATTCCTACTAGGCTGTTACTTTGGCTTGAATCGCTTCTATTGGCCTGTGACCTGTGATTAGATGGTTGGAGAAATTTGTTATTACTTTATTATCAATTTCTACTTTTTGCAATTATCAATTTCTATTGACATTAGGCCTGTGATTTGCTGTTTGGAGAAGTGTATTGGTAATATATTATATTTTCTACTAGGCTTTTACTTTTAGGCTCTTAGTTCTTGATTAATGAAAACATTCTATGGGGTCATATAGTTTATTAAACTGCAATCCTGTCTGCCACTGCTGTGCCACCATAGGTTTGATTTTTAAAACCAAAACATTTCTATATTGAAGCTTATTAAGTTTGTTTATGGGCTCCAAAATGATGGAAAGAAGAGTAAGAATGCTGATACTTAGGGCCTGATTCAGACCCACTCGCGAGCGGCTGTCCGCTCGCAAGTGGGTCGATGTTATGCACTGAGCATGCGCACGACGGAGGGAGCTCCATCGTGCGCATGCGCCAGACGCGACGAGCGAAGGAAAGTCCTTCGCTCGTTGTGTCTGATCAAAGGGGGCGTGCTGTCGATGTTGATTGACAGCACGCCCCCTTTGGTGGGCGTGCCGGGGGCGTGCCTCCCTGACGGGGGCGTTCCCACGGGAACGCCTCCCGTCAGAAGCCGGCCCACTGACATCACTAGTGATGTCAGTGGGAGTGATTTTGGCTCTGATAGAGCCAAAATCACTCCAGGGCTTGTGGTCGAAAACCTCAACCGCAGGCTCCGGCTCGCAGTTTCGATGGTCGCGATGGTCACGACCATCGCGGCCATCAAAATGCACACTCGTATAGGCTGTGGGTGGTGACCCACAGATATACGAGCGTCCAGGAGGACGCTCCATTTTCATGGAGGGCGGCCCTCATTCAGAGCGTGCGCTCTGCTCAGAGCGTACGGCTCTGAATGAAGGCCTTAGTTTTTACAAGTTGCTCTTTGGCTTTACCACCATTTTCAACCCTGTTTCAGTCAGTGCTGGATAACATATTAAACCAGCACTATCTGCTTCATAGCAGCTCAACCACCTAATCTGGTTGGTTCTTTTAATTTAAATTTTGTGCTGTCAATAATTTTGTGAATCTCATGTGTCCGTTCTATGTGGTTACCCTTTGCAATGTTTTTGATTGCCTAAGAGATTGCTAAAGACACTGTGCAGCACAGTGTATTTGAATCAGATGTATTGCACCTTCCTGCATGCCCTTTACCCTTACACCATTTTTTTCTTTCCGTCATGACAAGCCCCGTCTGTGCCTAGGTCCACCACTTTGTTCAGAGCAATGTCACATCACCTGTCAGCTCCAAGAATGAGTTGAATAATATTGGCTTTATCACTTCCACACACTTACTGAAACAACACAATGAAGCATATTACCTGTATTTAAAGCCTTTCAACAAGTAATGTCAGATACCAGACCCCCATTTTTGTAGAACCATAGCATCAGGAAAAAATTACCCAAAATAGAAAAACCCTTGATGGTGAGATATTGTTTCATTCAAAACGGTTTACATAGATCTAGGAAGAAACAACTTAAAATCCAAAATTGCTGAACTGAAATCCTACCAAATTTAGATGGCAATGGAACTTTCAATTTTGTGATGAATTGATGGTAAAGCCCGGTCACATTATCAAAGGCTTGTCAGCTCAAGAATGAGGTGGAAAAATGTTGGTGTCTTCCACTCACTTTCACACTGCTCCTCACCAACTTCATATTTTAAGACCTCATACTTATGCTTGTCTTAACCAATCAATGAGTGGACTTCTCATATTACCAAAGCTGGCCCTAGGTATAGGCATTACAGGCAAATGCCTAGGGGCATCTGGAGTGCCTAGGGGCATCTCGATTCCCAAGCCGAGGGCCAGCGTAGGAGTGGGACAGCAGCAGCTACCATGATCGGAGCTCAGCTCCGATCAGGCAGCGCAGCAGTCAGAATGAGCTTCTGCTCATGCGCAGAAACTCGTTCTATCCAGTGATGAATCAGGGTGGGACGTACGCATTCCCTGAAACACAGTTATAGCCACACCTACTTATTCTGCAGTCCCCTGCCGGACCAGCCGATCTAATCAGCTGTTACTATGATTCATCCCCTCCTGCATGTATCCCCGGGAACAGGAAGTGAGGTGGACATATTGCTATTGGCTGAAAGAGTCACCTGATCTCTCAGCCAGTGTAAAACAGAGCATGCTGGGAGATGTAGTTTTATTGTTCACAGCATCCAGTGAGTCAATTGTAGGTGAACTTAACGTGCAAGTGTTACTTAGACATGTCAAGCATGTCCTAACAATACACAAGATGGAGATCAGTGGAGTAAACCAACATGGTCTAGATTGTGTTAGCTGGCAATGAAATAGATTCTGACTGCAAATTTTTCAACAAAGGTATAATGGATCTCTGTCGTCTTTTTAATATCTATATATCTATCTATCTCTGAGGTCACAGATAACTTTTCAAATTGTAAAGACGATTTTAGCAGGCGATCGAACAATAACAACGTTGTTATCGTTCATAAATCGTGCACTATTTGGACGATCAATCGCGCAACGATCAATGATGCGTGCTCCCGCTGGTCGTTTGATCATCTCGTCTGTCGACCGAAAATGCTGGTCAATTTCACATGATCGCTGTCGAATCGCTTGAAGATCGTTTAAAGATCATTCAACGATAAACGATCAACCACTCCCCCTGACACTCCCAAACCTCCATTTTGTTGTTTATGTCCTGACAGAGCTGAAGTAAGCAGCACACGGAGGACAACACGTCTCATCATACGGCAATAAAGTAAGTACAAACAGTGCCAAACCATTGACCACCAATGTTGCACTACCTGGGGACTGGCACTGGGAAGGGGGACAAGAGGGGGCATGCAATAAGGGGCACTGGCACGCTGGAGGCCGATGATGAGTATTATAATTAGTGTTTTTTATTAATCTTTTTTTTAGTGTTTTCAAAATTTGTCACTCCTTTTTCTTTGGTTCTTTCTCAAGGATGAAATTGAGCATGTACATAGTGCTATGACTTTGGCAATTGTACCGAATGTTTGGAATTATGCACAGGCGGCAAATTCAGGGCTCCAGAGATCGTACATCCCTGAATTCGGTGTCCTTGAATGACTACCTTAAAATATGCGGCCTTCAAAACCATAAATATGGCTCAACACATCTCGGAAATTATGCAACCTAAAGTTTGCGCTGAGATGAGGGCACCAAACTTTAAGCCAGCAAGGGATTCGCCAGGAACTGCAGGGTAGCGATCAGCCTCTCCTCAGGGGCTATGGCCCTTCGCATCCTCGTATCCTGCCTCTGGGTATAGGGCGTCACCAAACTCAATAATTCCTGGAAGGTGACGTCATCCATCCTCAGATAGTTGTGAAAGTCATCAGGGTTGTTCTCACAAAGTCCCATCACAGTGGCATGTGCGACAGAGTATCCCTCTGCAGCAACCACTCCTTGGTCCAGCATGAGTGCACCCTTCTCGGTCTCTCAGACCTCTCCCTATCAGCCAAAAGCACGACTCCAGCATATGCTGTCATCACACGATAGCGATAAGAAGGATCCATGTTGATGAGAAATAAGCACAGTTTGTTTAAAGACAAGCCAAAAACAAACCACAGCAAATTAGCAATGCAACAGCATTCAGCAGGTATAACCCAAACCAAACTAGCCACAGAGCATAAATGCAATGATTAAAATGGCCGCAACCTATTTATTCCCTCATGATAGCCACGTCCACCCCTCAAGAATAATATCTGCCCACTATAGCTGAAACCTGTCAATCATTTTGAGTGAAAGATCTCGTTTATCGTTAAATCGTTTGCAAATCGTTCAGACTAAAATATAAAGGACCTCATTCAGAGGCGGTCGCTCGGGAGCGATCAGTCGCACCCAAAGTGACAGAGAATATGCAAAACGAGCACTCAGTCGCAAAGCACATCGTAAGCGCGGAAACACCCACAACAATGAAAGCACACCTATCTCTACGGCCTAATTCAGAGTCGGTCGCAGGCGGCAACCTACGTCAGCACGATTAACACCTGTTACATTGTTAATTGCCTACAAACATCGGTTGAGGCAGTAACCATCGCCAGCACTCGCAATGCTTAAGGTAGACCCTGGGCTACCCTTAGCTCTGCGAGCAGTAGCGTCGTTATTGCAACGAGATGATGTGTGTGATGACTCGCTCAGTAATATATGCATGCCCTTAAAACGCCCTTTTTAAGGTCAACACCCCCCCGTTCACAAGCACCTTCCCCTGTAACCACCCACAAATGGCACAAAATGTCAATCACAGCTACGACCTCGTAGTGACTAGCGAGCAAGAGGATTGCGGTCGGGAAGATAGGCTTGCGCACGCGCACTGCCAGGTACACGCATGCGCAGTTGAAATAAACATCGCTCGCTACGTCCAATCGCTCTGTGCGACCGCCTCTGAATGAGGGCCAAAATTTCAAGGTAAAATTGTTTAGAGATTGGACAGGGAGTAGATTGTCTAGTGAATGTCCTCCTTAAGATATCACTAAATGTCTGTACTCAGTAAATAAAAAATTAAGCATTTCTGCATTGTATGAAAGTGTCAGTGATTTTGGAGTCGTTTGATTGATATATATATATCAATAAATCAATTTCTGTACATGTCATGTTGTATCACAATAGAATATATCAAAGTGGTTTTACAATTTACACAATGGACAATATGTAAATGTTATGTTTTGCATGGTTTCATTAATACTCAAGTCTGAAGTTGAGCTGGGCCAACCCCTTTTAATAGTATTTTCCCATTGCTTCTAATGCTAAATCAGACTAGTTACAGGAATGGAAGTGCTTTGTAGAATGTGGATTGAATCAGCCGCCTAAGCACACAACTCACCCATGTATTTATACAAAAATACACCAAAACCATATATATTTCTTTAGTTATACATATCATGGGGTACATAGGAATGGAAGTCCTTTGTGTATACTTGTACGTTGAGGGTGTTGTATGCTTTTAAGGGCGATTCAATTACTGTACATGATTTTGTACTGCGCACATTATTGTAAGAAGTTCTGCGCTCATTTCTGCTCACACCTCCTTGGGCTGTGAGCAGAAATGAGCGTCAGACACATCGCAAATACATTCAAGTGTAATTGCTTCGGCCCCTATGGGTCTGTGTATCTTTATGTACACTTTGTATATGGAACTGTATGGGGTGCATTTTTCCTTTGCATGAGCAGCTTGTGCTTACCTCAGTAATGTTCATGCCCCCGCCCTGCTAGACTCTGTGTCCCCAGCCAAACGCATTCCTACACCTGCACTGGTATCAGGCTGAAAGTAGTCGCCAGAAAATACAGCTCACTTATTATGGCGCAGGATAGTGTAACAGACCCTCCAACATGACCCATTCCATTCGGTACAAAGTGCTCTGCTCCTGGTCTTCCCACCTAATGTATGATTGCAGACACCTGTGTTGAAACACCTTTCTCTTCAATTACCTACTTCAACACAGGTGGCTGCAATCATAAATTAGGTGGGAAGTCCAGGAGCAGAGCATTTTGCACCTGGTGGAAGGGGTCATGTTGCAGGGTTGGGTAATGCTGTGCTGGATGAGGCCAGGGGTGCTATATTGTATAGGTCGGTGGTATTTAATTGAGTTTGGTTCCTATATATTTATACTGTAGTATAATTTGTGAGTTTAACACGTATTTCTTTAACAATAAAAAATTGGTTATAAACCAATGTGTTACTTTTGCCATCCATGTATAAACACAAAGCTTGGTGGTGGGATTATCTGCTATGGGGCACCAGCCAAAATCTTGCCTAGAGCACAAACTGGTTAGGGCTGGCTCTGCATATTACCTATCAATTGTATACAGAAAACCTGATCAAAACATACACATTTTTTTTCTCTTAAGATTCTTCAATAACAATATACAATGTTCACAATATAGGTAAGTTTAAATAAATATATGCATAACAATGTTTAGTGAAGTTGTCAAATGAATTCCAGTTCTAAAGAATACACTCCAGGTATTAGTACTGCAAATAAGAAAGTCAATACATAGTTAAAGAAATAGTCCATCCATATCCGTACATTCTCATACATAAATAAGATCCAAGTTTAAAATGTGATTCCTCAAACGTACATCATCCCGATGTAGATGCCATAATAGTCATTTTGTTTCCGTTTGTAATAACTGAAAATTACATTCTGTTTCTCTGAACAAACATGAAGGAGATCAATCTGACAGTTGGCGATCAAACCGTATATAAACAACATATAAATTGCCTAATTATAAAGTCTAAAAAACAAAAATATGATGACATGCACTATATAAATTTAATTAATTAACATAGCGTTCTATTTATTTATTTAAAAAAAACAATATAATTGTAATGCATCCATTTGATACACGCTGAAAGTATTTTATAAAACCAGTCAATATAAGGATTTAAAAAAAAATACATTTAATTTCTGTTTTAGCTAATTCATTTGCTAGATACATGAATCTCAAATTACCCAGTTTTATTCCATAAACATTTTTAATACATAATGTAGAACAAATGTGTTCTTTTTGAAAGAGCAATGAAAGTGCATGGGTTTTATTTGCATGTAATAAATGTTTTATTGACACGTGGTTTGTGTTGAATTGATAGGAGCCTTCTGAAAAATTTACAAATGTTTCCTCTCTGTTTTTTGTATCAGTTTATGTTAGGAATTAAAGTACATGACGGTCAACCTGACGACCGCCGTCAGGTTGCCATGTTCGGGGATGATTGATCTGCATACACTGAACGTCTGAACGTTCAGTGTATGCACTTCACCCTGCGGGAGACGACGGCGTCGTAATTGTGCCGTCGTCCCCGTATCGTGTAGTGGATGGGCAGCATAATGCTGCCCATCCACTAGCAGACTTGTCCCTGAAAGATCAAAAGATCTTCACAAAATGTGCATGAACGATTTGTGAACAATTGCACAAAACGACCAAAGACCATAGACCAACGATTTTCAAAGCAGTTGTTAATAAAAGTGGGCTGAAATATTTATTTAAATCTATATATGTTGGTTGTTGGTCGTTCCGGCTTTGAAAATGTGCACCGATGCATGAACGATGGAACGATAACAATGTCCAATAACGACTAATTGACAGGCAAAACAGGACGATGCAAACGACCGGCGGGATCGCGCATTGCTGGTCGTTTAGGGCATTTTACTGAACGATTTGCGGATGATTTCCAAACGATTGAACAATAACGACGGTCGTTATCGCTCAATCGCTAGGTTTAATCGCCTAGTGGATGGGCAGCTTTAGTCATTTTAGTTGGCCACTGGAAATAGAGTCTAGCCAATTACTGTGATGGCAACTATTCAATTTGATGTAGGCACAACAGTGGGGGGAATTGAATTGCTTATCGTGCCCGTAGCTCCTGTCTAAAATGACCGGCAGATATTCAATTGTTTTGGGTTCCCATCACTTATTGTGGATTTCTGCTCGCACCCTCCTGAGGCAAGAGCAGATATCCGCCCAAAATAGGGCATTTTGGCATCTTACCTGCAGCATGCCTGGCCTTTGGGTGCCTTCACTGGCCCTTGGCATGGGAGAAGCTGCTTTACGTGGCTAATCCCATACATTTTTGGGTCAAGAACGGGGCTGGTCACACAAACAAATGAATAGCTCCTGTCACCATAGACGGAAGCTACAGGCACCCAAAACAATTGAATTGCCCCCAGTGGGTTTAGTGTCTCTTTTTTGTACAAATATTACCATCTAGGATGTAAGCAGTAATATCTTAACAGATAATTGACTCTTAGGGCCGTATTCAATTAGGCGCGAAAAGTCCCGGACTTTTCGCATGCCGGACTTTTCGCTGTCATTGCTGGTTTTCCATGCGAAAAAGTATCGCACGCGTCCCTGCTTATCCCCGTATTCAATTAGACAGCGACAAAAACGGCACCCAGCAAAACGCAAACATGCAAAAACTGCTGTCAGATTTGGGGAAATCAGCTTGACACCCCTCAAAATATGCACTAACATTGGGGATCAATGTAGATGCCCCCGTATAGCCTTGCTGAAGCTATTTGGGGTCCTTAAATGCTTTCATTAGCTGCTAATTAGCGTCTTTGCACAAGTGGTGAAGAATAGCATTTAGGAGGTTTTCTTGGTGAAAATAACTAGTCCCAGTAAATTTGGGGTAAATGAAAATGGGTGCAAGCATGGTTAAAAATCGCAAAAGTGAGGTTTGTAAAAAACTTGAAAAATGCACCTTTAGCAAGCACCTGCAATAAAAAAAACCCCCCATACTCGTAGACAACCCAGGAGTCTATTTCGCTAGTTTTTAAGTTTGCACCCCAACTGAACTTTTCGCCCCTTTTTTCAAAGTCATTTTTTGGGGTGTTCTTTAAATTTGTTCTTTAAGTTTACCTTTGGGGACCTGTCATAAGGGTGCAGGGTGGTTTCCCACCTTTGCACCCCAAAACCGCAATTCTGCACTTTTTTCGACTGCTATTCACAGGCGAAACTTTTCCACCGGGTTCAATGCATTGAGTTTCTGCACCGGCGAAAAGTCGCCAGAATTGAATAGTTGAAGTTGAAGTTTCCGCTGGCAAAATGACGTCACCGGCGAAACTTTTTCGCCGAAAACGGCTTTTTGCACCTAATTGAATACAGCCCTTAATATCAAAAGTGAGCGTAATGTTAAAAGTATTCTGATAAACTAAACTGACAAAACTCATCTAAAATGGCACTGCCTTCCTTCCAGATAAATAAAATATATCACTATAACTGAACCAGGACACAAGGCTCACCCTATATGGATTATTATTCCATACACTTTGGAGTTACCATTGTCCCATAAAAATGTTAGTATTTCTTCCTCAGGGTCCATAGGCTCCAAAGGGAGACCTTGGGGTGTAGGTGATGGGAACCAATCCGGGCACCACGCAGTTAAAGCTTTACATCCCAGGATGCACTGGGTCCACTCTCCCAATACCCTGCCCCCGAGCCAGAGACACCTCAGTTTCATTGGTGCCCGGCCGGAGTCAGGTCACCATTTTGCAGTGGGGCTGTTAGTCAGCCCCTAAAGTTTTTTTTTTTTTTTTCATTTAGTTTTAGCGACTTCAGTGCACAGCAGCAGACTGTCCGTGGGACATCTGTGCTGCCGCTCCGCCACCCCTCCGGTGCCGCAACGCCAGTACTGATCTGGGGATCTCGGCAGGCATCCCGGGGGTAAGCGCTAGCCAGGGCCCCAGGAGAGATCACAGGATGCGCCCGGACTTCAGGGAACAGGTAAGAGCGGGTCGCCATTCGCAAAAAATCGCAGTCGCGATACCTCCGGTCGCAGGGAAAAGACCGGAGGTGCCAGGTGTGTATGCAGGCTCCGGCCATCACGATCCAACTTGACCACCTGGGACATTTTGGTGTGAGATCCAGCGTCCCAGGGGTTAATGACCAGCCAGGGGAGGCAGCTTCCCTGTTTGCTTTCCACTGCGGTCTGGCTTCCCTGAGTGGCTCTCTTCCTCCGGACACGCCCCCTCTGACCTCTCCGGCGGCCAAGTCTAAGTCTGCTGTCGCAGTTCTCCCAGGACAGCGCATGGTCCGGTCCCCCTGCATACCTCTCCCCAGGGTCAGTGTACTCTCCCCAGGGTCAGCGTATGTAGCTGTTTCCTACCAGACACTACGTCTGTGTAGTTGAGTATAGTGCCGCTTTGCAGCGTCTTTCTGCATTGTATGTGACTTGTGCTAGCGCTATCTATCTGTGTCTTTTTGCTATCTGTCAAACTATGACTATACCTTTTCTCTCTGTTCTGCCCTAATACAGGTGTTGTTAGGGCAGCTCATACCTGACTTCATACTGTATATACAAAATCAATATATCTGAAGTCTGTCACATGCAGCTTTCATTAGCATAAGACAGGACCAGTATATTGCTTCCTGTTAGTGTTTATATATAATATAATTAACTCGTGGTTGGCGTGGCTTGGCTCTGGTCGGAGCAGGCAGCTGGTTACATGAGCTCCTGCTAAATATCCATGTTTTATCCTGTTCCCTTGGTGGTACTGGGCTGAAACTTGAACCACAGGTGCATTACATATCACTGCACCTTCAGTGGTAGTTTTGTCCCCCTGCGTGCCTGCTAATTATACTTGCCGGCTCCGACGCTGAAGACAGTATCCTGGCCTAGCTGAGGTCTCGGCAGTGTCTCTCTTTGCGCTGTTCCCGGCACTCCTGTGCTGTCTGGTCCGCCTCGGTCCTCACTGTCTGGTGTTTGATGTGTGTGGTCCGAAGGTCGTGGCTGCGGATGGATGCTCTGGCTCCTTACTGATGTACCAAGCTGTCTGTCTGTCCTGCAGCCACTTTAGGTGAGGAGGCTGTTTACAGTCCCTGCCCTGCTTCACTAGGGTTGCTGGATCCTGGGTACATATGGAGGGACAGTTTCTCTGCAAGATTGTCCACACTGTAATCCTTGGTCGTATAATTCTTGTTTGGGCCCCACCCCAGCCTCCATTACACAGCTCCTATACCCAGTCCTTGCTGATTTCTGCTATCATCACCAGGGCCGGATTAACAATGGGGCGGGTGGAGCTACAGCTCCAGGCCTCCCATTGAAAATAGGCCCACACAGACTGCAGTGCAGGCAGGAAAAAAAAAAGTGTTTTTTTTTCCTGTAAACACTAAGGAACAGCTCAATCAGTTCTCACCTAATGGCTACCAAAAACATCTTAGTCTATTGTGACCTCCCCACCTGTTCTCCTCCTCTTGGAGGATCGACTGGCCAGGCCAAAGCCCCGCCCACCCTCAGCCCGCTGAAGCCCCATCCACCTCAGAAGCCCCGCCCCATTATACCGAGGCTCTGCCCCCTGAACCGTCCTACTACAAAGCAGTGTCAAGTGCCTAAGTTGAGGAGGGAAGGCAGCTCAGCCCAGCATGTCAGGATTAACTTCACTCAGGTCAATGTAATTTCTGGCCAGGCTCTGTCTGTCTGTCTGTCTCATGTCTGTCTATCTCATGTATGTCTGTCTATCTCATGTCTGTCTGTCTATCTATCTACCTATCTATCTATCTATATATCTATCTCATGTCTGTTTATCTAACTCATGTCTGTCTGTCTAACTATCTCATGTCTATCTGTCTATCTATCTCATGTCTGTCTGTCTATCTCATGTCTGTCTATCTATCTCATGTCTGTCTGTCTGTTTATCTATCTCATGACTGTCTGTCTGTCTATGTCATGTCTGTCTGTCTGTTTATCTATCTCATGTCTGTCTGTCTATCTCATGTCTGTCTGTCTGTCTATCTCATGTCTGTCTATCTATCTACCTCATGTCTGTCTGTCTGTTTATCTATCTCATGTCTGTCTGTCTGTCTGTCTATCTATCTATCTCATGTCTGTCTGTCTATCTATCTCATGTCATGTCTGTCTGTTTATCTATCTCATGTCTGTCTGTCTGTCTGTCTATCTCTCTCATGTCTGTCTGTCTATCATGTCTGTCTGTCTATCATGTCTGTCTATCTATCATTCAAACTAGGTAGGTATAAGTACATATATATATACACACACGCAAAAGCACTTAAGTACATGCATATATATATACGTGTGTGTATACATACAGTACATATACACACACATACTGTATATATATATATATATATATATATATATATATATACTATATATATATACATACAAATGTATGTGTGTGTGTGTATATATACATACACACATGCACACATATATATATACAGTATATATATATATGCACGTGTGTATGTATGTATATACTGTATATATGTGTACTATGTATGTATATATACATACACACACGTTGGTAAATAGGGATGGTACAGGAGCTTCAGGCACATTTAAGGGGACTAAAGCAGGTGTGGAATGATGTGTAAACATTCATCATGTTGATAGGAGAATGTCAACATGGTCATAATGTTGAAGTTGCCCGTGTCGACATTCATGTGGACAGTGATGGAATGTCGACATATCATCCCTGTTGGTCCAGTCCTCACTGACCTGCTCTTGATGGCTGCAGTGACTCCAGCACGGCTTCCAGGTCCCAGCGGTCATGACCTCTGCGGCTCCAGTCTTCCAGTGAGTATCCCCCACTAACCCTAATGCCTAACCCTAACTTATAGTGCCTTTCCCTAACCTCCTCCCCCCACAGTCTAACTATAACCTCCCCCTAGTGCCTAACCCTATCCTCCTCCCCCCACAGTCTAACCCTAACCTTCCCCTAGTGCCTAACCCCCGCATGTAGCTTAACCCTAATGTTGACATTTGCATGACTATCAACATATAACACCACACCTGCTTCGGTCCCCGAAAGGGAGCCTCAAACACCTGTACCATCTCAATTTAAGTGTGTATGTGGGTGTGTATGCATGTACACACCCACATACACATATATATATAGCAGTCAAATGGGAGGCACTCTGGGCGGCTTATATAAAACAAACTAAAACTCAGTTTAAGTTATCAACACTTCAGAACTTGTATTCATTCTTTCGTCAGGATTACTGAAAGGACAAATACAAGTTCTGAAATGTTGATAACTTAAATGGATTTTAATGTGTTTTATACAAGCCGTCCAGAGTGCCGCCCATTCGACTGCTACATGGTTCCCTCCCTTCACAGGCAGAGGTAATTGGGAGGGTACCAGACGCCATAGCACTATCCTTTGCACAGGAGTGCTGGTCTACACATGCACAGTCAGTGGCATAGCAGGGCTAACTCGTGAGCGGCACGGTGCCGCTTAAGTGTGTAACGTCATGCCATTGCGTAGTGGTACTGAGGCCGCCGGCACCTGAAAATGCAGCAGTGCTCGGAGCATCCAGGGAAAACGCTGCACTGGCCACACCCCTATGTAAACCACAACCACACCGCACTGGTCATGACCCCACATTACCAGTCACACTGCTACGGCACTTGTCACACCCCCTGCGGCGGCATACAATAGGCCCATCATAAATTTCAGCTCCGGGCCCATGTGGACATTAATCTGGCACTGATCATCACACCTGTACAAAACAAACATGGAGGCCTCTCTACAACAGGTCCTGCAAGCTATCAAGGCCTCTGCTCAGAGACTTATCAGCAAAGTTGGGAATTTACAAATGAATATTCTTGCTTCCTGCTGTATCCCTTGGCAACCCCAGGAGGAGACTGAGATGTCTGAATCTCCATTTTTTAATCCTGCAGTTCACACTCCATTTGATTAAAATTGGTTCATGTATTTCTCCTTCCATATGACTATGGTTCTCTCTGCATTGGCCAAGTTCAGATGTTTAGCCCTGTGGGGTCTGCCGTGGTTCCAGGACTTGCTGCTGGTATATTTTATGTACTTCCCTGTCGGTTTTCGGGCATGCTGGAACGGGACTGCTCATTATGGTGCATTTTCACAAGGGGCCGTAGCTTCGCTGGACTGATCTGCATCAATCTATTATTTTGCCTTACCAGTTGTTATATGCAAGTTGTTAGTAAGATATGACCTGCCATAGTATATTTGAAGATTATTCTGTAATTGCCTAGTACTTTATAGTATTTTTATATATATCCTTTTCATCACATATTTGTATGTTATTTAATACAATTTGGGATTATTATATCTTATTTGGTTATATGTTTGTTATATAAGACTCCTGCTATAGCTAGATATTCTGTTTTATATATATTTTGCTGTGGCTATTTTTAAGCTTCTGTCTATTTTACCCTGCTTTTTCTGGTAAATGTAGTTTCTCTGTCAAAGCACTTTAGATATACGTAATCTGTTTGTTTTTTAGCCTATTATATTTTTGTATTTCTGTATATATTTCTAATCATTTTACAGAAATGTGAGAAAGTAGTTTATGGGAGGAGCCGGCTGCCTGCTTCATCCTGGATATGGCCATTTTTGTATTTCTGCCCCAGTCAGTTATCTGAATATATATTGTCGAATCTGATCACTAACTATGGCTGATGAATTGAGTTCTTTCGTGGTCACCCTTAAGGCTTTGTCTGTTATAACCTACATATGATCATGTGGAGGAAAGAGACACTGGACACGAATGCGTATGTAACCACAAGCATCTCCTCCTCTCTGCGTTTATTTAACAGACAGACCTATATTTATAAGCTCCAAGTAACACATCTGTTGTTCATTATCTGCAGTGAAACTGATGAGCTGGCAGTCTCAAGACTTCCTAAGAATTGAATAACATTTCCATATATGTACAGTACATATGGTTTTCTGTGTATGTGATAGGCTCTGTACAATGAATTAACCCTCTCCTGTCCTGTACATTTACTTTCAGTGAATATGTGGCATACTTTAAAACAAAATGGCTTCTTATAGTATACAAAATGGCTTCTATACTTCCACACTATCCTTTCAGTCGGGGGGAGGACTGTTAGTAGTAGGTTAGTTTAGTTAGGGGGGGAGGGAAATGCGAGATCCAGGTATACCTGAGTTGGGGATAGGCTATACAGGGTGGGGGGTTATAGGGTAGGTTTCCTTTGGGTGTATTTTGTATTGTTTAGATATTATTTTTGCGGGTGTGGTCAGTCTTATGGTGGGACATTTATATAGGATTTCCTTGTTTTTTTTATGCACCTCCTACGCTTGTTGTTTTAGATTTTCAGCTCCTGCTTCGGGAACCCAAATGGAGCCTTCAGGTACTCGTTATGTTTTCGTTTTGGCCTTCTGTTACCCGCTTCCGGAGGCTCATTGTAAAAGGTGGGAATCCCCCCTGCGGTGGATTCACATGTTACACGGCTAATAAAGAGTGCAATGTTAGCTATGCCTTCCATCTCTTTCTTAAAGGATCCCACGGACTCTCTTTCAGGAGCTGTTGCCCACCCATCCATGGCTATCTCCTGGCTAGCTAAGGCTATAGAGAGTTGGGCCGATACAGTCGAGGACTCCTCGGAAGTTCCAGAGGATCAGGTGTCTCTGATCGGCCATATTAGGGACGCAGCTGCATATATTGGTGAGGCCGCTCTGGATGCTAGTTTACTGACATCCAAGGTCTCGGCCGCGTCTGCTCGTCGTTCCCTGTGGTTACGCTATGGGAACTCAGATGCCGATTCTAGAGGCCTTACCCTATAATGGTGAGCTTTTGTTTGGTCCAGACCTGGACAAGATTGTTGACACGTTAGCCAAATCAATATCTGCATTTCTGCCTTCAGCATCTGCTGCTGCAAAAGCTCGTAGCTCCTCCTTTAGATCCTTTCGTCCTCAAGGGAAGGCCAAAGGGCTGTCCTTTCCTAGGTAGTCCGGTGCCAAGAAGACTGCCAAGCCTAAGGAACAGGCCTGGAGCACAAGACGCCCAGCTTTCAATTAGGAGGATAAACCCACAGCCTGACGGGGCGGGCCTCCCTCTGGGGGAGCCCAGAGTGGGAGGCTGACTCCTTCAGTTTGTCCAGTGTTGGTGTCAAACCACCTAGGATGCTTGGGTAAGAGAAGTGGTCTCTCAGGGATAAGCCCTCTCATTTCTCCGAAGGCCTCCCCAACAGTTTTTCTGCACTTACCCTCCTTCGGACAAGACCAAGGCCTTGCAGATCCAAAAAACCATACAGTCTTTGCTGCAAGCAGGGGTAATTGTACCAGTTCCTCTATCTCAACAAGGGACTGGTTACTATTCTACTCTCTTTCTGGTTCAGAAACCGAATGGGTCCGAATGGGTCTCATTGGCCTATCCTCAACCTCAAAGCTCTGAACAAGTTCCTCAGGGTGCCCAGGTTCAGGATGGAAACCTTTCGATCCATCATATTGACTATGGAACCTAGGGATTACATGGTATCGCTGGACATTCAGGATGTATACCTTCATATTCCCATATTGCCTTCTCACCAGCGTTATCTGCGGTTTGCTATACTGCAACAACACTTCCAGTTTCAGGCGCTGCCCTTTGGCCTATCCACAGCTCCAAGGGTATTTACCAAAATGATGGCTGTCATGGCAGCCCACCTGCGGAGTCAGGGTAGGTATCTGGCTCCTGCCATATCTGGATGACCTCCTCTTGTTGGCAAGTTCTCCAGAAGTGCTTTACTACCACCTGCAACTGACAGTTGCTTGTCTACAAACACACGGGTGGTTAATCAATTGGAAAAAGTCCTCCCGAATTCCCTCACAGGGGATGGTTCATTTGGGAGCCCTCTTGGACTCTCACCAGCAGAGAATCTTTCTAACTCCAGAAAAGATGCAGGTTCTGGGATCAATGGTGTCCACATTTGACATGGTGGAATATTCTCAGTTCTATTCCAGGCCCCTGCAGAGGCTGATCCTCTCCAGGTGGAATGGATTACCCCACCGGATCAGAACTCAGACAATGGTAATCTCTCCGGAGGTGCGTCTGTTCCTCTCTTGGTGGCTATAGAGATCTCATCTAACCAAGGGTTTTCCCTTTTGGATCCCGGACTGGACACTCCTTTCAACAGATGCCAGTCTCCGGGGATGGGGCGCAGTGACTGGTCCACACTCCTTTCAGGGCCGGTGGACAATGGCGGAGGCATCCCTGCCCATCAACATATTGGAACTTCGGGCTGTGTACAGTGTCCTCATGATGGCAAAGCACATTCTTCACAGAAAGCCCATGCAAGTTCAGTCTGACCACAGTGGCTTACATCAACCATTAGGGAGGCACTCAAAGTCGGGCAGCAATGACAGAAGTGTCACACATTCTAACATGGGCAGAATCTCATCTCCCGGCCATTTCGGCAGTGTTCATTCCGGGAGTTCTCAATTGGGAAGCGGACTTGACGTGCATCCAGGAGAATGGTCTCTTCACCAAGAGGTGTTTCAACTTCTAGTGGACAAATGGGGTCTCCCAGAGGTAGACCTCATGGCCTCCCGAAACAATCATAAGTTAGAAGTGTATGGGTCCGGAACAAGAAATGCCGAAGCAAGCCTGGTGGATGCTCTGTCAGTAACATGGACCTTCCGGTTTGCATACCTATTTCCTCCAGTCTCTCTGCTTCCTCGAGTTCTTCTCAAGTTCAAACAAGACAGAGGCACTGTCCTGCTGGTGGCTCCAGCTTGGCCCAGATGTCATTGGTACTCAGATCTTCGGAGTCTCTCCATCGACACTCTGCTGCCTGAACATCCGGACCTGTTGTCTCAGGATCGCCTGTCTTTGATGTTATTTTGAGACTGCAGGGAGTTCCATATTCTCTCTCGTCCAATAACCCATTGATGAAAAGGGTTGGGAGGAATTTTTCTAGGGCTGACAAAGATTCTATCTTGTTCCAATTGAATTTCTTCACCTTTCAATAAATTATTTTTCATTTATTAAATTCTATATTTTTTCCCGAATCCCTTTATAAGCTGTAGGCAGCACAGACGGTGTAATGGTTAGCATTACTGCCTCACAGCACTGAGGTCGTGAGTTCGATTTGCACTATGGCCCTAACTGTGTGGAGTTTGTATATTCTCACTGTGCTTGCGTGGGTTTCCTCCGGGTGTTCCGGTTTCCTCCCACACTCCAAAAATATACTGGTAGGTTAATTGAGTCCCAACAATATGAACCCTAGTGTGTGTGTGTGTGTGCATTTGGTAGGTAATTTAGATGGTATGCAATCGGGGAGCCGACGTAAGCCCGACAGCCGGCTTCTCAACTGCTTTATCCCGGCGAGGGTTAAATGACAGGCGTCTAATTCTAGACAACTGTAATTTTACCGACGCCGGGAGACCGGTGCCCGGCATCCCGATAGAAGTGATGCTGGGCGCTGCTGTGGACAGCCATGGGGGGAAAAAGGTTAGGTTTAGGGCTCCCGGGGGGGGGGACTTAGGGTTAGGCTAGGGGGAGGGAGGGTTAGGGACCCCCGGGGGGGACTTAGGGTTAGGCACCCCCCCGGGGGACTTAGGTTTAGGCGGCGGGGAAGGGGGGGTTAGGTTTAGGCACTTAGAGGGGGGATTAGAGTTAGGCACTGGGGGGAAGGTTAGGGTTAGGCACCCCTAAGGAGGGTTAGGGTTAGAGGGGTTAGGTTAGGTTAGTTGATACTTACCTGGGGACGATCAGAATTTTCAGCCGTGTCGGCCTGCCGCTGTCGGTAATTCGTATGCATTCAATTTAGACTGTAAGCTCCACTGAAGCAGGGACTGATGTGAATGGACAAATATTCTCTGTAAAAGCGCTTCGGAATATGTGTGCGCTATATAAATAACTGGTAATAAATAAATAAGCTGATAACTAAGAGAACAGGGAAATTAGGATTTTTAGGTGGTGATCTCCAGTTTAATTCAATTTTTTCTCCTTTCTTACACAATTAAATTAATTAAAGAAAGAGAGCAATCCTACTATTCACATCCCAATGTTTCCTAACTCTCTCGGTAGCTGTGGTGAAAGAGGCATTTTTTGTATTTTTAAACCTCATGGAATCTTTCGATGGTTGATATACTTCTCTAATGTCACCATCTCCCACCATATCCTGCTCTCCTTTAGAAGAACTGTTTCTAGTTTCTTCATTATATTTTCTAGGTTGTCATCTGAAATGTGAACCCATTCTGAGATAATGATTAAATAAGACTTCCAGAGTGGACCTTCTGTTCTATCTAAATTTAAACATATTTCAGCACCCTTAGGAATAAAAGGCGATGAACACAAATCAGAAAGTCTGGAAAATATGCCTTGAGGGGCTCTCTATGCAGAAAACAGTCCAAAGTGTCACCCAGTCTTAAATAGACAATACTGTTCAGATATGGAAAGGACATTTCTACACTGATGCTTAAAATAAATAATGAAATAAAGAGAAAGAACAAATTGCATCCTTTATATGGTTGTTGATATTTCCAAGAACGTCTCCTTTTGTGGCATTCTCCGAAAATGTTGTTGTAGCCTCAATAGATATGAAAGGAGGAACACAGAAGCACAATATAGTGTAGTAAGTAAACGATCCTATAGCTTACTGTATGTGAGTATGCAGCATAAAAGGGGGATGTGAGGGATACACTTACTGAAACAACACTTAATAAAGCGTATCACTTTTATTTAAAGCATTCCAACAATTAATGAATCAATAGTCAGATGCTGAACTCTTCTACAACATCAGCTAAAAAGTACCCAAAATAGAAAAACATTTGATAGTGTGTTATTGTTTACATACCGGTAGATCACAGCATAAACAACTAAAAATGGACAAAATCCTAAATGGTTGAACTCAAATCCTATCAAATTCAAATGGTAATGGATCTTTCAACAGTCTGTGATGGAAAAGATGACAAAGCCTTGTCACATCTCCAAAGCCTGGTACGCTACAAGAATGGGTTGGAAAAAGTTGGCTTCTTCTAGTCACTTTCACACAGCTCCCCACCAACATGTTTTAAACCTAGAAGGGTATTTTTCAAGGCTATATGAAGGAGTGTGTGAGTTGACTGTGTGTTTATACTGCTAAACCGATTAATAAGCGGACTTCTCATATTTCAAATAAATAGTTACATCAAAACTTATACATATTTACATTCCTAAGATTTTTCTCAAAATTAAATGTACAATATAGGCAAGAATAAATAAATGCATACATAACAATGTTTAGTGAGGTTCTCAGATTAATTTAGATTCTTGGTATCAGTATGGAAAACTAGAATGCCAATACACAGTTTAAGATACATGGCTCTATTTAGAAAGAGCCTACGGTGATAGCTTCAAATATACAGCAATTTATTGCAGCATATTTCATATCTATTACTGCGTTTTTTATCTACCGGACAGACCTTGCGCTAAAGGTCTGTCCTGGAGAAGCCCCTGGAGATATTTCTTGCATTACTGAAGCAAGAAATGTCTCCAGCGCATGCTGCTCACAAGCTTAAAATTTGTACAGATTTCAAATACCAGGTTAAGCGCCACATAATACACATTGGTTTAGTCAAATTGCAATGGTAAAAAGTGTTTAGTGTGCAATATTATCCAGTCACACAGCAATGTTGGTCTGGTTTTTTTTTATGCCATTGTTTTTTGAGCAGATACAAATCTCTCCTGTGCGTTGCCAATGTACACAAAGTTGCCCCAATAAATAAAAAAAACAGAAAAAAAATCTGTATAAGACTACTATTTAAACATCACTAATAAAAAAAAGCTCAATGTGGTGGAACACCAATAGTACATTTTGTAAGTGCTCAGGATGATAATTTTTATTATAAAAAAAAATTAAATATAACAAAATATATTATTTTAGAACAAAATAATTATATTTTTTTGAACCCA
Source organism: Taudactylus pleione (assembly GCA_031769625.1). NCBI lineage: Eukaryota > Metazoa > Chordata > Amphibia > Anura > Myobatrachidae > Taudactylus > Taudactylus pleione. The sequence goes on from JAUIMM010000094.1 coordinate 15,332,182, forward strand.
TCAAACACAGTAATTATGACGTTAATACAAAGTTGGCCGCAAGTAACCGATATAAAATTAATTGCATATGAAAAATTGCAACTATTGCAAGATGCATACAGGTTGGCACCAGTAACATGTGCCAGGTTTATGTTAGATGTAGATCACATGCACTGACACCCATGTTTTTATCAATTTATATTGCTTGTGAAATGTGCGATCACTATTGGGCTTCAATACACCTTAAAAACCTAATACATCAGATTCTTGTGTAACGAAGAAAAAATGCTAAAACACACACAAAAACATCATATATAGACAAGCAACAAAGAAGGCATCAATGATGTTTGTAATCAGCCAATCACAATCCATTCGCTAAGTGCTGGCAACCGTCAACTGTATAATCATTATTATACATCTTGGACAGGTGTAAGTGTCTCTGTTGCAGATAACATCTGTACGCCATTATTCTACTTGTTCTACATTTGTCCGTCACTTCCCTCCTCCATCCAGCTCTCTCAGCCACAAACAGAGTCAGATTCATGCAAGTCTGTATATGTGGCTTGTTTTCTGGGGATGCATAGAGCAATTTTATGTTTTTCTTACTACTCAAACTGGGCAGAATGTCATTATACTACTTAATTGCACTGACTTATAAGTCTTATAAGATGTAATACCTGGCAATTTGGAAGGCGAAAAACCTAAACTATGTCAGGTTTAAAACACACACATTACCAGTGGCGCTATTCTTGCATACTTTCAGTGTGTTAAAATGCCCCTCATCCCTACAATGTGTTTCCAGCAGTAGCATACAAAGCCTAGACTTGTAGCGGCAAACTCTGGGAGGTGGGAGACAAACTGTGGGGTCCTTAAGGTAGCTCAGGAATAAATGATGGCCTTATGTAGGCGGGACCAAAGTCAATTTTGTTCCATACAAAAGTAGGCGGGGTTAAAATACATTTTACCTATGAGTGTAAAAGAAAATAATTAATCACATTGCCTCTGTCTAACTGTACCCAAAACCGAGCGCAAACTAGTGACTCATAAGTGACTCACAATATACAGAGATCATCCTAGTGATGCTCATTCCTGGGGCAAGCTATACAGCTGCCCAAACCCCTTCCCCCTCCACCCCAGTGGCGTATTTATAATGGGTGCAGGGTGTGCGGTGCACATGGGCCCCTGGTCCAGAGTCCCCACACTGTAACTCTGCACTCATTTCTTTAAGACTTACCTCTCCGGAGTTCTGCATCGGAGCACCAGCGCTACACAATTCACCAGACAAATGGAGCGGCGGCCATTTTACTGGCGTTTTGCACATGAGCAGTAGAACAATCACCGGTAAAATGGCCACCACGCTATTTACCCAAAGACCTGCACATGCGCTGTAGACTGGCACAGCGCCAGAGTCTACTAGTGCTCATAATTGCGCTGCAAGAACCTGCAGTGTAGTGCTGGTCACCGGATAGAGAGGAGGGGCCCTGATGGAAAGACTGCACATGGACCCCCCTCCTTTCGTAATACACCCCTGCTCCACCCCCATAATAAAAAAAAATAACCAATAAATAAAAATAATTTACTGGACAAAAAAAACAAAGAAAAAAAAGAATAAAGATCAGACAGCCTCCAGTTGACCTCATTATGCCAGCAGCCTACAGGGAAAGGTCCCTGTAAAAGCCATGGATATGCTGGCCCTTGTAGCTGCACAAACATCAGCATGCCTAAATACTTAAGGCATGACAGCGCTTTCTAGGTCTTGTTGTTTGCAAGCTGATAAATACACATTTTCCTATTTTCAACTAATTTTATTACCTGACACCAATGGCGCACTGCTGTTGGAAGATCTCTAGTGCTGTCGGCATGAGTTTGGTTTTTCCTAAGACAAACGCCCTCATTTTCTTTGCATACCCGCAAGTCCGATCACTTTGACATTTTTTTAAGCAAGGTGCTGGGTCTTGCCTATCACAACTACCTCTATCTTTCACCGTGTTTTTCCAACATGTTTTCAGTGACTTGTGAGCGATATCTCGTGTTTGAAATTTGCAGTTTTCTAGCAAATTATTCTGCGATTTATCCTCTTGTACATTGTCCGATTTGCACTACAGTACCTGTTGATCTTTTAAAATGTGTCAGCCAGCAATGAATATACTTGTGCACCAACTAGGAGATATGGAAACATGCACTGCTAGGGGTTCACTGATATAGACCATCTATAGGGTCAATTATTAACACTGTATAACATTACACTATCCATTACATAAGGAGACCAATCTGTACATCTATATCCAGGGCAGTGCAAGGTACTTCCCCCCCTGATTCCCGAACTTGCTCAAATGATCTGTAATGGAACCCACATCTGAAATAATATATTCAGCTCAGACGGGATGGTCCTACTTCCGCTGATAATGGCTTACTGTGATTGTTGGTCCTGTATACTGTACAGTATGTCAGAATTATATCATACCTTCGTATGACGTATATATTTTAGCTGGTCAAGTGCTGATTATGCCCTCTTCATGGACTGGCCACACTTGCTTTAAAATCAAGCATTTGGAAATCTCTCTGTAGAAATCCTGTGTTCGCCATTGAATATAGAAGGCTATTACATTCCAGCCTTCCATGTCTTTAATATGGCTTCACTGAGTAACAATAAGCAACAGTTTACAAAGCCAGATTAAAGGGGGGGTACATCAACCCGGGCCCCCTTCTCTCAGGGGCCCCCCGGCCATTGATTAGAGCTGCAGTGCAGCAGGACTGTACAGTGCACTTTTATATGTAGGAGGCAGAAAAGGAGATGAAGTTGGGGCAGGGGATGGGGCTTCATGGCACTTAGTCAGTGCCAGGCCAGCCCAACAGCATGGGAGAGAGGTGGGGATGGAGGAGCTACTGTGCTACAGACAGCGAGTATAATGTACCCTGTCAGGTGAGAGGTGGGGGGCACTATATTTTGTATCTGTGTGACTATGTGTATATATAAGTGTGTGGCTGTGTGTCTGACTGTACTTATGTATGTGTGTGGATGACTGTATCTGTGACTGTATGTATGTGTTTGTATAAGTGTGTATATGTATGTGTATATAAGTGTGTGGCTGTGTGTCTGACTGTACTTATGTATGTGTGTGGATGACTGTACCTGTGACTATATGTATGTGTTTGTAGAAGTGTGTATATGTATGTGTATATAAGTGTGTGGCTGTGTGTTTTTTTGTGTCTGACTATTTTATGTATGTGTGTGTATGTGTGTCTGTGGCTGTATATGTGTGTGTATTAGTGTGTGACTATGTGTTTGCGTATTAATGTGTGACTGTGTATGTATGTGTGTGAATAAGTGTCAGCTTGTATGTATGTGTGTAACTATGTATGTGACTATGTATGTGGATGACTATACAGTATATGTGTGCATGTGTGTAGATTGTAAGCTTGCGAGCAGGGCCTTCCTACCTATATATCTGTCTGTTATTACCCAGTTTTGTTCTATTAATGCTTACAATTGTAAAGCGCAACAGAATATGCTGCGCTATATAAGAAACTGTTAATAAATAAATAATAAATAAATGTGTGTAACTATGTATTTGTATATATGTATATGTGTGTGACAGTATGTATGTGTTTGTGTGTGATTATGGGCAAGGTGTACTAATGGCAAAATGCATTCAAAACTCTGAAAACTGATGTTTTCGGATGTTTGACCGCATTCCCCTTACAGTATGTAAGGCAAAGAGAAAAGGATCTGTTTAACAGGAAAATTAGTACAATTCTAAAATCCAGAAATTTCCCCAAATAGTATTGTTGATGGGGGTGCTACCACAGATCCTGGAAATATATAAATTGAAAGAAAAGAAAAAGGAATCTATATATGGTGCACTTGTATTAAAAAATGTAACCTTTATTAGTTTACTTAAAAGGTTTAGACCAGGGGTGGGGAACCTTTTTTTCCTTTTATCTGCCGAGGGCCATTTTGATATATATAACATTATTCGCGGGTCTGGTGATGTCATACAGGGGTGGGGCCACAATCGTCGGTGATTACGGCAATGTCCGGAGCATCCTCAGGAGCTATAAGGGCAGCGGTGTGACCGTCTGAAGCATCCTAAGGGCGCGCCAGGCGGCACTGCTGCATAGAGTCTGATTACTGGTTAAGAAGAGCTTCTCCTGAGAATCTTACTATTATAAACGGGTCCGCAAGAAACTACTATATAATAGATACATAAGTAGAATTACAGCTCTGGATCCTTATGAGGTCAAATACACTATATTATGAGAGATATACATTCTATAACAAATCCTGTATAGGAGAGTTAGATATTTAACATGCAGTTACTAGAAATCTACTGAGAATAAACTCACATGGTACTCTGCTGAGGAATGTAGAATGTAGTAGCTACAATCTCTGAAACTTGGGTCAGTGGCAACTATATCTATTGCGACTTGCAGTAATTATATTGGAAACATGCAATTAACATTTGTTACATTGTGATACACCGAGATGAGAGATACAAAGTGACTTTATTGTGGGCAGTAATTCCATCACCTGGACACTATCTGATATATTTTGAATTGTGAATAGGAGAGAAACTTTACTGAACACATCAGAAATTCTCCTTTTTCCGAGTATGATAAGAAATTATATTTGTAAAGATCATACCAGCGTGTAATATATACATAAAGCAATTCATTAATAGGCTAGACTTTAACACTATGTGATTGATTTAACCTCTTATTGAAAGACAATTAAGCAGACACTCGGCTACGTAAAATAATTTAAATTCTTTTATTTTAAGCACTTTTTTCATATTACACACACAATTCTCACTATATTTTAAACAAAAATATTTTGCTTTGCTTTTTGTATTGTTTAAATATTTTAAATGAACTACAGTGCCTTGCAAAGTATTCACCCCCTTTGCATTTTTCATGTTTCGTTGCCTCACAATCTGGAATTAAAATGGATTGTTTGAAGGTGTGCATCATTTCATTCACAGAACATGCCTACAACTGTGAAGTTGTGTTTTTATTATTTTGTGAATCAAACAACATTTAGGACAACATAACAGAAAACTTCAGCGTGCATAACTGTTCACCCCGCTAAAGTCAGTACTTTGTCGAGCCACCTTTTGCGGCAATGACAGCTGCCAGTTGCTTTGGATAAGTCTCTATGAGCTTGCCACATCTTACCCCTGGGATTTTTGCCCATTCCTCAAGGCAAAACTGCTCCAGCTCCTTCATGTTGGATGGTTTCCGCTTGTGAACAGCAATCTTCAAGTCTGACCACAGATTCTCAATTAGATTGAGATCTGGGCTTTGACTAGGCCATTCCAACACATTTAAGTGATTCCCCTTAAACCACTCGAGTGTTGCTTTAGCAGTATGCTTCGGGTCATTGTCCTGCTGGAAGGTGAACCTCCGTCCCAGTCTCAAATCACAGGCAGACTGAAACAGGTTTTGCTCAAGAATATCCCTGTATTTAGCACCATCCCTCTTTCCCTCGACTCGAATTGGTTTCCCAGTCCCTGCTGCTGAAAAACATCCCCACAGCATGATTCTGCCATCACCATGTTTCACTGTGGGGATGGTGTTCTTGGGGTGATGGGATGTGTTGGGTTTGTGCCAGACATGTTTTCCTTGGTGGACGAAAAGTAAAATTTTAGTCTCATCTGACCAGAGCACCGTCCTCCATACATTTGGGGAGTAATGGCTTTTTTCTGACCACTCTTCCATAAAGCCCAGCTCTATGGAGTGTACGGCTTATTGTGGTCACATGCACAGATACACCAGTCTCTGCTGTGGAACTCTGCAGCTCCTTCAGGGTTACCTTTGGTCTCTGTGCTGCTTCTCTGATTAATGCCCTCCTTGCCCGGTCTGTGAGTTTTGGTGGGCAGCCCTCTCTTGGCAGGTTGGTTGTGGTACCATGTTCTTTCCATGATGGATTTGATGGTGCTCCGGGGGATCATCAAAGATTTGGATATTTTTTCATAACCCAACCCAGATTTGTACTTCTCAACAACTTTGTCCCTGACTTGTTTGGAGAGCTCCTTGGTCTTCATGGTGTGATGCTTCTTGCTTAGTGGTGTTGCAGCCTCTAGGGCCTTTCAGAAAAGGTGTGTTTATACTGACAGATCATGTGACACTTAGATTTCACACAGGTGGGACTTCATTTCACTAACTATGTGACTTCTGAAGATAATTGGTTGCACCAGAACTTTTGAGGGGCTTCATAGCAAAGGGGATAATTACATATGCACATGCCAATTTTCAGAATTTTATTTATAAAGATTCTTTTTAATATATATTTTTCTCATTTCACTTCACCAAATTAGATTATTTTGTGCAGATCCATCACATAAAATTCAGATAAAAATAAATAAATAAATTACAGGTTGTAATGTAACAAAAAAGGTAAATAGCCAAGGGGGGTGAATACTTTTGCAAGGTACTGTATATACAGATTCCATTTTCCTTTCTCCTATGCAGTATGTATGAAGCTCAGGAAAGCAATACTTTCCAGAGCTTGTACCCGATAGGCAATGCCTTCTATAGATGGCATTGCCTATGGAAGCCTATGGGTTTCTTTTCGCATAACTCCCCAAAAGGAATCCAATAGGATCCCAACCAGTGTCCCCCATGGCCGCCCATGTGTAGTAGGGCTCCCGGGTCATAAACACGGAAGTCCTCACATCACAAAGGATAGCTCTTATCGGAATAGCTGTGCTTTGCGTAAATAATCGCAAATCCTCGTGCATATGGCATTAATAAACACTGCTGCATACGGTAAGTGTCGGGTTGTATGGCATACAAGATACAATGCTTGGTACATCCCATCCTATGTATGTATGCATTTCGGGGGAAAGGTAGGGGGGGGGACACTCTCACCTGCTCTTCAAGGCTGAGAAAGAAATATACACACCTCCAATGTGACATGAAATTGGGGTGTGATGTGTGGCCATGCCTCTTTTTCATGTGCGCACCAAAGGCTTGTGAACGAGAACACCCCGTGTCCCAAATGATGCTCTTTAGTGCCCCCCCCTCCCCCCAGTCTTAAGTGCCCCCCCCAAAGCCTTAATACAGCTCTGACAGTTTGTATGCTTCGAAAGCATTTGTTTGCATAACTATTACATACACATAAGTTTTGAGTACAATAGGTGAAAAACGCTATAGACATTTTTTGCTATTAAAAATATGCTCAGTACTTTATTCTCCAATAACAAGACTCTTGTTATGTATCAGGAAAAACAAATGAGACTCATTAACTGTAAACATTTGTCTGGAACATTCAATACTACTGTGTCAAGGTCGACCAGTTGATATTATAGAAAGAAGGCTAAAACTAATTTTCTAGATTAAATAACATTTCTGTTAAAGATACAGTTTTTTTCTTTCAGTTCTATAGTAATTAATTCAAATTTAAACATATATGTTATTTCATTCCCTATTTTTGTGCAAATGATAAGCTGCAATTATGAATGACACATCTTCATTCATAAGTTCTTTTCACTTAACTCTTTCTGCATAGACAGGTCAATTATTGCTATTTGTCTATTAGCATAAAGTGTCAAAGATATAGATTTTTTTTAAGTTTCTATTCAAGTAACATCTTAGAACAAATAAAATCTTTTGACAAATAAGTTCTTAAACAATATACAGTAGCATTTTCACTGATGTCGTGGGTTCGATTACCACCACGGCCCTAACTGTGCAGAGTTTGTATATTCTCCCTGTGCTTGCGTGGGTTTCCTCCGGGTACTCCGGTTTCCTCCCACACTCCAAAAATATACTGGTAGGTTAATTGGCTCCCACCAAAAATTAACCCTAGTGTGTATGTGTATGCATGTACCATGTGGTAGGGAATATAGATTGTAAGCTCCACTAGAGCAGGCACTGATGTGAATAGCCAGATCTTCTCTGTAAAGCGAATATGTGTGCGCTATATAAATAACTGGTAATATATAAACTGGTAATAAATTTGAAAATATGCTGGCTGATTCAGTTGGCCACAATTACATCATAGACAGAAGCAATTAGCATTATTTTAAAAAGCCACAAATGTGACCATATGCAAAATGGCAACTCTCTTTAGTTGCATGTGGTGGGCAACAGAAACATATGTATCTAGTTTACGCCATGCAAATGTCACATACACCTACAGACTTATCCCCATGATTTTAGCCATTTATCTTATTTGACTCAAATGCGTTCATTATGTATCACGATAACTGCTAAAAATATCGCTATTACAGCAGAAACAACTCATCACCTCCTGTGTTAAAAAATATATATTTTCTTTAAAATTACACACTCATGAGAAGTTGTAAACAGCTAATCACAAGAGGTTCACTGCTGCTGGAAAACATCATCATCCACTTATTGCACCTGCCCCTGACCACCTTAAAAAATATAACTTTCTCAGGTGCATATGTGTCTCTCTCCCAATCTGAATCTGTGTTATGAACCTAGCTAGTAGAGATGAGATTCTGGTGGAGTCAGCTAATTTTGCCACTACTTAGCCCAGTGGTGTAGAGTCAGGTCAGGTGTTCATCAGGGAAGAGACCCCCAACAAGGAAGTTTGGACCTCTGTGCTCACACAGCCTTCTGGGTAATAAGGAATCTATATTTGAACCTCTATATACCCCTCCCTATACCTTCTAATATCCTACCTATAAACCTCTAAGGATGACGCTATTTTGCGTTCGCAGTCATACAGTAAATAAAGACTCCAGACTTGGAACGTGTGGTTCCAAAGCACAAAGTATTATTCAAGTAAAAGTACAGTTACACGCTATTGATACATACACAATTCGGTGCAAAGTAATTATACAGACCCAAGTACAGTATACATACGCAGCGCTTTCTGGTCCAGATGTTAGGCATCAGCAAGAAACCCCTCGTCCCTCAGCGTTCAGCAAGAAGACTAAGAACCCAGTGTTGGAGCACACATATTTATACCCCCCCGGAATACACAGGACAATAGAGAAGTTTGTTGCTTACGCCATTGGTTCCCATGGGGGAAGCATCTGTTACAGAGCATTTAACAGGCTGGTCCAAATAGACTCATCCCAGCCTCCAACAACTGGGGGTCTCTGCCCTCCCGCCCCATGCAACATTCTAACAGTTGTTCATATAATATACATTTTGTTGCTTGAAGTCTCCGCGGTCCATAAGTTGATAATGCATGATGCGATCTTCACACCGATAATACTGGAATTCTGTTGAAAGAGTACGCATCAGTACAAAACCAAACACGGCTTACTTAGCATGTATAAAACCCTAGTTACCAAATAAACTTTATTTCACAGCATTTATACTAACTGAACAAACTTAAGTCTTATACCTTAAAGCTTATTAAACCTTTTATGTGGATATGTACTGTGTGAGTATGTGGGGTTTGATATAAAGACGCTAGTTAACTTGGGGCAGATGCGTGCGCCTGAAGCTAATAAAACAGTGTTTTCATACAAGGTCTTATGCATTCGCTAATATGTGACTAGTTAACAGCGCAATTGTGTGTATTAATGTGTGTATGAGAAAGGGTGCACTTACACCTAGCAGTGTGGTATGCTGAGCCTTATAGTTCCACATGCCCCCTCTCTCAGCAGCCCCCACCTTTCCCAGGCTCAGAAGAAAAGTCCTTTATTCTCCCAGACTCTTGTGTGAATGCAAATTAGCCCAGCTACAAGACCCAAACCTAAGATAACACTCTTGGCTTTGAAGTTATTTCATTGCAGGAAGCTTGCTAATGTAAGGTGTGTATTCGAGCCGGGCCACCTGGAGTGAGAGCAGACGTTATCCAGGAAGCTTATCTACACAGGCTAGTTATCACGTGGCCATTTGCTCTGTTCTAGCTAATGCAATATATCCTTTTAGGGGAATTATAATAATATACACTTTATCCAGAGCACCCAAACTATGTAAAGTCATGAAATGGGCTTTTGGTGAATTGCCGTAACTTATGGCGATGGTTACAGATGCAATCGCATGATGCTAATAGTATTATCGCCACATGTACTAAAGTGTGAGTTTATCTAAAATGGCGCTTAGGCGGCCATTTGCAAAATGGCGTCTTGCGGCCAGTCGCAAGATGATGTCGCTGCGATTCAATTTTAAACTGATCTTGTCTCAGCCAATAATCCAGTTTCGACAGTAAGTTCAGAGTGTGACCAATAAGAATAAGACAGGACACCAGGATATAAATGATAGCTGGAGTAATGTCACAAGGCAAAGTCCAGAGACAAGAAAAAAACACCAAACTGCAATAAGAAGTCAGTATTCTACATGTAAATAAAATGCAAAATGACACATATTTTTGAAATTTACACGGTATGATAAGCCATCCGCCACTCCAAGGCGCCTCTGATAAGGGTGGTCCTAATTTTAAACAATGAGAGCCCCTATGTTGGGTCATACATTCATGTGTTTTTAAATTAAGAGTTAACTTACCTGTGGGTACAATGACCAACATTCCCTTCAGAGACAAGCATGTAGTCAGGGCAGGCGACAGTTTGAATAGTCAGGTCATGATCCAGATACAAGGAAGGCAGCAGACATAAGAATAGCCAGGAAATTGAGATGAGGTCAGGTATCCATAAAGTAGCAATAACTGTAACACGTCAGTCACCTACAAGGATCAGTTAACAACAGCAGCAGGTTCAGTACAATCCAGGCAGACAGGCAAAATAACGAGCATTGAGTGTGTTGACGTCCTGCTTCAAATACTGTACCAACAGCCTGCAAGGGATTGATGGAAGTGGGTGAGGAAGAGGCACTTTAATGATGGTCACGTATAACAAAAGGCTAAATAAACTGGAGGTGCTGTGACTCAACTGGCAGGACCACTGATCTGATTCCATAAGGTCCCAGGAGCAAATCTGGTGAAGCACATCAATGTTTTTTGTTGCAGAATCATGACACAGTGCTTCAAACAATGTACTGTACTCGGGCTACATTAAAACGCTCCTTCCCTCATGTCCAGGTTTATGTGGCAGAATCAAATCTGCATCAATGCATATGCCTGTGCCCACATTTCTGGTATGCTGCGCCAACTGTCAGCAGCATTCATAATATAAAAATATAACAAAATTAAACTTGACATTTTCAGTTATAAAGGTGGATTGCTTCAAACCATAGGTTTACAGGTCTACACCCTGCTTGCCAGTAAAAAATCCAAAACACTTAACGTCAAAGGTGCACCCAGGTGGTGTAGTGGTTGTATGCCTGGAGGCATGGTTACACTTCCTCTAGGCCCCAACAAAACCTAAATGTTACAATCTTGAGAAATTAGGCATAATACAGATTATTATAAATAATTGAGGCATCTAATTAAGAAGCAAACACATGGTAAACTGTAGCCCTTTTTGTCCTAAATAGCAAGGTTTAAGTGTTTGAAATTTGACAAAATGTATACACTACTACATACTGAATGTCAAATAATGCAACCTACATACATACATACAGTCAGGTGCATAAATATTGGGACATTGACAGAATTTTCATATTTTGTCCTCTATTCACCACCACAATGGCTTTGAAATGAAACAAACAAGATGTGATTTAACTGCAGACTTTAAAATTTAATTTGAGGGTAATTACATCCAAATCAGATGAACGGTGTAGGAATTACAACGGTTTCTATATGTGCCTCCCACTTTTTAAGGGGCCAAAAGTAATGGGACAAACTAAACAATCCTAAATCTAACTTTCACTTTTTAATACTTTGTTGCAAATCCTTTGCAGGCAATTACAGCCTGAAGTCTGGAACGCATAGACATCACCAGACGCTGGGTTTCATCCCTGGTAATGCTCTGCCAGGCCTCTACTGCAAATGTCTTCAGTTCCTGCTTGTTCTTGGGGCATTTTCCCTTCAGTTTTGTCTTCATCAAGTGAAATGCATGCTCAATCGGATTCAGGTCAGGGGATTGACTTGGCCATAGCATAACATTCCACTTTTTAGCCTTAAAAAACTCTTTGGTTGCTTTTGCAGTGTGCTTCTGGTCATTGTCCATCTGCACTGTGAAGCGCCGTCCAATGAATTCTGAAGCATTTGACTGAATATGAGCATATAATATTGCCCGAAACACTTCAGAATTCATTCTGCTGCTTTTGTCAGCAGTCACATCATCAATAAATACAAGGGAACCAGTTCCATTGGCAGCCATACATGCCCATGCCATGACACTACCACCACCATGCTTCACTTATGAGGTGGTATGTTTTGGATCATGAGCAGTTCCTTTCCTTCTCTTCTCTTCCCATCACTCTGGTACAAGTTGATCTTTCTCTCATCTCATTTTTTAGATGTTGTTTGGCAAACTCTAATCTGGTCTTCCTGTTTTTGTGGCTCACCAATGGTTTACATCTTGTGGTGAACCCTCTATATTCACTCTTGTGAAGTCTTTTCTTGATTGTTGACTTTGACATATATACATCTACCTCCTGGAGAGTGTTCTTGAGTTGGCCAACTGTTGTGAAGGGGTTTTCTTCGCCAGGGAAATAATTCTTTTGTCATCCACCACAGTTGTTTTCCGTGGTCTTCCGGGTCTTTTGGTGTTGCTGAGCTCTCCGGTGCGTTCTTTGTTTTTAAGAATGTTCCAAACAGTTGATTTGGCCACACCTAATGTTTTTGCTATCTCTCTGATGGGTTTGTTTTCATTTTTCAGCCTAATGATGGCTTGCTTCACTGATAGTGACAGTTCTTTGGATCTCATATTGAGAGTTGACACCAACTGATTCCAAATGCAAATGTCACACCTAGAATCAACTCCAGACATTTTGCCTGCTTAATTGATAATGAAATAATGAGGGAATAGCCCACACGTGTCCATGAAATAGCTTTTGAGTTGATAGTCCCATTACTTTTGGCCCCTTAAAAAGTGGGAGGCACATATTGAAACTGTTGTAATTCCTACACCGTTCACCCAATTTGGATGTAATTACCCTCAAATTAAATCTGAAAGTCTGCAGTTAAAGCACATCTTGTTTGTTTCATTTCAAAACCATTGTGGTGGTGAATAGAGGCCAAAATCTGAAAATTCTGTCAATGTCCCAATATTTATGGACCTGACTGTAAGTGTATCCTATAGAGCAAACAACGCACTGGAAGTGTATCCTATACGCAGCATACAAACTCTAGGTGTATCCTATAGAGCAGGGATGGTCAACAGGTCAGAAATTACAGTAAAATATTGAAGCAACAAAGTCCATGACTCTTAGACTTTTCCATATGCCCAGCAAACACCCCCACATGCTATCAGACCTCGACATGCCATCAGACCCCCTCCACATGCCATCTGAACCCACACATGTGCCATCAGATGACATTCCCTCTCACTCTTACCCTTGAATATCCAAGATAAGTAGAAATACTCTCCGTTATGTTTATTTATTAACTCCAAGAGACCCACTAGTGATGATGACCATTTTTGTGTCGACCATTTCCATGTCAACCTTTTGACCCCGTTGACCATGTGTACCCGCCGACTTTATTACATGTCGACATTTAGTGTGTCAACCTTTTGTCACTGTCAACCTTTTGTCCCAGTCGACCTATTGCCTGTCTAACATCTGGTGTCTATCTAGACATTGTCAATCTTTATACTGTCTATCTATAGTCTCAGCTTCATAGCCTATGAGCAAAATGCAGATATTCTAACTAGGCTGTTTGCTTATTGTTCACTAACAAGTAGGTGAATACATTATTATTATGCCACATTTGTAATGTTTTTATTTATTTTTTTACTTATAGAATGGGAATTTATTAACCATACTTTTTATAAATTATCATAATCACAAGAATGGTCCCTGTATTGTATACCAGTCACTGCAATAGTACATATATCGTATACAGGTTACTAAAATTGTGCCTGTTTTATATATTGGTCACTAGAATGGTCTCTGCAGTCTATACCAGTCACTAGACTGTCCCCTACTGTATATTGCATATCAGTGACTGGAATGGTCCCTGCATTCCATTTTGGTCACTGGAATGGTCCCTTTATTGTATATCTGTCACGAGAATTGTCCCTGTATTGTATATTGGTGACGAGAATAATTCCTATATTGTACAATGGTCACAGGAGTGGTCCCTGTAGTGTATATTGGCAAGTAGAATGGTCCCTGTAGTGTATATTGGCAAGTAGAATGGTTCCTGCATTGTATATCCGTCACTAGAGTACTGTACATTTTGACTGGGTCACTAGAATGATTTCTGGTTTGGAATGAGACTGGTCGTTGTATTTGTTCACAGCTCTTTGACATAACAATATTTCATATATTCCATTGGCTATTTAAAGCACACCCACATTAGACACACCTTACCCACAGAGGCTATTATCATGTGTCTTTCGCCATTGCAATGCGCTGGTGGAAAAACCGGGCCACTTACTTGTGTCTGCCCCCCATGCTAAAAGTTACCAGCAAGCCCCTGATAGTATAGTTTATTAAACTGCCATCTTGTCTGCCACTGGAATGCCACTAGGTTTCATAGATGTGCTATATTATTTTAAACTGCCATGTGTTTGTGCTGAACCCTTTAGCCAAAATCGTTGAGTTGTGAGGTGGCCAAAATTGTTAATAATACTGTAGAAACAAAAACAGGTCCAAATGACATGAATTAAGCTATTTTTTTTATCAATTTTTAAAGAAATCCAACACAAAACCATGTTGAAGATTTAGGGGTATATTTACTAAAGTGTGGGTTTTTAGTAGGGGTGAGCGGGTTCGGATTTCTGAAATCCGAACCCCCCCGAGCCCCCCCGATCCGAGTCTGATCCGAATCAGGCTCGACTTTTCCCGCCTGACTCGGATCTGAAATCGAGGCAAAACGTCATCATCCCGCCTTCCGAGTCTCGCGGGTTTTGGATCCTATATAAGGTACCCACGTCGGCGCCATTTTCTCACTCGGCTGTGGACAGTGAAGAGGGAGGGTGGGAGTTAGGGCTGTGTAGTGTAGTGTAGTGTAGTGCTGCTGTTGTCCACTACTTCAAAGTCCATAGGGGCTGGCTGTGTTGTGCTGTGCTGCTGTTGTTAATAGGGGCTGTGTCCACTACTTCAAAGTCCATAGGGGCTGGCTGGACTGTGTTG
Organism: Taudactylus pleione; assembly: GCA_031769625.1. Classification (NCBI taxonomy): domain Eukaryota; kingdom Metazoa; phylum Chordata; class Amphibia; order Anura; family Myobatrachidae; genus Taudactylus; species Taudactylus pleione. The sequence goes on from JAUIMM010000094.1 coordinate 15,347,230, forward strand.
TGCAGTCAGTTCTCCATAGGGGCTGTGTCCACTCCAAAGTCCTGTGCAGTGTCCCAGTCCTAAAGAGGTGCTGTAGTGTTGTCCAGGGGGTGCTCTGTCCATCAGGGGTGCTCCCCCCAAGTGCTAAAAAAATAATATATTTTCTGTGTTTGTGAATTGTGTGCGCAGTAGCCGCACGTGCATCAACAAAGTAGTGCCAAGCGTGCGCCTGTGTCATAAGTAAAGGGCCGGCTGGCTTGACCGTTAAAGGGTGCTGTAACCCCCGAAAGTACACTCCAGTCCAAACCAAAAAAAAATTATTTTCTGTGTTTGTGAATTGTGTGCGCAGTAGCCGCACATGCATCAACAAAGTAGTGCCAAGCGTGCGCCTGTGTCATAAGTAAAGGGCCGGCTGGCTTGACCGTTAAGGGTGCTGTAACCCCCGAAAGTACACTCCAGTCCAAACCAAAAAAAAAATTATTTTCTGTGTTTGTGAATTGTGTGCGCAGTAGCCGCACGTGCATCAACAAAGTAGTGCCAAGCGTGCGCATGTTTCATAAGTAAAGGGCCGGCTGGCTTGACCGTTAAGGGTGCTGTAACCCCCGAAAGTACACTCCAGTCCAAACCAAAAAAAAAATTATTTTCTGTGTTTGTGAATTGTGTGCGCAGTAGCCGCACGTGCATCAACAAAGTAGTGCCAAGCGTGCGCCTGTGTCATAAGTAAAGGGCCGGCTGGCTTGACCGTTAAGGGTGCTGTAACCCCCGAAAGTACACTCCAGTCCAAACCAAAAAAAAAATTATTTTCTGTGTTTGTGAATTGTGTGCGCAGTAGCCGCACGTGCATCAACAAAGTAGTGCCAAGCGTGCGCCTGTGTCATAAGTAAAGGGCCGGCTGGCTTGACCGTTAAGGGTGCTGTAACCCCCCGAAAGTACACTCCAGTCCAAACCAAAAAAAAAATTATTTTCTGTGTTTGTGAATTGTGTGCGCAGTAGCCGCACGTGCATCAACAAAGTAGTGCCAAGCGTGCGCCTGTGTCATAAGTAAAGGGCCGGCTGGCTTGACTGTTAAGGGTGCTGTAACCCCCGAAAGTACACTCCAGTCCAAACCAAAAAAAAAATTATTTTCTGTGTTTGTGAATTGTGTGCGCAGTAGCCGCACGTGCATCAACAAAGTAGTGCCAAGCGTGCGCCTGTGTCATAAGTAAAGGGCCGGCTGGCTTGAACGTTAAAGGGTGCTGTAACCCCCGAAAGTACACTCCAGTCCAAACCAAAAAAAAAATTATTTTCTGTGTTTGTGAATTGTGTGCGCAGTAGCCGCACGTGCATCAACAAAGTAGTGCCAAGTGTGCGCCTGTGTCATAAGTAAAGGGCCGGCTGGCTTGACCGTTAAAGGGTTCTGTAACCCCCAAAGTACACTCCAAACCAAAAAAATATATATTTTCTGTGTTTGTGACTTGTGTGCACTGTGGCTGCATGTGCATCAACAAAGGAGCAGCGCCAAGCGTGCGCCTGTGTCCCATAAGTAAAGAGCCGGCTGGCTCATTTCTTAAAGGGTGGTGTAACCCACAAAGTGCACTACTCTCCAGCAAAAATAAAAAAATATTTTCTGTGTTTGTGTGCGCTTTAGCCGCACGTATATATATCAATATAACATAAATGGAGGACCAAACTTTCTCTGATAAAAATAAAATAGGGAAAGATCAAGAACCACTTCCTACTAGTGCTGTTGCTGCTGCTGGGAGTTGTTCATCATCCCAGAGAGGAAGTAGGAACATCACTACTTTTACTAAACAATTGACCCTCCAACAGTCCCTAGCGATGAGGATGAAGTACGACAGCAGTCATCCTGAAGCAAAACGTATAACTGAGGCCTTGACTGCTATGTTGGTGTTAGACGTGCGTCCGGTATCCGACATTAGTGCAGTGGGATTTAGACAATTGATGGAGGTAGTGTGTCCTCGGTTCCAAATCCCGTCTAGATTCCACCTGCATCCTCAAAGCAGCAGCGACAAGCGTGTGTCTGTCTGTTAAAGGGTGGTGACACCCTCAAAGTGTGCTACACAAACAATTAAAATATTGTTCTTTTTTTTTCTGTCTTTGTGAAATGTGTGGGCTGTAGCCGCACCTGCATCCTTAAAGCAGCAGCGACAAGCGTGCATCTGTCTGTTAAAGGGTGGTGACACCCTCAAAGTGTGCTACACAAACAATAAAAATATTCTTCTTTTTTTTTTGGTCTTTGTGAAATGTGTGGGCTGTAGCCGCACCTGCATCCTTAAAGCAGCAGCGACAAGCGTGCGTCTGTCTGTTAAAGGGTGGTGTAACTCTCAAAGTGCTCCAAAAAATAAAAAACTATTTTTTTAATGTGTTTGTGACTTGTGTGCGATGTAGCCACACTTGCATCCTCAAAGCAGCAGCGACAAGCGTGCGTCTGTCTGTTAAAGGGTGGTGACACCCTCAAAGTGTGCTCCACAAACAATAAAAATATTCTTCTTCTTTTTTCTGTCTTTGTGAATTGTGTGGGCTGTAGCCGCAATTGCATCCTTAAAGCAGCAGCGACAAGCGTGCGTCTGTCTGTTAAAGGGTGGTGTAACTCACGAATTGCTCCAAAAAATAAAAAACTATTTTTTTAATGTGTTTGTGACTTGTGTGCGATGTAGCCGCACTTGCATCCTCAAAGCAGCAGCGACAAGCGTGCGTCTGTCTGTTAAAGGGTGGTGACACCCTCAAAGTGTGCTACACAAACAATAAAAATATTCTTCTTTTTTCTGTCTTTGTGAATTGTGTGGGCTGTAGCCGCACCTGCATCCTTAAAGCAGCAGCGACAAGCGTGCGTCTGTCTGTTAAAGGGTGGTGACACCCTCAAAGTGTGCTACACAAACAATTAAAATATTGTTCTTTTTTTTTCGGTCTTTGTGAAATGTGTGGGCTGTAGCCGCACCTGCATCCTTAAAGCAGCAGCGACAAGCGTGCGTCTGTCTGTTAAAGGGTGGTGACACCCTCAAAGTGTGCTACACAAAGAATAAAAATATTCTTCTTCTTTTTTCTGTCTTTGTGAATTGTGTGGGCTGTAGCCGCACTTGCATCCTCAAAGCAGCAGCGACAAGCGTGCGTCTGTCTGTTAGAGGGTGGTGTAACCCTCAAAGTGTGCTCCACAAACAATAAAAATATTCTTTTTTTTTTTTCTGTCTTTGTGAATTGTGTGGGCTGTAGCCGCACTTGAATCCTCAAAGCAGCAGCGACAAGCGTGCGTCTGTCTGTTAAAGGATTACATCGGTGACAGCATCCAAGTAGGCATGTCAGACAGTCCGTACCTGTACTGGCAGGAAAAAGAAGCAATTTGGAGGTCCCTGTACAAACTGGCTCTATTTTACCTGAGTTGCCCCCCCTCCAGTGTGTACTCCGAAAGAGTGTTTAGTGCAGCCGGGAACCTTGTTAGCGAAAGGCGTAGGAGGTTGCTTCCACAAAATGTGGAGAAGATGATGTTCATAAAATGAATGATCAACTCTTCCAGGGAGACCAGCCTCCAGAACGTACAGAGGGACCTGTGGTTCCAGCAGGGACGAATTAATACTCTGTGAGGATGAGGATGTACATAACACTGAAGAGGGTGAGGAATCTGTGGATGAGGAGGATGAGGACGACTTCTTGCCTCCGTAGAGCCAGTTTGTGCAGGGACAGATTAATTGCCAGCTTGTTTTGTGGGGGCCCAAACGAACCAATCATTTCAGCCACAGTTGTGTGGCAGACCCTGGCGCTGAAATGATTGGTTTGTTAAAGTGTGCATGTCCTGTTTATACAACATAAGGGTGGGTGGGAGGGCCCAAGGACAATTCCATCTTGCACCTCTTTTTTTTCTTTGCATTATGTACAGTTTGGGGCCTAGTTTTTCAATGCCATCCTGTCTGCCACTGCAGTTTCACGCCTAGATGGGTCACGTGTTTGTGCCGCCCACTCGTGTCGCTTAGCATAGTCATCCAGCTACCTCGGTGCAACCTTTTGGACATAAAAACACTATTGTGAGGTGTGAGGTATTCAGAATAGACTGGAAATGAGTGGAAATTAAGGTTATTGAGGTTAATAATAGCATAGGAGCAGAAAAACCTACAAATTCTGTGATTTTAGCTGTTTTTATGCTTTTTTTCAAAAAAATACAGATCCAAAACACAAAACCCAGAACCCAAAACACGGAAGGGTGGTTTTGGCAAAACCAATCCAGATCCAAAACACGAAGAAAGATCCAGATCCAAAACCAAAACACAAAACACGAAAAGTGGCCGGTGCACACCCCTAGTTTTTAGAAGTGGAGATTTTGCCTATAGTAACCAATCAGATTCTGCTTAACATTTATCTAATACCTTCTAGAAGATAATAGCTAGAATCTGATTAGTTGCTATGGGCAACATCTCCACTTCTAAAAACCCGCACTTTAGTAAATATACCCCTTAGAATCAAAACCAAACCATGGGGGTCTGCACACATCTCTAGTTTGTAGAAGGCAAGTATATGTTATTTGTCAGTTACCTTTTCGCCTAGGTAACTGACAAATAACATATGACTAATGGAATATTGTGCCGTGCTTTTGTATTTTTTATATAATACCTTTTCTGCTTTGTTATAATCTGTAACGAGAAAAGGTTTTATCATGTGCTGTTTTTGACTGGTTTTCCATGTTTTATTTTAGTTAATATTTACTAGCAATTGGTTCCACTATACCTACCAACCATTATTATTATTATTATTATTATTATTATTACCAGGTATTTATATAGCGCACACATATTCCGCAGAGCTTTGCAGAGAATATTTGGCTGTGCACATCAGTCCCTGCCCCAGTGGAGCTTACAAACTATATTCCCACATGCTCACACACACTGGGGTTAATTTTGTTGGGAGCCAATTAGCCTACCAGTATATTTTTGGAGTATGGGAGGAAACCCACACAAGCACAAGGAGAATATACAAACTCCACACTGGTAGTGCTATGATGGGAATCAAACTCACAACCTCAGTCCTGTGAGGCAGTAATGCTAACCATTACACATGTTTATCCATCCCTACCCATAACCCATGCTGATTAACTGTTATTTCATCTTAATTGTAGTAACACATATACTCTGAGGGTCTGATTCAGAGCCGCTCGTAAGCGGCCGCTCGTTCGTTCCGAGCGATGTTCGCACATCTGCGCATGCATATGGGTTGTAATACGCATGCGCGAACCAGTCAGTGCGGTCAGAAATCGTGTGCTCGCGAAATAGCGAATGCCTGCTAATTTGAGTGGCAGAATGAGGCGTATGTGGGTGGTAACAGGGGAAGGTGCTTGAAAACGGGGAGTGGAGATCCGAACGCAGGCGTGCCAAACTGTCAAAACGGGCGTTTTAAGGGTGTGCATAATTAAAACAGCAGTGTCATTGCCCACGTCACTTGGTTATTTTATAGTCAGAACTGCTCGCAAGATTGCAGTAGGAAAATGCTACCACAAAAATAGCGAGCAGTTCATACGCCGTTCGATGTACTCGATTAATCTAATAAATAGCGGAGATGACGTATTATGCGAGCGGCCAGGGGGCGTTCTTTTCAAAATATCGAGCGCATGTTTTGTTCGCTCGTTCAGACATAGAGGCGTCAACAGACCGCAAAGAGCGAGCGCTTAATTTAAATATCCGGACCCTTTTTCAGAACAAGCGTCCGCAAATAGCGTTCGGCTCTGAATCAGGCCCTCTGTCTGCACATCTCATTGTATTGTTTGCAATTATATATGCCCTATGCTTTCTTTGAATAAAGCAAGTTAAAAAGAAAAAATATATATACTGCCCTGAAGCCTTTTACTTGTGAGGGCATTGGGTCATTTGTCTGTTTGTGCCTCACTGACCTTCAGTGAAGTGAGAATGGGGTCTGTTTTTATGAGTGCTGTTGCCAATAGAGAGACATTCCTCTGCTCATAAGCAGCCTGTTTACCATCTCAAGTTTCAAACCAGTCTTATGGGCTTGTTTATCTTCTGGGAACACTGTCCAGACTGTGCCTTCTGAAACAGCAAGTAAATTGGAAAAACATAGCCAGCTTCATGGTCTGACATCATTTAGGCTCTACTTGTATGACACTTACAACTGCTGACTGTACCAATGTTTAGACTCAAGAAGAATCTCTGGGTTGTAATATCATGGTAAATGTTAGTAAATGGGATGTTGTCACCATGTTGACAGTCATAATGTCGACACCAGAACCTTGACAGTCCAGCAGAATGTCAACATGTTCACAATGTTGACAAGTGAAAGCCGACATTCTGCAGAATGCTGACATTACGGTGAGGTTGCGTCGACATGTCAACGTGCTGAATGCCAATATAGTTAGTGTCAACATGCTGCATGTCGGCATTAGGACCTTGTAGACATAATGAATGAACAAAACATACCGAACCCTTAGTAAACACCTGTAACATGATGACATTCTGCAGTATACCATATTAAAAATAGAAGAAGGAAAATTCATGAGAATGTTCACTAGAGGTTAAAGCAGTCATGACAGTTATGAGCTGGATGGATGAAGTGTGTCAAGGAGACACTGGAACTGATTTGTGTAGAGATGGGCATCAGTCTCCGATCTTTTTCGATTTTCATGCCCAATGCATTGCAATTTTTTTATAGTTTCTGGAGACATGAGGCCTGATTCAGTGGTCGACACTATTGCAGCCTGAGCTGCATCTTTTCACGCAGCAGCAACTTAATGCTGTAGCCAACAGGCTTCCTGCTGATACGGCCACCGGCTGCAGTGCTAATCTGCCGCTGTGCGTATTAAGATGGCTGCATCAGTCGCATCATTAGAGATTGCACCAACCCTATGGCAGGTGCAATTTCTCTGTCTGAACATGGCCACCGAGGCCTGTGCTACACGCCCACATCTGGCTAGCCACCATCTGTTATCTCCCAGAAACGCTCAACGAAATTGCATGGATCTGTGTGCAATTTTGTTCTGCGTCTTTGTGCAGTGGGCAGTGCAGTACAGAATTTTTCAGGTGGGGGGCGATCGCTGACCTGGGCCCTTACAACTGGTTCTGCTTGCTCCCCAATCTGCAGCCCTATTCACAGACATATCAGATCGGCCCTGAAGCACAGCCGATGCCGATATATCATCCAGATACATCGATACATTGGCCGCAGGACCCATCGACACTGACATTACAACTGGGTGGGCAAATTTGAATGCTCGTCCAGTTATGATGTATGTACAGACATATTGAGCGACCATTTGGTAAGTGTGCATAGCTGATTAAATTGGACGTTCAGTCAGCGAGACAACAGGTCAGTCGCTTTGTACCCAGCATTACACTGCAGGTGAAGGAGATTTAAAATGTGCTGAGATATTTAGATTTAGGAGGGATGTATCCATACTCACCGACTTTCCAAAAATCCTCTCCGGGAGCAGCCCGGAGAGAGATGCTGCTGTCAGCTTCAGGGGGCGGATGCCAGACTGTAGCTGTAGCTGTCATTGGCCCCGCCCCTCCCTACGGACCAGTAAATTCCCTGTAAAATCTCCCCATTCTGCCCACTTCACTAAGAAATGGGCGGGATGCGGGAGATCTGCCTACTCTTTCGGGGGTTTGCAGGGCTACCTGAAATATCGGGAGTCTTCCGCAACTTCTAGGAGAGTAGGTAAGTATGGATGTATCCTAGGTAAAATCTAATTTACAGTATACAAATAAAGCTGTACAACATTTTGTGGTATACATGCAAAAGCAGCCGGTACTAACCCTGTATGAAATAATATAAATAAATTTAAAAAATGTATTTGCACCCTTAGTATTGCAGCATTATTTCCGGGTGCAAAGTTAGCTGCTTTTTTTTTCTTTGTTCCCAACTCAGAATCAGCCCCTCTATGTGGGTATGCAGTACATTTCTGTGTGTGTGTATGGTTTATGTGTATATACAGTATACAAACACACATATATGCACCTAATTTATCAGCTCTGCAAGCTTTGCAGGAGCACTGATCTAGTTACAAATGTGCAGTCTACCCTACTACCATTATAGGTCCACCTTTTTCATTAATTTCAACTTTTGCAGTATTCTAAAAAAAATATTTTAGCCTAATTTGGGGTTTTAAACTAATCATTAGTGCGGGGACATTGAATATTGTCTTTAATGCATACTTTCTAGATTTATTTGAATGTTATTTAAAGTTTTTATTGTAGACGGAAAAATATACCCTTCCTGTATTTTCTGCACCTGAAGTTACAACGGGCATCACAGTGAAAGTAGGTTGGTTTCCAACACCTTTTAGACTCTGTCAAAATGAAGCTTTTTGATAGGATAAACATTTCCTGCCACTTGCTATACAGAAAATACCCACAAAAGGCTGTTTCACCCACTGCATGTCATTTAAATCTCCAAAATCTTTTGAACATGTAGGCTTATAACTATGCACACATATGAACCTAGCCTGCACTCAGCAAGGAACACCGCAGTTCACCAGCACTTTCCATCAGAAGACACATTTTTTTGCAGATGCCATCTACTTGGTTAGCAAATCCTTCTTCTTCTACATGAGAATGAGTGCATCTATTTTATTTATTAACAGGTATTTATATAGCGCACACCTATTACGCAGTACATTACAGAGAATATCAGTCCCTAACCAAATGGACCATACATTACCACATGGACACACATACACACTAGGGTTATTTTTTTTTGCCAGAAATGTTTTTTGGATTGCGAGGAGAAACTGGAGCACCTGGAGAGAATTTACGTGGGAAGAACATAAAATCAATGCTAACCACTGTGCCACTGTGTTGCCTAAGAAATCAATACAGGACATTTGCATTGCTGATCTTCATAAGTGACCCATAGTATAGACAGCAAAATATCTTTGGTTAACGGTAGGAAAAGACTGGGGGCTAAAGCAGCGTATAAGCATTTGAAGGAAACTATGCCATAGCATACTGTACATGGAGTCTTCCTAAGAATTAAACAGAGGGTTGTAATGCATTGTACATGCCCTTTTAATTAGTAATTTATTAATATCATTTTATTTATAAAGCACTAACTTATTACACAGTACTGTGCAGACAACTGTATTCACTTGTTACAGTGGAGCTAGCAATCTAATTTCCCTACCATGGTTATACATACCAGTAGTTAATAACTAATTAACCTGGTCACCCTAGTACGATGCTAAAACCTTTATAGTTCTGCTTGATAAACTAACCTGCTAAATTTCCACAGCAATTACGTATGTCCGACAGTATAATGCAAGTAAAGCGGACTACTGTATTGTTTTGTTTTGCTGACTGCCCTTCACGCCAGGCCAAATATCTGATATTTCTGGTCCCTTGCCTGTGGTCAAACAGATCTCAGCTGCCTAATGTCAGTGTTATCAGCAGACTGTCCAGATTATCTGTAGTACAGTGCAGCCTGTGATTTGGTGGTGGGTAATGCCATATGCTGTTGTTCAGGGAAAATTTACATCTTGGAGACAGGTCACAGAAAATGCATGCTATTGTATGATTTTTATTTCTATTGTATTATATTGTTTATATGAGCACGTATGAAATTACAAATAATAATAATAATAATTTTATTTATACAGCGCTTTTCTCCTAAAGGACTCAAAGTGCTTTACATTTACAGTACAAAATACAAAATAAGCTTAAACAAGGGACATTAGCGAAATGCTTGGGTGAATAGGTGAGTCTTGAGTCTATTTTTGAAGGATTCTAGAGTGGAGGCCTCTCGAACTGTGCGGGGAAGTGAGTTCCAAAAGGTTGGAGCCAAAAAACTGAAAGCTCGACCCCCAGACGAATTCTGTGAGATTTTAGGTACTCCAGACACCTCCCCATTCAGCCCCCGGCCATCCAAAGTCCCGTCCACGGCCAATGAAGCTCCAACACCCGTGGGCGGTCGAAGCTCTGCCCACTTCCCGGGTAAACTAGCTTCCGACCATTTACCCTTTTGATGCCACAAGCAGGGGGAGGAGCCCAGGCTGCTGCCAGCGCTCACTGTACAAACACAGAGCAGAGGAGCCAGGTCCATCCATCACTGAGAGGCAAATCCTTTCTCTGGGCAGGTAAGTGTAACTGGTGGTGTGAAAAATGTTTTAGTGTTATCTAAGGGGGTTGGTATATGGGGAGGGAGAGGGGTGGATTTGTTTTTTTCTGGGGGATGCTGTCTTTTAATATTGTCTATGCTGGTGTATTAATGTTGTATGTGTGTGTCAGGGTGGAGTGTATTAATATTGTGTGTGTGTGTAAAGGGTGTATTAATATTTGTGTTATATGTGGGTCACTGATGCTCTCTGTATTAAATCACGTCCACTGTGACACTCTATTATATTGTGAGCACTGCGACAATGTCTGCATTATACGGTAGGTACTACTGCACTCTCTACTATATGGCGGTCACTGCGGCACTCCATATGGCCGTCACTGCAGCACTCTTTGTAATATATGGCCGTCACTGCGGCATTCTCTGCATCACTTGGCGGTCACTGCGACACTTTCTGCATTACATGGTGAGCACTGCGACACTGCATTATATGGTAGGTACTGCGACAATCTCTGTATTATATGGCTGCCACTGCGGCACTCTGCTTAATATAGTGGTCAATATGACACTCTCTGCATTATATGTTGGGCACTGCGGCGCTCAGTATTATATGACAATGACTGCGGCACTATGTGTTTTATATGGTGGGCACTGCGACACTGCATTATATGGTAGGCACTGCAACGCTCTGTAATTATATGGCGGTCACTGTAGCACTCTCTATATTAAATGGTGGTCACTGCGGCACTCTCTGTATTACATGGCGGTAACTGCGGAACTCTCTGTATTACATGGCAGTCACTGTGGCACTCTCTCTATTATATGGCGGGCACTGCGACACTCTGCATTTTATAGTGTGCAATGCAACACTCTGCATTATATGGTGGGCACTGTGACACTCTATATTATATATATGGTGGGCACGGCGACACTATCAGCATTATATAGTGAGTAATGCGACAACCTCTGCATTATATGGTGGGCACTGTGTCACAAAGTGCAGCAGGCGCTGGCAGCTTAATGTAATGGGACTAACATTGGGTTTTTCCCTCACCGTACTTATATTTCAGACTTTTCAATGTTGATAGCTGTATCCAAGGTAGCCCAAGGTGACTAGAGCTACAGCTTCTAAACCCTATGCCTTCTGGAGACTGGACATAAAAATTATTACTTATCTGGTTTTAAACTATAACTAGAATACCAGATTTAGCGTTATTGTTGTTATTTTTTTATTTTTAATTTGGCTCTGTACCTGTGCATATTTTTTAAATTTTACTTATACACCTCTGCTAACTAGCCACACCCTTTTATCTTTGTACCGCCTCCCTTCAGTGGGACTCTACCATTGCATTCCCTCTGTGGGCCCTTCATGTCCCAGTCCGACACTGCTAAGTCCTCTATTTCCTCCTCATTTAAGGAAAATGCTTACAAGATATACTCTAGATGGTACCTGGTACCTACCCATCTGCACAGAATGTATAACTCAGCCTCTGATCGGTGTTGGAGAGGTTGTGGCGAGATGGGAACTTACCTGCATATATGCTGGTCATGCCCTAAGAGTCCAATTCTGGGATGAGGTTACCCATCTCCTGTTAAATGTTCTTGGGGGTACCACTGACTAAGTCTCCCTTGTCTTTTTACCATGGCTGCCCACTAGAGGGCCTTAACAAGCACGCTGATAAACTTTCTTTACACATTTTAAATGCAGCTCGATGTCTAATTGCAAGACAATGGAAGGGTATTGACCCTCCTTCTCGTCAGCAACTTCTCAACAAAATTTGACATGTGGCGCCCATGGAGAAAATATCGGCTAATCTACACAATACCTCTCATAAGTTTCTTTTAGTCTTGAATGACTGTTTTTTTTATATAATAGCACCGCCCCCTGGGAGCCTGCCCCCTGGCTTTTCAGACCTTCTGCTTTAATGTTACTACTTTCTCATCCCCCATGGTCATTTTTCTTTTCTTTTTTTTTCTTTCTGTTTAATAAAATATGGATTCCTGTGTTTCGGATCCCCCCTCTTTCATACTCCTTCTGTCACCCCCCCCCCGATACCCTTCTCTTCCTTTTCTTTTTCCTATTTCTTCATTTTCTTCCATGCTCTTTCGTTTCCCATCTGCTCTCCTTTTATGCATGGTACTGTTATTTACAATTTATTGCGATATGTGCTTTGGTATTTAGCTGTTCTCATTTCTTTGTATTTTTCTAAGATCAGTTTATTGCTACTTATGTACCTATATGTCCTCCAAATTCATATATTTTGTTTTTCTACATTCCTGATATCTTATTTGCTTATGCACGTATCTTTGTATTATTATTTTTATTTGTAAAATGTAAAATAAATATGTAAAAAAAATTATAATAATTAGCAATTCAACAGACATCAGTGTTTAGAAAATTCAGATCTAGTGTTCCAAAGCCATATTTCTATTGCAGATCAGCTTGTAATAATATAGACTAAAATAATATGTAATACAGTAAACTAAAATAACATATACATTTCAATTGAATGTCTTTTAATTTTTTTTATTAACATGTTACCCCACTTCAGAGCCGACAACAGAAATTTTGAGGACCGGTACACAGATATCTCTGGGGCCTCTCAAACATACGATCCCCGCACCCACACATCCCTCCCCTGGGAGCGAAAGAGAAAGGGTGTCAGGGTGAGAGAGAGAGAGAGAATCGAGAAAGAGAGAGAGACGGGTGGGTCAGGGAGAGAGAGAGAGTGTGTCGGAGCGAGAAAGAGAGAGAGGGTTTAATGGAAAAAGAGGGAATGAGAGTAAGAGAGAGGGGAGAGTGAAAGAGAGGGTGTCAGGGAGAAAGAGAGAGAAAGGGATGAGAGAGAGAGGGCACAAAGGAGAGAGAGCGAAAGAGAGAGTTGGAAACAGAGGGAGAGGAGCAAGAGAGGGAGGAGAGCGATCAGGAGTGAGAGTGTCAGGGAGAAAGGGAGAGAAAAAGTGGGAGCAAGAGTGAGCATGTCAGGGAAAGAAAGAGGGAGAGGCAGAGAGGTGGTGTCAGGGAGAGAGAGAAAGACTGTCAGGGAGAGAGAGATAGTGGTAGGGAATGAGAGATAGTGGCAGGGAGTGAGAAAGAGAGAGTGTCGGGGGGAGAGAGAGGAGCAAGTGGAGAGGGAGAGTGAGACAGTGTTGTAGAGAGAGAGAGACAGTGCCAGGGAGATAAAGAGAGGGAGAGAGAGACCAAGTGTGAGGGAGAGAGAGACAAAATGCGGCATGTAATAGGGTCCGAGTTTGCCGGAGGTGCGGGATACCGAGCGATCTTGCACGTTTTTTTAATGCGGCAATCATTTACAAGGCAAGACGTGCAAGAACGGCCCAGTTAGATTGCTAAGGTTTTTGGTGGTATGATCCAGTCACACAGCAATGTTAGCCTGGGGTCAGCAGGATTCATGACTGTAGAAAGAGAACATATGGGGGCGTTGCCTAGGAGCGCATGGAGTAGCACGTAGGTTGAAGTGCTCTCCAGGCCTTACTTATCCGACCATAACATCCTGCTTTTCCCCGGGACCCAAACACTAACCTGCTGGCGGTGGAAGGTGATGGGATCCTCCTGGATGCTAGCGGAGCTGCTGCGCCGCATTATTAGTGCTGCCGGAGCTCTCTCTTCCTGAGGCCTGCTGCCAGGTCCGACCGCGTGACATGCCGGCGGTGTCTCCATCTGACTGCCCTCTCTACAATACACCCGAGCTGCACGCTGATCTACACGCTGGTGTGGTGAGAGCATCTGGGGATTCTGTGGAGAATAACCTGAGCCGACAGGTGGTGCGGAGGCTGTGTCTGAGACGCCTTTACAGTGCGGGCTTGCTAGTGGGCCTGGTCACATATGACAGGCCGGCGCCATCTTCCTTCAAGAGAGGGGACTGGGCTGAGCGCTCTGAAAGCTCTTCAGTGAGAGTGGTGTCGAGTGAGCCATCCAGAGGTGCCCATTCTTATGCTCCCATCTCCTCTGAGCTCAGTTGATGCCCCTTGGAACCTGGGTATCCTATATTGCCCTGCAGAGAGGTTGTCTGACAACAAGCTCTGATCCTATTAGCATAGGCCAGCATCTGCTGCTGCAGGTGAGACTTCTCTCCATAGACCTGAATGTGCTTATATAAATTGTCTCAAAACATACTGTGAATATTTCTGTGCATAAGTGCATACTTGTGTGGACTGTACTATCTGCATATAAATATGGTAAAGCATCAGCATCACTCAGCTACGGCTGCAAAATTAGTACAATACGCTAGAGGCTCTGGCGCTCAATCTAAAGCTGCTGATCATCGGAGTGAATCCTCCCCATGTTTTGCCCGCTGAGTCTGTGGCCTCAACTTCAGATGCTCCCTCAGATGTTGCTCTGCAGCGGGTTATTGACGCAGTTACGGCATGTGAAGCCAGACTCTGATAAAATTGGTAAAGTCCAGTCGGACCTATCATTAATACATCATGATTTGCAATGTGTCAGAGAATGAGTGGGTGAGCTTGAAACCCGTGCGTCTACTCTAGAAGATCAAATGACACCCCTAGGTGTCAGAGACGGATCTTTGGATGTGCAGATGTCAGCAGTCCAGAAAAAGTTATCGGACATGGAGAGTCGGTTGAGAAGAAATAATGTGAGGTTCGTGGGACTGCAGGAGAAGATAATAGCAAAAATTCTAACTACCAGAGTCAACCAAGTTATAGTACAACTAGTACATCCAGTCCAAATGGGCTTTATGCCTGGCAAATCAACTGCCATTAACCTCAGACGCCTGTTTACCCATTTGCAAATGCCTCGCAATGACGATTTAACATCTGTCATTGTGTCTCTCGACGCCGCTAAGGCATTTGATTCAGTGGAGTGGGAATATAAGTGGGAAACACTGGAGAGATTTGGGATTGGTCCAAGATATATAAAATGGGTTAAATTATTGTATTCAGCTCCAGTGGCAAGAGTTGCAGTAAATGGATTTGTCTCCTCCCAGTTTCCATTGTTTCGGGGTACCAGGCAAGGCTGACCCCTTTCACCTATCTTGTTCGCCCTTGCCATTGAACCATTGGCGTGTAAGATCAGAGCCTGCTCGGATATACTAGGATTTACCGTGGGTAATAAGGTGGACAAGATCGCATTATACGCAGATGACATCCTATTGTTTATTTCAAAATATACAGTTTCAATGCCACATGTTTTAAGTATTATAGATACATTCGGTAGATATTCCGGTTTGCGAATAAACTGGGATCAATCCTATGTACTTCCATTTATAGATCCTGGCCCAGATAACCAACTCTTACGATTCTCGCTGCAATGGGTAAACTCCTTCAAATACCTTGGAATTTGGATTTCCAAAGATCCCTCACGATACTTACCCCTTAATATCAACCAGCTGGAGTATATTAAAACTGGAATCTCTGTTTGGGAAAAACTACCACTGACTACGACAGGCTGGGTTAACATAGTTAAAATGGTTTTGCAACCTAAGTTATTATATGTTTTACATCATTCCCCATTATATATCCTGCAGCGAATATTTAAGCAGATTGATGGTTTACTTTCCTCCTTAATTTGATCTAGCAGTAGAGTTCGAATCAAAACTGATACACTGTCTAGACACAGAGATTCAGGCGGTCTGGCACTGCCCTCATTTAAATTATACTATTATGCCACGCTGCTAGTACAATTGTGGGAATGGTTCCAAGAATTGCAGGTATATTCAATGCCTAATCTTATGACTGGGAGTAGCACGGGTTTGTCTTCAATTCAGCTACTCCTTAGTGATAGTTTGATAATTGTCAGAATCCCTCTGTTTAAACAAGCTGTAATAATCTGGAGAATGGCCTCGCAGAATCTAAAAATCGAGGGATTAGACCCGGATACCCCGTTAGCAGTGGCGGAAGTCCCGGAGACAATGGAGTCATTTGCCGCCGGGCGCCAGCCCTGAAGGGGGCACCTGGCTCCATTGTCCCCGGGAGCTGCATGGAGAAGGAGCACCGCTGATCGGCGCTCCACCTCCATTGGCGTAGCTACGGAGGGTGCAGGGGGTGCAGTCGCACCCCCTGCACCCTCCATTTGCCGGGCGCCCGGTGAATGTGTTACTAGCGGGCGCCCGGCTCCTATTCAAACCCCCGGCGGCAGATGGAGGACGGAGCTCCCTCCGTCTTCCGGGTCCCGCAGTGCACTATGGGAGTGATATCATGACGTCACTCCCATAGTGCCGAGGAGCAGATGCCGGGGACGGAGCTCAGGAGTGAGCTCTGTCTTCCGGGTCCCGCAGTGCGCTATGGGAGTGACATCATGACATCACTCCTATAGTGCCGAGGAGTGGATGCCAGGGATGGATGGCAGCAGCACTAGAGCGGGGATAAAGGTAAGTGTTATTTCTTTTTTTGTGTGCGTGTGCATGGGGGCTCACTACTGGGGGCAACTACAGGGGGCTCACTACTGGCTGCAACTACAGGGGCAACTACTAGGGGCTCACTACTGGGTGCTCACTACTGGGGGCAACTGCAGGAGGCTCACTACTGGAGGCAACTACAGGGGGCTCACTAGCGGGTGCAACTACAGGGGGCTCACTACAGGGGGCAACTACTGGGGGCTCACTACAGGGGGCTCACCATTGGAGTTACTGCATAGGGGGACCATTACTGGGGGGCACTTCATAGGTGGGCACTGCATAGGGGGACCACTACTGGGGGCATTGTATAAAAGGAGCTGCATAGGGGGGGCGGCGGCAGCTGGGGCTGGCATAGGTGCTGGGGAGGTGGTACATTTTAATTTGGGGGGGAGGGTACCAACATTTATCTTGCCTCTGGGCACCTGGGATGAAGATACGCCACTGCCCGTTAGTTCATGCAAGGGCGCTTACTGAGCTCTCTGAGTTACAGGTTGGGGAGGTGTGGGGAAAATGGGGCGTGATGTCTATTGGGCAATTATACCGAGAACGGTATCTGAAATCATTTCGGCAACTTCAAGAAGAGTCCCTGGGGAAAACTTTTATAGATTGCTTCAGCTCAGACGTGCACTTAATGCTCAATTTGGTGGGGATCCTCTGCTTCTCTGGGACTCACTGCTTAAAAAAATAGTGTCATCAGTAGGTTCCCGCCGTCTGACTTCTATCATATATATATATACTAAATTATTGGATGGACATCATGACTCAGATCTAGCACATATTAGACAAAAATGGGTGAACGATGTTGGTGTACTCTCCGATGAGGCGTGGAAGGAGGCCCTGGCTAGTCCGGGTAATGCCACAGTATTTGCCCGATTTCAGCAGATACAGTTGTTTATACTTCACAGAGTATATATATGACACCTACTAGGCTACATGCAATCGGACGTAGGGCAAATACACAATGTCCTAAATGTAACTTGCCGGAGGGTACTTTTTGGCATCTTATGTGGCAGTGTCCAAAGATATATACTTTCTGGCAAGAAGTGTGCCGCATTATATCCGATATGGGTATACCACAAGATGTCCTCACTCCAGTATCCTGTATTCTAGCTAATATTGAAGAAGATTCCATTGGTAAATACCCTAAATTATTTGTAACCAATATGTGCATGCTAGCTAAGGTGTGCATAGCGAGGGAATGGATGGCACCTTGCGGCCCGAGCATCAGCACATGGCTATCGTTGGTAAACACAGTTGTCTCACACGAAAAATATGTATACATAGCCAGAAAATCAGAAAATAAATATCTTAAAATTTGGTCTAGATGGCTTGAATCGCCTTATACTGGTCATGTCAATTAAAAACTTGGTGGTGATTAGTGATTGCTTATAGAGTTTTGATGATATATGTAAAATGCCTGAGATAATGAGCCTCCCTATGTATGGTGCTTCAAGCTGTGATTCAATGTGATATGTTTCTTTGTGACCCGCTCGTTGAAAATCATATGTGAATGACCCTGTTTAATCCCTTCAGAAATTGTATTTTTTTCTATATAACTCAAAATATTGTCTCAAATGCCAACGAAATAAGAGACCACATTTTTGTCTTCCTTGAAAGTATATATACATTTTATTGTATATAAACAGATGTCATTGTATTGTATAAAACGTCAATAAAAAATGTATTGAATTAGAAAAAAAAGAAAGAGGACATTATTATTTTTTATTATTATTATTATTATTATTATTATTATTATTATTATTATTATTATCCTTTATTTATATGGCGCCACAAGGGTTCCGCATCGCCTTACAAAGTACATAAGCTAATGAGCACACAAGAAAACAGTTATTAACAGTATAAACAAAGCAAGACAAATACATGGTTTATAAACATTGCTGCATTCGTGATCATAACTTAAATAAGCAGCAGGGTGCCAGCAACCAAGTGGTAGGTGCTGTTTTGGGGAATTTGGAGTAAATGATAGTATAAATTAGGGTAGGAGAAGCACATGAGGGAAGAGGGCCCTGCTTGTGAGAGCTTATATTCTAAAATGGAGGGGCAGACAGACAGGGGTGACACAGATGGAGTAGAGAGTGAGGAAGGAGCATGGAAGATTGGGTTAGGATGAGAGCTGGATGGCTTTGATGAAGAAGTTGGTCTTGAGAGCCCGTTTGAAGATTTGTAGAGAGGTAGACAGTCTGATAGAGAGAATTCCAGATGTAGGGAGCAGCATTTGTGAAGTGAAGTGGGCGGGCAGGTGTGTGAAGGAAAATGAGGTCGGATATGTAAATGGAGAGAGGATTGGGTGAGAGCTTATATTCTAAAGGGGAGGGACAATCAGACAGGGGTCACACAGATAGAGTAGAGAGTGAGGAAGGAGCATGGAAGATTGGGTTAGGAAGAGAACTGGAAGGCTTTGATGTAGTGGGTCTTGAGAGCCCATTTGAAGATTTGTAGAGCGGTGGACAGTCTGATAGAGAAAGGGATAGAATTCCAGATGTAGTGAGCAGCATTTGTGAAGTGAAGTGGGCGGGCAGGTGTGTGAATGGAGATGAGGTCAGAGATGTAAATGGGAGAGGAATTTGTAAATTAGTGTGAGAAGCTTGAATTGGGTTGTGGTAGAGGGGAGACAGATGTAGAACATTTGGAGAGTAAGATTAGCCGAGCAGCAGCATTGAGGACAGATTGGAGTTTATGTAAAGTTATGTGTGGACTGTATGGAGGAGATATAATTGGGTAAGGTAGCTTATGGAGGTTATGTGTGTGGTTCTAAGATTTGATAAGCTTGCCTGAAGAGGTGAGTTTCAGGGAACGCTTGAAGGTTTGGAAGCTAGAAAAAATTATTGTTGTGCAAGGAAGGGCATTCAACAGAGTTGGCGCAGCCTGAAAAAAAGTATTGTAAGCGTGAATGGGAGAAAGTAATAAGTGAATAGGTGTGGATGAGAGACGCAGATCTTGTGCGGAGCTGAGGTGTGAAGCTGGGAGTTTTTTTGAGATTAGTGAAGAGATGCTTGTAGGTGTTGTTTGGTTAATAGCTTTATAAGTAAGTATTATAGAAGTATTTTATATTGAATTTTGTAAAATAAAAAAAAAAACTGGTAACCAATATAGGAATGGATGGAGAAGAGCAGCAAAAGATGAACGTTTTGCCAGGAAGATCAGTCTAGCAGCTGCTTGATTGAAGTGGAGAAAGTCTGTTTCGGCAAAGGCCAGTAAGAAGACTATTGCAATAATCAGTGAGAGATACATAATTAGTGCATAAAATAGAGTTTATGCTGAGTCTTGTGTAAGATATGGGCATATTCTGGATATGTTTCTTAGATGTATGTTGCAGGATTTGGAAACAGATTGCATGTGTGGGACAAAAGACAGTTCAGAGTCAAGAATAACACCTAGGCAGCAAGCTTGTGGGGTAGGGTTGATTGTCATGGTATCAACAGTGATAAATATAAGCAACAATTATTGGGGCTAGAGGAAATATTAATTTTGTTTTGGAAAGATTAAGTTTGAGTTGGCGAGATGACATCCACGATGAAATGACAGAAAGACTTTCAGTAACACGGGTCAACACAGAGGGTGAGAATTCTGGAGTGGTGGTACTGCTACTGATAGAGGAAGCAAAGAGAAGGTGGATCCAGAGAAACAAACACTAAAAGAGCAATAGGATAAGTAGAATGAGACCAAGGATAGAACAATGTCCTGAAAACTTAGGAATTGTAGTGTTTGTATGTGATGAGAGTGACCAACAGTGTCAAAGGCAGCAGAGAGATCTAGGAGAATAAGAAGTGAGTAATGGCCTAAGACTTTGCAGTGATCAAATTATTCACCACCTTAGTCAGGGAAGATGTGTCTTGCTAGTAAAAGCATAAACATGATCAGAAGCACCAGGTTTTACAACGCAACACTTCGTAAATAAACCCAGATGTCTTTTATACAGAAGCATTTAAATCTAAAATGCTCTTATCCCACCAATTATGAAACAGGTATGAAAATCGACCACATAATTATGGTTGGCCTAGCTTCATTCACGAAATACTAATCACTACAAAGCAGCAACTTTAATTGGTTCCAATTAGACAACCTGAAAGCATGTACATATGATTTTAAATTACATATAAACTGTAATTAACAATAGACTTTTAGACAAATAGCCTTTAGTATTTCCAAACGAATTATACTATAATTAACATTAAAATTGCACACACAAGGTATAGTTACAAGAATTGCATAAATATGAATGAAGCCATACATCATTACCCCGGGATGCAGTTGATATGCTGGCAGACGGGATGCTGGCAATCAAAATACATACGCCATAATCCCGCTGCCCGGCATAATGCCGATGCCGATACTCCGAAGGACATTAGGATGCCGACATAGGCATCCCGACTGCCGGAATGCCAAATGTCCAGATGGCCGTAAGTATGCACAGTTAGCCGGGGATGGGGGAGGGTTAGGTTTAGGCCCCCCGTGGAGAGTTAGGGTTAGGGGTTAGGCTACGGAAAGGGGATGTTAGGGTTAGGCACTCCCTGGGGAGGTTAAGGTTAGGCACCACTAAGGGAGGGCTGGGGGGGGGGGGAGAGGGGACGGTTACCTGCGCCTGTCGGAATTCTGCACCATTCAGCATTCCATCATCGGTATCTGCAGAGATCGGCATCTCCTACCGATTCTATTACCTCAATCATGGCTTAGCTGAACTTCATTTGAATCAAAGATTCTGAATGAGCCAGTCGCAGTCAAAGTTGGAAGCAGCTCAGCCACTAACAAACACTTCTTTTCCCATTCATAATTTCACACATTTATTACTGTACAGTTAAATATTGTACCTCATACAGACACAGTTATGGTCGTATAAATTAATAAATTAATAATTTAGTATAGAAAAGGTATACTAAATATTTTTAAGGAGTTAAGGGGTTAAGTCTTATTTATTAACTAATTTATTTTTTTATTATTATTTATTAACAGTTTCTTATATAGCGCAGCATTTTCCGTTGCGCTTTACAACATTAATAGAACAAGACTGGGTTGTAAGATACAGACATAAAGGTAAGAGGGCTATTAACTGTTATTTATATATCGCCTACGTATATGAAAGTACTTTATGGGAGAATATTTAATTCACATCAGTCCCTACGACAATGGAGACTACACTTTTTGTAAATAAAACCCACAACAATGGATAATAATCGGTTATCAGTATCAATAAATAACAGACCAATCACAGTGTATGGCAAATGACCGGAACGTGCAACACATATATAAAAAACAAAGATACTGTATGATGATATCTGATTGCTTATTGTTAAAATGAGTTATAAAGTGTGAACACTACTTAATTATAACTCATAAGATCTAAAATAAAAGTATTTTAAATCATTCAGTAGAAATCAGGAGCTGAAAATATGGTCAATATAGTCCCTTTCTTGTTTCCATTCATTATACTGTAGGACTATGAGTTGGTCAAGTTTATTATAGGAAAATGTTACAATTAAGCATGCAAATAGAAAATTATCACAAAATACCTTTATATTTAATAAATTACATGAAAATGTATTGACATATTTAGACATTCGTTCATTAAAACAATAAATTATATCATGAAATATATTTCATACTAAACTGCTGAAAATTTCCCTAAATGCCAACATATATATCTTAAAATTCCCTTAATATAAAATTATAATACTGTATCAAAAAAGAACAGTGATTTCTAAAAAGGTGATCTTAATGACTTAATTATTCCCCTAATCCACCAAAATAGATCAATTAATTTTAATAACCAAAGTCATTACCATAATACAACTAACTTGGCCAGGCGGAAAAGTACCAAGATTTTCCATATTGCCGTAAACTCACATGTTCGATGGCTTTAAATCGGATGACTGTGATTATTGACTTTATGTTCAAATAAGTGAATTCTAAGTATTATTTTAGTTTATCCTTAATATATTAGCCTGCATCCACCTTCGAATAAATCATGAACATGGTGATATAATGCATAGATTAACAGAGCTATTTTATTGCGTATTTTGCTGAATCTGAGATAGTCTTTGTCTCTGTGAACATAGCTACAAGCATTACAGTGCCCACATGAAAACAATGATTTGATTGGAAATAACCAATAAATACCTTTCTATAGCTGTGTTCTTTAAAGCTGGGTGCAGTGGCAAACGCAGGATTTCTAGAGGGGTTTTTCCAAATGCTTGATTTTAGGGCGAGTGTGGCCAGTCCATGAAGAGGGCATATTTAGCACTTAACCAGCTGTAATATGCGTCATACAAAGTGTATTGTGTGTCATAATTCCAGCATATACAGGACCAGCGATCACAGTAAGCCATTAGATGCGGAAGCAGGTCATCCTGCCTGAGCTGAATGTTTCTATTTCAGATGTGAGCACCATTCCAGAGGTTGGGAGCAAGTCCGGGAGTCTGGTGGAGCAGCACAATAACTTGACATATATATACATATTGGTCTCGTTATGCATTATTGTATTATTATGTGCATTATTATACATTATAAGTAACCCTATTGATGGTCTACAGCAGTGCACCTCTAACAATGCATGTTTACCAGATCTCCTAGTTAGTTCACAGGTGTATTTACTACTGGCTGACACATGTCAAAAGATCCACAGGTGGTGTTGATTACTTAATTTGTTATATTGAGAAGAACATGCAGCACTAGTAACATTCTATTATATAGTATTTCTATTGTGGTCATGGTGTGGGCTGGGGAGGGGGTTTCCAGCCCCCCCCCCTGCGTTTGCCTATGGGGTGGCATGAACAACTTTAGGGTCTAGAGCTCTTTTAATTATAGCCACAGATCTTTAGATTATTTAGCCAAATAATATAGGGTCTATCTTTAACTGACACATCAAATAAACCCATAGAAAGACACAGAATCTTATGTAGGAAATATGATACAGTTGGCGATATAGGGTTAGCAGAGACCAATAGTTTTTTAGATCTTTTAAAATATGTCTCTTGCTATATTAAAAGTTGAAAACAGACCAAACTCGTAATTATTGGTCTATCCACTTTCTTTTACTTTATTAATCATTTTAAAGTTCTGACCTGTTCATATTCTTAACGCTCTCAAAGCATTTTATAACTATCCCCCTCAGGCAAACCTATTCTTTTAACCTTGTGAAGAACATATCTAGTATACAGTATGACTGTTATTCAAAAGGTTTGAGACTTGCTCAGTTTCTTCTCACCTGCGTAAATTGTCATACAGGAACATCATCCTTACACTGTTTTCGGTAACAGTTTTAATAGCATAAATAGCCACTGCTATCAACTGCTTTTGTAAGTATTCACATACCTACCATTTGCAAGATATTTTGTATTCATGACCAAAGCAAAAAATGTAATTTCTTTATCAAGATTTGATGCGAAAGTTCATATAATGACATCATAACATTCCACATACTTTCCAGATACACAGTGATGATGGAAGGGTGATTTTTTTTATAGGAAAAAAAATCCTCCATCCCCAAGCTGATAACCTTAGTATTGATTGTTAAATAAGTGTATTGTACTTTAACTATAAATATTGCATAAATACAAAATAAAAACAGTGCACCACAGTTTAAAAAAAAAAAAAGTATTACTGTACACAGGCTTTTGTTCCTATTTGTGGTGATTTCAGAACGAGATTTGGGGCTATTCATCAATGTCCCCAAGTCGGGACAGCTGCTCTGATAAGCAGCTATCTCGATGTCGTCTAAATTTAGTACTTGCACTGCTAGTAACAGCCGCAAACATTTACATTGGGCCGTGTACTGTCATAGCAGTCTTTCTGCACATGCGCGACCCACATACTGTGAGATACCTAGGAGGCAGAGGGATCTAAATCCCTCATCACTCTGGGACGAGAACTCTTTCAATAGGATAGAGCAGACTAGCGCCATTTGAAGATTCCAATAGGTCACGCATGCGCTTACTGTGAGATCCAAAAGAGGCGAAGGTATCTAAATCCATATTTACACATCAGTACAGGACCACTTTCAATAGGAAAGAGCAGACTAACACAATCTGAAGTTTTCATTAGTGGTGAAGTCAAGCTCTCAAATCTTCAGAGCTTGATAAATAGCACAACTACATTATATAGGGACCAGAGTGTGCTCCGATACTGACAGTAATGCTAATATCTGCGATATCTACTGCACTGTAGTTTTTAACTTCATTTAGTGATAATCATGCAGAAACTGCCTTTGCTTCATGATTACTCAGACATTTAGGTTTGATAAATAGGCCCCTAAACTATTTGTTAACAGTTATTTATATAGAGCACATATCTTTTTCATGTTCACCAACAATATATTCTGGAGTGCAGAGATCTTTATTCACACACACCAGTCCCCATCCCCATAGAGTATACAGTCAGGTGCATAAATATTGGGACATTGACAGGATTTTCATATTTTGGCCTCTATTCACCACCACAATGGCTTTGAAATGAAACAAACAAGATGTGCTTTAACTGCAGACTTTCAGACTTAATTTGAGGGTAATTACATCCAAATTAGGTGAACGGTGTAGGAATTACAACGGTTTCAATATGTGCCTCCCACTTTTTAAGGGGCCAAAAGTAATGGGACAAACTAAACAATCCTAAATCTAACTTTCACTTTTTAATACTTTGTTGCAAATCCTTTGCAGGCAATTACAGCCTGAAGTCTGGAACACATAGACATCACCAGACGCTGGGTTTCATCCCTGGTGATGCTCTGCCAGGCCTCTACTGCAAATGTCTTCAGTTCCTGCTTGTTCTTGGGGCTTTTTCCCCTCAGTTTTGTCTTCATCAAGTGAAATGCATGCTCAATCGGATTCAGGTCAGGGGATTGACTTGGCCATTGCATAACATTCCACTTTTTAGCCTGAAAAAACTCTTTGGTTGCTTTTGTAGTATGCTTCGGGTCATTGTCCATCTGAACTGTGAAGTGCCATCCAATGAGTTCTGCAGCATTTGACTGAATATGAGCATATAATATTGCCCGAAACACTTCAGAATTCATTCTGCTGCTTTTGTCAGCAGTCACATCATCAATAAATACAAGGGAACCAGTTCCATTGGCAGCCATACATGCCCACACCATGACACTACCACCACCATGCTTCACTGATGAGGTGGTATGTTTTGGATCATGAGCAGATCCTTTCCTTCTCCATACTCTTCTCTTCCCATCACTCAGGTACAAGTTGATCTATGTCTCATCTGTCCATAGGATGTTGTTCCAGAACTGTAATGGCTTTTTTAGATATTGTTTGGCAAACTCTAATCTGGTCTTCCTGTTTTTGAGGCTCACCAATGGCTTACATCTTGTGGTGAACCCTCTATATTCACTCTTGTGAAGTCTTCTCTTGATTGTTGACTTTGATACATATACACCTATCTCCTGGAGAGTGTTCTTGATTTGGCCAACTGTTGTGAAGGGGTTTTTCTTCACTAGGGAAATAATTCTTCTGTCATCCACCACAGTAGTTTTCCATGGTCTTCCGGGTCTTTTGGTGTTGCTGAGCTCTCCGGTGCGTTCTTTCTTTTTAAGAATGTTTCAAACAGTTGATTTGGCCACACCTAATGTTTTTGCTATCTCTCTGATGGGTTTGTTTTGATTTTTCACATAATGATGGCTTGCTTCACTGATAGTGACAGCTCTTTGGATCTCATATTGAGAGTCGACAGCAACTGTTCCAAATGCAAATGTCACACCTAGAATCAACTCCAGACCTTTTACCTGCTTAATTGATAATGAAATAATGATGGAATAGCCCACACCTGTCCATGAAATAGCTTTTGAGTTGATAGTCCCATTACTTTTGGCCCCTTAAAAAGTGGGAGGCACATATAGAAACCGTTGTAATTCCTACACCGTTCACCTAATTTGGATGTAATTACCCTCAAATTAAATCTGAAAGTCTGCAGTTAAAGCACATCTTGTTTGTTTCATTTCAAAGCCATTGTGGTGGTGAATAGAGGCCATAATATGAAAATACTGTCAAAGTCCCAATATTTATGCACCTGACTGTATATTCACCACTCTAATCTAGCAAGTCACTTTGGCGTGCTTTACACTGAATGTTACTGCCGCTTTCACTTTTCAGCTGCAACCCAGCAAGAAGTTGCAGCGCACAAAAGCCGCTGCTTTGTAAATATAGCCTTTGGCGTATGTGGAATCTCTGTGCTAGTGGAGATCAGGTTCTGTCCTATCCTATTTATGGAACACATCATGTATCTTTTATAGGGGTGAGCGGGTTCGGATTTCTGAAATCCGAACCCCCCCGAGCCCCCCCGATCCGAGTCCGATCCGAGATTATGCATTTTGACAGAGAAGCACATTGGTAGATTCACTGTTTGATGAAAAAGTAATCATTAAATGCACAAAGTGCCACATTTGATGTAGACACTGCCAATGTCTCTTCATTGTCATGATTCAGTCTATCTGTAGGCAGAGCAGCATTTTAGGTGAAAATTCACAAAGGGAGTGGTTCTAAATCAGTGGTGGGCAACAGGCAGGCTGCCAGCCCGACGAGTCTCCAGCTGTTGCCCCCAACTTTGCACCCGGGTCTGACTTATTCTCTGCTTGCTTGTAAAGCAGAGAATAAGTCGGAACCTGAACATCATGTGGCTGTTTCTGCACACTGCAGGGAGGTCTTACAGCACATTGGATGAGGCAGAGAGAGTGCTGAGTGCTGCCTCCTACCTCCACTAGCTCTGTCAGGGAATTTAAGTATTTTAGACTTCCATTGAGTGGGGGGCAAGTGGGGGCATGTGTGGAGACTTTTCTGCCTTTATGTACATCTAGACGTACATTTTCATTCTGCAGACAGACCACCAATGCAAAACAAAAAGTAGGGATGTGCAGGCTCGGATAGGTTCGAGTTTGCACGCCGAGTTCGGATTTTTCCCTCCAAAAAAACGGAACTCAGAAAGAGGCTAAACGTCATCTTGCATGGACAAACATCATCATTCCTGGACTTTTGTACCACTCTCCCAGCACAGATCACAGCACAGCGCCCCTCTCCCAGCACAGCACAGATAACAGCACTCCTCACCCAGCATAGCACAGATCACAGCACCCATTACCCCTCTCCCAGCACAGCACCCTTCACCCCTCTTCCAGCACAGTACCACTCTCCCAGCACAGATCACAGCACAGCGCCCCTCTCCCAGCACAGCACAGATCACAGCACTCCTCAACCAGCATAGCACAGATCACAGCACCCATTACCCCTCTCCCAGCACAGCACCCTTCACCCCTCTTCCAGCACAGTACCACTCTCCCAGCACAGATCACAGCACAGCGCCCCTCTCCCAGCACAGCATAGATCACAGCACTCATCACCCAACACAGCACACCACCCATCATCTCTCTCCCAGAATCCATTAACCTGGCCCTCACCCAGCACAGTACCTCCCTCTCCCAGCACAGTCAGCACCCCCCTCCTGTCCCAGCATCCCTATCCCAGCACCCCCCTCCTGACCCAGCACCCCTATCCCAGCACAACACTCCAGCCCTCACCTAGCCCAGCACCCCTCTCCCAGCACAGATCACAGCACCCATCATCTCTCTCCTAGCACAGCACCTAGCAGTTAGTACAGTCATATAACGGTATGCATTTATAATCCAATATCATAGTTATTTGTTTATTGCTTATATCAAAAGGCAAATCTGGTTAGTAATAATCCAGATGTTAGTAAATACATTAATATGGAGACTACAGTTGATTATGCCAACCAGTCTATTAACAGGTCTGTCTTCATGGCTGCTGTATGTAGCAGCTTCCTTCGAGAGTTAAAAAGCACAGTATGGAAGGGAGAGTAATTTAAGATGCTTGAAACTATTAGAGTGCAGCATATTTTTAATCACATCTATGGTAAAACATCTCGAGTTAATGGGTTCATGGGCTAGGAGCAGACTTATTGACCATCTGTGCAGGTCCTTTCTGTGACCATTCCAGATTTTGTTTCTCACTGTGACAAATGCGCGTGGTTTTCAAAAATCAAATACTTGGTTTAAAGTACAGTTTCATTTCACAATTGCACCTTAACCCACATTATATGACTTGAAAATTGATATGTCCATCGTACATGAAGTCCATGAAGGCCTGCTATAGGTAATCAAGAAATGCAACATAGCGGTTACCAGTTAATGACATGCCGAGGTGGCCCAGCGGACCCAACCCATGCCACATGAACACACCCCACTACCATTATGGATCCACCACCAGCCTGCACTGTGCTTTGTTGACAACTGGGGTCCATGGTTTCATGGGGTTTGCACCACACCAGAACCCTACCATCAACCCAAAACAACTGGAACTGTGACTCATCGGACCACGTCACATGTTGCCAGTACTCTAGGGTCCAATTAGCGATGTCTTGAGCCCAGATGAGGCTCTTTGTCCAGTGTCGTAGTATTAGCAGGGGCACTGGTGGGTCTTTTGCTCCCATATCCCATGGAATCTAAAGAATGCTGCAATGACCTGCTGGTTACGCATCTTGTACCTCCTGCATTGAATGTGGATGTGATCTGAACCAGTGTCAATTGTCTTAGCACAGACAATTCTGGCCTAACACTGCTGATCACCATCATTAAGCACCTGTGTTCAGCTACTAAGCTGTCCACAGTGGGTGGCAATGCCTTCCATGAAGTATTCCTAGTACACACGTGTCACTGTAGATCGAGGAATGTTGAATGTTGTCACAACTTCAGAAATGGAATGTCCCATCCATCGGGGTCCCACATACAGTAACAGAAAAATAAGAAACAACCTAGCTCCCATTCAGGTGCACTTTGGCACCATCAACCCGCTTGCGAGTGTACAGCACTCGCGAGCGGGTCAGAATCAGGCCCATTGTCTTTACAGTAGAACTGCAGGTCCCAGCAAACCTCCCCCACATTCTGGTACTTGGGGAACCACAAGTACCGGCATGCGGGGCATTAAGGGCCCGCTGGTACCTGTAGTTCACCTGTAAAGAAATATTTTAAAAAACAAGACACACACCATGAAAACAAAGTTTTAATACATACATACACACTCACACATACTCACCTACATTACCTGGACTTGTCCCTGTAGGCATCCATGGTCTTCTTAAAATAAAAAAACTAAAATACTGATCCACGCACTAAGTAACAACCAGGATGGTGTGAGGTTCTAATTTTGTTGTTGACCCGGGGTGGTGATAGGAGCAGACACAGAAGCAGATTTAAATGAAAAAGTGGAGTTTTTAATAAGTGGCTTAGAGGACATGGGAATGGCAAATGAAAAAGTCCAGGTATAGCACTAAAGTGCACTTGATAACTTTAGTGGGGGTAAATGGGAGACTGTCCAGATAGTGACAGGCAGGAACAGTCCAATATACAGATATGGTGAGCTGTAACAGAATGCAGGTATGGTGAGCTGTAACAGAATGCAGGCAGAGGTAATGAAGTCAGTTAGGAGTGAGTGGAGGCAAGTTGCAGGGAAACAGCAGGCAGGTGAAAAGGTAAATGGAGGGTGCAGGGTAAGTCCAGCAGGTTGGAGCAGGCAAGGTTCAGGCTAGTAGCACTTCCAGGGTGGCAGGTAAGGCACAGGTACTCTCAGCCGCAGCTGAGAAACACGTTACCCTGGTAAAGGAAGGCTCTGGACCTTCCTAAATACTCAGTGCCGCGCTGTGACTGGCTGGAAAGAACACATGACCCACCAGGATTGGACAGCTTGAATCACATGGCCGCAGGCAAGATGGCGGCGCCCATGCCAATGGAACGGAAGCAACGCCAGACCTCACCAGGCCTAGTGACAATGTTCCCTCACAGAACCATGCGCAGCCAATGCCCCTCGCCAAACACCAGTACCGCTGCCAGAGACCCCCCGCCACAGCAACCTCACAGGTAATACCTGGTTGCCACCATGCCGAGAAACCCTGGCCGTGACAGTACCCCCCCTTATGGGTGGCCTCAGGACACTCACCAGGCTTCTCTGGATGGGCATCATGGAACCTCTTGATGAGTGCAGGAGCATGGATATCTTGGGCATCGGTCCAACAACGTTCCTCTGGGCCGTAGCCCCTCCAATCCAACAGGTACTGCAAATGTCCTCTGTGGAGATGAAAATCCAAGACCTGGGAGACCTCAAACTCCATGCCCCTTTCAGTCTGGACACGGGGAGAAGCAGGCAGGACTCTGTGGAATTTGTTCAGCACCAGGGGTTTTAGCAGGGAGACATGAAAGGAATTGGGAATTTTCAGATAAGGGGGTAACTGAAGGCGATAAGCCACAGGGTTAATGATTTCTATGATGGAGAAGGGCCCGATGAAGCCTGGAGCAAATTTCATAGATGGTACTCTAAGCCGTAGGTTCCCGGTGGACAACCAGACTTGTTCTCCAACTTGCATACGTGGTACTTTCCTACGCTTCTTATCAGCTTGAAATTTGTAACGGGAGGACGCCTTCTCCAGGTCATCACGAACTTGAGACCAAATTGATGCAAATTTTCGTACAGTGTCTTCTACAGCTGGAACATCAAAGATGGGCAGGCTTTGAAATTCAGGGACCCGAGGATGAAGTTCGTAGACCACTTGGAATGGAGTTTGGTTCATGGAAGAGTGGTAGGAGGCATTATGTGCAAATTCAGCCCATGGCAGCAATACAGACCAATTGTCTTGGGAAGACGTCATAAAAATCCTCAGGAAGGTCTCAAGGTCTTGATTAACCCTCTCAGTGGAACCATAAGCCGTAGAAAAATTTAGCTTCACTTGCAATACAGAACATAAGGCTCTCCAAAATTTCGCTGTGAACTGAACACCACGGTCAGAGACTATCTCAGCAGGAAGACCATGGAGATGGAAAATATGTTTAACGAACAAGTGAGCCAAGTCAGGAGCAGAAGGCAATTTCTTTAGTTGTATATAATGGACCATTTTAGAGAATTCGTCTACTACGACCCAGATGGTAGTGAACCCTTGAGAATTCTGCAGATAAGTGACAAAGTCCATGGAGAGAGGCGTCCATGGACGTGATGGAATAGGTAGTGGCAACAACTAACCAGCCGGAGCCTGACTTGAAGATGTATGCTGGGCACATGAAGAACATGAAGAGATGAACTCTGACACATCTGCTTTCATGGATGGCCACCAATAGCCTCTCTTTAAATATTCCAAGGTCTTCCGGGTACCTGAGTGACCTGCAAAGCGAGAGGAATGAGCCCAGGTGAGGAGCTGCTTCCTTAACTCTGGGGCCACAAAGGACTTCCTAGTAGGGGGCTGTAACTGTAAGGTGGCAAACACTCTTGACTCCAAAACAGGGGTATTTTGTTGATTCTCCGATTTGTCATTACAGAGATGAGATCTGGACAGAGCATCTGCCTTTTGATTAAGGGCTCCAGACCGGTAGGTACGGGTGAACTGGAACCGAGCAAAAAATATTGCCCATCGGGGTAAATGAGGACTCACGCACTGAAGATTCTTGAGGAAGAGGAGATATCTATGGTCCGTGAAGACAGTGAGGGGAAACTTGGCCCCTTCCAGCAGGTATCTCCAATCTTTTAATGCCAGCTTCACTGCCAAGAGTTCTTGTTCACCAATAGCATAATTTCTTTTGGCAGGAGAATATTTCTTGGAGAAAAACTCACAGGGATGAACTCGATTATCCTCATAACGCTGTGAAAGAACTGCACCCACGGCCTCTGATGACGCATCCACTTCCAATAGAAACGGCCTATCCAGATCTGGTTGTCGTAAGACTGGAGCAGAAATAAACACCTGTTTTAAAAGTTGGAAGGCAGTCTCTGCCTCGGGTGACCATAGGGCAGGATTAGCGTCTTTTCGGGTCAGCGCGGTAATGGGAGCCAGTAATGATGAAGATCCTTTAATAAAATGTCTATAGAAGTTGGCGAACCCAAGCAATCTCTGGATGGCTTTCAAAGTTTGAGGACGGGACCAATCCAAAATCACCTGCACCTTCTTGGGGTCCATTTCTAGACTGGAGCCAGAGATGACGTAACCAAGGAATGGCACACTAGGTAAAGGTAAAGGTGGATCTTTCTCAGATGGGACAATACTTCCTTCACATTTTCATGCTGTTTTGCTACAGAAGACGAAAAAATCTATATATCGTCCAGGTAAACAACAACCGAGATATACAACAAGTCCCGGAAAATTTCATTAACAAAGCCCTGAAACATGGCAGGGGCATTGGACAACCCAAAGGGCATCACAAGGTATTCAAAGTGTCCATCTCTAGTATTAAAGGCGGTCTTCCATTCATCACCAGCGCGAATACGGATGAGATTATAAGCCCCTCTCAGATCCAACTTTGAAAATATGATGGACCCCTTAACTTTGTCGAACAACTCTGTGATCAGGGGAAAAGGATATCGATTCTTAATCGTTATATCATTAAGGCCCCGGTAATCTATACAAGGTCTTAGGCCACTGTCTTTCTTGCCAACAAAAAAGAAGCCAGCTCCGGCAGGAGAGGTGGAAGGACGAATAAACCCTTTCGCTAGGTTGTCCTGGATGTATTCAGACATGGCTTGAGTCTCAGGCACGGATAGAGGATAGGTGCGACCACGAGGTGGCATCCTGTCAGGCAGCAGCTCGATTGGACAGTCCCATTCTCTGTGGGGTGGTAAGACATTCGCCTGTTGTTCGGAAAAAACATCAGAGAACATCTGGTACTCCTTGGGAATAGCTGGAGATGTTAACAAAGCTGTCTTTCTTACAGGTCGTATCTTGGGAAGACAGGATTTCTGACAGTCAGTTCCCCATGAAAAAATCTGCATTGAACACCAGTCTATCCTGGGATTATGCTGGCGTAACCAGGATAGTCCTAAAATGATTTCTTGAGAAGCCTCTGGTATCACTAAGAACTGTAAAGACTCGGAGTGAAGTGCCCCAACACGAACTAATACTGGTTGAGTTTCCTTGGTGACCACTCCTTTAGCTAGAGGCCGTCCATCTACAAAAGTCAGGGAAATTGAGTGATTGAGGAATGAATAAGGAATCTGTAGTTTATCAACTAGGCTGGAAGTCATGAAGTTTCCGGCTGCTCCAGAGTCTATTAGAGCAGAGACGAAGACAGGGTTAGGCTTGAGATCCAAAGCTAAGGAAATTTTTAAATCTTTAGTATTTGGGCACGGGCTCATAACTCCTAAGTTGATGTCCCCAGGGTCAGTTAGGAAAAGATTTTTTAGCATCCTTCTTTGACGTTCCTCTTTGGAGAGATGGGTTTGGTTCACCTACATAGGCTCCTCATCTATAGGAGGATGGGGTGGACGGGTAGGCAAGGGAGGCATAAATGACCTTTGCTGGTCAGTTCTGTGCTTTTCAGCCTCACGTGCTCTGAAGCGTAGGTAAATTTTGTTGCAGAGTGAGATCATATAATTTAAATTAGTGGGAAGCTCACGGGTGATCAGATCATCTTTTAGTCAGTCAGAAAGGCCATGCCAAAAGGCTGAGGTGAAGGCCTCCTCATTCCACTTAAGCTCTGATGCCAAGATTTGAAACTGTACGGCATATTGGCTGACAGGATGGGTTCCTTGTCTCAGGGTCATGATACTGGACAATGCTGACACTGTGCATCCAGGTTCATCGAAAATCCTCCTGAATGATGATACAAAGTCTGTATAGTTATCCAGCAGCGAGTCTGAACGCTCCCAGAGTGGGGAGGCCCAATCCAAAGCCGAGCCAGTCAACGACGACACAATGTATGCCACTTTAGTTCTAGTGGTGGGAAAGTTAACAGGCTGTAATGTAAAGTGTATATCACACTGATTTAAGAAACTACGACAGAGCTTAGGATTGCCGTCGAATTTGCTTGGCATAGGAAGATGTAAATGAGGGGATACCCTGGTCCCTGTATTACCAGGCACAGGAGGAGGGTGATTAACGAGGTCTGCAGATTATTTTGTCGTTTAGACATCTGTAGAAACTGAGCCATTTGATGCTGCATAGCTTCCAGGTTTTCTAAATGGCCAGCAATACAGCAAAATAGATCCACTCCAGACTCCTGTTCCGTGGCCGGATCCATGGGGCCAGTGCAAACTGTGAGGTTCTGATTTTGTTGTGGACCCAGGGTGGTGATAGGAGCAGACACAGAAACAGATTTAAATGAAAAAGTGGAGGTTTTAATAAGTGGCTTACAAGACATGTGAATGGCAAACAAAAAAGTCCAGGTATAGCACTAAAGTGCACTTGATAACTGTAGTGGGGGTAAATGAGAGATTATCCAGATAGTGACAGGCAGGAACAGTCCAGTAAACAGATATGGTGAGCTGTAACAGAATGCAGGTGTGGTGAGCTGTAACAGGATGCAGGCAGAGGTAATGAAGTCCAGCTGGGAGTGAGTGGAGGCAAGGTGCAGGGAAACAGCAGGTTCAGATACTCAGGCAGGTGAAAAGGTAAATGGAGGGGGCAGGGTAAGTCCAGCAGGTTGGAGCAGGCAAGGTTCAGGCTAGTAGCACTTCCAGGCAGGTAAGGCACAGGTACTCTCTCTCAGCCGCAGCTGAGAAACACATTGCACTGGCAAAGGAAGGAAGGCTCTGGACCTTCCTAAATACTCAGTGGCGCGCTGTGACTGGCTGGAAAGAACACATGACCCACCAGGATTGGACAGCTTGAATCACATGGCCGCAGGCAAGATGGCGGCGCCCATGCCAATGGAACGGAAGCACCGCCAGATCTCACCAGGCCTAGTGACAATGTGCCTGCACAGAACCACGCGCAGCCAATGCCCCTCGCCAAACACCAGCACCACTGCCAGAGATCCCCCCGCCACAACGACCTCACAGGTAATACCCGGTGACCACCATGCTGAGAAACCCTGGCCGTGACAGATGGTTGTTACTTCTCGAATGAAATGCTCAGACGTGGCTTCTTACTTTGAAGGGCCGTGTCTGAGCATTCATTGGCTGAGAGAGGTTAGCCAATGAACGGATCCCTCCATTATAAAAAAAGGACCAAGTGATGTTATATGGTTGCGCCTAGGCTGCTCTAGTTAAACTTTTTCTAGAAGAGGAGGTATCCTAATTGACCTTTTACAAGACTTTGAAACAAAAAGAAATTTAGAAGTAGTTATACCTGAGCGCCCCCTATTCACAAAGTGGTATAAAAGACGATTTACTTATCTTTTCTAGTCAAGTGCATAAGTAGTCTTCTTAAAAATCGTCCACAAATTGGTATGAAGAGTGTACTCTAAATACATGTAAAGGGAGAAAGAAAAGGACAATCTAGTGTAGACACTTCTACAATGATAGCCTTAAAATAGAATATTTTCCAATCTCAGAATATGTACCATAGAGATAAATATTCTTTTATGCAAAAAAATATTTAAAATCGTGGATTTCCAAAAGAAATTTTGGACAAAGTTTAATACATATAAACAACACACGGCCCTTGTATATAATTCGGGCTCAAATAGTCATAAAAACATACATAAAAAACACCAACATTAGTGAAGTTGGCTTTGTACCAGAATCAAGTCACAACAGAGCCTGTAGTAAGCTGAAGGATAGTTGTAATACCCGGGATACACCACAGCATCCTTCCAGGGACGTCTTCCAAACTGAATCGGGCAGAATGCCAAACAGAATCCCCCTCTCTCCAGCCAACACATTTCTACCTCTCCGGAAGTCTTTGTCAAGGCAATGAGGGTTCTACTCCAAAGGTCTCCTTATATCACCCTATCAATTATTACCTGATAACTGGGAGGAGCCATCTCCATCACAATATGCAATTAGAAATACAAATCCAATAGTTATCATATGTAATCAACTATCCTAACTATACATGAAATAGCCTCACTATCTGAAAAATATAACAATGTATAAATAATCTTAAAATCCAAAACCGGAAGTTACCGGACCCCTTACTTCCGGTCCACGTCTGTCCTGGAATTCTATGTAGTCTATAAATAAAGTTCGTAGGAAAATCATGGTTCTCTTCCTGTGCAGCTGGAAAACTCTTCCCACCTCTCTGTATACATGAGTGAAGGAATCTTATTGTACATGTGCCGCAACCGTAAGTGACATATCGGAACATGAAAACCGGAAGTTATCCTGTAAAGGTCGCATAGGATTGTGGGATATGTAGTTTTCTACTCCCGCATCTCCATGAAGGGAATAACCAAAAGGTGTGCCTTTATTCCTTTATCATGTGGCAATTTGCATTCGATTACAGCAGTCATAGAAATTGAATCATCCTGAATTGGCCTTAATAGATAAAAAAAGACTAAAATTGCCATCTTGACTACCATTAATCTTTACCTCCACATATTTCCTTTCCCCTTTAACAGATTTGCACATCATGTACTGGCCACACCCATGGAATCCCTGTGTTAAAGGCCTTCCTTTCCCTATAGGAGAGGAGAGGGCACTTTTAAAATTTTATCTTTGATATTTTTTGCTCTGCGGTATATAAATTTTGGTATCTCGGGAAGAAATGGTTTTAAAATTGGATCTCCCTTAAAGATGGACCAATGTTTTATTTTATAATGCATTCTATTTGTCTATGCTGTGAATTAAATTCCGTAATAAAGGATAAATTAAAACTATTGTCCATCTTTGGAACGAAGAGGACAGATCCACGCATAGGAGAAGGTGAGTATGTTTTTTTTCTACCACAGGTCCCTATGGATAGTCTACTGGAGAAGAGGACCGATGCTACAGGGATACATAGGTGAGTATGAATACATGTGCGTGTGTTTGTGTGAGTGCATGTATGTTTAATAAAATTATACTATGTACGGTGTGTGTGTCCTGTGTTTTTTAAATTTTGCTTTTGCAGAGGAACTACAGGTACCAGCGGGTCCGTAATGCCCTGCATGTTGGTACTTGTGGTTCTCCAAGTACCAGCATGCGGGGGAGGCTTGCTGGGCCCTGCAGTTCCACAGCAAAAGACAATATTGTAAACTAATTAAAACACACTACACCTACACTATCAACCCGCCACCCACGGCCTAGTGGGCTTTCAGCCTAGGTTAGGGGTGCCCTGGAGAGGGGGACCCCTTTATTGGGGGGGATCCAAGGACTGGCTGTGAAAAGTCCGGGGCTGGTTCTGTTTTAGGGGGGGACCCCACGTCATTTTTAAAAAAAAATTAACTCTTTCCAAGCTTGTTACAATAAGATAAATGCAGGCATCTCACTGATGTCTGCATGTATCTGTGTGAAAACGCACTGCTCATGCTGAAAGTGAAAGCATGAAGCAGTTCTTTTCAGTCAGGGATTTTCACTTTGTTTTGAAGTGAAATTTGCTGTTTGATTTGGACATGAACATGCCAAATCGAACAGCAAATCCCTTCTCAACTTTAAACAAGATCGAATTTGATTTGAAAATTGAAAGCAAAATCCATTCTTAGTAAATTTGAGATTTACTGAGGGATTTTTCTGTTCGAGTACAATTCGATCTCAGGAGATTTCAGTGATTCATAAAAATGAATCACAAATGGAACTTTAGTAAATTTACCCTCAGGTGGTCTCATCCTTCAAGCTTCTGTGACTTTTTTTCTAACCTTATGGAACTTTGGCCCTGATTCAGAGTCGCTCGTTAACAGCAGTACGCTCGTTGCGTTCCGATGTTGACTAACCGCGCATGCGTCGGTGTTACACTGCGCATGTGCGTACGGCAGATTGCGAGCTTATTTTGTCTCGTTTGTCATATAGCGTACAGGAAGTGACATGTCAAATGTGATTGACAGAACAGGGCGTTTTTGGGTGTTGACGGGGGAGGAGATGGAAAAACCCAGGCGTGGCGAGGCGTTTTTGGGGCGTACATACATTAACAAATGCGAACGTCAAATGTGTTCGTACCAACTCATACGTCACTAGATGATCCTCTTTCCCTTCAAAATGCTCGCACAGCTTAGGGGCTGGATAACTCGACCACAGTGGCGATGGCCTTCTCCTCCGTCCCGCCACTCCACGATGTAGCATCGATTAATCACGGCTTGTCAGAAAGTCAATTAGTGTTGGATTGAAAACCGGCTTGGTATGTGTTTGGAAAGCAGTTTTTTGGGATAGCACAAAACCGAACGCAGGTGGAAATCATAGCTGCTAATGTCTGGATTACACAATCAATTAGCGTACATTTGTGGGGGTGTATTTTGGCCGCAATGTGTTCTTTTTGGACTATTGTAACAATAATGTCATCATGTTTAGGTTTGGTGCCTCATTTTGTGTTTGCAAGGTGATTTTTCCTCCTTAGGTAATGTTTTAAACGTTCCTTACCGAGCCCTTTTTTTCCAATGTGTCATTTTTTAGGTTGAACGTTGTTGGCTTGTGGGCCCGGATTAAATGTAACCCATTTTTACAATAATGTCAGAATACAAAGTCGTACATTTGATGTAAATTTATTGGTATCCCCAAAAAAATGAATGCACATATTTAACACAAACATTTTTGGCAGTGTTCATTCCACAATATTTATTAATTGTGCAAACAATAAATTGTTGTTAAACGTAAATGCAAAAATTAAAAACAATTCACAAGAAAGGAGAGGGAAGTTTTGGCCAGAAAGGAATATGAGGCAAGCACAGAAGGAGTGTGGGAAAAGTAGCCAATGCTGTCACCGTTTTTTCGGCCGTTTGGCTGGGGGAGGGAGGGCGCCAGACTGGGTCCGGGATGTCATCGGGCTGGCCTGTCCAGAGGCAGATGTTGTGGCCTCTGGACTAGGCCCAGGGCTAGGCACATTTGGAGGATTGGCTGATGTTGTGCCAGAGGTGGAGGATCCTGATGTTCCGGCAGGAAGGGAGGTCGGCTCCACCATGTGCTGGCGAACGAGCTGCTCCAGGGCATTGGCGATGCGGATGTTGGCCCTGGTATTTTCCGCCAGGGCCTGACCAATGGTCACGTTGGCCGCAGCATTTTGCTCCAGGGCCTCAGCCACCCGTACCAGACTGGCGTCCATCCTCTGCAGAATCTCTGTATGGAAATTCGATTTAAAATTGAGTTCTGTGAGGAGGGACACTGCCTGCGAGGGGGATTGCCCAGGACTGGCTTCTGCAGGGTCCTCAGCCGGATGTACTGGTTCATCCCCTGCAGAGCCTGCAGAAATTCTGCGGCCAAGGCTCCCCTCTGGAGCAGACTCATCCGCCTGTGTCTCTGTTGGAAAAATGAGAAAAGACTCACATTAGAATCTACATATTGGCACACTAACATTTCAGAGTTGGTGACATCACAATATTTACCTGGGACAACATGAGGAGCCGCAAAGTCTGGCATGTCCGTATCCATGTTGGACACGCCAAACACCTCCACAGCCTGCACACACCCCTGTGCCAGCTCTTCTAAATCAGTCAACTCCAATGACACAGGGGTGGGACCTCCACCTGTACCCCTTGCATGCCTAGCCCTGTCCGCCATTTTTTGTTTCAGGCGATATTTGAAGTCGCCCCATCTGTGGGTGAAAAAGGAACCATTATTTTTTATTTTATTTTGGTTTTGGTTTTAGGGTGGTCAAGTGTTTACTTACCGCCGTTTGACATCCCGGGCTAGACGGACATAATTACCCACCCTATTGACCTCAACGGCTACCTCTTCCCACATTCTCCACTTCTGGCTTGAACTCATATTCCTGTCTGCCTGTGGCAGGATGTCCACACACTTCTGAATCAAAACCTCCATCTCCTTTCTTGTGAATTGTGGCTGCCTTTTCTTTTTGGCAGCTTTGCCCGGAATACTGGGCCCAGCAGCCTCTTCCATGTCATCCTCCTCACCTATTTGGGTAAGTTTGGAAAATTCTCAACTTCACAACTTGCACAATATTATGTTTCTAATTAATCATTGAGTCAAAATGCCTGAAATACTTACCGCCAGACTGTTATCCATTGTTTCCCTGGTCTGTAGCCATGTCTGAGCTCCAAACAAGAAATACACCAGATTTTTTTTTTGTCTCGTGATGTATTTATACATGCGTCCTTATTTTGCGGCCGCATCATTGATTGTGCGTTCCTATGTCCCTCCTTAATTTGTGCGGGAAACAAAACACTATTTATGGCTTGGGGCGTCTCGATTCGAGGTTGCGTTTTTTGAATGTTGGAGGTTACGTTGGTTGGAGTTGATTGTTGGCTGGTGTAGGAGTTTGCGTTTTTGGAAGTAGTTTTTTTGGATATATTCGTTTTTTGATTTCCGTTAGTTTTTTTTCGGTTGTAATTTTTTTGGTCGTTTCCAGTTTTGGTAAGTTTTGGGAAGTCTAACTTTGGGTAAATTTGTGTCTCCTTCTGTTTAAGAATTTTCTAATTTTTTTTTTCGTCATTTCATCTCTCTTAGGTTTTATTTTGGCTCTGCCCCAAAGACCTTTTGATCCGGATTCTTATATATTATCTCTTGGTAAGTTCATTTGTTAAATTGTTTTGTAAATGTTCTTGTTTGTCTTTACGCAACTTTGGTTGGCCTTACACATGTAACCTTTGTTTTTCCAAATCTGAAATCGGTGTTTATTTTTTGTTTATTTTAGCTGCGTTTTTTTAACTTGTATTTGCGAACTAATTAGCGCATTTTTTTTACTTTCAATTGTGACTTGTCTTTGCGAACTCATTAGCGCATTTTTATTACTTTCAATTGTGACTTGTCTTTGGGAACTAATTAGCGCATTTTTATTACTTTCAATTGTGACTTGTCTTTGCGAACTAATTAGCGCATTTTTATTACTTTCAATTGTGAGTTTTCTTGGCGCACTAATTTGCGCTTTGTGAAATGCTTATTCATCCTGTAAAATTGTTTGTGTTTCTCTGGAGCATTTGTTGCTTACATTTGGCCTCAATTTGGCGTAGTGTGCGCAATGTCGTTTTGCTCTTTGCCCAAATGTGTGTTTCTCCCCTTTTATGTTTGGTCTTGCTTAAAATTTGGAATCAGAAATGGCCAGCATAAAATGATGTATATTTATGTTGTGATTATTTCCAGTTTGTACATATCATGACAATACCCCGGCATGTAAGCATCAATGGATGGTATCTTCAAGCTAAGTGAATTATTTAATTTTTGGGGGGGTTAAAAAGCCTGACATTCAAATCTTGCCATTTCAGGTTGATCTGGGTCGGATTGTTCTGGCCATGCTCCCGGAAGCCGACCAACCTCAATCTCGTCCCAGGCGTAGGCATCGTAGGCGTGCAAGGCCCCAGATATTTCGAACACGTGTCACCCTTTTTGGAATGCCCGATGATGAGGTTTTAAGAAGCTACCGTCTTCCTCTCAAAATCATCATAGACACTCTCTCATTAATAGAGAGTGATCTTGAGCGGCAAATTGACAGTCCTACAGCAATACCACCACTTACGCAATTTATGGCGGTGTTACATTTCAGTGCCTCATGATCGTTTCAAACAACGGTGGGAATAGTGGCGGGCATATCACAATCCTCCTTTTCCCGGATCCTGAGGACAGTGATGGAGGCACTTTTCAAGCACCTCCATCATTTTATTAAAATGCCTTTGGATATGGGTGCCCTTAGTGTGGCCAAGGCCAATTTTTACCAAATAGCTGGCTTCCCACACATCATAGGGGTTGTGGATGGTACTCACATACCACTTCAGTCTCCAGCACGGCTGGAGGCAATATTTAGAAACCGGAAACACTATCACTCCCTCAATGTAATGGTGGTATGTGATGCCTCCCTCCAGATCCTGTCCCTGAATGCAAAATTACCAGGAAGTGCACATGACTCCTTCGTCATCCGGCAATCAGGGATATGGCACAAATTAACCAACCTACAAGCTGGTAATGCGTGGCTTCTGGGTAAGTGGAGACCTTTAGTACATAACAATGTTAAGCTTCATAC
Organism: Taudactylus pleione; assembly: GCA_031769625.1. Classification (NCBI taxonomy): domain Eukaryota; kingdom Metazoa; phylum Chordata; class Amphibia; order Anura; family Myobatrachidae; genus Taudactylus; species Taudactylus pleione. The sequence goes on from JAUIMM010000094.1 coordinate 15,389,382, forward strand.
AGAGTGATCCTGATGTTGTCTATTCTTTTTCACAGGAGACAGTGGCTACCCTTGCACGCCCTGGCTGCTCACTCCTTATTTGGCTCCCACACCAGGGCCACAAAGTGAGTATAATTCCGCACTTACAGCCACCAGGCAAGTGGTGGAGCGCTGTATCGGCCTTTTAAAAGGCCGATTCAGATGCCTCCACCGCTCTGGTGGCGAGCTCATGTATTTGCCGGATATGGTTTCAAAAATTGTGGTCCTGTGTGGGATATTTCACAACATCGCCATAAGGAGTGGTGTCCCAATGCAGCCAGAGGATGCCTTACCTGAGGATGACCCCCCCGAGGTTGGTCGGAGGTCAGTATGTGGGGGGGCCATACGCGATGATGTGGTGTCCAGATTTTTTAGGTAATTATTGACAAAACAACAGTGTTTATACCTAATGTGGTAGGGTTGGTTTGAGAACATCTAATTATTTTTTTTTAATTTCTCCATCTTCTGTTTTATCACATAATCTTTGGCACTCCAATGATGACTACTTCCTGCTACCCTTAAAAAACCTGTATGTGGACATTTTGGGTATATATTATGGAACCCATATTGCAACGCCATATTTGTGGAATCATGTTGGCATGGTCCTTCGTCAACCAGTTCTTGATTTGTTGTTTTTTTATTTGGTTTTGTTGGTATGTGTTGTATTTGTGATTATCACTGTGTGTTTTGTTTGTGAGTGACCACTTTGATTTTTCAGTTATGTTGTGAATAAATGTTTGGAGAGTGAAATTTTGTACCTTTTTTGGAACGTTACAAGCAAGTGTAACCAGGTTCACACACGTTACATTTGACTAAGGGGTAATCCAGTACTGACGCCAGTTGAGCTAAAATGTAATATGTTTTCAGGGTCCAAACCAACACCCAAAGGAATCCTGTACAATCATTTGGCTTCGTAAAATTGGCCTAAGCAGCTTGCACCCCAACTAGGAACCTGTAAAATGTAGTAATATCTAATTGTGACTACACCAAAAAAGGGAAATGAGATTGTTACTGTTAGGTGTTTCTTGTGGCTGTTTTACATAAAAATACAACACACAATGTAAGTGACAAAAATTGCTAATCCTTGCAGGAACAGTCTACTTATGTCAGGGTAAACAATCTCTGATTTTGAAAAAACGAATGAGCCAGAACGTTACTTAGAAAATAACACTTTATTTATAAATGGGCAAAAAACAAAAAAAACTAGTCCCTAAGGAGGACCGACATATGGTCAAGGACCACCAGCAGACCGATGATATTGTGGCGCATCCGGCCAACACAGGCGGCTAATTCTGCCCGACGCCTCTGTTCCTCTGTGGGTGAGAAAAGTGTGGGGATTAATACAACAATAATGAAACCACATTAAAAAACAAGCCCCCCCCCAAAAAAAAACAAAAAACTAACCATAATTACACCATTAAAACACATCAACCAAAAATGGTGTAGGCCAAAAATACAAGGCCAATGTACAAATTCCGACAGGTGTGATATGTGTATGTTGAAATCAGCAGTAACAGGTAAAGGCAATCTGCAAAATCCCCAAAAGTCTAGCAAAACCCCCCAAAAAAAGGAACGACACATGATTACATACAAACAGTTTGTGTAGAAAAAAAACCCAAAGAAAAACATACCGGAAGATAAAACGGCAGCTCCGGAAGGCCCACCCTCGTCCTCCTCGGAGGTGCCTCCATTCCCCAACGATCGGGGCGGGGTAATTACCGATTCCGGGGAGGGGGTAATTCGAAGAGGGGTGGTTGGTGGAGAGGGGGATTTGGGACGGAGGGGAAGGAGCCCCGAAATTTCAGCCAGAGGGTCTTGGAATGCTGGGGAGGAGTGGGGAATAAGGGAATTTGTGGTTGTGGAGTGTTGGCTGGGGGTTGGGGAGAGTGGCCGTGAGCGCCGTCTGGCCTGACGAGGACGGCGTAGTCTTCGCTGGGCCCCTAAAAGATGTGAAACAAATTGGGGTTAGTTTCAACACAAATCCGCGAAAAACACCATTTTCTAATCCCCCCCCCAAAAAAAGTGCCATGCAGATATGAGTACAATGAATAAATATGAACTACATTGAAAACATGGCCATGCAGATATGAGTACAATTAATAAATATGAACTACATGGAAAACATGGCCATGCAGATATGAGTACAATGAATAAATATGAACTACATGGAAAACATGGCCATGCAGATATGAGTACAATGAATAAATATGAACTACATGGAAAACATGGCCATGCAGATATGAGTACAATGAATAAATAGGAAATACAGGGAAAACATGGCCATGCAGATATGAGTACAATGAATAAATATGAACTACATGGAAAACATGGCCATGCAGATATGAGTACAATGAATAAATAGGAAATACAGGGAAAACATGCACACGCAGATATGAGTACAATGAATAAATATGAACTACAGGGAAAACATGCACACGCAGTTAGGGCCACAAAGACAAACTTGAAAACCACAGTCCATAAAACTTACTTTCGGCGATCTGCATGCGAAAGCATGCCAGCAAGCGGGGCGTCCGCCGTTGCAGGTCCGACCACCTGCGCTCCAGCTGCCCGATCTGGCGGCGTGAGCCAAAGGAGCACAGGCGGGCCGTACCTCCGCATATGCGGAACGCTTTTCGCGGTTGGTGATGGGTGGAGGCTGGCTGGTGATCCGCCTATCCATCACCTCCGTTAGCAACAGCAGCTCGCGCCTGGTGAATGCGGAGGCTCTCATGATGTCAATGGTGTATTTGTGAAAATTCATTTTTAATAAAGTGCCCAAAAAATTTTTGATTGGCAAATGTATTTGGGTAATTAACAGGACCAATTCTATTGGTTAGTGTATGAGTCATGTGTTCGACAGGGCCAGAAATCCCTTGAGACTTATGATAGGCTTGATGCAGTGACATGCGTAAGCAAATTTAAATAAAGAAATGAACTCCGGGAAATATGCGGGTAGAAAAACAAATAGAACAATTGTTTAATTGGGGCTAACATGTATTTTGACAATTAAAAGCGAATGTTTAAGACGTACGTATTCTGCGGGTAAACACAAACACGGACATGAATAAAGTTTATTGCATTGTGTTAAAAAAAAAAAAAAAAAAACAATTAAGCTAATTGATATATTGATTGGCATGATACGATTGAGGGAGGTAGGCAGAATAAACGAGCAGTCAATCGAAATCTGACAGTCCAACTTCCGGGTAGTACTTGTGCGTGCGTTCCCTTCAAGCCACTTCGGGGATGTACGCTCGCTATTTGGCACGCTCGTTAGTTAGAGGAGGGGTCGCTTGAGTTTGGGGAGGATGTTTGGCTGCGAGCGAAAATACGAGCGAGTGCTTGAATTTAAATTTTTTTTTACGTACGCCGAACGTACGAATGCCCACTTGCGTCCGGGTCTGAATGAGGGCCTTTGTATGTTTATGTGAATCTGCCAGCAGTTGTGTGACAGTACTTTCAAATTTCGCAACAATTTTAAATATCCTCAGGAGGTCAAGACCTTCTAATTTCTCTTAATTTCCACATCCTTAATAAACAGGGCAAGTCACTTCAACTAAGGAGCCAATAAACTTTAAACAGCCCTGCAGCGGCCCATTACTGACCAAGACACAGCTGTCAGGAACAGTCTTTTCAAAAGACTGTGGGCCTGATTCATTACGGATCGCAACTGCGAATGCAATAGCGATTACACACACAGTCTGACTGCGATAGTATGCTAATCCTCTGCGATCGCTATGCTGTTGTAGCAGAACAAAAGAACATCCACTTTACATTTCATAATCCTTAGCAAGACTGCGAAACCAGTAACTTCGAGTACCATCGCAGCCTCGCGCACACTTGCACAAGGTCAAATCTTACTTATAAATTTCTAACCTCGTCGTACGCTGTGAGTACACAATTTGCGTACGGCATCGCAGTGGATAATTTATGCCCGTGCAGCGGCGTTCAAATGCACTGGCACCAGAGGAGTAGCATGGATGCATGGTCCCGGAGAAACTGCATGTCATAGCAGGGGGGGGGGGGGCTGTACTGAACTGTGCCAGTGGTGTATGGCCAGCCTGCGGGGGAATACTGAAGTGGAGAAAAAAAAGCAAACAGTGGCAGTATCACGCTGGGCGTTGAGGTCCAATTGGGGGAGTAGAATGCTTCGGTAATGCATTAAGTGGTAGCTGCTTTGTCACTGCTTTATGTATAGCACCTAGGATCTGACTTTTATCTCCTTTGAATCATTGTTATTAGTCAATAGAGGAGTTTGTATTATATATTCTGATCATTTAACATAAATTGACAGAGCACATGTGCAAGAGTGAGATTCCACAGGGTGCACAGCTTATTACTGCAATTACTGGCCCAAACAGATTTCACTGGAGTGGGAACACTATGGGAAGCTCCAGTCTCAGCTATGCTCCTACTTCGCAAATATACATTGCACCTATGTTATGTGAGTACTACTAATCATGTTCTGTCTAGCACCATTATTTCAGGTCTCTTAATATTTTTTGCAAGATGGTCTCTTAATAATTTTTGAAAGACCTTTCAAATAACACTTTGTGGTCATGCCTGGGAACACCTTATTAATTTAAATAGCAAAGTAGTGACCTTTTTTGTTTAGGATTTTTCTCAGATGTGTCACTTTTAAGTCCACTGAAGCACAATGAATGAACGAGGAGAGAAGGAGTCAGGGGATCAAAGAGGAGAGGGGAGAGGAAAGTGCCGATCAGAGAGGAGGGCTGACAGAAGCCAATAAGAAAGGAGAGGGGAAGGGCAAAGCCAATCAGAGAGGGCCAGTGACAGAAGCCAATAAGAAAAGGAGAGGGGTGGTGACAGAAGCCAAGAAGAAAGGAGAGGGGAGTGACAAAGTCGATCAGAGAAGGGTGGTGACAGAGCCAATAAGAAAGGAGAGGACACGGGAGCCGATCACAGGGTAGATAGGGGAGGGAATTAAAGAGGTGAGAAGTGAATGTAATCAATCTGACAGGAAAGGGGAGGTGACAGAAGATGATCACAGAGGAGGGAGGGCCGGCAATCTGGGCAGCTTGAGGGAGCATGAAATGTAAAAGCAAACCTCAGATCCGTCACTTATTTAGGATATAGAGCAAACAAACCCAGAACCCTGGATGGTGCCCTCTGTCCATTTTGGCGCCTGGAGCTCATGCTCCACTGGAACCACCCTCGTTACACCCGTGACTGGTACGCCTGCGTTTCGCTGACCCCCCACCGTCACCACCCCCAAATGGTGCTTTCTGACAACACTCTGCGATGGGTCTGCGTAGCCACTGCGATCGCAATGGAGTGTTAGCGCACTGCAATGCATGTGCAGAACACACCAATCGGCTGATTGCGTGCGTAATCGCAGTTACGATCGGTAGTGAATCAGGCCCTCTCTCAGCACAAGTTCACATTTCATATACAGGTACTGCTTTCTGAGGATGGACTTTGAATAAAGAAGTACCATAACTATCAAGATAGTTTCTATTGGTGGCCAGAACCTTCATAATCTGCAGCAGGTTTGAATTCATTGATTTCCTTATCCAGTACTCAAAATTCATTGCTATTACTCAAAACTCAAGCTATATTCAACACTCATTTAGGCATTGAGAATTCAAAGTAACTTTCTGAGGATTTGTCAGTTACTTTCCAAGAAGTCTCCTCCTTGGCCAAGGTTACAGTAACATTGTTAACCTTGTGTTCTTCTGAGATATTCCATTTACCCACAACTCTTGGCTTTTTTTCCGCTTCTTTGTCTTTATTCATAAGTTGACAAGGCTCTTTTTTAGAGTGGGAGCTTTCAGTCCTGGTAAAGCGAGACCTATGTAAATCCATTTCCTCACAAACAAATTCAGCTGTATTATAAGTATCTGCTTGGTTGCATAAATGTGTTATTTTATGTACATGAGCACAACTCTTCACGGGAAGCAGTCGGGAAGCCGGCGGTCGGCTTCCTGACTGCTTAATCCCGGCAAGATACAAATGACAGGCGTCAAAATCTCTTCGCCTGTCATTAGACCTACGCTGGGAGCCTGACACTCGGCTTACCGATTGAAGGTGAGCCGGTCGCCGGGAGCGGACAGCCATGGGGGGGAAAGGGTTAGGTTAGGGGCTCCCGGGGGGACTTAGGGTTAGGCACCCCCTGGGAGTTTAGGGTTAGGCTAGGGGAAGGGAGGTTAGGGTTAGGCACCCCCCCTCTTGGGAGACATAGGGTTAGGCTGCGGGGAAAGGGGGGTTAGGGTTAGGTACTTAGAGGGGGGTTAGGGTTAGGCACTTGGGGGGAGGTTAGGGTTAGGCACCCCTAAAGGAGGGTTAGGGGGGGTGTCGAAGTAAAATAATTGGTTATGATTGTTTCTAATTATCTGACGATCTAGTCGTTTATGGGCTGATAAAGAGTAAAATCAGACGGTACTCTGCGTCGGAAGCAAGCCGATGCACACAAATGCGTATATATCATTCAAGGTTTAGCCAAGTGTGTGAGAAGCAGGAGTATGTCTGTGACAAGTAATTAAAAATACACAAAGATACTGTGAGTGTTTGCATATATATTGAGAAGCTCCGCATACAGTATGTCATTTGAAATGTAACACAGAAACTGATATGCTCAATTGAAGTGTTCTGAATGTAGAGTTAGAAACAATTGTCAGAAGTTTGACTATCGTTAGCAATTGTATGCCTTGTGTCAAGTGCTGATGTGGTTAAGAACTGACAATTGTATTCTAAATAAGCATAGGAAAGCCTTTGTTAAAGTTATCAGACTTCTTTCCAAGGCTTGCTTCACCTGTGAGCAGGGCAAACTTCATTTTATATGACCTTTTGTAATTAGATTCATACAGATATAATATAAAAGAATACCAGTTACTGGATAAAGCTATATATATATATATATATATATATATATATATTAATATATATATATATCATTTTAATCCATGACACAAACACTAATACACATTTGCACATACATGCATACACATAGACAATCGCATGTGTATCCACAATGCGAACACATAGACACTCTTATACATATGCACATACACACGAACATACCCTGTAACTATTTTAATATGAAGATGCACAACACACATTAGCGTATGTAAGATAAAATGCACAAACACACAGGTCATAATCACTATTACTTATGCAAGCACATATAGAAAAGGTTTTGTTAGACAATCATTATGGTATAAAGTGTGCATATATGATATTTAAGGTATACAACATGGTAGACATGGCATGTTTGGTACTACACTGACACCCTGTTTATTTCCAGATATTCAAATCTATCAGCGAGGGAGTCGCATCTTGTGTTCGATGGTTATGGATTATAGGAAATTATTGGTTAGAATGTATACTCTGTATGTAGTGTCTTAAACCAGTTAAAGAAAGACAATGTAATCTCAAGACATTGTTGGAGAATTGGGACATACCCCTAGTAACAACATAAGAACTGTCATATGAACTAAAGCGTACTACAAAGATCAAGAGCAAGAACCAATGGAATTATGTTTGTCTGTCTACATTGTTGTTATCATGATCTGTAGGGTATATAACCTTCCCACCGGTCCCAGTCAGTAGCCATTCTCTTGAATGACCGCAGACCTCAGTATTGACGACTGTATACTGGGACCGGTGCGCATGCGTATGTATCAAGCTGTACCTTTTGTATTCACTTGCTTCTTTGCGCTAATTGTTTAGATCAAAGTGCGTATTATCGTTTATATGAATAATATAACTTTTGTGCTTTTGAAACTCAGTTGGGCTCGATGGCAATTATTTCTTTTGCGACTTGCAGCGCTAAAAGCGACTAGCGATTAAAGGGGTATGCATAGGGGCATTAGGTTAGTTTATACCTACCCTAAGGATGATCAGGATTTCCTCCTCTGTCGGGCTGCCGCTGTCGGGATTAGATTCCTTCTTCACAAGACACGTTCCTGATTTTAACTACTGACTTGGTAATATTCATGTCATTCACATGGAAAAATTAGATTGTTATCTGGGAAGCCAGAGATATTTTTGGAGTCTTCTGTATGTCTTGCATCTTTGCCTCAAGGGACAACAGATCACCATTTGTATTTTTCAACTCCATATCACAAACTTAGGTACAGCTTTATCATTGGAAACAGTAACTCTCTGGTAGGACTGCACACCTTATATATATATATATATATATATATATATACATATATATATATATATATATATACATATATATATATATATATATATATATGTAGCTGAAAGTCACTGCAAGGCATTTCATTTTCAGTAAAAAGTTATTTTGTGGAGTTTTGTAACTTTGACCCACCACTTGTAAATGGATCAATCATATCAACATGGCCAGAATCAAATTCCAGAGTGTAAGCCAGCTTCTTTTCCTTTTCTGATTTTCCTACTTCCAAATGACAGTTTTCCTAAGTTGCAGAGAGCTGTTCTTCTAGCTGATTAATTTTCCCCATTGCGCTTTCCAATTTTTTCTGAGTCTGCAGAATATCTCTCCATATCTTCAAGCTTAACAAGTCTCAACTTTTGCTCAGCTATTTTAAATTCTGCAACTTTTATTTTACACTCAAGCTCTTCGTTCTCTGGCACTCATTTCCACCTGGAGATTGTGCAACTGTTTCTGTGCACTTGATAGACATTTTGAAAGCTCTATCCTTGCAACTCTTCAAATACAGCACATACATGGCAAAGTTCTTTCTCCAAAACTTCACTTTGTTCTGCTGTTTCATGCAGCACTTCCTTTAGAAATATATTTCTTTCAGCAAGACACTCTGAAGTTGCTCTGGAAGTAGCCAAGTTGGACTGGAACGTCTGTACTTGCTCCTCTTGCTTGAAGACAAACACTCTCCATGCCTTTTCTATCCTTGTCTCTTTCCCACTGAGCGTGATTCTGCAGCATATGGAGATATTTATTTTCCCCAGGACATTCATGGGGCTTCTCTGTTAATTGAGCTATCTTTAATTTACACTCTGCAAGTTTTATTCGTGTGGACACAAGTAAAGAGTCTCTTTCTTTCAACACCAGAACTGCATCACTCTGATATCCTTTTACATATTCTTTTTTTTTTATAATTCATTATTTTAAATGGTCATTCAGAAATACAATTTAGCACAAAAAAAGAAAATAAAAGAAGGGTCACAAAAACCCAATACAGACCATATTTTGTAAACATTAATAAACAAAAAAAACTTCAAAAATATTTGGTAGAAAAGGGGGGTTAAACAGAGGGCAAGAGGGAGGGAAATAGGGGGGGAATTGGTATGAAATACCGCCGGCCGCATGGCCGGTGGTTTGATTCCCGGCAGCGGCAGCCCGACATCAGCAGAGATCCTGGCAGCGGAAGCCCGACAGCGCTGGAAATCCCAATCGTGGATAGGTAAGTATTGTCTAACCTAACCCCCCTAACCCTAACCCTCCTTAGGGGTGCCTAACCCTAACCTCCCCCCCAAGTGCCTAACCCTAATCCCCCCTCTAAGTGCCTAACCCTAAGCACCCCCTTCCCCGCTGCCTAAACCTAAGTCCCCCGGGGGGGTGCCTAACCCTGTCCACCCCTGGGGTGCCTAACCCTAACCCTCCCTCCCCCTAGCCTAACCCTAACCCTCCCGGGGAGGTGCCTAACCCTAAGTCCCCCCCGGGAGCCCTAAACCTAACCCTCCCCCCTGCGGCTGTCCGCTCGCGGCACCCGGCATCACTACGATGGAGATGCCAGGCGCCGGTCTCCCGGCGTCGGGGAAATGCCGGGCGTCTACATCTAGACGCCTGGCATTTCACCCTTGCTGGGATATGATAGTCGGGAAGTCGGGAGTAATTTGGATGCGAAGGTCGGTGCGCGGGTAGTATGCCCCATAAAGAAGTTAAATCTGGGAGAGTAATATAGGCAGATTCAATGTCCAACCATGAAGTAGAACCTGGGGGAGAGTATGAAGCAACAATATGGGAGAAGTGGGAGGTGAGATAATAAAGTTTAACATTAGGGAGACCTCTCCCACCTTTTACAACTGACCTTTCTAAAACTTTACTCGCAATTCTAGGGGGTCTGTGATTCCAAACAAAACGAACCAGGGCCTTTTGAATATTACTTAGAAAAACAGCAGTGACAGTTACGGGGAGAGTTTGAAAAAGGTAAAGCCATTTTGGTATAATATTCATTTTAACAGCTATGATCCTACCCAGCCACGAGATCATAAGACGATTCCAGGAATTTAAGTCGGCCTGCATTTTAGATAGGAGAGGTGAAAAATTGTCATGAAATAGAGTCATAGTGGGAAGTTAAGTAAATCCCCAAGTACTTGATCTTTTTGGGTTGCCACTTAAAATTAAAGTTAGTTTGAAGGTTTTCAGCATCTTGTGGGTAAACATTAGAGAAGCATGGCCTCTGATTTGGAGTAATTAATTTTATACCCAGAGACAATGCCAGGGCCGTAGCTAGGGTAGTGCGGCCGGTGCCATTGCACAGGGCACCACAGGTCAGGGGTCACTGTTTGGGCCTGTCAAATTTCTGTTTATTATCATTCTTGCTTGTAGCTTCCTCTTATTCATCTCCAGCATGTCCTGGCCTCTGCTATCTCTTCCCTGGCCCTTCCCCATGAAGCCATGGCCCTTTTTTGGGTGCATTATGTCCCTTTGAAAAATGAGGGGGGCGCCAGTGCTCTTTCAGGCACAGGGCGCCAAAAAGTCTAGTTACGGCTCTGGACAGTGCTATAGAACCGAAGAACAGAAAAAAGGTTGGGGAGAGAGATTGTCGGTTGGGTCAGGGATAGAAGGATATCATCCGCAAAAAAAGAGATCTTAGGTTCCAAAGTACCAACTTGAACCCCCGGAATATCAGGATGGGATCTAATATGGGAGGCCAGTGGTTCAATTATAAGGGCGAACACCAGGGGGGATAAAGGGCAGCCCTGCCTAGTACCATTGCTAATATTGGGCCTGAAGGAATACCATTAATCAGGACTGTAGTAGAGGGGGTAGAGTATAGTGCCAGGAGACCAGTGAGAAAGTCACCAGACATGCCATAGACTTCAAGAGCGGCTTTCATAAAGTCCCAGGAGATTCTATCAAATGTTTTTTCAGCATCTAGAGAGAGTAAAATAGTAGGGGATCTCCTGGAGTTCAAAATATGAATAAGATCAATAGCACGTCTGGTGTTGTCTCTCGCCTGGCGACCCGGTATAAATCCCACTTGGTCGTAGTGAATTAAGGAGGAGAGGAATGGGTTCAGGCGGTTCGCAAGGATTTTAGCAAATATTTTCAAATCCAAATTAAGGAGGGAGATAGGTCTGTAGCTAACACAGTTAAGTGGGTCTTTGCCTTCCTTGGGAATCACCACAATTCTGGCTTCCAGCATTTCAGAAGGGAAAGATCACCATGAAGAACCTTATTAAAGAGAGTGTGAAGATGGGGAACGAGCAAATCTGAATTTTTTTTATAATACGCTGCCGTAAATCCATCTGGACCTGGGGATTTTTCCATTTTTTTTTAGATTTTATAGTGTGTTCAATCTCCTCAACTGATATCTCGGAGTCTTTTACACATTCTTTCAACGTTTTCTCTTCCTGCTGAAGTACCACACTTGGTGCAGTTCAACAATGTGTTGCTCTTTCTCTGCAAGAAGCACGTCATCTTCATGCTCCCTTTTCAGCATAGACTCCTTCCACACTTCAGCTTCCTCTAGGAGTCTAGACATATTTGCCGGTTTGATCTCTGTCTCTTTAAGAGCTTTCATTTCCAACTATTTTTTCTTTCTCTGTCTAAATTATATTCTTAAAGAAGATAATTCACTTGGTAACTTTTCGACAATTTGCTCATGCAACAGTTCCTCTTCAGCAAACCTTTTATTCAAATTAAAAAGAGAGGAAACGAGGGGAGCTCAAATGAAAAAAACATATTTAATAAACACAGTAGTGTAACAAAAAATAAGTAAAAAATAAAATAAACAAATTGATAACAATGATTACAGCCAGGGGCTGGCTGGCAACTTTTAGCCTTGGGGGCAAATGCATGCAGGCGGCCCTGGCAGAGGAGTAGCGTGTAGCCAGGGTGCCCGAAGAACGTGCGTGCTACAGCGCCGCCCCCCTCAAGTGTTTCAGGGAGGAGGCGGGTCCATATGGGATTAATGTAAGTTAAAAATAAAGATTAGGGGCAGCCCCCTGTCGTAGTGCCTCCGTGTGCCACAGGAGAGAACACCCTTATGCAGGCCTCTAGTAGTGCCCCCAGTAGTGATCCCCCCTATGCAGTGCCCCTAGTAGTAAGCCCCTTATATAGTGCCCCCAGTAGTGGTCCCCCTTGTGCAGTGCCCCTTGTGCCCCCAGTAGTAAGCCCCTTATATAGTGCCCCCAATAGTGGTAACCCTTATGCAATGCCCCTTAAATAGTGGCCCCAGTTGTAGTCTCCCCCCTATGCAGTACCCCAGTATTGCCCTTTATATAGAGCCCCCAGCAGTGGTCCCTCGATGCAGTGCCCCCAGTGGTAGTCCCCTCCCCTATGTAGTGCCCCTAGTAGTAGTCCCCTCCCCCCTATCCAGTGCCCCTAGTAGTAGTCCCCTCCCCTTGTAGTGCCCCTAGTAGTAGTCCCCCCCTTGTAGTGCCCCCAGTAGTAGTAGTACCCACTTGTAGTGCCCCCAGTAGCAGTAGTACCCACTTGTAGTGCCCCCAGTAGTAGTAGTCCCCCCCTTGTAGTGCCCCCAGTAGTAGTAGTCCCCCCTTCTAGTGCCCCCAGTAGTAGTAGTCCCCCCCTTGTAGTGCCCACAGTAGTAGTCCCCCCCTTGTAGTGCCCCCAGTAGTAGTAGTCCCCCCCTTTATAGTGCCCCCAGTAGTAGTAGCCCCCCTTGTAGTGCCCCCAGTAGTAGCCCCCCTTGTAGTGCCCCCAGTAGTAGTAGTCCCCCCTTGTAGTTCCCCCAGTAGTAGATCTCCCCCCCTTGTAGTGCCCCCAGTAGTAGTAGTCCTCCCCCCTTGTAGTGCACCCAGTAGTAATCCACCCCCCTGGTAGTGCCCCCAGTAGTAATCCCCCCCTGGTAGTGCCCCCATAGTAATCCCCCCCCCAGTAGAGAGAGACTTAATAAAAAAATAAAAAAACACTTACCTGAAACTCCCGCTCCTGGTCCCGACGCTTCTACCGGCTCCTCCGGCCGCTTTGCATTATGGGAGAGACGTCGTCATGACGACGTCTCTCCCATTATCCACTGCGAAAGCCGGAAGATGGCTCCCGCAGTGGGAGCAGCAGCAGCCGATGAGAGTCTGACAACCTCTCAGCGGCTGCTGATTACAGCAAACACACAGCTGCCGGCTCCGGCGGCTGTGTGTTTGTGCTGTGTAGCGCTGACCGAACTCCGTCCGGTCAGCGCTACACACGCGGTGCAGTCTGTATCACAGTGACACAGACTGCCCGTGGCCCGCATGACGCTGCGGCCCGGGGGGCACATGGCACCCTGCCCCCCGGCCCAGCCCGCCACTGATTACAGCACTCACAAATACAAATCTACAGCTTCCTGGGATGAAGAGAAGATATCACGGTCCTCTATTTACCAAGTTCCAAAAAAATGTAATTCCCTTGGGTTGGCGCTCTTTATGTCTTTATATTTTACCTCAGAGAAAATAATGAGACTAAAAATAACTAAAAATATAAAAGATAAAATAATTAAAAACTATTTATGAGAGTAGAACATGCAAATATATATATAAAAAAAGTATCTTATTTGGATATTAATGCCAGCTGACAACAAAGTTCCAATGTGAAAAAAAAGTCCTTATATGAAAAAAATGGATTTCAAACCATATAGAATTTTCCCAAAATCAGAAACAATATAGCTGCTCATAAATAAGTGAAATTGCAAAGTACTTGAATAACCAATAAATTATCTGATGAAAAACCATTAATCTATGGCTGAGAAACGCGTTATCAACTGACTGATTTATCAATGATTGTGTACAAAGACATTTTTGCTTCTACACGCAGCTGATCCCTATAGTCCCCGCAATCTAGCTAGCATTGGCTAGCACACTGCACTACAGACCACACAGTCAGCAGCTCCACTGGCACCAGCAACTCCACAGCTCCGTGTTTGAGACTGTCACACAAACCGCATGGTCTGTGGCTTCACTGACACTTGTAATTCCATAGCCCCGTGTCTGGAACTATTAACATCACTTTCATCAACCACACACAGACAATATGGTCTGTCAGCACTCTTGGATTTGAATATTCCTTCACAGAGAATGAAAGCAACAGCCTAATTACTATTGGACAACTGTCGCGACTTGTTACCATCACGCTGTATCCTCAGGCTGCAGGGTCTGATAACCTTGACAACGTGGTCACCGAAATGGGGATGGCACCCGCAGTTGCTGGGAGACAAAGACGCCGGACGGCCGCGGGTGCTACTGGCTTTGCCGCACAGACGTGCAGTGTTCCAGCTGTCAGTTGTCTATCAGTTTGTGCACCCGCAGCTCATTGGTGGAGGATCTTTTATTAGTCTGTCTGTACCGGCGCCACATCTCCAGTGGTCATTTACACCTCGTTTGTGAATACTGGTTCCTGTCAGTCTGTCTGTGTCTCTGTCTGCCGGTATCCTGCCAGTTTGTGTCTTGGACTGCCCTGTCTGGTTTCCTGACCATCTTTGTGGTGTTGTATCCAGTCTCAGTCTACGGCCTCGCCGCATCCATGGCATTCACCTTTTGGTGGTGAGTACCTCCTCTTACAGCCATCTGCGCCTGTCGCTCACTGTATCTTTCTCTGCAGAGCTGCCTGTGGCATAGCTACCTTCTCCACCTAAGTGGTAACTCGGCACCAGTGCCACACCTTGGCCCTCAAGGCCACACCTTGGCATGAGTGCCGTACTTCGGCCATCAAGGCTGCATCTCGACATCAGTGCCGAACCTCGGCCCTCAAGGCCGCATCGTGTTTCCAAAGCCGCTCTTTGTCCCTTAAGGCCGCGTCTTGACCCTCAAAGTCGCAACTTGCCACTGCGTCTCAGCTCCATTAGCCATATCTCCTCCCTTAACCATCACCAGCTGTATACATCCTCTGCTCAGCATGGTTGCTGTGTAAGCCCCTACTGATCCGAGTTTTAAGACCAGACGCAAACCTAAGTACCATTGAGCGTATCCAGGAAACAGCGGGTGTCTGTTATTGGCAGAAGACCTCGCCAGTCGACTCTAGGGGTCTTACACGGTGGTACCTAGCTAATCATTTTATATTGTCTTTTATGAAGTGTCAATTATTCTCAGTTGCTTTGGATCACCATACTTACAGAAATAAACAGTGTGTACAGGACCGCTGTACACACTGCTACAGGTTGCTGTATATCATTAACACTGGCTCCATGAATACAGCCAGAAACATAGGAGGTTCTGCACCATCTAAAAGAAATACCAGCTAACTACCAGGTACTCTTATTATGTATACTGGAGTCCATTTAATACTTCCAAACATAATTAAGTACAGGCTTTCCAGTCATATTTCAAAGGATTGTTACAGCTCCCAC
Organism: Taudactylus pleione; assembly: GCA_031769625.1. Classification (NCBI taxonomy): domain Eukaryota; kingdom Metazoa; phylum Chordata; class Amphibia; order Anura; family Myobatrachidae; genus Taudactylus; species Taudactylus pleione. Next base: position 15,404,870 of record JAUIMM010000094.1, read on the forward strand.
ATTTTAAGTCAGACGTATTATATTATTGGTGATTAAGATACTTTGTGACTTCACTGACTCATGAGCATCTTTTTTGTTTCTGATTTTGGGAGTTACCTATGGTTTGAATTTTGTTCTTTTTATTTTATATAAGGACTTTTTTCAAATTGGGACTTTGTTATCAGCTGGCATTAATATCCAAATAAGAGAATTTTAATTGTTTTTTTTTAACATACAGTATGCGCATCCTGTATATTCTTCTACTCTGATATGTATTGTGTTTTTATTTATTTTATTTTTAACTTATTGTATGTGACACCACTGTGATTATTAAATTATTTTTTTCCATTTGCACTCCCCTCTTTTCACCTCGTCTATATACTGTACATATTGGGGGTTTAGCTTCCCATTCCTGGGTACGCCATCTGGATTTATTACCCTATCTGTTTAGTTTGAAGCACCTGGTACCATATATATATATATATATATATATATATATATATATATATATATATATATATATATACTTCACTGAAAGATGCAGCACTCCTGGCACGAAATAATCACAAATGCGTCAACGTAATAGACAACGTTTCAGTGCCTTTTTATTAATATTTGTGCCACTTTCATCAGGTCTGACCTGATGAAAGTGCCACAAATATTAATAAAAAGGCACTGAAACGTTGTCTATTACGTTGACGCATTTGTGATTATTTCGTGCCAGGAGTGCTGCATCTTTCGGTGAAGTATATTATTTATTTACTTGCGGGCACCCGGCCTATTCACGTTGTAAAGGGAGAGCCGGACCTCTGCATATGGTTTATATATATATATATATATATATATATATATTTTATATATATATATATATATATATTTTATTGTTATTTTTTTTCCTTTTTTATTTGTCATTTATCTGCTTCACAAGATACAAAAGTCTTTCATGCAAAACTTTTTTCATATGCTGACATGGGGCCTGATTCATTACCAATCACAACTACGGTTACGCACGCAGACGGCCAATTGCTGCATTCTGCGCATGCATCGCAATGCGCATACGAGAAGGGCTTACTGCAATCGCAAACACCACGCAGACCCATCGCAGAATGATTGATAGGTAGTGAGCGCTTGAGGGTGGTGACAGGAGGTGGGGTCAGCGAAATGCAGGCATGTTTGAACAGTGTTACAGGGGCGTGCATAATAGCCACTGCGATGGCATGCGCAGCTTGTGCATTTTCATTGCGTGCAGTGATTTTAGCAATTTCTAAGTAAGGTCAGACCTTGTGCAACTGTGCATAAGGCTACAATGGTACTTAATGTTACCGATGCTTTCGCTATTTTGCTAAATATTACGGATGTGAGTAAGGGGAAGTGGGTGTCCTTATGTTAAGTTGCGACGGCATTGCGATGCGATTGCAAACATTAGCATATTTTCACAGTAGACCTGCATGCATAATCGCAGCTGTGATCGCAGTAGCCTTCCGTAATGAATCAGGCCCCTAGTCTTTTCCTGGTAAGACCGGCACCAACACTGACCACACACCACACACAGTTTTACTCTGCTTTTAGATGTCCCTTTCTCTGGAACATCACTTTGCAACACAGCATCTTAAAAATAATTATCCCCCATCATATCACAGATGAGTACAAAAAAAACTATAGAATGGTCACAATGCATGGAGGAGTTTTCGCCGTAGGTAGCCAGTGAAGATTACTGCTGGCAATGCCCTGTAAAAGCCATTGCCGACTACAGGTCTTGTTAAATAAGCAGAAGACCTATCTCTAGCAAAAACAAACATTTTCACTGGATTTAGGGGCCAAGCACACCCTAGTGATAGCTGTGTCTTAAACAGAAGTCAAGGTTGCAACATTAAAGGAATTTTTTTTTTTTTTTTAAATCATATACCTGAGAAACAAGGTAAAAGGAGAGAGTTGTGATAAGTTGGGAATAGGTAAGGGTAGCTTACACCAAATGCATTGATACATCATTGGGCCAACATAGGGCCTGATTCAGACCCACTCGCGAGCGGCTGTCCGCTCGCAAGTGGGTCGATGTTATGGACTGAGCATGCGCACGACGGAGGGAGCTCCGTCGTGCGCATGCGCCAGACGCGACGAGCGAAGGAAAGTCCTTCGCTCGTTGTGTCCGATCAAAGGGGGCGTGCTGTCAATGTTGATTGACAGCACGCCCCCTTTGGTAGGCGTGCCGGGGGCGTGCCTCCCTGATGGGGGCGTTCCCACGGGAACGCCTCCCGTCAAAAGCCGGCCCACTGACATCACTAGTGATGTCAGTGGGAGTGATTTTGGCTCTGATAGAGCCAAAATCACTCCGGAGCTTGCGGTTGAAAACCTCAACCGCAGGCTCCGGCTCGCAATTTCGATGGTCGCGATGGTCACGACCATCGCGGCCATCAAAATGCACGCTCGTATAGCCTGTGGGTGGTGACCCACAGCTATACGAGCATCCAGGAGGACGCTCCATTTTCATGGAGCCCGGCCCTCATTCAGAGCGTGCGCTCTGCTCAGAGCGTACGGCTCTGAATGAGGGCCTTAGTCAGCTACAAAAATAACTGTATAGATAAACATAAATGTATATTCCACCGGTTATATATCAATGAAAATGCCTTTACCAAACTGTCAATGGATTTCATACTCATAAACAATATTAAAATCCACACATTATGCAACCAGTATACGATGCTGTGTTTTGCATTAATACTTGAATATTTCATTGCTTACTCTTACGTTTCTTATATTTAGACCACACCTTTATGAGATTGCTGATAGCTGCTGCTCCTCCTCCATGTTGGTAATGAACAGGGAGTATAATAATCTTTGAGAAAGTAAGTGCAGAACGTGTTGGTTATACTGGGAACTACAAGTGCCAACGAACTGGAGACAATTTTGTTCATACCATCTGCAAGCAGCACTTTCCGTTCTCCTAAGATAACTCCTGATTATACAGGAGGCTACTTGGACTTTATGCAGTCTCCCTCTATACCCTCAAGAAGGATGCATACATTGCTCTTGTGGAAGTGACTATTCAGCATAACCCACCATGTATAGCATATGTTTGGGAGCAATTGTGACTTTTAACTAGGTGACTTTGTGCTGTAAATTTAAGATACAAGTAAATTTGCTACCATTATGAAATTATTGAAACTCACAGTGACAAATTGGCACCAAATGTTCATGTACTATATTGTACTTTGGACCTCATTCAGAGCTGGGCGCTATTTGCGCTCACTCGGTCAGAAAAAAGGGGTGGCTATTCAAATGAACCGTTCACTCTTTGCGGTCTGTTCACGACTCTAGGTCTGAACGAGTGAACAAAACATGCGGTCATTTTTTGGAAAACTACGCCCCCTGGCCGCTCGCATCCTACGTCATGTCCGCTATTTATTAGATTAATCGAGTACATCGACCAGCGTATGAACTACTCGCTATTCTTGTGGTTGGTTTTTCCTACCGCAATCTTGCAAGCAGTTCTGACTATAAAATAACCCAGTGACGTGGTCAATGACGCTGCTGTATTAATTATGCACACCCTTAAAACGCCCGTTTTGACCGTTTGGCACGCCTGCGTTCGGATCTCCACTCCCCGTTTTCAAGCACCTTCCCCTGTTACCACCCACATACGCCTCCTCCTGTCACTCAAAATAGCAGGCATTCGCTATTTAGCGAACAAACGATTTTCGGCCGCACTGACTGGTTCGCGCATGCGTATTACGATCCGTATGCATGTGCAGTTGGGCAAACATCGCTCAGAACGAACGAGCGGCCGCTTACGAGAGGCTCTGAATCAGGCCCTTTGTTCCCAGATTTATTATTGAGTGCCTAGCTTTTCTATCTGAGGTTATTATCTACACACATTTCAAATAATATTCACCATTTAACATTTGAATGCTATGTGTCTGTATATAAAGTATTAAGTGTTATAGTTAAATGTTTTGTTTTTATTTTTTGGGATTTTTTTAAAGAAAAATTGTTTGTAGTGATTAAACTGCCTAATCTACTGCCAACCCTATAGGGAAACTCTGGGGTCATCATCAATCAAAGCTCAGGTCCATGTTCTGTTTTTTGTTTCAGGAAATATAATAATGTCACAACCCAGTTCCACACTCTCAGGGTGAGAGCAGAAGATGCTGCTTCCACTCCATACAAGCTAAGAAGTAAAGATACAGTAGGGGTTGGCGACTTACTGGCTGTCCCCTACTGCTCCCTACGGGAAGGGGCGGCGAGGGCAGCTCTGCGATCGGCATGGTGTGGCAAAGTGGGCAGAGCTGGGTGGTGTTGGTCCATTAGTGGACCCACCCCTGCTACACAATGCTGCGATTGCCTACATTGTGAAATGAGGGACATGATGATGCAATTCAGTATGAATCACATCATTGACCGCCCTCTTCACTCCAAGAGATTTGCTCACTCCTCCAGGCATACGAAAGTGCCACTCGAGATTCGGGAGCCTCTTGAAAATTCCAGGAGAGAAGTGTGGGTGTGTAGTTGCAAATTGTGACTACAATGGCCGGGGACCAGTTGCAAACATAAACACAGGATCGTAACTAGGGGTGTGCGTGTGGTGCCACTGTACAGAGTGCAGAGCCCTGTGGGCAGCACCGCCGCTCACCCACAGCCCCTGCATCTGGCTAGCAGGGTATCTGGTATGGCACCCTGCAGCCAGAATCTCTGCAGCAGTGCCTCCTTGAGCATCCTTGGGACGCTTTAAACATGCACTTTGCTGTCCTGACAGCCCCCCGGGGCATCCTAAGGATGCTTCGGGCATTGCTGTAATTCCCGGCGATTGTGGTCCTACTTCTCCATATGACGTCATGTGGAGGGTTTGTGGTTTGCACCAGGGACCCCTAGTTACGGCGCTGCAAAAACATATGGAGGGCTTTGAATTGGTGGTGCTCTGACCGTAGTGTAAGTGTAACATTGATGATGAATACGTGTGATTGGCAGTAAAAAAAAACATTTATGTAAAACCTCTAAAACTGCTGCAACAATGTTTAAAAAGAGCTTTTACATTGCATGTGCACACTGCGTATGAATTGAAGGTCTGTGCACAGCCCTGCGCAATGGATGATGACGCACCTGACTGTTGGGTCAACTCCCTCCTTATGGGGCAGTGTTTGGAATTTGTATTGTTGGTAAGAAAATTGTCGCTGAAAAATATTACTAAAATCTGATGAGATATATACAAAGGTAAGTGAGTAATAAAATCATGCGTAGATTTGCCCCCAAATTTAGAAACAGTTCTATAGCCCGTTTATTTTAATCTGATTTACTTTTTTTAAATCACATTTTCTTCTTTATTGAAGCATATCAATTACAAGCATAAGAAATATCAATTATAGTACAGGTACATGCAATGGAAATACAACATTATACATTTCTGGAATACATAACCAATATACATCAAAGTTAGTCGATCATAACATTCCAGATAAATGTTAAATAAAAAATAATAATTATGGTGAGAACCCGAATCCATGTCGTCTACTCTTACCCTGTCCATATCCGTGTTGATTTACATATTTATATTTATCTGTTATACTATCATTTTCTTTGTTCTCCATGTGAAAGGAAACAAGGTGGAGTTTTTCCATGGATTGAGCAAAGTTCCTGTCACGTGGATCTTGGCTGTAGCGAGGGTGGTGCAATGTCCTAAGGGTAGCACGGCCGCTGCCCTAGCCCATACCGGTGCCCAACTGATCATGTAGAATTGCAGGGCCGTGCACCACCCAGCGGTATCTGGATGACATCAACAGTAAAAAGGTCGACACCAAATTTGTATTTATTTTATAGGTTTAGGTTTTTCGGCACTTGGGGGAGGGATAGGGTTAGGCACCAGGGAGAATGTCAGGGTTAGGGTAGTGGTTCCCAAACTGTGTACCGTGGCACCCTGGGGTGCCTCAGGACACTGCACTTGCAGGGGTGCCTCAGGTTGGTGGTCCAGCACTAAATCATATTAGTTATGGTCAATGTAATGTAAATATGTAGACAAACAGAAGCTCAAACCTGTCCATTACCACATAACTGAACCTAAGGATGACAGGTAAGCAGTTTACTTCACTTTATTACTTACTAAATTTTTTTCTGAATTTCTCAATAGCAAAAGTTTGGCTTAGGGATGCCGTGAAAACAATGCTGTTACTCAAGGGCGCAGTGATTCAAAAAAGTTTGGGACCCTCTGCGTTAGGCACTAGGGGAAGGTTTAGGATTAGGCTTAACATGTAAAAAAAAAAGTGTTGACCATTTTTTGTGTCGACCATATGTGTGTCGACCATTTGTCCCTGTTGACTTTTTGTATCTGTCGACCTTTTGTCAGTCAACCATTTGATCCTGTTGACCTATTGCCTGTCAACCATTTGGTTTCAACTTATTCATTGTCAACCTAATACCTGTCGATCTCTTATACCACACCCAGGGGCGCCGAGAGAGGGGGGAGCAGGTACAGATTACCCGGGCCCGGACATGGCAGGGGGCCCGGGCTGCCTGCAGCAAACCACCGTTTTACGTTCTTTTTCTCCCTACCTACTTTTTTATTCTTATGCACTCCCCGGAGGTGGTAGTTCGTGTGGGGAAGGGGGGTGTTGGGGGGTCACCGGCCACACTGTCTTACTGCCACTAACTTGTTGCATTGCAGCCGCGCCGCTGCGGAGCGAAGGCTCAGTCTCACAGCAGGCACGGCCGGGCACCAGGCACCACTTCCAGGCTCCGGGGCGAGCGGTGGGCAGGACTGGGTGGGAGGGTCCGGGATTACAGAAAGGCAGTCTGGTTTCAATAAAGTTGCTGCTAATTGGGTGTCTCATGGTAGAGCTTATGTCCCTTTCATGCTAGGGACCTGGAAGCGACGTGAGGGCGGAAGTGCAGTTTCATGCACATTCAGACCACCTAAAGAAGAAAGTTGTCGCCACCTAAAGAAGAAAGTTGTCCCCTCGCGGGCTCGGTGGCTCGCTACGCTCGGCACATGGTTATATTCCCCCTCTATCCCCACTTGGATGGTAGGGAATGATGCTGGACATTGGCTGATGATATCAGGGTTCTCTCCGTGAAGGGGATTTAGACACTACTGTGCCCTCATGCTGATGAAATAGACACGCACCCAAAGAGGTGCAGCCTTGCTCCTAACATGCTGTGGCCACAGCCCCTCCAGTGGGGGCCCGGGAAGTGGCTGTACCGGGGCCAGGATTTCTCTTGGCAGCCCTGACCACACCCACCCAGCGTATTGGATAACACACCGCCTAACACAGTTGATGATGACACACCCAGATGCCGTGCCAGCTTACTTCCTCCTCCAGCTGTTTACACTTATGGATGGCGCACGAGATGTCTCACCCTAGAGAGTGAAGGAGCAGCAATGAGGAATTGCTCGGCCAGCCCAGTGAAGTGCAAATGAAAAACAGAATTAGAAGAACAGAGGAAGAAGATAGAAAAGAAAGGACCATGTAAATAAGAAATAAGTAATCGAAGGGTGATGTGGTGGAGGCACAAAATCAATAAATAGATATAAAGGGTGGAGAGAAAATGTCTACAAATTATTAATAAAATCATGGAGGAGGGTGGGGGAGAGAAAATCGCTTAATCAATAAAATGGTGTTAAATGAAGTAGGGGGAGATGTACAAAGAGGTGGTAAGTGCCAAATGTGCTATAAGCAGCATTATTAGACACATTGTATGGCGATGAAACATCAGATGTTATTGAAAAATATTATACCGGCCAGTATGTACACTAAGCTGCGGCGCCATCCGTGGCAGCCCCTGTGCACAAACGATATTGCAGTGTTTGTGGGATCTCATGCATGTACACTGGGGCCAGCCAGGAGACAAGATGTAGTGCATATGCATTAGACTAATGCGGTGGGGGACTTGCATAAATCGCCAGAGGGGGGAGTTTTCTCTCCCCCATTCCAGCAGCCGAGATGTTAACACATCTCGCTGTTATTGCTTCTTACTTCACCTCGATAAGAGACGAAACAGAAAGAGCTATAGCAGCATGATAAGTGCTGCTATAGTACATCTCCGGTTGGTGTAATGCAGGAATGGGGAACCTCAGGCCTGGGGGCCGTATAAGGCCTGCGGAATCAATTGGTCTGGCCCTCTGAGCTTTTTTCTGCTAGCCAGAATCTATGCAGCAGTGCCACCTGGACCGTCCTTAGGACACTTCAGATGGTCACACCGCTGCCCTTACAGCTCCCCGGAGCATCCTCAGGATGCTCTGGGCATTGCTGTAATCACCTGTGATTGTGGCCCCGCCCCCATGTGATGACAAGTGGAGGGGGAGTGGCCTGCGGCTGACCCGTGAATAATGTTATATATATCAAAATGGCCCTTGGCAGGAAAAAGGTTCCCCACCCCTGGTGTAATGGTTAGCATTGCTGGCCCACAGCACTGAGGTCATCGGTTTAATTCCCACCACAGCCCTAACTGTGTGGAGTTTGTATATTATCCCTGTGTTTGCGTGGGTTTCATCAGCTTCCTCCTATAATCCAAAAATATACTGTTAGTTAAATTGGCTCCTGACAATGTTTAACTCTAGTGTGAGTGGCCAAATATTCTTACACTATATGAATAACTGGTAAATAATATCCCTCTTACATGGCCGATGCAAGGTTTCTGGGTGCCCTAGGCAACATTTCCACCAGAGCCGTAACTAGACTTTTTGGTGCCCTGTGCCAGAGAAGCATTGGTGCCCCCCCCATTTTTTAATTAGGGACATAAGATAGTGCCCCTGAAAAAGGGCCATGGCTTCATGGGGAAGGGCCAGGGAAGATATAGGGGTACTCTTGGGGCAGCCAGGAGATGCTGGGGATGAAAGAAGAGGAAGCTATAAGTGAGAATGATAACAAACAGGAAAATTGACAGGCCCAAACAGCGCCCCCTTCCCTGCGGTGCCCTGTGCCATGGCACTGGTCGCACTACCCTAGTTACGGCGCCGATTTTCACCAACCGCCGCTGCTCCCTCCAATTCATAATATGCCACACATCAATCTCCTCAGTTATATAACATGCCACACAGCAGTGTCCCAAATTCATATTATACTATATAGAATATTACACACAGCAGAGCGCAAAAATCATAATGTACCTCATAACATTGCTGCAAGTTCATAATATACTATATAGAATATTACACACAACAGAGCGCCAAAATCATAATGTACCTCATAACACTGCTGCAAATTCATAATATGCCACACAGCTGTGCCACAAATTCATTATATGCCACACAGCTGTGCCACAAATTCATTATATGCCACTCAGCAATGAATTATGCCATTTCTTTTTGTGGACTCAGCGGCGCCCTGCAGTGGCCGGCACCCTTAGGCGGCTGCCTAAGGTTGTGTAATGGTAGCACCAGCCCTGCCCCCCCTAGTTTCAGCTCTGGCTATCGCTGGGTGTGTGCAATGATTAGAGCACCAATGCTCGATTGGAGCATTTTCTCTAGTGTTAAAGAAACAACTGCCTTGCCCAGGGCTACCTGAACTAAACATCAGAAACTGTTATTAACAATTTTCTGCAAATTATTTATTGCCAAAGATAGGATACAAATTATTAAATGTGAGTGTAGTTAATAGGTGCTAAAATTGCAAAAGAAAAACTATACTAGATGCACATATTATGCATAAACAGTCTGCTTTACAAAGAAAACTAATGTAATTTTCTGTTTCAAAGGGATGTTTACTCAAATACAAAGGGGTCTATTTACTAAGCAGTGTTAGGAGACAGAGTGAAAAATGATAAGAAAGTGATAAGGTGCCAGCCAATCAGCACCCAACTGCCATTTTTCAAACACAGCCTGTGAGATGACAGTTGGGAGCTGATTGGCTGGTACCTTATCACTTTCTTATCACTTTTCACTCTGTCTCCTAACACTGCTTAGTAAATAGATCCCAAAGTATTGATCAAGCCTTCACTGTATGTAATGAATTGTTTTCTTATATATGCCAAGGGAAGCCTATCTATTATGTTACATTGCCAAGTCACTCTTAGGGGCCTATTTATCAAATAGCCCTTAAGTTACAGACTTCCTTTCACCGCTCAAACATACTTCATAGGTGGCCAGTTGGAGTCTCTTCTGAGCCTCTGTTACCCAATAATGGAGCCTATCTCAGGCTTCCAGGTGCTTATTCCAAATATTTATACTTTAAAATTTGAACAATAAAGCATTTTTCTTGTTACCACATATGCTATCACCATCTTGGGATAGTGGCAACATAAGAGGACAGCTAATGCTGTCCTTTTTAAGCCCTTTCCTGACGTGGTTACATCAGATCCGACCATGTCAGAAAAGCCCACCGGCGGCCGCTGGAAGGTGATCTTCCAGCAGCCGCCAAGTCAGGAGGCAGTGCTGCCCCTTGGCTCCCTCCAATCCTCCACACTACCCTCCTCCCTCCCCGGGCACAGCAAAGGGTGATCCTCACAGGATGGCTCAGATGGGCCTGCTTGGATACAGTCTTCACGCAGCCCAACCTCACAGGGCTCAAGGCAGCCTCGGGCTGCCTGCACCGCTTTCCACCCAGACTGTGATCAGTAATCCTAACAGGATCTCTCACAGTCTTAAGGTGGGTACACACCTAAGCGATATATCTGCAGATCGAGTGATCAATTGATCGGCCAATATATCAGTCAGTGTGTACCCAGCGTGAGGCTCTGAGCTCCGTCCAGCCACACCTCCCCCCAGGCACTCCTCTTCTCCCAGGCAGAGTCACAGCGGTGATGGGCAATCCTCAAGAATAAAACTTTATAACCCTAAGGGGCCCATTTATCGTATATATTTGCGGCTTAATCTTCGAAAACACGTTTTGGGGGGTTAACCGCAAATACTAAGTTGCTCCCAGCTCCGATACCTGCTGCGATCTTTTCATTCCCGCTGGCAGCCTCATCCCCTATATGTTTCTATGGGGGATGCGATGCTGCCAAATTTACAAACTTCCGGACTGTGATGCACCCTGGAGATTAGCCTCATCAGCTAACACCATCTGAAGATGGCATTAACCGCTGTAGCCTATGAGTTACACATCGCATAATTAGCCGGCAGAGTGTTTCCCCGGAACCCTCCCCAGCAATGGCTGCCACATGTGTGGCAGCCTGTCCCTGCGTGTGCCAGATGATACATCCTGGTGCTATGATCGCATTTTGCAGTGCAATCATGGGCGGTAATGTCATGCCCAGATCGCATTGCAAATGCGCCCCTAAATCAGTATATTTTTATTACCAAGTCTGCATATTTGTTGAAAAAATTATACTGCATCAGGTATAAATAGCTATTATTTACATAATTTGATAATCAACTATTTAGTAGCATTTTTGGAAAAAGTGTTATCTAGTTAATTGGTTAAATAAGCTGTGAGCCCTGCAATGGCAAGGACAAGCTACAGCCAGCAATGGTCATCACAAACTGCAGGGATTGATAAGAAGGGTGAAATCCTAAATCTGTTCAAAATTGCCATTTTTGCATGTACTGTAGTTCTCTTCCTCCTTTGATAAATATGCCCTAGGGATCTATTTATCAAGCTCCCTCTTAAATTAAGATTTTCTGCTCATTGCTTTCTACCTATCTCTCATTGTATTCTATCTATCTCATTCTACCATTGTTCATATAACTGATTTCTCCTGCGTTTTGCTTTTGGTCAATTGCCATGATTCAGAAAAGTGCCTTAATTATGTGGAAACAGCAGATTTACACATGATTTTGGCTTGATAAATAGATTTAGGGGTTTATGTGCCTTTGATAAATAGACCCCTAAGTGTGAATGTTTCGCTGTCTCTCCAGATTCCTAGCTTCTGTTTAGTACACAAACATTTACACTCTTGAGGCATTTTGTTTGTTAAAGAGCATACACAAACCCCAGAAGGATGGATAAACAAGATATAATCAGTTTTACATAGAATCATGTATTTCAGGCCTCTTGTCATTGTCTGATCTGTCCTCTATATCCCAAGGATATTGTAGTCATGGAAATATTTATCATCCACATTTGTCTTCTGTATGTGCACTTCTCTGGACTGTTTCATTTGTCATTGTCCAAAAATAGTTTACACTTAGTAGATGCATGTTAAACATATTTTACCAATTCACTGAGATGTGAACTATTTACTTGGTGAGAGACTAAAATAGTACCATGTCCAGAGCAGTGTACACAAATTGGACAATGGATTCTGTATGTCTCACAGCTATGATGTGCTTTGGAAGTAAAAGGAGAAAGAAACACGTCATGTTTCAAGAATTGTGACTGAAAGATAAAATCCTGGAAGCTGTATGGGTTCTGTAAAAAGCTTTATTCTTTGTGATATGTGATAGCTATTAATGGGCCAAGGAAAATATACATGGCTTCTTGGAGATGCCAAAAAGGATTCATAATCATTATTAAAAAAGCAAACAACCGGCCTAAACCAAGAGAGTAAAACAAAAGGCGGAACAATATCAGACCCACAAGTTCATATCCAGGAAAGCTGTGACCCCCAAATGCTCCCAGTATCCCGGAGATTTTGGTGCTCCCGTAGAGAAGTTCCTTCTTTTGTTTCACTGTTTTGTTTATTTCAGTTCTTTGAATTATTTTTGTCAGTTGAAGTTCTGTGATTTACAAGTCTCTGCAAGGAGGGAAGCTTTTGTTTCAGGGAAACACTAAGGATATATGTCTGTGACCATAGGGATTTTTTTTTATAGTGCCACCGAACCTTACTGTCCCTAAAGGGACATCAGCTTAGTGTGAGGCTTAACAGTGCCAGGTTTTCTCATGTGTGCAGAGGAGACCCTATGGCTGGAGACTGGCAGCAGCATGTCTCAGGGAGACAGCACAGGACAATTTGCTATTAGGGAAGTGGGGTAAATAAAGGATTCCCTACACATCTGGGTGAGGAAGCAGGACATGGATGTGTCTCAGCATCTGGGTTTTTGTCTGGCAGGTTTCGAGAGGGCGGAGCCTGCAGCGCACAAACAGTATAAGGCTGACGGGCAGCAGCAATAGGAGAGACAAACACTGCTGAGTGCATGGAGGAGAGAAGCTGCAGGTGTACACAGGAGGCGCTGCACAGACAGAGCGGCATCAACAGCAGGGAATAAATACATGGTAACCACCGACGCCAAGACACTGGCCCCGTACTAGATCCCATAGGATGACACAGCTCTGACACATCACCGACGAAGACCAGTGATCCGGTCGCAGGCACCCTAATCCGGGAGAGATGCAGTGGGCGCCCTGAGACAAGCGGCTAGGATCTGGTGAGTACGGGTCAGATCGGATTACCCGATGGCTGTTTCGTTTAAATGCCGAGGTCGCCCTGTGGTATTCCCGTAGCGAGTAATGTGTTGGGAACCAGGCTGGTGCCTACCTGTGCCCGGAGCACACTCAGAGTGGGTAACATTGCTGTGTATTTACACCCCATATACAGTATGTGAGAGTGGCAGGAATGGGATTCCAGTAGGTGGAACAGGCAGATTGTAACAATTGCTAAAAGCACCGAGTCTGGGTGCACTCCGCTGGATGTGATAGTATATAGCATGTATGTCATATTGTGATGTGCCAATATAAATGTAATACAAGGTGCCTGATAAATGATGAAGGTAGACTCTGCTGTTATATTCATATTGTACTCGTTACACGTCTAAATCTATAACTTCAATTAACTACATATAACTATAATTAGTAAGTGATTGCCACGATGCTCTCTCAAATTGAGTGATACTGTATTGTATATACAGAGAGCAAATTGCTTTATTGGCTGATGAAAATACCTCATTCCAATTATTATTTTATTTAATGACATTTAAATAAGCTGGTAAAATATAGGGCAGGATGCATCAAGCATCACATTTTGGATGTGATGCATCTCACCAGTGATCACATGCATACTGTCATTTAGTAATGCTGTATGCATGATGATTTAAGCAAAGGACTGCTCTCCTGATAAGAGCTGTCCTTTGTGGTGTGGGGTCTTCCGGGTTTATGATCCAGGAGTCCCTCTGTGCATGCAAGGTTGTCAGCCAGCATATGCGCAAGACGCTGGGGATCTTGGGAGGGATCCTATTGGATCCTATTTAGGGAAAACTCTGAAAAGCGGCCCATAGGCTTCTATTAGGCAACGCCATCTTCAGATGGCATTGCCTATTGGGACCAAGCTCCGGAAAGTTCTGCTTTCTGGAGCTTGGTGCGTACGGGAAATGCGGTCAAACCTACAGAAACACCATTTTTGGAGGTTTGACTGCATTTTTCAGCAAAGTACATCCCTTCCATAGATCTTCTGTAGATTTTCACAGATATATGACATGGATCCAACAACTTCTTAATAATTCTCTCATAAAAGCTCTACTGACAAGTAGGGATGTGCAGGCTCGGATAGGTTCGAGTTTGCACGTGGAGTTCGGATTTTTCCCTCCAAAAAAACGGAACTCAGAACGAGGCAAAACGTCATCTTACATGGACGAACATCATCATTCCTGGTCTTTTGTCCAGGAATGATGATGTTCGTCCATGTAAGATGACGTTTTGCCTCGTTCTGAGTTCCGTTTTTTTGGAGGGAAAAATCCGAACTCCACGTGCAAACTCGAACCTATCCGAGCCTGCACATCCCTACTGACAAGTAAGAAATGACAACTAGCATACTAAACCATCCTACAAAGTTAGACACTACTATAAGACTTGTTTATGATTTAGAGGTATTTTCAATTAGCAATGGATTTTGCCAGATTTAAAAGGGTAATAATATTTAAGGCAAAATAAGCCTGATTATGCATTTACTATTATTGCCCTCTTAAATATGACAGGCAAAATCTGCAAAAACTACTTAAACTTTAATCAAATATTTGTCATCTCATTCCAGTAAATCCTGAATCTCTCCCCCGTCCTCTTCCCTACAGACTTTTTGACTGTTTTGCAGAACAATAGTTAAGTGTATACTCACTAGTTACCTTATAGTGTTTCCATTGTGCAGAGAATCGGACAGTCAGCTTCAGTGAGGATAGTCAGGATAGCACTAGGTGAGATGTACCTGCTGGGGAAAAGTCACACATTACAGATCAATAATACAGAAAAATGTAACTTAATATTTTATTGTGTTTTTAATCATTTACATGTGTATCCTATATTTTGTAGGATACACACTCTTTTTTTTAATGTAGTGTACAGTAAAATATATTCTGAAAATATTGCACTTACAGTAACTCACTGAAATCTCACTGTCATTAGGACCTCATGTACCAAAGTCCATGTTGATCCCTCATGGTGAGGGTCGATACATGAATTACAGGTTTGTGGCAAGATAATGATTGTAACATATATATGATAATGAAGCCCATATTGCAGTTTCCATGCCAGGCAATATAAATACATTTATTACTTGGTTTTATTCATGCCATCTTCCCTCGCACAGGTCTGGTGGATAAGAAACTCTTTGTTTCTGACAACCAGTAGTCAAGAAAGATGGCGGAGGGTGCCCGACTGCGAACCAGTGCTGAAAAGATCCCCGAAGAACAAACCCAGGATTCTGGCTCTGGTTCAAGTGCTGGAGGAGCGGGTGGGGTGGCTCTGAAGAAGGAGATTGGGCTAGTGAGCGCCTGTGGCATTATAGTGGGTGAGTCAGACACTGTGCTATATCAGTGGTGTCCTTCTACAATTGTACTATCAATATACTTTTTAAATAAAATGTTTTATGGTTTAAAATTAAGTTTTAGCATGTAGTCTCCTTGCTGATGTAAGCACGGCATAAAGCTGGACACATGTGAAGGATCAAATTGCACATATGCAATTGTTTATACACCATGCCATATGACAAGATCACAAAATATATCTGGATGCACACACTCCCTTATTACTTCACATATGAGCTAGATTCCATTGGATTTTGATACATTTAGAAAGGAAAACACATGTTATAATGCTTTACAGTTTGGATAAAAACAACTGCCCAATTCTGCATGTGTCGCTGGCTTTATACTACAGTTTCCCCACTAACATCTACAGGTTTTATTTCGTAGATTTATGTACCAATTGTTGCCCACACCTCTTTGCTCATTTGTGCAGTTCTTTTGTTCTTGTTATTTATGTAATATATTTGTATCCATGTATAATATGTTATAACTTTTATAAAAATTTTTATAGTAATGCAATCTAATGCTTGACACACATTGCAATGGTGAAGGTGGTATCTGAAAGTCTTCCCAGTATTGATATGTGTATCCCAAAAACAAGTGATACCTGAACCTGACAACATTGCTATAATTATTAAGTATCTTATTTAATGTGGTAGGAAGATGACCACTATTGCCCTGTGTAATTATATTAGGTATGTACAAGCAAGCTCTGAGTGATCAGACCACTCAGCCAGGCAGGATTTTGTCCAATTTAGCCACCTGTATGAATTGCCAAATTTGGCTCTTAGGCTGAGCAGCAGGATCCTGACATGTGCGGCCAACATAAAAGGAGCAGTCCTTAGCGATCAGAGGGCAATCAATGGTTGGTGCTACAAGCTGGCATTTTTTTTACACATGCTTGTTTCCATTAGTGTCTGGAAACTGCAACATTGCTGTATTTTGTTACTTTAAATAAAAAAAGTTTAAACAGTTTTAGAGCAAAGATAGACTTATGGAGCATACACACGGTGATTTAAAAACTCGTTCCATCGTTCATATCTGAAGGAAAATCTGACACATCTGACATATCTGTCTGATGAACAATTTGAATGATGCGCGTTCCCGATGGTCAAATAACGATATCTGACATCCGATGTGTTTGCAGTCAGACGTGGACGATTCCATTCATTTTAATGCAGTCAAAAATCATTCAAATTGTTCAAATCTTTGGTAAAATCGTTCATATGACGAATCTGACAGATCTGACAAATCTGACCATGTGTATGCTCCATAATGCAGGGCTGGCTAACCTGTGGCTTTCCAGCTGTTGTGAAACTATAAGGCCCAGTATGCTTTACAAGCTAATCAGTAGGAGGGTGTGCTGGGACTTGTAGTGTCACAACAGCTGGAGAGCCACAGGTTGGCCAGGCCGGGGCTAATGGGTCTGTAAGTACATCTATATATTTTTAGTTATTGCTTATGCTTTTAGAACAAATTTACATTTGTATATTAGGGATTAACTTGTCATAGGGTTTGGTATAATTACTATGTACAGTTGCAGGCCAAAATGAACAAATCTATTTTCACTGACAAACACTGTGGAGCCTTTGTTTAGAGTCAGCATTAGTACACAGACTGATCTATTTCTCAATGTAATCAATTCATTGTTTTCTATTTTACACTTCATCAGCTAGGCCTGTAATCTCCAGTATCAAGAAATGTTTGAAACTGTGTGTACAATAGATATCCTGTAATCTGCGACTCCCCTCCCAAACAAGGCAACAGCGCTGAGCTCCTTTATCTTTACTGAAATGGGGAGGGATTGTGATTCAAATGACAAAAAAACAGCTGCCAGGCTGACCACAGTCTATAGTACAATGGCTGGCCAAGAGCAGAGGGGCATAGCAAAATGTATGTGCTGTAAATACCTGTTTACTATCCAGTTTCACAGACAAAGTACCTCTTTTAATACATGTGTAGGAGTTTTCTCCTGCATTCATGAAGCTGTTTGTTTGGGTACAAATATAGGGCAAGGATGTCATTTTCTGGCTTTGTTGGTCTAATCTACTGTACCTTTAACAGACCGCTGTTATTAGGAGTGCAAGGCATTAACTCAATATTGCATCTTTGCATTTATAGGCATTAGCAAGAATTTATTTAATAAGGGTGATCTTAGTGGAATATGTCAGGTTCACTGAAAAAATTCTTAAAATCATCATCCTATTCTGTTGTAATTAAAGTATAAATTCATTATCCATTGAACAATGGCCCTCATTCAGAGCCGCACGCTATTTGCGGTCGTTCGTTTAAAATCAAGGGGTGGCTATGTAAATGATCCGTACGCACATTGCAGTGTGTTCACACCTCTAAGTCTGAACGAACGAGCAAAACATACGCTCGTTTATTTGTTAAAAACGCCCCCTGGCCGCACGCATCCTACGTCATGTCCGCTATTTATTAGATTAATCGAGTACATCGACCAGCGTATGAACTGCTCGCTATTCTTGTGGTTGGTGTTTGCTACCACAAATTTGCGTGCAGTTCTGGCTATAAAATAACCCAGTAACGTGGTCAATGACGCTGCTGTTTTAAATATACACACCCATAAAACGCCCGTTTTGACCTTTAAGCACGCCTGCGTTCGGATCTCCACTCCCCATTTTCAAGCACCTTCCCCTGTTACCACCCACATACGCCTCATTCTGTCACTCAAAATAGCAGGCACTCGCTATATAGCGTACAAAGGATTTTCGGCCGCACTGACTGGTTCGCGCATGCGTACTAAAAAGCGTACGCATGCGCAGATGTGCAAACATCGCTCGGAACGAGCGTACTGCCGCTAACGAGCGGCTCTGAATGAGGGCCAATGACCTGATTTATTCGATTTTGTAGCCCTAAATTTGTAACTGAGTTTAAACATTTCTCTTTGGTTTAGTAGTAATCTGCTACAGTATCTATACTCTACAATGGATACCGCCACATTAGCACAGTTTACAAACTAAGGGGGCGATTCAGACCTGGTCGCAAGCGGGTGTCCACTAGCTAGCCGCCGATGTTTAAGTACTGCGCATGCGTAAAGTACTCAATGCGCGTGCGTAAGCCTATCACAGCGGTCAGGAAGTGATCGCTCGTAGCACACCAAAGGCCTGCAAGCTTGAGTGACATTGGATGCCGTTAAGGGATGTTGACGGGGGAGTGGTTGTGTGAACGCAGGCGTGTCAGAGCGTCTGAAAGCCGTTTCATAGGCGTCCATAATTAACACGTATCATCAGCATTCACCTCACAGGGTTGGATTAAAGCAGCACTCGCAGTGCTTGCAGTAGCCTCAGGTCTACCTTAGCAGTGCGAATGGGTCCGATGGTGCACGATGGTACTGATGTTCCCCTTATGTAGCGGCATCTCACTGTTCACTCGAAGAGGGAAGTGGGTGGATGGAGCGGATGGGCGCCTGCATATTTGTCCAGTGAGTGCCTATGCGATTGCATATTTGCATGCACATGCTACGTCACGCACCATGCGATCGCTTGTTAGCGAGCAACTCTGAATCACCCCCTAAGTGTTTTATATAACAATTTGAACTTGATTTGAGAAGACACTTGTGCATTGTGTAATATTCACCCAAAGTTATAATGAATATGAATATGCTACTCTTTTGGGATTCTCTATGTGAAACACCCATCCCACTTCAGTCTTGTCTATTCCTTATCAGTGGGTGCAGATGGAGGTAAGAAGGGAAGGAAGTCACTTGTGGCTGGTCACTTGACTTCAAATTTTAGGAAATGGTCATTTCATATTGCTGACTTTGCACCTATGATTAGCTGAGCAGACAGCAAGCACTGCTGCCACGTGAACAGCACAACCTGGAATAGTGATGTACATAGGTCATTTTGTGATTGTTGTCACTAAACCCTTGTACAGTAATGCAGATATGAGTCACTGTACATAGTACTCACCAATATAAAAAGGGATCACCAATATAAAAAGGGACCTATTTAGAGTTATGAGCAAATCTGCATCTGGACAAACCATGTTGCGATGTAGGACTGCAAATGCAGTTTGTTTGTTTTTTTGCATGAAAGGAAACCGTTGTCTGCTTTTACATTAAGTACACAAAGGAACTGGTTCTGAGTCGCATGGAAATCGCAATGCACACGATCTCGCGATTCCAGCATACTGCTTATGTGCCGAATCAGGCATCCGCTCATTGACGGAGATCGCTGGCGCATTCAGATTGATCCGTCTGTCTACAGATAACACCGTCTGTCTACAGATAACACTGTCTGAAATTGGGCATTTTTAGGTGGCAACCATGCGATTGCACGGAACCCTTATGCCTCTTGGCAGTGTCGTGGTAGTGTCGCCTGACTTCCATGCTCATTCACAGCATGCGGATGGAGATAGGAAGTCTGTTTCAGCTGGATCTTTTATGCCCAGCATGGGGCAGGTGTAAGTCCTGAAACTAATGATGACGGCTGCTGATGTCAGAACAGTGGGCGACATAGGCTTCCACATGCAGACCATTACTCTACAAAGGAGCATTCTTAGCTTACCGTAATGTAGTAAGCAGACATCCGCAGCCAGGCGGAAAAGTGGCCGCGGATGTGTCTGACCCAGATGAATCCCAAATACTGCAATAATTCTGTAAGGTGCAGACTCTGAATGCACTCATAACAAAGGGGAGATGTATCACACTTTCTAGAAAGAAAACATGGAGACGTTGCCCATAGCAACCAATCAGCATCTATCAGTTTATAGACCGTAGCAGATAAATGATAGCTAGGAGCTGATTGGTTGCTGTGGGCAACTTCAGCACTTTATCTCTTTATAAGGTTTGATCCATCTCCCCCTAAATGAGGCCTACAGTGTACAGCAGGTATTCTATATAGCAAAGTCACCTGTGTGGTATTGTTCTATAAAAGGGCTCAGTGTACAGAATGTAGCTGCTGTACTAACAAGACAGTATTTATGTGACAGCATTCAGACATTCCACTTGTTTCAATTAACAGTTATGCTAGAAGGGATTGTATTGACTGCAGCAGAACTAGGATGGATGAATAGACCAAAGCTGGTTTATAGCACACTAACATTATTGGATGAATCAATGCATAATAAGTCCCATATTCATATCTGTCACATATAATAAATCAATACTGACTATTTGTATAAAAGCTGCGGTGCCTCAGTTAGGGTACTTACCCCATTTTAAAATACATTTTATACTTGCTTTAATATATACGTAAAACAGGTCATCAGTTCTGAAACTGTAACTCATTAATCTTAGTGTTATTAAATTAATTTTATATATAGACTATACTCATTTGTGTTGCTTTCTTTTGCAAGAGTGATCTCCAAAACCTGCTTATTCCATTTATGTATAATTCCCTATGTCAAGGCACAGGAAAAGCTAAAAACACTAGTGAAAACAAGTGCAAATGCAAATCAAACATGTGTAAATTGTTTGCACTTGGAAGTGTTTTTACTAGTGGTACAACAAAAAGTGTCTTAAAAGCCGGTGGGTATTCAATTTATCCATAGTCATAGGGGTTCTATAATCCCATTTACTCCTAGCATATTCTGCAGCATTGTACATTATTTACAGGGATATATGTAGTGAAAGAAGGGAAGAGATTTGTGATCACCAGCGCTTACAATCTAAAGGAGATGTGGGAATTGGTAAACAAAAGGATATAATTAAAGGTGTCTTTCACTTACTGGCTTATACCTGCCATCTCGGAACATTTACTAAATAACTTTTTCTAGCCTCTTTCTGTATTTTATTTTCAGCCATTAGTTGATATAACATAACTGTGTGTATATCATTGCCGTGGAGTGGAGCTGTGTCATCTCCTCGGTCAGTGATTCCCAGCCATTGTGTGTTTATGTGACACAGTAACAGGCCGTATGTGTCACAAGACATTTGTGTTATAGCAGAGGTGCACTTTTCTAATTTCACCCTACACAATAATGATGACAAGTGTACACTTTTAAATGACATTCAAAACAGTAAGACAATTATAAGCCACAGCTTGCTTTTCTTGTGAGTACACTCTTTTGTTTATGATTACAATTCTCTCTGAATACAGTATTTTAACATTGATGTGGTAACTACAAATTAGTCATTCTAAGGCATCTTGGCAGACATAGCACAACATATTAAAGGGAAAGTAACGAAAATGAACAATGCTGCCTGCTTATATAGAGTCATAGCAAGGAAAAAGCTATGTACTTAGTAAAAACTACAGGTGGCCGTGTACATATCCAGGTGGTAAAGGTTTCCCTGGTTCTTCTGCTCTGTGTTATAACACAGGCTGTTATTGGAGTAATTGGGATTTTGAAATGTGAATGTAATATGTTTAAAGTGATTTTATGTAACTCTAGTATGCATTACATGACTAACGTGTGTGCCTTGTGAGAATTAAGACAAATAATATTAGCACTTAGGGGTATATTCTCTAAGTGGCTGCTTTTCAAAGCCGCTGATTGTCGTCAGCTCTGTCCGAGAGATTTTAAGGGGCAAAATATTCAATGCAAAACACTGGGGTTTTGCATTTGATATGATTGCCTTTTAAATATCACGGTTAGTACTGCTGACATGTTGTGCTTAATAAATATACCTATTAGTGTGAAAAGCATTATTCCTGTTGTTTTTGTACTGGTGTTTTTAATGCTTGTGAAAATGCATATGGAATGTAATTGCCTTTGATATAGATTTGTTACTAGCAATATAGAGACCACTGTAGGTTTCCTAATGCATTTACAGCATTCCAAAAACACTATAACAGCACAAGTAAAATGGCACTTGCTATGGTAACACTAGAAACACGGCTTTGCAGTGCCATACTTGCTTTCATGCATTTTACACGCGTGGAAAAAAAAATGAGAGGACACTAGTTCTCAGGAAGGTCTGAATGAGGACAGAAATAAAGCCTCATCTGGTCAATCTATAGCTATCCTCACATCCACAACACTCCTCTTTTGAGACCCTCTGTTGCTATTTTATGGTCTCCCATTTACCACAACACCCACATTTATGTCTCTTTTCATGCTGCAAAATCACGCTGAGTCTGACAAAAACACTTTTTAGCATTTTTCATTCATTCTCTATCTCCCTTCCCCCTTGTCTCCACACACGTCTTCCCATCCCCTATATCTGCCACAGACTGTAGCATCCTTTCTGTCCCACTCTCCTCTTTACTCTGAATAATAGATGAGAGCGTGACGTGATTTCTATTTATAGAGACCAGTGACGCTGGCAGTTGTAGGTGACGGGGACAAAATGTTAGGAAATGTTGCCCGTGGGTGTTATCTTGTAACTCACAGCTCCTGTAGTAATGTTAGTATGTTGGCACCTACACATCCTGAGATTATAAATCAGTATACAGTTCAGGGGCTCTTTATGACTGAGCATCCTGTGTACACCCAGAGGAGCTTGTCAGTACTAGTATAATGATGCCATCAAACAAGGCACTGCCTTATGTATAAAGATTAGTAGAAATGATTTATGGAATATTGTGTGTAGTCCTACAGGAGAGGAATATATTACACTGGCTGTCTAGTTTTATTAGACAGTTGGTTATATATTATGAAATGCAATAGTTATATAAAATTTACCAGTGTAGTGGAATTGAATTTTAGGGATTTATCGGATAAGTTTTCTTTAAAAAAAAAAAGTGTTTGTTTTGCCACTGCGCATGCGTGAAGGTACATTACCGCGGTCGTACGTTGCAAGTCTTTAGTCACAGTGTGATTGACAGGCAAGGAGTGTTTGGGAGTGGCAAGGGGAGTGTCAGCTGAAAACGCAGGCGTGTCTAGACCATTTCAGGGGCGTGTCACATCCTGCATCTGCGATCACTTATGCAGTTACGGTGGCCATTCTGAGTGACCATATGCTTACTCAAGTATGCCTGATCCGAATTGCCTGATCCGCATCCAATGCTGCCTATGTGTACACTGCTGCAGACAGCTGCGATGGCTCAGGTGGGTGTCTCAGTACAAGTCCTAGCCGCTGCTGAATTAGCATATTTTCGCATATCCACAGCTATGAAAATTGCAGCTGCGGGAGCATTAACGTGCAACTCTGAATCAGGCCCATTGCGCTATATGTGTGCCTAAAAAACCAGACTCACACAAGCTCACCTCCCCTTCCTACTCCCAGGAAGTAATTAGAGGAGATACTAGTTAGTATCATAGAATTGTTCCAATTTATACTCTTATAAACCTTTCTCTGCACTTAGTCAAAATATACAGCCAGCATGCAGGAGATTTCTCAATATTAAGGCACTAATCTGCTCAGGAAGCTATCCCAGAATCTCAAAAATAGATGCTATTGTTAATACACTTTTACATTGAGCAACTGATGCAAACTGCCTTCGTTTTCATGAGCAATGTCAGGTCTCCTCAAAATTAAACCTTAAAAATATAGTACAAGCTGAAGGTTTTTTTGCGGGTGGGAAATGACACCACTCTATCTCATTACAATAATCACTCTCAGCAAAACAGGAATCTGGTTTCTTCATTGCGCTGCAGATCAAGGTGCTGCAACACGCCTATTAGGTATTGTACTAAGAGTGCCCTCACCTTTATCATCTTGCCAAGAATACAGGAGTTTGTCCAAAGCTGCTTTTGTACCACATATTGGACAATTTGCTCTTTCCTTTATGGCTTCCAAAGCCACTGTGAGTAAGACTCCCCACCATATTAAGGACTAAGCAGTAATCTTTTCAAAGGCTTAACCAACCTGATTTTGCCTTTTAAATTATTGCAGCTTTAAAAATATGGACAGACTTAATAGAGCTTACATAAGTACCTCCGGGGATAAATATCTTAGAGAAGCTGCTGCTTCTTGACATATTCAAGTCCGAAACTTAAAACAGCAGTGAAACCTGGCCATTTTAAATTTTGGATTTAAAAACGCATAAAATAGTTTATGTGCAGCTTCTTGCAAAATAAATAGTTGGTCATGTAATGGATAAACTTGATTGTGTTGTCTAATGCAGGGGTTCCCAAACGTGGTCCTCAAGACACCCTAACAGTCCAGATGTTAAGGATATCCATGCTTGTGCATAGATGGTATAATCAAACTGAGGTACTAATCAGTTGCGGATTTTACTTAGGGGCTGCGGGACTGCAGCCCCCCCCCCCCAGTAAAACCCACCACCCGCAGGCACTGCCTAGGCTAGCAACAGTGCTAGTGACTTCTCATTGGAAGCACTACCCTGCTGATCACAGTCAGACAGGCAGTCCCAGGGGGAGGTGTATTCTCCCCAAGGGACTGCCAGTCCGGAGTGCAGTAGCAGAGAGAGGGCTTCCGATGGGAAGCCACTCTCCTGCTATAATGGCATCCCTATCTGACTCATAGTGGTTGCAGCTAATGCAGCCCTTAAAATTCAGACTGTCTGCTAACCTAGCAGCAGGTCTGGGCTTAAGCCATGCCCCCTAATTTAGGCCACACCCCAGGACTGCCGAATTTAAGCCCAGCTTCCGGGTGAATTCGCCCGTCAATCACCGGGATGGCAAGGGAGGAGAGGGAGGATGTGCAATGCAGACGCCCCGGCCAGACAGGTAGTGAGCCGCAGCTGGTACTAATTAAGTCATCTGTGCTTAAGTATGGATATCCTGAAAACCTGGACTGTTAGGGTGCCTTGAGATATGCATTTGAGGAACCACTGGTCTAATGATTCATATCAGTTCTCCCCAAACTCTGTGCTCAAAGCCACCAGTACAGGTTTGAAGGATATCCATACTTGATCACAGATGCTTAGAATGAAAAAAAGCAATCAATTAATTAATCATGTTTTTAATTCTTCAGACCTATACTGTTAGGGGCTTTGAGGACTAGGTTTGGGAAACACTGCTTAATATGACCACGTGGCAGGTGGAATTCTGTCAGTCTTCATTCTTGGCAGGAAGAATACACTTTATAGATGGATTGAGAACAAAGGTTAACAAAAGAGCAATGTCAAGCAAATCTAGAGTACAAATCCTAATACTGAGGGCAAAGTTAGCTGTTGTAATTCTTAACTCAATCAGTGCTGATGAAGTGTGAACAATACTATAGGGCCTATTTATCAGTCAATATTTGCAGGATATCAGCTGTTGTCAGGGACTACCTGCAAATATTAACGATCCTCCATATGTACCATGGAGGCCTCGATCGCAGCATATATCCGTGATGCATGTGCAGTGTTCGCCGAGGACCTGAACCAGGAAACAGTGTGATGGCGTAAAGCTATCACACAGCTTCCAGCTCTATGCTGGGACAGGCCCAGAGACAGTTTCCCGACAAGGGCAGAAAGGTAAAGGCCCCCATACATCAGCAATTGATTGCAGCAATTCTGCAATTTGCAATCGATTGTGTATAAAAATCTTTCGCTTTTTCAATCGATTGCAGATTGCAGAACTGCCACAATCAATTGAAAAAGGGAAAGATTTTTATACACAATCGATTGCACATTGCAGAATTGCTGCAATCAATTGCTGATGTATGGGGGCCTTTAGTTTGGCAGAGAATATTAATTTTCACATTGCAAATTTACGCAAAAAATATTTATCACATCTGCTAAAAATGCAGTTTGTAAAAATATACCCCTATGAAATCTATAATTAAGGACTTTGAGACACTAGAATAATTTACTCCATAGTAGATTGGATGGGTCCCGCTGTTGATGCAATAACATAAAGGCATATATTTAGGACAAAAAGTCCTATGACTGGTGAAAATGGGTGTCATTGCAGGCAATAGAGCTTCACCCTATAAGTTACGCTGTGTTTTGCCAGAGATAAGCTTCCTCTAAGGGGTCTCAGGTATAGCTGCCTGGAGCAGCAAGGCCTAACTTGCCGTTTCCCTGTACCATTCTCAGGATAATGGCCTTTACTCCATTTTGCAAGATAAAAAAAAAACAACTTTTTTTTATTTTCAATGATCAGCACTTTTTGGTGTTCCGTACTATAGACAGACAGTAATTAGTTAGAAAATGTCTAGATAGAAACCAGATGTTAGACAGTTAATAGTTAGACAAGGATAAAAGTTCGAGTCAGACACACTAAAGTTAGACATGTAAAAAGATCGACAGGGTCAAAAGTTCGACATGAAAAAGATCGACACAAAAATGGTAGACACATTTTTTTATTATTTTTTTTAGGTTTAGGGTTAGGCACTTACTGGAGGGTTAGGGTCAGGCACTTACCCCCACGGTTAGGGTTAGGCAATTACCCAGACAGTTAGGGTTAGGCACAAGGAGGGAGGGTTAGGGTGAAGATTACGGCTAATAAAAAAACCAAAAATAATTGTCGACCATTTTTTTGTGTCGACCATTTTTATGTTGAACTTTTGACCCTGTCGACCTTTTGTACCTGTCGAACTTTTTACATGTCTAACTTTAACGTGTCTGACTTTTGTTTGTGTCTAACTTTTTTCCCTGTCTAACTATTGACTGTCTAACATCTGGGGCCAAATGTAATAGGATGAGAGTTTAGAAAAGTGAGAGTTTCTGACACTTTTTAAACTTTGCCAATGTAATAGATTCCAAAAACAAAGTAACAGAGTGAACTTGCATGTTTTTTTAGACTTAAAAAACTCTCACGATTTAAAATCTCATTCAGATGTTTTCCCATTTTGAAGATAATACTCAACCAATGTGAGAGTTTACTGCTAAACTCTCACATTTTCTAAACTCTCACCCTATTACATTTGGCCCCTGGTGTCTATCTAGACAGTGTCTAACTAATTACTGTCTATCTCTTATACCACACCCGTACTTTTGTATTAAAATAATAAAGCATAATTTGATTATTTTCCTGCAATGGCAATAACAGAACAAGTATTGTGGAGGTACAGATGTGTCCTCATACATCTAGACTCCTTGCGCACTAAACAGCCCTTCTAGTAGCGCCGAGCATCTTTTTGTGCAATTTTGTTTTTTCACATTCATATGCATCTTATTCGCACAGCGTTGCAAATAGTTAGCACAAGCAGCTTCTGCTGATTAAAATGATATGCAGCCTATATTCTGTGTGTGACTGCGGGTGTATCTGCATGCGAAACGCTACGTTACAGTGTTACAGCTGCTGACACTGTAACGTAGCCTTTCGTATGCAGATATACCCGCAGTCACACACAGAATATAGGCTGCATATCATTTTAATCAGCAGAAGCTGCTTGTGCTAACTATTTGCAACGCTGCGCGAATAAGATGCATATGAATGTGAAAAATACGCTCAGCGCTACTGAGTCACACGGAGCTCCCACGTTATGTGTAACGTGACTTGTAGTGCACGGAGGATAGATGTATGTGAACACATCTGTACATGTATGAATGGGGAAACTATGCCTGGCAAACCCATTGAATCTTGTCATCAGGGGCTAGGTTACTACACGCGGTAGCAGTGCTACTACCTGCTGTATCCCGGGACTTTTTAGGGGACATATTCTCAGCAGCTATAAGTCTTTTCAAGCCTATATTAAATATACTCTTTACTTTGTGTGGATGTTTAAAATATCAGTGTATCACAGCATGAGGAATGAAATGTTTACCTTATCTTTGTAATCAGTACATTTTATTAAAGTGTTATCAGCTCTGCTTACTTTTTCCACTGATAATGCCTAGCAAAGTTATTGCTTTTCCTCAGTAATCAAAAACATTCTCTAAGAAGGAGGGTGGCAGGGCGATGTACCAAAGCTCTCTGCAATAAGAATTGTGCCCATTCTGTCCATGCACCATA
The DNA here is from genome assembly GCA_031769625.1 of Taudactylus pleione. Classification (NCBI taxonomy): domain Eukaryota; kingdom Metazoa; phylum Chordata; class Amphibia; order Anura; family Myobatrachidae; genus Taudactylus; species Taudactylus pleione. Next base: position 15,433,143 of record JAUIMM010000094.1, read on the forward strand.
CATAGTGCCAGACAATATACCCTGTTCTATTTGTTACATATGTGTATTTTTTGTAGCAATGCCCAGTTAGGGACTAAGCCAGTGGTTTCCAAACTTTCTTAAATGACGGCGCCCTAGAGTATCAGCCCTAAAGTTTCTAATTAAGAAATTCTGCAAAAAATGTGGAAATGAAGTAAATTGTGCTATATGCAGTCCTTAGGCTCAGTTATGTGGTGGTGGACAGGGTTGTAATTCTGTTTTTGCCCATACTTTATGATTAGCAGCCACCAGCTCTGGTTTTCCTTTCCCCATCACATGGACCATAAATAATTTGATCTGGTCCTGGACCTCCAACCCGTGGCACCCCTGCAAGTACCCCAAGACACCTCAGGGTGCCATTGCACACAGTTTGGGAACCACTGGGCTAAGCAATGTATTCTGGTCTTTTACTACCCATGGGAATAACCATTGGTGCTGCATACTTTTGCAAATAGAGCAGACTGTCTGTACGATCGCCTTAAGATTCCTGTATTAGTGCATTGTTTCGCCCCTCTTACTACTTGGAAGATGAGCTTTAGATTGCTCCCATCACTCTTCGGCACAGTGTTTTCCCCTCCACAAAAAGCAGCATTTATAAACCTATTACTAAGTATATCCAATACTTTACACAACTCTTCAATATGTGCTCTGCTCAGTATAGTTATGTGCATGTAGACATAGGTATGTGCATGTAGACGTGCTCAGGTGGGTACATTCAGTCTCATGATATGTAAAACTGCGAGTTAATTCTTATCACAAGACTGTCTGGGCTTAGATCCTATAACATTCTGAACCTGTAATAGGATTCCGTGGTCTCACAAGGGAGTAAGAAATCCTTTTCATTTTTCTAGGATTTTCCTATTAAACTGCCAACGTAACCTCTGTATATAATTTAGAACTTTTAAGTTAGCAAATCATATGTCAAATTAGTTTTAAAAAGTAATTACCCTGAGATTATTTTACTTCAAAGTGACCTTTTACTCTGATTGTTACAGTTGTCTCATTATAGCAGCCAAGATCCTGAAAAGCACAAAATTTCCATTGAGATTGTTTGTTTACTCCAATGTGATCTATAATGAAGGTGCCAGGATACAAGTGATGTAAATATTGTGTGTGTTTCTAGTTGGGGTCATGTTAACAGATTGTGCTATCCCAGGCATAGAAGGCAACTTTTCTAAAATGATTGTCTGTGCTCACATTATCTCATTTCAGTGTAGCTACATTGGCATGATTCGTAGCAGGGACTGACTGTACTAACAGCACCCACAGAAATGGCTGCTCTGATCCCGGCTATAGTGAATAAATGTGCTCTGTTACTGGGACCACACCCTGCAGTATTATCATACTGCAGTGTCTGTCAACCCTGCACCAAGTCTATGACTGGTTAATTGGAACATTCAATGGACTCATTATTATAATCAGTATGACTCTCAAAATGTACTTATGGTTTTCTCCTAATACTTGCAATTTTAAACTCGTTCTTTATGTTTTTCCATTTAAGGATAAATGAATTGTCTACTGTTTTACAGGTAATATTATTGGCTCCGGCATATTTGTGTCCCCAAAGGGAGTACTGGAAAATGCTGGGTCAGTGGGAATGGCTCTCATTGTGTGGATTGTCACAGGAGTAATCACTGCAGTGGGAGCTCTGTGTTACGCAGAGCTTGGAGTCACCATTCCCAAATCTGGAGGAGACTACTCATATGTTAAGGATATCTTCGGTGGACTTGCAGGGTAAGTGAGACATCTTACATTAGATGAAAAAGGGAAGCTGGCTTTATTTTTGGATAAAATGGTTCTGGTGGTCACATAATCTCACTTTGTTGTTTTGAGAGTGTCTGTCTTTGTGATTTCCCTGCAGATTCCTCCGGCTCTGGATTGCAGTCTTAGTGATTTATCCGACAAACCAAGCAGTTATTGCACTAACATTTTCCAACTATGTCTTGCAACCTCTCTTCCCAACGTGTTTTGCGCCCGAGTCTGGACTCCGTCTGTTGGCAGGAGTCTGCCTATGTGAGTAACATGTGCTGTATAGGGTGATCCACTCTAAAGTTCATAATGACATGTTAAATTGGTTTGTTGTCCACAGATTTATTATCTATACTAATATTATAAGAATGTTGTGTCTGTCTGTTCCAAGTTAGTTAAAAAAACTACTTTTCTAATTTTCATGAATACTGCATCATTTTGCAGTGGAAACACGTGGCTGGTAAGCGGTTGGGGAGAGGTGCTTTGGGTCCACGTTCACTTGAATAGGATAGGCTACATAGCTGTCTGTGCACAGGGCACACAGTGACATTGGTGTGAGTGGTGGATGAATAAGATAGGCTACATAGCGGTCTGTGCACAGGGCACGCAGTGACATTGGTGTGAGTGGTGGGTGAATAGGATAGGCTACATAGCAGTCTGTGCACGGGGCACACCGTGACATTGGTGTGAGTGGTGGGTGAATAGGATAGGCTACATAGCAGTCTGTGCACAGGGCACACAGTGACATTAGTGTGAGTGGTGGGTGAATAGGATAGGCTACATAGCAGTCTGTGCACAGGGCACACAGTGACATTGGTGTGAGTGGTGGGTGAATAGGATAGGCTACATAGTCTGTGCGCAGGGCACACAGTGGCATTGGTGTGAGTGGTGGGTGAAGGCGCCGCTGGCACCAGTCTGTATAGCGCTGCTGGTCATGTGGGCCACTCCTACGACAGGGTCCCTATGGAAAAAAATATAACTACATTCACCTTACATAAATAAAAATGTTGGCAGAAGCGATTTCATCGTGGGCGAAGTCATGGGCAACAGCTAGTCACTTTTATTTTTGATCTGCAGGTAACAACTTTACAAAAGGGTCACCATAATATGTGCAAGGTCACATGGATTTTTCTTTTAAAAAGTGTATTTTCCCACCTGTAATTGTTAATGCTCACTGCACATTAAATCAGACATGAGGTCCTCCAGTAGCCACTGTAGTAAACAAAGACAAAACTTTGGAACACTATATATATATATTTGTATACACCAGACATCAAAATCTTTCATGCAGCTTTGATAAAAATATCATAATTAGTACAGGCCTGTGTGTAATGTAGAGTAGTAAAACTGTGCTCCCTAATCTCAGTATTAGGCTTTATCTTATTAGATGTTGGTGTAAGCTGTCCTTTGGGCTATAATCTTGTGACGATAATGTGATCGCTCAAAGCCAATAAGGAACTCCCCAGACTTCCTACTGCTGTTTCTCACCAGCAGTACATGGGACATTCACGTTTTCATTAAAAGTCATGAATACCTGTATTGTAATTTAGATTAAATTATACATCTGCAAAACAGTAAATGTCAGTAGGGTTATAGGTTTTCTGTAGATATCCCTTTAATGCATTTCAGGTTTTATGGATATCCATACTTGAGCTCCAGTAGTTTAATAGAAATCAGAGTCACCAGTATTCATGTACAGATGACCTTAAAACTTGTATTGTTCTAATAGGGGGGTAGGGGGTTGGGAACTTGAGGATCTAATTTGGAAAACTCTGGTTTAATATGTAATTATGTGTATCTGTCTACTTAAAAATAAATTTTCTGCAATTAGCTCATAAAATAATTTTTTTATACTACCTGTTTTTGGGGAGTGTTAGATCTGGACCTTCCCCTTTCACTAATAATTTGATAGGAATAGTGTGGGAAAAAAACCTATGTATGTCAATTTGATATACGTGTACTTCCCTGCCTACGTTATGGCCCAAGGGGCAAGTGCTTGGGAAAGGGGAGTGCGTAATGTCATAACCGCCCTGATCCCTATAGAAAGATAATGAGATCTGCACCACTATGCAGTGGGGGCGTGGCCATGATGAAGTGATTTGCATCAGGCCCAGCAGACCGATGTGAATTGCGAAGGCAGGGTCTGATGACGTGAAAAATGGAAACGTTTAATAAAAAGGATGTATCCAAAATATTAGGGGGTTGGGCTTTTCTGTTAAGGTTACACCTGTGCACATTGCACTGCGGAACACTTGTGGCGCCATATAAATAAAGGATGATAATAATAATAATAATAATAATAATGTTTCCGCCTCCCCGTACACCTAAGCACACCTCTCTGTAGGCATCACATTGAAGTGTGCATGGCCGAGCTTCTAGATGCCACGGTGCAAAACCAAGGTATCCAGCGTGCTTCATAAATGAGGTCCAGGTTGTGCAAGTTGTACTGAAACAGAATTATACTTTCTTCTCCTTTCATAGTTACACTGTGTGTATATATATATATATATATATATATATATATATATTACTTCATGCACCACAAAGAATCTATGATAGCTGCTGATTCAACAACCTCTATAGCTGGTCATCATACAATAATGAAAAGATGTAATAGGCTAAAGCCTCCTGTGGGATCTGAGTTGTCACTAAGCAGTTAATGGGTGTTGATTGGACCTTGGTTCTGGCCCTCATCTCTGAGGATGAGGGGGATGGGTTGTTTTGGACTGTGCTCTTGGGACATGGTGCTGCCTGGCTGCCAGGAGTTGTGAATCCTGCTTAAACTGGTTCCCTGGAAGCTGAAAACATAGGGAAGGGGGGTCAGGATTATGCAAGCACAGCTGGGCCTGAAATGTCATTATTCAGACAGGCTGATTACTCAGGGCTGAGTCAGCAAGAAGATAGAATGGAGGGGAGGTAAAAGGATAAATCCAGTGTTTGCACTGGTGAGATTAATGTGTGTGTGTATGAGACTGGAAAAAAGCTAACCTATGGAAGTGGTGTATCAACAGAGAGTCTGGCGTGTTTTTATGTCGGCTGTAGCATTTAGGCTAGTGTGAGAAATATGTTTCTGTAAGTGTAAGTTCAGTGATTAATGAAAAACTAAATGTAATTCTAAATGAAAAGTGTGTTCGTCTTTTTAAGGGAGATATGGGCTCCGTGCTTTCTCTTGGCAGATCCGTGGCTTCTTGCTGTCCTCCAGTTCTCCTTGTACCTCAGGGTCACTGATAATAATAATGACGCAGAACATGAAACACATGAGGGTGCTATCAGATATTCGAATTAAATATGGGCCTTGAGACTCCGTTGGAGCTGGTATACAGTATTTATCCAAATACACGTAAACTGGTATAGAAGGCACCACGAGGAAGGGACTATGTTGTTTTCATACCTTTTCATGGTGTCTGATTCACCCATTATGCAGTAGAAAGAAGTCACTCCTCTATCAAATATCACTGCATCCACTGAGACACTAGTGCAAAACCACAATTTCCCTTCTACATATAGGGGTACATTTACTAAGCAGGGCTTCGCAAAGGTGCCGTGTCTTTGGTGGTTTTGAACACTTGATTTACTTAAATACAAAACATATCTGGTTTTATAATGAATATTATTACCCTTTAAATCCAGCGGCATATATTGTGGAAACTCAGTTTAGTAAATTTACACCATAGATTTATATTATAAAATTGATTCTGCTTCCTAGTACCAGTTTGATACTTTAAATGTAATGGATCTCATCAGGAAAGTACCGGTGTATTGTACAGTATCTTACTGTTGGTGAGAAGGTGGTTGCTAATATAGTTTCTATTGGCAGCTTAACAGGTGTTTAGTATAAGGCGTGAGATGATGCATTGTACCTAGGCACTGCAGCTGTGCTGCAGGGGACATGGCATTACATCCTTGGAGCTGTACTGAGATACTGATAAGTGAGCTACCACTGGTAACAGAAGGGGTGCTAGCTTCTTACAAATAACCTTAGATTATTATGACAGCAGTCTACTTACCTGTGTGCACATTATAGAGACAACATTTTATTAAAAGCTAATGCTGCCCCAAAACCCTAGGGAATTTGCCCTTTATCACCAAATATGTGGCCCCCATAATGATCCACTTATAACCTTCTGGATCATAACTGGGCATTCTTACTAATCCATTCTGAAGATGACCAATACTAACGTATGTGCGCAGTTATCTTTCTGCTGTACTGTGAGGTCCTTGGAAGTGGTCAGGTGGCATTGTCAAAACATGGCCAACGTGGCAGCCCATGTCTGTGGCCGTATTGTACACTGGTCCTGTTGCTAAGCTGTCAGTGTCAAGTGGCAGAATCTGTGTGTAGTTGGCTTATTATAGACTTAAGCTGGGTAAACATTAGACGACCTGTGTACCCGGCCAACGGCAGATGCGACGGAACAACATATCCTGCGGTCTGTACACACCACACGAGCTGGTGAACAACTGCACAATATGTCGTTCCCCCGCTGCATCCCGCAACATATTAATGCATGGAGTCAGATCTTCAGATTGAGCAGCAGGTACGGCAGATATGTAAATGCGACCGATGACCCCGCAGGATCACTCTTAGTGCATACACATTGGACGATTTGAACGGTGTCACATTTCGATCCATCGGAAATCGGCAAATTGTGTAAAAATCGTCTAGTGTGTACCTAGCTTAACCCAGGGTGACCATTGAGAAGTCACTGTCTATCGAGGGCACATTTAGTAACAATAATATTAGCTATTATCATGCCACCTGGTGTCCCCCAACTTCCTCTTTCCCAGGACTGAAAACCACCGTCCTCTACAAAATGTCTCACATAGTGCAACCTTGCTACAAAGCACCAAAGCAAAACAGGACAGTAGTCCATTGTTCCTGAAATATCTTTACATTTCTATCTAAAGTTTTTACTGTTCATTCAAATCTGTACATTCTGTACATTTAGTGGGCAGGCAAATACATTTTGGCTGCATGCCTGAACCATAGATAATATGCTTTGTAAATACATTGTAAATATGTCATTAAATCCTGTGGTTGTCCACAAACACTACTGTTTGGTGGCACTTATGAAATGTATTTTGGTTGATACTGTAATGTGTCCAGGAGTGATGCTCAGGATAAATCATTGTAAGCTTGCAGCCTTCATATATGTCGTATATGTGTGTTGTTTCAGCTGCTTCCAGCCAAGTTAGTTCCATTCCATTCTAAACATTCTGATCAATTGACAGCAGCACCTGTAGATACTTCTGGTAAAATGTATCTGAACACTAAAGGTGCGTACACACTAGATGATTGGCTCCATGAGCGATATCGTCTAGTGTGTCCCCGGCAGACATTGAGCACACACACTGAACGATATCATGAACGATATTGTTCTGTGCCGGGCTCCCTCCCTCTTCCCCAAACATGCAGCAACCGGACAATATGGCCTGCATGTTCGGGTGATGAACGACAATGACCAACGACCCGCGGAAGTGCGCATCGGTGGTCGTTCGTCATTATTATTCATCGTGTAAGCGTACACACTGGCCGATATAGTGAACGACTGAACGGTAACGATATCGTTATCATTCAGTCATTCAAAATATCGCCCAGTGTATATGCACCTTTTAAGGTACATTTTACCAACACGCCTTTCCCCATTTCTCTCTCTGTCCTCAAATTCACTGTCCTGCTTTGCTTTATTTTCAAGTATGTGTTTTCTGTATTACTCCCTCCCACCCATGGGTTATTTCTGGTCTTTCTCTGTCGCTGGTTAGTTTTCTCTTCCCTCCCATCTGATCTCCAGTTCCTTTCTGAGCTTGAAAACAAGTTGTCTTGTCTGGCAGGACGCCCTGATCCGTAGGACAATTTCCCAGTATAGTGTAAGGATGAGGCATACTGGCACCCCCTAAGCCAGTGACATCACGGCAGACAGTGACTACATATGTGGAAGAGTTCTAAATGTGTATGAAATGCTCAGCTAGAAATGTTGTATCAGCATGTTCTTAAAATGTAGCAAAATAAGCTATGTTAGATTTCATAAGTGCATACGTGAAGCATGTGTGAACAAGCTTTAGGAGGAAGTAGTGTGTAAATCATCACGTTCCTCCACAGATGTTTACTGTTATTATTATCCCTTATCTATATACTGATAATATGTTACACAGCAGTGTACAATAGGAGACTTTACCCAAGCACATCACTCCTTGTGGAGTTATTAATCCTCTCTGCCTTCACACAGATGCTACATTCCAGTGACCGTTTTTAGTTATAAGACCATTATCCTACAAGTATGTCTTTGGATTATAAATAGAACCCAAAGCACATGTAGTAAACCTACATGTAGATGGGAAGAACATGCAAACCCCACAAAGAAATCACCCTGAATTTGAATCAAACCAAGCATTGTAAGGTCATAATTTATTTTGTTTAGTATACTTTAGTAATCATAAAAAATACATTTGTTACATTGTTTTGTGGAACTATTTTGATGTTGTTTGCTTATTGACATTGAAAATTAGGACAAAATGGTGGCATGCTACTACTGCGTTGCACAGCATGGTGACCATTTTGGCTTTACAAGTTTAAACAAGATGCTTTACCAACATATTTACACTTCTAAAGCTAACACGGTCACGATGCTGTACAGCGCAGTAGTAGCACGCCAGCATGTCAGGTTCAACTTACCACTGTCCCCCTTCAGCTTGTTAACATTTTATATTCAAAAAGGAATACTGAACCCTTTATATATTTTCACATGTGTATAGTAAGGCATCCATTCTAATCACATGTATATAGAAAGGCATCTGTTCTAATCACATGTATATAGAAAGGCATCTGTTCTAATCACATGTATATAGTAAGGCATCCATTCTAATCACATGTATATAGAAAGGCATCCATTCTAATCACATGTATATAGAAAGGCATCTATTCTAATCACATGTATATAGTAAGGCATCTGTTCTAATCACATGTATATAGAAAGGCATCTATTCTAATCACATGTATATAGTAAGGCATCTGTTCTAATCACATGTATATAGAAAGGCATCTGTTCTAATCACATGTATATAGTAAGGCATCCATTCTAATCACATGCATATAGAAAGGCATCCGTTCTAATCACATGTATATAGTAAGGCATCCATTCTAATCACATGTATATAGAAAGGCATCTATTCTTATCACATGTATATAGTAAGGCATCTGTTCTAATCACATGTATATAGTAAGGCATTTATTCTAATCACATGTATATAGTAAGGCATCTATTCTAATCACATGTATATAGTAAGGTATCTATTCTAATCACATGTATATAGAAAGGCATGTATTCTAATCACATGTATATAGAAAGGCATGTATTCTAATCACATGTATATAGCAAGGCATGTATTCTAATCACATGTATATAGAAAGGCATCTATTCTAATCACATGTATATAGCAAGGCATCTATTCTAATCACATGTATATAGAAAGGCATCTATTCTAATCACATGTATATAGAAACACATCTATTCTAATCACAAGTATATAGTAAGGCATCTATTCTAATCACATGTATATAGAAACACATCTATTCTAATCACATGTATATAGTAAGGCATCTATTCTAATCACATGTATATAGTAAGGCATCTGTTCTAATCACATGTATATAGAAAGGCATCTATTCTAATCACATGTGTATAGTAAGGCATCCATTCTAATCACATGTATATAGAAAGGCATCTGTTCTGATCACATGTATATAGTAAGGCATCCATTCTAATCACATGCATATAGAAAGGCATCCGTTCTAATCACATGTATATAGTAAGGCATCCATTCTAATCACATGTATATAGAAAGGCATCCATTCTAATCACATGTATATAGAAAGGCATCTATTCTAATCACATGTATATAGAAAGGCATCTATTCTAATCACATGTATATAGTAAGGCATCTGTTCTAATCACATGTATATAGTAAGACATCTATTCTAATCACATGTATATAGTAAGGCATCTATTCTAATCACATGTATATAGTAAGGTATCTATTCTAATCACATGTATATAGAAAGGCATGTATTCTAATCACATGTATATAGAAAGGCATGTATTCTAATCACATGTATATAGCAAGGCATCTATTCTAATCACATGTATATAGTAAGGCATCTATTCTAATCACATGTATATAGAAAGGCATCTATTCTAATCACATGTATATAGCAAGGCATCTATTCTAATCACATGTATATAGAAAGGCATCTATTCTAATCACATGTATATAGAAACGCATCTATTCTAATCACATGTATATAGTAAGGCATCTATTCTAATCACATGTATATAGAAACACATCTATTCTAATCACATGTATATAGTAAGGCATCTATTCTAATCACATGTATATAGAAACACATCTATTCTAATCACATGTATATAGTAAGGCATGTATTCTAATCACATGTATATAGAAACACATCTATTCTAATCACATGTATATAGTAAGGCATCTGTTCTAATCACATGTATATAGAAAGGCATCTATTCTAATCACATGTATATAGTAAGGCATCCATTCTAATCACATGTATATAGAAAGGCATCTGTTCTAATCACATGTATATAGTAAGGCATCCATTCTAATCACATGCATATAGAAAGGCATCCGTTCTAATCACATGTATATAGTAAGGCATCCATTCTAATCACATGTATATAGTAAGGCATCTGTTCTAATCACATGTATATAGAAAGGCATGTATTCTAATCACATGTATATAGAAAGGCATGTATTCTAATCACATGTATATAGCAAGGCATCTATTCTAATCACATGTATATAGTAAGGCATGTATTCTAATCACATGTATATAGAAAGGCATCTATTCTAATCACATGTATATAGCAAGGCATCTATTCTAATCACATGTATATAGAAAGGCATCTATTCTAATCACATGTATATAGAAACGCATCTATTCTAATCACATGTATATAGTAAGGCATCTATTCTAATCACATGTATATAGTAAGGCATCTGTTCTAATCACATGTATATAGAAAGGCATCTATTCTAATCACATGTATATAGTAGGGATGTGCGCCGGACCATTTTTGCCGGATTTGGATTTGGTTCTAATTCGTCGTCCGGCTTTGGATTTGGATTTGCCAAACTGCAGTGACTGGCTTTGGATTTGGATTTTTTTACAAAAATTAACAAAAAAATCTAAAATCACATAAATTGGTCTTTTTTTTCTTCCTAGAGTATTATTAACCTCAATAACATTACTTTTCCAGTCAATTTAGACCATATCACAGCTTATAATATTGTTTTCAACATTATTGGCCAAAGGTTGCAGTGAGCTGACTGGTTACTAAGCGACAAAGCAGCGGCACAACGACACAGACACCACAGTATAAAGCACATCTATGACACATTGCCATACAGCAGTGGCAGAAATGAAAAGTAGTGCACCCACCCAGTGGGTACGGCCAGCAGAGTCACAGTACTTGTTTACATAGTGGGCTACGGCCCAAGGAGTCACAGTCCACAATCTTATTCACATTACACCGCACATAGGGCCTGATTCACATTACACCATAAAGTAGTGTCTCTTATTTATGTTACGACACACAGTAGTGCCCCTTTTACACAATGCCCACAGTAGTGCCCCTTTTACACAATGCCCACAGTAGTGCCCCTTTTACGCAATGCCCACAGTAGCGGTGTCCCTTACACAATGCCCCCAGCAGTGGTGCCCCCTATGCAGTCCCCTTAGTAGTAGGGTCCCCTATGCAGTGCCCCCAGTAGAATGCCCCCCATTAGCAGGCCCCCCCAGTAGTATGCCCCCCATTAGCATGCCACCCAGTAGTATGCCCCCCATTAGCATGCCCCCCATTAGCATGCCACCCAGTAGTATGCCCCCCCAGTAGTATGCCCTCCAGTAGTATGCCCCCCCAGTAGTAGGCTGCCCCAGTAGCAGGCCCCCCCAGTAGAAGGCTGCCCCAGTATTAGCCCCCCTGTAGTATGGCCCCCCTGTAGTAGTAAGCCCCCCCAGTAGTATGCCACCCCCAGTAGTAGTAAGCCCCCCAGTAGTATGCCCCCCCAGTAGTATGGCCCCTCAGTAGTATGGCCCCCACAGTAGCAGACCACCCCCCAGTAGCAGACCACCCCCCAGTAGTAAGCCCCCCCCAGAAGTATAGCCCCTCAGTAGTATGGACCCCCAGTAGCAGACCCCCCCTAGTAGCAGACCCCCCCCAGTAGTATAGCCTCCTCCAGTAGTATAGCCACCCCCAGTAGCAGACACCCCAGTAGTATAGCCCCCCCCCCAGTAGCAGGTCCCCCCAGTAGTATGGACCCCCAGTAGCGCCCCCGCCCCTTGCACAAGTAAAAAAAACAAAAACAAAAAAACTTACCTGTATCCCCGCTCCCGCGCCGTCCGCTCTGCTGTCACACGCTGAGGAGGGAGCCGGAAGACGGAGCTCATGTGTGAGCTCCAGCCAGCTCCCTCCGTGCAGCAGCCAATGAGAGTCTGTGTGACTCTCATTGGCTGCTGTAACAAACACACAGCTGCCGCTGGCGGCTGTGTGCTTGTATCTGTGTAGGGCAGAGCGCTATCACAGCGCTCTGCCCTACACAATAGGAGCCCTGTTGTCGGATTCTCTAGTGAAAATCCGACATCAGGCGGCCGCCGTTCGGCCCCGAACGGGGATCCGAGTCAGGCGGGGAACACCCGAACAGGGTTCGGGTGGACTCGGATCCCCAATGTTCGGAGCGGTTCGGATTCCACAGAATCCGAACCGCTCATCTCTAGTATATAGAAAGGCATCTATTCTAATCACATGTACATAGTAAGGCATCTATTCTAATCACATGTATATAGTAAGGCATCTGTTCTAATCACATGTATATAGTAAGGCATCTATTCTAATCACATGTATATAGTAAGGCATCTATTCTAATCACATGTACATAGTAAGGCATCTATTCTAATCACATGTATATAGAAAGGCATCTATTCTAATCACATGTATATAGTAAGGCATCTGTTCTAATCACATGTATATAGAAAGGCATCTATTCTAATCACATGTATATAGAAAGGCATCTATTCTAAACACATGTATATAGTAAGGCATCTGTTCTAATCACATGTATATAGTAAGGCATCTGTTCTAATCGCATGTATATAGCAAGGCATCTATTCTAATCACATGTATATAGTAAGGCATCTATTCTAATCACATGTACATAGTAAGGCATCTATTCTAATCACATGTATATAGAAACGCATCTATTCTTATCACATGTATATAGTAAGGCATCTATTCTAATCACATGTATATAGTAAGGCATCTATTCTTATCACATGTATATAGTAAGGCATCTATTCTAATCACATGTATATAGAAACGCATCTATTCTTATCACATGTATATAGTAAGGCATCTATTCTAATCACATGTATATAGAAACGCATCTATTCTTATCACATGTATATAGTAAGGCATCTATTCTAATCACATGTATATAGAAAGGCATCTATTCTAATCACATGTATATAGAAAGGCATCTGTTCTAATCACATGTATATAGCAAGGCATGTATTCTAATCATATGTATATAGTAAGGCATGTATTCTAATCACATGTATATAGAAAGGCATCTATTCTAATCACATGTATATAACAAGGCATCTATTCTAATCACATGTATATAGTAAGGCATCTATTCTAATCACATGTATATAGAAAGGCATCTATTCTAATCACATGTATATAGTAAGGCATCTATTCTAATCACATGTATATAGCAAGGTATCTATTCTAATCACATGTATATAGAAAGGCATCTGTTCTAATCACATGTATATAGCAAGACATCTATTCTAATCATATGTATATAGTAAGGCATGTATTCTAATCACATGTATATAGTAAGGCATCTATTCTAATCGGGATGTAGTCACCATCCCACCGTGCGGGATACCAATGGGCGAAATACCAGTGCCAAAATCCCAACAACGTTGGAATGCCAGCACCAAAATCCCGACCACCAGCATTTTGAAGGTAAGTCTAAGGCGTTAGGGGGAGCTTAGGTTTAGGTACTAGGGGGAGAGGTTAGCTTTAGGCACCGGGGAGGGAGTGTTAGGTTTAGGGTGTGGAGAGGGGGAGGTTTATTTTAGGCACTAGGTGGGGTAGGTTAGGGTTAGGCACCGGGTAGGGAAGGCTAGGGGTAAAGGTTAGTCTTACCTTATTTGCTTATGGGTGTCGGAATTCTGACTGTTGGGATGCGACTGTCGGTATTCTGACCAGCGGCATCCTGACTGCCGGGATCTCATACCCAACCCATTCTAATCACATGTATATTGTAAGGTATCTGTGGTATTCTAATAACTGCTGTAGATTCAACAGGATTAAACAACGGTCATTTCATGTTAACACATACTGTATATAAAGTGAATGCAAAGTTTATGAGTGGCTATCTACAATGGCGCAGAATAATACAGAAAACCAGTTGCTTCTCTCCATATGCGTGCCATATTTGTACACAAGTTGAATGACTGGATCATCTTAAGTTTGGCCAGCACTAGTGTGCCTATCCACTGATTAAAAAATAAAACACGAAAAGCAAGAAAGAATCTGAGAACCCTCCATGTAAGAAAAAAATTATGATTTATTAGTAAAACAAAATATAAAATGCATACCCCATGGATTTATGTAAGTAAACAGCATTTTAAAGAGAATGTATAAATGCTGGATGGTCACGGCAAATGGAATCGGTATGAAATACCGCCGGCAGCCCAACACTGGAACAGATACCGGCAGCCCGCTAGCGCTAGAAATCCTGATCGTCCCTAGGTAAGTATTAACTAACAACCTGCCCCCCTAACCCTCCCTTAGGGTTGCCTAACCCTAACCTCCCCCCAAGTGCCTAACCCTAATCCCCCCTCTAAGTGCCTAAACCTAACCCCCCCCTTCCCGCTGCCTAAACCTAAGTCCCCCGGGGGGGGGGGGGTGCCTAACGCTAACCTCCCCCTGGAGGTGCCTAACCCTAACCCTCCCTCCCCCTAGCCTAACACTAACCTCCCGGGGGGGTGCCTAACCCTAAGTCCCCCCCGTGAGCACTAAACCTAATCCTCCCCACCCCGCGGCTGTCCACTCGCGGCGCCCGGCATCCCTTCGGTCGGGATGCCGGCAACGGTGAAATGAGCGGCGTCTACATCTAGACGCCGGGCATTTCACCCTCGCCGGGATATGACAGTCGGGAAGCCGGCTATCGGTATAATGTCAGCCGGCTTCCCGATTGCATCCCCGGCAAATAGGTAAGATTCTTGAAATTCACAGATCAAAACACTGAATAGTAGCCTACTCCGCAGAAGCACTTACAGGTTGAGTCTCCCATATCCAACTATTCCGAAATACGGAATATTGTTAGCATGACTGAGAAAGTGAAACATTTTGCTTTTTGATGGCTCAATGTGCACAAACTTTATTTAAGGCACAAAATGATTAAATATAAAGCATAAAATCACCTTCAGGCTGTGTGTATAAGGTATATATGAAACATAATTAATTTCATGTATGTACACAAATTTTGTTTGAGCCACAAAATTATTGAAAATATTGTATTAAATGACCTGCAGGCTGTGTGTATAAGGTGTATATAACACATACATGCATTCTGTGTTTAGATTTGGGCCCTATTCCTAAGACATTTCAATATGGTATGTAAATATTCCAAAATACAGAATATTCCGATATCCAAAATACCCCTGGTCCCAAGCATTTTGGATACGGGAGACTCAACCTGTACTTCTAAACACACATGGAATACCTTTAAATTTGATGACTGCAAGCTCTGTCAAAACTCTCAAGTAAGGTGACAAACATCTGGAGTGAATCTCTGTATTATAACAGTTTCTGTTTAACAGAATTGCTGAAGTAGATTTTCAATATAGTTAATAACATCTACACAAAGGGTTGATTACTTATTTACCAAAACATGATTAGAACCTAATCACCTGTTCCCATTATTAGTGGACTATAACCTTCAGTACTAGTAAACTTATTGATCCGGCGGGTGCATTTATTCACAAATAGGGAACTGTGGCCCTGATTCAGAGCCGGATGCTCTGACAGCGCTTGCTCTGAATCAGGGCCGGGCTATTTTTTTTTTAGAACGGCCTCCTGGCCGCGCGCATAGCTGTGGGTGACCACCCACAGCTATAGCGAGCGGCCAGGTTGATGGTTGCGATGGTCAAGACCATCGCGACCATCGGGCTTGCGACGAGATCCTTGTGGTAGGGTCTCGTTGCCGCAAACGCCCCAGAGAGATTTCGGCTCTAACAGAGCCGAAATCTCTCCCACTGACATCACTCGTGATGTCAGTGGGGCCGCCCCCAAACGGAGGCATTCACATGGGAATGCCTCCATTTGGGCAGCCACTCCCCTGACCCGCCCACCAAAGGGCATGCTGTCACTCAACATCGACAGCACGCCCCCTTTGGTGCGAGATCCAGAGCGACAGATTGCCCATCGCTATCCGGGTCTCGCGCAGGCGCACGACGGAGCTGGCTCCGTCGTGCGCATGCGCTCTGGGCCACCATCGACCCGGTTGCGAGCGCTCAGCGCTTGCGACCGGGTCTGAATCAGGCCCTGTGTGTACTATTGTGGTGGAATTCATTCATTTGATTACACAGTTGTGACTGTAATGTTTGCTTTGCATTATGTTCTAAGGGCCTGATTCAGACCCACTCGCGAGCGGCTGTCCGCTCGCAAGTGGGTCGATGGTGTGCACTGCGCATGCGCGTGATGGAGGGAGCTCCGTCGTGCGCATGCGTGAGACGCGATGAGCGAAGGACTTTCCTTCGCTCGTTGTGTCTGATCAAAGGGGGCGTGCTGTCGATGTTGATTGACAGCACGCCCCCTTTGGTGGGCGTGCCGGGGGCGTGCCTCCCAGATGGGGGCGTTCCCAAGGGAACGCCTACCGTCAGAAGCCGGCCCCACTGACATCACTAGTGATGTCAGTGGGAGTGATTTTGGCCAAAATCACTCCGGGCCTTGCGGTTGAGAAACTCAACCGCAGGCTTCGGCTCGCAGTGGCGATGGTCGTGATGGTCAAGACCATCGCGACCATCATCCTGCATGCTCGTATATGCTGTGGGTGGTGACCCGCAGCTATACGAGCGTCCAGGAGGACGCTCCATAATTATGGAGGTGGGCCCTGATTCAGAGCGAGCGCTCTGGTCATAGCGTCCGGCTCTGAATCAGGGCCTAAATTCACAAAAATTAGCTGTGAAAGAGCTTTGGAGAGCCTCAGATTAACTTGTTTAATATGCTATTTATGTAGCGAATCTGTTGCAGTAATTCTATTAAGCAGAAACTGTTATAAACAAGAGTTAGACTTCTGATGACTGTTACGTTACTTATGAGATTTGCAGTCATCTTATTTAATGTTAAAAGGTGATTTACCATGTATTTATAAGCAATTGTTAAAGCAGAGTACTACTCAAAGTCATTTTAATCTTTGAGAATTTTGTTGGTTCTATTGCCAGCAACAATAATTGCCAGCCGGCATTTACTGTATATACACTCCCCTTTAGATTGTAAGTTCTCACGAGTAGGGCCTTTATTTCTCTTGCACTTTTCCTTCCCTCACTTATGCCATCATCTCCTCACTGCCAACAAATATATATAGCCATCGACCATAGCATTAAAACCACCTGCCTAATATTGTGTAGGTTCCCCATGTACCGCCAAAACAGCTCTGACCTGATGAGACGTGGACTCCACAAGACCTATGAAGGTGTCCTGTGGTATCTGGTACCTTTATGTTAGCACTATCCTTTAAGTCCTATAAGCTGCGAGGTAGGGCCTACATGGCTCTGACTTGTTTATCCAGCACATCCCATAGATGCTCGATCGGATTGAGATCTGGGGAATTTGGAGACCAGTCAACACCTTGAACTTTGTCATGTTCCTAAAACCATTCCTGAACAAATTTTGCAGTGTGGCAGGGCGCATTATCCGGCTGAAAGAGACCACTCCCATCATGGAATACCATTGTCATGATGTGGGGTACTTGGTCTGCAACAATGTTTAGGTAGGTCGTACATGTCAAAGTAACATCCACATGAATGCCAGACCCAAGCTTTCCCAGCAGAACATTGCCCAGAGCATCACACTGCCTCCCCCAGCTTGTCGTCTTCCCATAGTGTATCCTGGTGCCATCTTTTCCCCAGGTAAATAACGCACCCAGCCATTCACATGATGTAAAAGAAAATATGATTCAACAGACCAGGCCACCCTCTTCTATTGCTCCATGGTCCAGTTCTGACCCTCACGTACCCTTTGTAGGCTCTTTCAGTGATGGTCAGAGGTCTTTATAGGCACTCTGACCGGTCTGAGGCAATGCAGTCCCATACACAGCAAGCTGCGATGCATTGTGTGTCTGCGACATTTTTCTATTATAGGCAGCGTTAACTTTTTCAACAATTTGTGCTACGGTCACACTTCTGTGAGATTCTTCCAGACAGGCAAGCCTTCGCTCCCCATGTCCATTCAATGAGCCTCAGTAGACCATGACCCTATCGCCAGTTCACCGGTTGTACCACTTTTAGTAAGTACTATCCACTGCATACCTGGAACACTCTACAAGACCAGCCGTTGTGGAGATGCCATCAAAATCTGGCCTGGTAATAGTTGCTCAGATCCTTACACTTGCTCATTTTTGTGCCAATTGCTGCTGCGGCTTTGGAGCCTTTGTGCAGATAGGCTTCAAAGTTCAAAGTCATCTTTTTCAGGAAATTACTGGCCCATATGGAGCTGGAGCTACAGTAGTTGGGGACATCCAGGGAGTATTTTCAGAAAGTGCTGCCAGATGCTGCACCACCTGCTGTAAGGCCTTGCGGTCTTGGTGCTTCTGCCTCCAGTATCCCTGAGCATCCATTTCTTGTTGCCTCTGGGCCTCCTCAATGGCCAGTTTCTGCAATTTGGTGGCTTCCTACTGAGCCACTGTAGCCTGTACCAATGCTTTAAATATGGCCTACATTAGCTCTTGGTGTTAGGTTGAACTGGAATCTGGCTTCCCTAAGCATCTAACGATGCCACACCATGGATGTCACAGTGTAACAGTCTTGCAATGACAAAAAGATATATTGGACTTCTGTCCCTTTAAACTTTTTACATGCACAGATGCTTGAATTCCACTACTTGTGGCAAGGTCAGATATGGGGAGTCATCTTCTTGGGTAAACGGTATGGTTTTGCATGCAGCAGACAATTCACAGCACACCAGAGAGGGTGTTTGCTACCAATAGCCTCAGCCAGGGATGTAACAGAGCTTAACAGCGTCCTGTGCCGACCCCGCCCACTTCATGCATGACTTCCCGTATAGGGGGCAGGGCCGCCAGTACCCAGAATGCTCTGGGCAGCTGTACATACAGCAGGGTGTCTGCTTTTTGCGTCTTAAAGAATGCTACGGGTGGCACTGTCGCAGCGATACTGCAGTGGCACCAGTAACACTCCCCTGGCCGCAGCTATTTTTATTTGCAACAAATGTAAAAGCAAAACATAAATCCTAGCCTCTCTAGCACTAAGTAAACAAAATGCTTCCCTACAGGTGGACCTACTGTCCAACTCACAAAACAGAAGTTTTTGACAGCGCTCACTTTCAGTAGTAATGGTGTCTCTCTGCAAGTCAGCAGCCTGCTCCCCAGGCAATGTCACTGGGGGCGATTCAAATGTTTTCCAGGCGGCTTTTTTTTTAAGACGCCCGACAGAGCAATTCAATTGTTGCTCTGTCAGGGCGCGATAGCCGCCAGCGCCGGCATTTCTGCACTCACTCAGAATTTTAGATCGGTTTAGCCGTTGTACACGGCTAAACCTGGTCTCACAGGGGGCGAAGAGGGCGATAATTAATGAGCGCCCAGAACAATTGAATAGCAAAACTGAGCGCTCATTAATTATCACGGCTTAAAAACATTTGAATCGCCCCCACAGACTGAAAAATCTGACACACCTTTATTAGCCTCTCACAGGTGGTCTGTCAATCAAGGCTGCTCAATAGCCTGATTGCCACCAGACAGAAGCTAGAGACCTAGCACCCATCCACAACTTCCACAGTGCTTTTGTCAAAATAAGTGGCACTTTTTTAGTTTTCTTACTCTGTCACTTCTGAGAGCAACCTTTACATTTGTTATTTTATTCAGATAAGATTGTATCTATAGTGCCTATATTTAGTATTTGTGTTTTTCTTTAATATAGAAAAAAAAATATGATGGGTAAAACTACACATTTATTTAAAAAAACAAATGCTGCATACACCACCTAGCACTGTAGTGCTGTGAGTCTCTTTTTCTGCAGGCGTATCTATATTTCTGTCCATTTTATTATGCCTTAAAATGGCCACACATCTAAAGATTATCAGCCAACTTGTTGATTGGTTGGAATGAAAATCTGGTAAGGTATGAAAGCAAATGACAATCAGCAATTTGCTCCCAAACTCCGGACAAAGGACAAAAACTGTTGTTTGAACAAATTGTTTAGATCAAAAATTTAACAAACTTGTCTGACGACCATTTTCATCTGTTTTCTGGCATTTAGGAGCAAATTGCTGATCATTATTTACTCACATACGTTACCAGATATTCATTCCAACCAATCAGCTAGTCGGCTGGTTGGACAGATAATCTTTAGGTGTGTGTCCAGCTTAACTGTTGCTCTTCATGGATTAGCACATTTCTAGGCGCACTATATAAAATGTAAAATAAAGCATCAAATATACAAATGTGGCACTAGTAGAAAAAAAAACCCTGCATTTTATATGAACATTAGAAAAGTTTTATATAATGAAAGTGCTGGTTCTAAAGTGGTAGCAAGTTGCTCTGTGGATGGAACTTTTGCATAGTTTTGTGCTGTGGATGTTCCATATATTGATGCAAAACAAAGGAGCCTAGGCTACACATCCAGTGTAGTTTTTACATGTGGTAGAAAAGCAATGTGTAATGTTAAGGGGATACTATCAGTGGCAAACGCAGGATTTCTAGAGGGGGGTTTCCAAATGCTTGATTTTAGAGCGAGTGTGGCCAGTTCATGAAGAGGGCATAATTAGCACTTGTCCAGCTTTAATATGTTACATACAAAGTATATTGTGTTGCATATATACAGCATATACAGGACCAGCGATCACAGTAAGTCATTAGATGCGGCAGTAGGTCCATCCTGTCTGAGCAGAATGTTTTTCTTTAGATGTGGGCATCATTCCAGTGTATTGGAGCAAGTCTGGGAGTCTGGGGGAGCGGTAGACTAGCACTGTCCTGGACATATATGTACATATTGGTCTCCTTATGTACTGGATAGTTTATTACTATACGTTATTAATAATTTACCCTATTGATGGTCTATAGCAGTGCACCCGTAACAGAGCATATTTTCTACATCTCCTAGTTGGTGCACAGGTATATTTATTACTGGCTGACACATTTTAAAAGATCCACAGGTGTTGCTAATCATTTCATTTGTGATACTGAGAAGAACATGCAGCAGTAGTAACATTCTATTATATTACTATTTCTATTGTGGTCATTGTGTGTGCTGGGGAGGGGGGTTTTCAGGCAGACGGAAATCCCCCCTGCGTTCGCCTATGACTGTGCCCATAACAAGTTGTGAGTTTTGGACTGTAAATACCAGGATGTCTCCTATACATTGCATCCAGCAAAGTGTACGAGTGAGATGATGATGGGGAAGGTGTGTGCTGTATCCTCTTCTTGCTATGTTCCTTGTTTATCAGCCACTTACTACTACATAGTATTCTATACACACCCTTCATGTTATCGGAAACTAACTGACCTATTCCAATTCATACTGTAGTCATTATCTGGCAATTGAGTCATGTTGCTGAATCCATTATCTCAATGTGACAGGGACAGGTTTTTGGGTGTAGGTATGAAAGAACAGTTTTTACCCTCATATGGTGTTCTCTAGTACTTGTCTTTCTGTGTTGTGTATGGGCATGGTGTGTAGGAAGTGTCCTTGGCTGCTGCAGCAGTTAATTTTCGGTAGGACCCCCCCTGCGTCATGTGTGACATATCTATCCTGCCTCGACAGGAGTACTGGAAATAGGCCATAAGTGATTAGTAAGATGGATAGTTGCCATCTCCTTCTTTGAATTGGATTAGGAAGCAGGAATGCATAGTCTACGCAGCAAGAGTTTGTGTATCACCCTTTACTTTGTAACTGAACTGGGCTCGCATGAAGCCTGCAGTCTGATGCATTCAGATCAATAATGTATTTGATCCTGCGTCTATGCAGTATTGCAACTATCTCCATTGTGTTAGCATGCAAGTATACAGGCAGCAATGCAGGTTATTTATATTGTGTTTGAAAGGGCTGTTGTAACAATACTAGTTTGGATGTCCTGTATTGTCAATATATTGCCAATTATTGACCATACTTTTATGTAAATGAGAACATTAAAGTACACTTTTTTTATGCCTTTCACATGAAAACTAGAGAAAAGACTATAGCTTCGTAGTTTCTCAGTGTCCAGGAGACTCTCAGATTGTGCTGAGACCTCCCAGATTCCCAAGAGTCAGCAATTCTATCAGAAGGGCATTTCCTTGTCTGCAGGTTTACATTGAGCAGACAGTGCTTGATACAGAAGTTGACATCATTATGCGCCTTGCCACTCCGCTTAAGTACAAATGGTGTCAGTTCATCGTGTCACACCCACCTCTTCTTCCCACACCTCTACTCCACATTTACTGAAGGGAGTGATGAAAAGTAAGCAAGAGTCCTAGGGGTATATTTACTAAAGTGAGAGTTTTTAGAAGTGGAGATGTTGCCCATAGCAACCAATCAGATTCTACTTAACATTTAACTAGCACCTTCTAGAAAATAATAGCTAGAATCTGATTGGTTGCTATGGGCGACATCTCCACTTCTGAAAACTCTCACTTTAGTAAATGTACCTCCTAGCATTACTTTTAGCTCCAATATGCACACCAAGCCTAAGCAACCACTCACTCTTGCTTTTATTGAGTGACATGCACAAGGCAGATAAAGGCAAGTGATTGATTGGTTTTGTGCATTAATGCAAATTTTGCACCTAAATGAATGTTACATATTGAACGTGAGGTTGTGTTTATGTATTGTGGATAGGCAATGGCAGTACTGAAAATGATCCATTCTTTTATTAGTGAGGCCTGTAGTAATAGATTATTTCACCTATATATAGTGTTGATTGATTACATACTGTAGGTCATTTACAAAGACATCCATTGCCCAATGCAGAATCCGCGTTGTTCCTATCCATCTGCAAAAGTGACAAGCGTAGCTTTTCAGGCCAATCCAAGCATCTGTATACAAACCAGCTATAGGACAGAAAACCAATCATCTGGTACTGCAGACAAACACCAGCCTATAAGATCAGGTTCATAAAGTAGACCTGATCTCATGGGAAAGTGTTCGTCTGCAAGCAACTAATGATTGACATTCTTTCACATCACTCGGTAATTGGAACCCCCCCCCTAAATGCGCACCTGCTATATTGTTGCTTGGTATTGCATTTAAGTGAGAAGGCATACTATGTTCAATGTAATAAGCTTCACAGACATCACCTAATAAATAATATTGATGTCTCCCAACACTTTGAGCCATAAATAAGGGTAAACCGAGCAGTATTTTGGGAGAAAATGGAAAAGGAGTAGTAGCGGTAGGAGAGTAGACCTGTGATGTATACTCTTTTGCACAAAGTGCCTCTTAGCATTTTGCTCTATGTGCATATAGGTGCGCTTCTAGTTTGCGGGGGCATCTCCCAAGGGTACGTAGTAGACCTGAAACTTCATGCACACTTTCTGGGCCATCCACATGCAGCAGTGCAAAACCAAGGTGTTTTATGGTGCATATTGCATGTTCCTCGTACATGAGGACCACAATAACTAACTATCTGTATTTTTTTCCTAAGTGCTGCTCACCTGGGTGAATTGTGCCAGTGTACGATGGGCAACTCGAGTTCAAGACATATTCACGGCTGGGAAGCTGCTGGCTTTGGGACTCATCATTATTATGGGATTTGTGCAGATCTGCAAAGGTAAGTGTGCTTATTCAGATTCAGCACAATACAAAGGAGGGGGTCCTCACGAAGGATATTGCTGTCATGTTTCCTTTTACACGTCAATGCTAGAGAACTCGCAGGATATGCTGCTTTTAAAAAGAAAAACTTTCCATGTTTCAGGAAATGTAAAATAATCTTTTTAGGCTCTTATGAGTAGAATGCTGAGTACTGATTTAGTTATGTCTCCTAGGTGGGTCTCTGTGTTGTTTGTACAAAATTGGATATAGGAGACCTCACAGCCATACATATAGGGATCATAGACAGAACTGTATGCTGGTTGCTATGTTATAGAGAAAATTAGGTTCCATCCAGTGACATAGTACTTGGTGGTGTGAGGCGATCTTTTGTACTTTGTAATATATTGTTATTGTTTGCTTAGCTGCTGTATACAGTGTGTGTGTTTGTGTCATCATTATGTTATCTAATCATTCCTAGGGGAATATTTCTGGCTGGAGCCTAAGAACGCTTTTGAGAATTTCCAGGAGCCAGACATTGGCCTCATCGCACTGGCTTTTCTACAGGGCTCTTTTGCATATGGGGGCTGGAACTTCCTGAACTATGTGACAGAGGAGCTGGTGGACCCCTACAAGTAAGAGTAACCACTGGTGGCCACACTATTAGGCTGTTGCCGTCACCATTAGCCCTAGCATATGTAAGCTGTAGTTGTGTGACTTTGCATCAAAATGATGAGCTATTGAAATGTATACTATTGTTAATTAGAAAATGAAACTTAATTTGCAAGATACTTTATGATGTATTTATTCATGCTAATGTAAGTATATGTCATTCTGGAGTCACAAATAGAAAACAAACCCTGTACTGGAGCCCTGTACCCGAAACAGATCACTTACTGGTGATCTTACAGTATTTTACTCACTGTCACAATCCCTTTCGTGGCGTGGCGTGAATTACAATAGCACTAGGCTATGTAATTTCTAATTTAATTGGCAATAAATATCTGCTTGATCAGTGTACTCTGACTACAGTACAAGCCCCAAGCTAACCATAGCATCAGGTGCTTTCTATTAGTTGTTACTGTCAGGTCCTGGAGCTTCCCTGAGAAACGAGCATGTAGAGCAATGATGGGCAACAGGTGACCCTAGAGCTGAATGAGTCCCCTTGGGCTTTCACTTACAGCACCCAGGTTCTTCCTGCGTTGTTGTTAAACCCTGCAACTCTTGTTTAAAGGGGATGTAGTTATGCGGCCGGTCACAATGCTGACTGCTGAATGCCGGCAAAGGATTCACAATAGGCGTCGAAATACAGATGCCTATCATAATCCCGACACCGGAATCCAGGAGGATGCATGGCCGAACAAGGTAAGTATGGGCCGTGCGTCCTCTTAGCTGCGGGGGGGAGGGTACGGTTTAAGGCAGTTAGCGGGGTTGGTGTTAAGTTTTGGTGGGGAGAGGTTAGTAATAGGCACCCCTAGGGGGGGAGGGTTAGGGTTAGGCACCCCAGGGAGAGGATAGGGTTAGGCACTCCCCCCGGGAGGGTTAGGTTTAGGGAGCGGTAAGGGGGGGTTAGGGTTAGGCACCCCTGGGGGGGTTTAGGCACTAGGGGAGGACGTTAGAGTTAGGCACCACTAAGGGAGGGTTAGGGGGGGTGAACAGGGAGGTTAGAGTACTTACCTGCCTCTGTTGGGATCTTCATCCTGTCGGGCAGCCGCTGTCGGCTAAACAGCCGCTGGCATTTCAATCCCAATCCGTTTAAAGTGTTTGCCGATATCTAATTGCACATGTCTATTTTATTAAATATACTGACTTAATTAACTACTGAGATTAGGGGGATTGTGTGGCCCTTTTGAAGTTTAGAGGGCCACCCATGCACTTGCTGAAGCGTATCTGGTTGCTTGTCACTGATGCAGAGCTTTGATAAGGCTGTCTACCTTCTATGGGGTGAAATTAGCTAAAACAATTGTGGGCTTGTTCTTACCAATGACATGTAAACATATATTTTCACTACAGTAAATAGTTGCTACAACAAAATAGCATATACAAAAATACCATATTTAATTTATATATTCCTCACCATATTATTTTGTACACATCCAGTGTTTGGTTAGGGCTCTTGTGTGCTCCATTTGTCTAGTACAGTATCTCAATGCTTATTTTCCAAGCCTACTGGCTCCATGAGAGTAGCTTATTTTAGCTGGTTTAATGTCTTGCACTAAAGGACGTACATAATGACTTTCATCTATCGTATGTATTCTTTTGTTTTCTAAATATTGTCTCATGGTATTGCTATATCTTAATTATTGACTGCAGTCACAGGTGTTACATTCACAAATAGTTTTTTTTGGTCATTCATGAATATTTGTAAGTGCATAGCATACTCACTGCTTCACTTTCACTGTACCTTACTTCATTTTGCTGGGCTATAGATGAATCTAGATCTCCCTCTAGTGTTAAAACCTGGTTAATTATTTTGTCTTCCAACAGGAACCTCCCACGTGCCATTTTTATATCTATTCCACTTGTCACGTTTGTATATGTTTTTGCAAACATTGCCTACGTGACAGCCATGTCCCCTCAGGAGCTACTGGCCTCCAATGCAGTGGCTGTGGTGAGTATTTTTAAACCACAACCAACCTTTGTCATTTAATAAACTGAATGTAACTATTCTATTGATCTGTTGATTGGTATCACCCTTTAAAAACATCTTGTCACTTATCGCTGCCTCTTTATACTCTTCAGACATTTGGTGAAAAATTGCTGGGTGTCATGGCCTGGATCATGCCAATATCTGTGGCTCTCTCCACATTTGGGGGAGTCAATGGATCTCTCTTTACCTCATCCAGGTGAGTATGAGGTGCATGCTGATATAGCTCTATGACTGTGTGTATAGATGCACACCAGTGTGGGCTCATTGACTATGTGTATTACTGTTGTACTGCTAGTGTTCCATTCTTACCTACTTCCATACTTGAAAAAGAAAATGCAGGTGCATACTAGTACTAAGAATACTGATGGTCAAATTAATTATGATAAATCTTACAATCAACATAGAGTATAAATAAGGTTTTATGTTTGTCAAAAAATGCCTGCCACCTGCCACGTCATTGGTGAACATCATCAGATGGGTCACTAACATTCCTTGTACTAACACATTGTATCCATTTATGAAGGACTTGCCATGCTAGTGCCCATTCTAATATGTAGACCGCAAGGCAAGAACCTGTGCTGATTAAAATCACCTAAGGGCAGATAGGTGGGGTGCTAGTACTAAGCAGTGGATGGTCATGCATTTTTGGCCAAACATGTTAAGAACCTCTTTAAACTCCATGTTAATTGTAGA
The DNA here is from genome assembly GCA_031769625.1 of Taudactylus pleione. Lineage (NCBI taxonomy): Eukaryota > Metazoa > Chordata > Amphibia > Anura > Myobatrachidae > Taudactylus > Taudactylus pleione. The sequence continues at coordinate 15,460,307 of JAUIMM010000094.1, forward strand.
GTTTCATAATTGTTTTGACTACCAGGAGTGTGCGTCTGCATATTCTTTTTCCTGTATAGCACTACAGGTCTCAGTCAAAGCTCCCCCCCCTACCTTTTCCTACTTCCATCCCTACCTCAATAAACCTTCTTCTTCTAATAGGTTGTTTTTTGCTGGTGCAAGAGAGGGTCATCTTCCAAGTATCTTGGCCATGATCCACATCAAACGCTGCACCCCAATCCCAGCACTGCTTTTTACGGTAAGCAGCCCACTCTTTAGCCCTGTCTGTCCCTACACTTACTCTGCCATTACAGGAGTGGAGTCTATTTGCTCTTCCACTCATTCTCTCACACTTGTTCTATCCCAACAGTGCCTCTCCACTCTACTGATGCTTGTTACCAGCGACATGTATACTCTAATTAATTATGTCGGCTTCATCAATTATCTGTTCTACGGTGTCACTGTGGCTGGGCAGATTGTGTTGAGATGGAAGAAGCCAGACATTCCTCGGCCAATCAAGGTGAGTAGGGCACATTAAGAGATTAAAGGATATAAAAAATGGTCATTCCCAGAGTGCACAAGCAAATTAAATCACATAGTCTCATTCAGAATAATCAGCACGAACCGCAGTCACTATATGAAGGGGAGAAATGTGATGGTGTGCTAGTGATAAGTACACTCCCATCGGGCTGCTGATCTGGCACCCATAAGCCACCTGGCAGTGGTGGGGTACAGGTGCTTTTGTTTGCAGAGAGTTTAGCCAAAGGCCATGTTATCCTCTTCCAAGTCCTATGTGTAGTAGTACAATAGAGGAAAATTGACACTGACAAGCATATGACATAAAGATAAAGTCTGACACAAGTTACTCTTGGATGTATTGGCAGATTCACAGTTACTTATAAAGTGTAATTGAATCTACCATACTGTAGTTGCAGAATAACAGGTATACCAACAATAATAAATAGAAGTAATGCACAGAAGGGAATTTTATAGATGTTCTTAATTTTAGTAAATAGGAGATCAACTTCCCCTCTGAGGTATCCGTTGCTTGCAGATCACTTACAGCTGCAAACACATATAAAGCATTTAAAAGTGGTTTGGCCACCTTATCGATGAGCATGGATTAGGAGTGTTGTCTGGTGTGTCCAGTTTATCTGACTGGGAATAATGTTATGTGTCTTCTTGCCTGCACAAATGGGGAATAGCAGGGAAGAGACATTCCTGCCTTTCTCCGCTGCCCCTAGCCAGCTCCATCATCTTCAATCTCCAATTGCCTCCGGATCCAACTTTTCTAATCCCTTCGGCCGGCTTTGCTGTTCAGCATCATTCTAACATCACCGATGCTGATTGGCACATACGCAGAGCATACAAGTATATTTTGCAAACATAAAAGATCCTTGAAATCTCCTCGCTGGGAAAGCCCTTTACAGCAACGGCTGTTTGGCACTTGAAAAATATGAATATGGAGAAAAAAGCAATTGATTTTTTTAGGGATGTAGTCAATTTGCCAGCAGACGGGATCCTGGATGTCGATATACAGACCCCGGAATCCCGCCGCCCGGCAGAATGCCGACACGATATCCCGAAGGGGATCAGGATACCGGCATCGGCATCCTGACCCCAGCCATCCCAAACATCTAGAGCTGGGTAAGTAGTGCACTGTCCCTGGGGATCGAGGCTTAGGCACCCCTGGGGGGAGATTAGGGTTAGGCACCCCCCAAGGAGTGTTAGCGTTAGGCTGAGGGGAGGGGAGGTTATGGTTAGGCACCAGCGGGGGGAGGTTAGGTGTTAGGCACTAGGGGGGAGGTTAGGGTTAGACACCGGAGAGGGAGGGTTAGGGTGGGGGGGAGAAGGGTTGGAATAGTATACTTATCACCCCTTTTGGGATCTTCAGTTTTCGAGGGTGCCGCCGGTATTTCATACCAATCCCGATTTTTTTTTTTGCATGTCTCTTTTTGCTTTTTTAAATATACCCCTTGGTGTAATACAGTGTGTAGTTTAGCAGTAGGCTTTACCTGGACTGGATGTAAGCCTCCATTGATTTGGGTTTGATGGAATTAAATGACCGGCATTGTTTTGTAAAGTGTGATGTGTATTAATATTATAATTATTAATGAACACAGTACACATACAGTGCATCCGGAAAGTATTCACAGCGCTTCACTTTTTCCACATTTTGTTATGTTACAGCCTTGTTCCAAAATGGAATAAATTCATTTTTGTCCTCAAAATTCTACACCCAATACCCCATAATGACAACGTATAAAAAAATGTTTTTAGATGTCTGCAAATTTAATACAAAAAAACAAAAACTAAGAAATCACATGTACATAAGTATTCACAGCCTTTGCTCAATACTTTGTTGATGCACCTTTGGCAGCAATTACAGCCTCAAGTCTTTTTGAATATGATGCCACAAGCTTGGCACACCTATCTTTGGGCAGTTTCGCCCATTCCTCTTTGCAGCACCTCTCCAGCTCCACCAGGTTGGATGGGAAGCATTGGTGCACAGACATTTTCTGATCTCTCCAGAGATATTCAATCGGATTCAAGTCTGGGCTCTGGCTGGGCCACTCAAGGACTTTCACAGAGTTGTCCTGAAGCCACTCCTTTGATATCTTGGCTGTATGCTTAGGGTCGTTGTCCTGCTGAAAGATGAACCGTAACCCCAGTCTGAGGTCAAGAGCGCTCTGGAGCAGGTTTTCATCCAGGATGTCTGTGTACATTGCTGCATTCATCTTTCCCCCTATCCTGACTAGTCTCCCAGTTCCTGCCGCTGAAAAACATCCCCACAGCATAATGCTGCCACCACCATGCTTCACTGTAGGGATGGTATTGGCCTTGTGATGAGCGGTGCCTGGTTTCCTCCAAACATAACTCCTGGCATTCACGCCAAAGAGTTCAATCTTTGTCTCATCAGACCAGAGAATTTTGATTTTCATGGTCTGAGAGTCCTTCAGGTGCATTTTGGCAAACTCCAGGCGGGCTGCCATGTGCTTTTTTACTAAGGAGTAGCTTCCGTCCGGCCACTCTACCATACAGGCCTGATTGGTGGATTGCTACAGAGATGGTTGTCCTTCTGGAAGGTTCTCCTTTCTCCACAGAGGAATGCTGTAGCTCTGACAGATTGACCATCGGGTTCTTGGTCACCTCCCGGACAAGGGCCCTTCTCTCCCAATTGCTCAGTTTAGACGGCCGGGCAACTTTAGGAAGAGTCCTGGTGGTTCTGAACTTCATATATTATTATTAAATACAAAGTGCAGGAAAATTGGTTTAATTATGTGGGACAGGTATATGGGGGTGCTGTAAGCGTGGGACAGGTGTAGTTAAGATTGCAGGTGGTTGTTAGATGCATATTTTGAAGGTTTTTAAAAGTGGCTTTTAATTACACAAAATATTACTTTAGTAATTTTTATGCACCCACAATGTAAAAAGAACATTTATTTTTAAAAAATATATACTTTTTCTATCAATATTTCACTGTTTTAGAGACATGCATATAACAGCCATTTGACACTTTTTAAGAACCCAAAATACTTTTATTATAACCACTTATACACTTTTATATTGTTATCCTATATTAGTTTGGCTTTTTTTTGCGGTGCATGCAGATTTCACTATGTTTACCTATACGTAACGCAGCAAAATACACAAAAAATGATTGTACAAATGCTGCTTCTTGACTTTTGTAATAGGATTGTGCAAAAAATGCAGACGTGCATAGCTGCCATAAGCGCTAAAATCCCGCGAAGGGTGTGAAAACTTAACGCGCCATAAATTATTGCGGCTAATTGAATCCCCCCTAAGCTCGTTGGAGGTGTGATGATTATTCTTTTGTGCAGTTATCCTTTTAGATATTGTGCTACTTATCTGCAAACCTAGACACACTTCTAGTTTGTACAGGCGTCTCCTGAGAGTGAAAAGTAGGCGTATGCCCCGATGCGCAGTGGGCAGACCAGTTGTGCTCACTGGTGCAGCACCAAGGCTTTTTGCACTATGCACGTTGCAAATGATGTGCAAAGTTTCTTAGAAAGGGGAAGCATAAAGAAGTGCTATGAGAGGAAATGGGAAGCTTGGTGAGATGACGTGACCATTTAGAGAAGCAGAATGAAGAGAAGCAGTGGGTTTGTAACAGTAACACCCCCTTATTTTACCACAGGTTAACCTCATTTTTCCAGTGATCTATCTCCTCTTCTGGGCTTTTCTGCTTGTGTTCAGCTTGTGGTCTGAGCCAGTTGTGTGCGGAATAGGCCTGGCCATCATGCTTACTGGCGTCCCTGTGTACTTCCTGGGGGTCCACTGGCAAAACAAGCCCCAGTGCTTCAATAACTTTGTTGGTGAGTACGCTGTAGGTGATCACTTTACCCTTTCCTTTTGGGCACCTTCCACCATGTAGACCAGGGGTGGGCAATAAGCGGCCATGCAGCTGCTGTTGAACTACACATCCCAACATGCACTGCAACAGTTTTAGCATGGCCAAATAGCAACACTTTGGCAGGGTATGCTGGGAGGTGTAGTTCTACAACAGCTAGTGGGCTGCTTATTGCCCACCCCTGATGTAGACAAACATATCTGTCTTACATAGGAAAAGGGGTAATTTTAGTCTGTTTTATGTTCTTTCCCCCCTCAGATGCAGTGACACGTGCTGGCCAGAAGCTGTGTGTGGTGGTTTATCCTCAGATGGACAATAAAGAAGAAGATGACAGTGAGGAGAACAAAGAACAGAGAGCACCAATTTACAAGCCAGGGTCTGAAGCTGGAGATGGAGCTGATGCCTGAGCCCTACCCTTCTCCATTGAGTGTTCACCACACTCCCACTGCCCGTACATACAAATGTGTACAGCTTTGCAGAGATAGATGGAACTTGTGTGTATGTATATTTGTGAATGTGTATGTGCGCCTCGCTGTGCACATCAACTATGCTGGTAATCGTATCTCCTGTCTCCATTGCCCTCAGGTAATAGTGGTGTCCCAGGGTAGAATCACTTGGCGTGAAGTCAGTGCTACGTGATTGTTTGTGTTTGTTACACATGCAGTCGTGCATAGTTTCCCTGTCGCTCTATCTCTGCATCGTACTGTGGAACTGTTCTTTATTACCACTCCATACAGTGTCCTTAACTGCTGTACTATCTCCCCCACTGGGCAGTAGAGGGAGTTACAGCTATGCTCTGTTCTGTGACATAATGTCTATGCACCTCATGTTAGAGGTGCTCTCACTAAAAGCGGGTGTGTCTGTCTCTTGCTACCCTTGCAAACCTGCATTCAAAACTAAGTTGTGGTCTTCTGCTCATTATGGGCGGCCATGGACATACACCAGATCGAGGTACCTGAAAAGCTTATGAAAACCACACTCTTCCCATGACTCTGTTCCTTTGACTACAACATTGCAAATGGCATGTCTGGTACCCAGAATATTAATTGCTAAACGATGGTTTACACCTGACAATCATGAGATTTGCACGGGGCTGACTTCTTACCTCTTCTGCACTCATGTGCTATTCAATAGGACTTCATAACACATGTAAGGTGTAACTGGCTATGAAGGAAGTCATTGTACTACAGTGCCGTCTCCAATCACCATACGACTGTAACTTGCCACAATGGTCCTAATTTCAATCAAAAACTGAGGTTTACCGTAAGCCACATTGTAGGCACCTCAGTCTCTCACTACTCAAATGTACCATTTACACTCCGGGAGGGCTGGGTAATTATCTCCCAGGTGTTTTCATTCTACAGAATACTTTAAATGTTTTATATATAGATTTTTTTTTTTATTTAGGAACTCTCGTCTCTGAATGTAATAAAATGGATCTTGTGCCTTTTTGGTGGTATGCATATATGTGTGGAATACTGTCCATTCACATAATGCAATATGTTATTAAACGCATATATGCACACAAATGTGATTACTAGAATCTTTTATTTATGATCAGTGTCCTCTTTCAGATCTACAATGAACAAGTTAATAAGCAAAGGTGCACAATACACATTTAATTGAATTCTGGCATAAAATGCCCCCATTGTGTGTGATAAATGTACATTATTTGTGAGTTAGACGTGTACATATTTAGCATTTTCATTCACACTTTCTAGATGCCTCATACCTATGTATAAAGCTGTAAACTGGATATTGTGGTATAAAAACACGGCCCTATGTTATTATTACCATCCTTTATTTATATGGTGTCACAAGTGTTATGCAGCACCTTACAAAGTACATAAAGTGAACAAGAAACCAGTGACTTACAGTACAATACAATGCAGGTCAAGAACAAGGTTTATATACATTAGCTATTATAACAGTCAAAATTAGCAACAGGGCATAAGCAACCAAATGATAGGTGCCCTAGTGGGAAATGGCATAAATTCATTTTTGTCCTCAAAATTCTACACAAAATGACAACGTGTAAAAAGTTTTTTTGGAGATTTTTGCAAATTTAATAAAAAAAAAACAACTAAGAAATCACATGTACATAAGTATTCACAGCCTTTGCCATGAAGCTCAAAATTGAGCTCAGGTGCATCCTGTTTCCACTGGTCATCCTTGAGATGTTCCTACAGCTTAATTGGAGTCCACTTGTGGTAAATTCAGTTGATTGGACATGATTTTGAAAGGCATACCCCCGTCTATATAAGGTCCCACACTTGACAGTGCATGTCAGAGCACAAACCAAGCATGAAGTCCAAGGAATTGTCTGTAGACCTCCAAGACAGGATTGTCTCGAGGCACAAATCTGGGGAACGGTACAGAAAAATATCTGCTGCTTTGAAGGTACCAATGAGCACAGTGGCCTCCATCATCCATAAAAGGAAGAAGTTCGGAACCACAGGACTCTTCCTAGAGTTGGCCGGCCGTCTAAACTGAGTCATCGTGGGAGAAGGGCCCTAGTCAGGGAGGTGACCAAGAACCCGATGGTCACTCTGTCAGAGCTACAGCATTCCTCCGTGGAGAGAGGAGAACCTTCCAGAAAGACAACAATCTCTGTAGCAATCCACCAATCAGGCCTGTATGGTAGAGTGTCCAGACGGAAGCCACTCCTTAGTAAAAAGCACATGGCAGCCCACCTGGAGTTTGCCAAAATGCACCTGAAGGACTCTGGTCTGATGAGACAAACATTGAATTCCTTGGTGTGAATCCCAGCCGTTATGTTTGGAGCAAATCAGGCACCGCTCATCACCAGGCCAATACCATCCCTACAGTGAAGCATGGTGGTGGCAGCATCATGCTGTGGGGATGTTTTTCAGTGACAGGAACTGGGAGACTAGTCAGGATAGAGGGATAGATGAATGCAGCAATGTACAGAGACATCCTGGATGAAAACCTGCTCCAGAGCGCTCTTGACCTCAGACTGGGGCGACGGTTCATCTTTCAGCAGGACAACGACCCTAAGCACACAGCCAAGATATCAAAGGAGTGGCTTCAGGACAACTCTGTGAATGTCCTTGAGTGACCCAGCCAGAGCCCAGACTTGAATCCAATTGAACATCTCTAGAGATCTGAAAATGGCTCTGCACCGACGCTTCCCATCCAACCTGATGGAACTTGAGAGGTGCTGCAAAGAGGAATGGGCGAAACTGCCCAAATATAGGTGTGCCAAGCTTGTGGCATTATATTCAAAAAGACTTGAGGCTGTAATTGCTGCCAAAGGTGCATCAACAAACTATTGAGCAAAGGTTGTGAATACTTATGTACGTTCCATCTTTCTAGGTGGTGAGGTTGGGGATCCAGCCTTGCGTATCTGTAGTCCTAGGATAGGTAATAAAGTTTTATTTTTGCCACTCGCTGTGGAGGACAATTGTATTTGGGTGAAAGAAATATATACAACAATCGCGTTCCACATTAAATAGGGCAGCTTGAGAAACAAAGTGACTTTCACACGTCACAAGGTTGAGAATACAAGGAAGCAAATAATATATCTCAGGCGCATCTAATGGTAAAATATTTTTTCACTAGCCTAAATGTATAGCTATGAAAGTTAGTGTGAGGTGATTTCACACCACTAGATAAATTGTAGCACAAGTTTTCTATATCAATGTCACTGTGTCCCCTAAAAGTAGGAAATAATCTCCAATAGTTCACCGTGATTCCAATAATACCAGGTCGTCACTCCAAATTTTGTTTAAGATCCATTATCCACGGGTCACCTCTGTGTAAGATTCCAAATATGCATACATTCAAAACAAAAGAGGGTTGCCGCAATAGTGTAAGATCTTCACAGTTTTATTCAAATGTAAAACACACAAATGGATGCTTACCATAAAAGACCATTAAAGCAAGGCACACTGTTGTACATATAGGAGCATTAATCTGCTCCCCCTATAGAGCGTTACCTTCCCAGTCTGGGTACTTCAAATGTCATCACCATAAAACCAACGCGTTTCCACCTCTTCTGAGGTCTTTATCAAGGTATATCTTGTACTACAATTTATCTAGTGGTGTGAAATCACCACACGCTAACTTTCATAGCTATACATTTCAGCTAGTGAAGAAATATTTTCCCATTAGGTGCGCCTGAGATATATTATTTGCTTCCTTGAATTGTATTCGGGTCCCTGAAAGTTGAGAATACATGTTCAGCCGCGTGGATTTTGTGTATATATTTCTAGTTGAAAATTAATTGAGCATTAAGATATTTTTTTTAAGAAAGGAGTAACTAATAGGGTGGATGTGACTTTAGTCATGGAAACAAGCTGTAAATTAGCTTGGAGGAATGGGGCCCACTTTAATAAAAAAATATAAAGTTTGTTAAACTAAGATAGGAAATTAAAATCATTCAAATAAATTATTGACATAAGCTGCTTCAGAAGGATATGCTGTAGGTGACTGAGACAAATTCCCAATTTAAAAATGCATAATAAAAGAAAATTATATCCTTTAAGGCAGAGGTTCTCAAACCTGGTCCTCAGGACCCCACACAGGTCACATTTTCCAGGCCACCCAGCAGGTGCACAGGTGTACTCTTTACTCATTGACACATTTTAAAAGAGACACAGGTGGAGCTAATTATTTCACTTGTGATTCTGTCAGGAGACCTGGAAAATATGCACTGTTTGTGGTCATGACCGAGTTTGAGTACCTGGGCTTTACGGCATGGGCAGGCAACATGTGGTACTCCAGCTGCTGAGGATCTATATATCCCAGCATGCCCTGCCACAGTTATACTGTTAGGGCATGCTAAAACTGTGGCAGGGCATGCTGGAATGTGTAGTTTCACGGCACTAAGTGGTTTTTATTTGAAATGGTAAACAAGTGGAAGATCAAGGGAAGTATAAAGCTATTAACTTTAAATTACCTGCAGATTATAAAGGCCTTCCATACATGCAAAGCCAATTCATAATAAAGGGATGGACATCCACAGTTGTGCAAGTTACTGTACATTCCCATCTCCATCCATAGTGATCTTAAGACCTGCGATAAAATGCTTACTAACAACCTGATTTTGGTTCCCACTTGTACTGGATAACTTGCCAAAGGGCTGCGACCTGTTTGCTGGTTGCAGCTTAAACCCAAATCCCAATTGGAGGGGTCACTGGTGAACACCTCCCAGAAGATTAGATGCCTTTGGTCAGGGCTAGACAACATCCGGTATTTGTGGATGAGAAGACATATATCCAGGCCCCAAGCCTCCGTTTCTTTCCCCAACCTAGGACCCCGACTTCTAATCCACCAGTGGAAGATCTTTAGAGCCCAAACATGACAGGTAGATACAGATGAAGAAGTCAAGTTATAACATTGGGTAGGGTCAGGCCTATATGAAGCCAACTTGAAATGTTAGCAACAAGACAACATAGTGATGTGAGGTTGCTGTCAAGCTGGTGCTGAAAGATTGATATGATAAACTCACCTTTGCATAAAACATCTGTCAACTTGTGTTTACTTATGTTCAATGCAATGAAATAAAAGCAGGTGAAATTGTGATCTACGAGACATCTTGACTTCTCTGTACCGTAAAACAATACAGGCAATTCTCACTCTCAATAATTGGCCTGACACCAAGCAATGAAGATAAAATGGCCAGAGCCTTTTATTTTCCAAATTCTTTTATTTTAATAATTTAAGGGGAGGTATTTACCAGACAATTCATTGTCTACCAGGTTAGGAATATTGCACTTGTTTGACCACAATCCAAGGGTCACATTAATAATGCCCATCAACCAGTCACCAAATACTGACTAGGCTGCTGACAAAACCAAAGTGAGATCTAAACCATCACCCAGCTCCCCCCCCAAAAAAATAAAAAATAAACATATATATATATCCATCCAACCAACCTCTTCTAAAATGGGTTAGCATGATGACTCTGGCAATAGATTATATGATAGTGTCAATTTTACTCTTGGAGTAGATGGCAAAGTCATGAGTAGTGAGGAAAGAAGGGGATTGGTGGCAGAAGGTACTGGCATACACCTGGCTGGTGCTGAAGCGATGGATAAGGCTGACACTGTTGTGCTTGGTGAGGGAGAGGACAGAGGATTATACAGTATTGATTGCGAAATTCGATGAACTCTGCCTAGCTGTGATAAATGTGTTTATGGACAGACACACATTTAATACAGCGATGCAGGATCCCGCTGATTGTATTCAGGCTTATGTGGTATGGATGAAGCATTGAAGTGTGACTACGGTGCACTTACAGATGAATTGATAAAGGACAGACTAATTTGGGATATATGTAATACCACACACTCACATTATAAGGGAAAAGGAACTGCCGTACATATCCGCAGGATGCATGAACAATCAAATAAGTATGTGCAGGAGTCTGAAAAGAAGGCCAATGTATGCAACATCAAGCACAGCCACAATTTTACTCTTGAAGTAAGTGGCAAAGTCATGAGTAGAGAGGAAAGAAGGGAATGGTGTGATGATGGCCAGAGAAGAGAGCTGATATGCCTATAAAGCTTATCTTAATGAGCACGTGCAGCAGGCTTTCGTCCATGTCAATAATAATTGCCGCTGAAGAGAATCCCTCCCAGCTATGATTTATGAAGATTGCCACTGCCCCAACCAATACCATCTACCAGCATGCTCCCTCCCACAAGGGGGAGTACGTGAAGCCGGCGCCGAGGATCACGGTGGTCAGAATCCCGGCAGGGTTCGCATACCGATACCTGCTGGTAAGTACCCTAAACCTAACTCTCCCTCCCCGCAGCCTAAACCGGTGATCGGGCCTCCGGTGATGTCTCCCCTCCGGTCAGCTGGTCTCCCATAGTGCACTGCGGCCCGGTCATCAGGGGGGTCCGCGATCGTGGGGGGCGGGGCTTAGCACCAGGGGGGTTGCAGCTGCGGCCGGTCGGCGCATGTGCGGGCACTTTGTCACGGTATTTTTGCGAAAATACAGTGACTAGTGTGCGGAGGGGATTCACAGGGACAGAGCTTTATCGCAAGCTCTGTCCCTTCAAGGGATTTGTAGTAAATCCCTGTGATATTGCCTGAATTCGCAATGCGACTTCAGTTGATAATATCACACTACAATATGCATTCAATATGCGGATTGTAGTAAATAGAGCCCTAAGTACTACATGCAGCATCAGCTCAATGATGCTACTTCCTGGGAGGTCTTTTGGGGGATGATGCCACCTCCTCCCATCTTGCTTCTCAAATGGTTACAGTCAACTCCCAGTGTAACTATATTGCTCTTTCGGATCTATCACTTAACCCTCACGATTCCCTAAATAATACAAAATTTGACCACAAGCTTCCTGCTGCAGTCATGGCCCACGGTGACAGGATAATATAAACTAAATTTGCAAAGTGAAAATTAAACTTACTGATATAGTATTATTCTCTTGGCAGATTTTTTCAGGCTCAGATAAAAGTCTGTCCCAGTAAAGAGCTGGAAGCAGAATGATAGCTTATGCTATCAGTGTACTTCTGGGTTCGGCATGGGAGTGCAATCAGTGGTGGGCAATGGAAAGGGAACAGGTGTATCCCTCTCGAGCAGGGCTGTAGAGGCTTGGCCGGGCCTGGGTACTGTCAAGGGGGTGTGACCTAGTATTTGAGGCATTGCAAAGCGACACCACACGCACCACAAGGGTGGCGCCGTTGTGCCCCGCAGCCAGGGAAAGATGCAGGGGGGCCATAATCAGTGTGATCACTCTTCCCCCTCCTATCAGGTGTTGGCAGAGGGGGCTGCTGCTGCGCTCAGTGGCAGCAGCCTCCCTGTACTCGCTGCAGCCCTCCACACAGCAGTCTGGTGCCCCGCTTGGCACCTCCAGCAAGCCTGGGCCTGAGTAAACAGTTCCCGCTACCCCACCCCCTCTTGGCGCCCCTACTCTTGGGTAAAATCTTTAGAGTAGCTCCTAGGCTACTATGGGCAAATGCCATCTTCAGATGGCTTTAACAGGTAGTGCCAAGACCCAGAAAAGGAGGAACTGTGGTAGATATCGGAGATATCTGCTGCAGTCACTCCTTTTTAAATTCTGGGGATCCTTAATATTTGCAGGTATTCATCAAATATTCTTTAATAAATATGCATTTTATGTGGATTTACAGTATGTGCTATATCTGTTCCTAGCAGGTTGTAGGAATTTATAGCTTAGGCCACCAGACTCAATTACCTAATAAGGTCTTTGCCAGTGAATATAGAGTTTGATCTGTTGAATAGGTACTAATACCATCACTTTTTACCGTTGAACTGACTGGAGTACTGCCAATCTGCCATAGTTCTGCTGCTGAGCATAAGACAAATGAATGTGTTCTCCAGTGCAACACCAGAAATAAAACAAGAAAGAAAATTGTGTACGTTTAAAAGTAGTAACACTTTATATAGAATGTCAAAATAATAAATGACCATAGCACTGAATATAAGTAAAACAGGAATCAGACACATATTTAGCAGTGTCCTGTCCTAGGTTTTGGTGGCTACATGTGTGCAGGAGCCTCACACCTTAGGTAATCATTTTTGAGCAATGCAGTATAAAAACAAAGATAATTTCACTTCCTGAATTGATCATTGCCAGTATTACTTCCCAGTCCATTATTATGGTCGTCAAAAAAAATTGAGACTTTCCCACAATTCATAGCGCAGTAGTAAGCGTACATTAGTAGAGAGTGGGATAGCTGTAGTCCATGGATACTGTCTTGAAGGACCTAGAGACCCACACGGAAATCAAGGCATACCGAAAAATGGACATTCCATGCTGAAGTCCTCTCTGTACCGGCAATCTCAGCTGCAGTGTTGTATAGGCCTCTACAGCCCTTATTGGGCATAGTTTTTGATTAGCGTTTGTGGGTTGCATTGCATAACCCACCTCAAAAGAGGTTTATCGAGACCTTAGGTAAAGCGATATATCACTATAGGCTTGATGATTCACATTGATTAATCAGTTCCAAGTTGGAGACATTACTTAAGAAGTTTAGTTAAACCAAACAATCGCAGCCTATCTTTATTCTCTTTCTCAAACTGCCAGTCATAGAACTGTTGAGCTCTACCCACAACTGTAACTCCAATCACAGACAGAATCTCTCACTTCATGTAGTAGCACAGGGTCTCTATTTCAGCTAAATCCATATTAACTTGTTGGGCCTCACTGCACAAATAAATGGCAACAATATTAGTTGCCCTCAATCTCACCTCGCATCCAGCTATTGTATACGCTCAGGGCCTCATTTATTAACGAGTTTTATTTCACCAAAACGAGTTATAAATGTCACTGTGTATGATAATGGTGCTCCAGCCAATCAGCTCCCAACTGTCAAGTGTTAGAAAAATGACACACGATGCAACACTATCAGTATCACCATCGAATCAAAATAGACAGACAAATAGGATTCTTAATAAATCTATGATCTGTGGCGTAAAAAACGTATGCGAGTCCCTGTGATGCCCAGTGTGCTTAAACTCGGCTAGACATGATTCTTAGTAAATGTATTCCTTACGGTCTTACTCATCTCTTAATGAAATAACTGTACATGTTAGTAAAGTTATTGTGGCCGGGTACCTGATGTTACCTGGTGGCCATTTTGTGGGTCAGTTGGGTGTTGGTATTGCTACAGTAAAGACGTGTTTAGTGCAGCTCCATGTCCTGTGATCCATCATGTATCTGGTGTCAGAAGAATGGCAGTGATGGTGCAGGGTTTCTGCAGGATCAACCATCTGGTTTTCGACGAGCACAGCTCAGACTCTTGGTTAATGTTCTGCAAGGGGTAGTGCACTTACTACTATGCACTTACAGCTATGCGGGATTGATGGCAGAAGGTACTGGTATAAACCTGGCTAGTGCAGAAGCGATGGATAAGGCTGACACTGTTGTGCTTGGTGAGGGAGAGGACAGAGGATTCTGAAGTATTGATTGCGAAATTCAATGCCTAGCTGTATGTGTTTATGGACAGACACACATTTAATACAGCGATGCAGGATACTGCTGAATGTATTCAGGCTAATGTGGTATGGATGAAGCATTAAAGTGTGACTATGGTGCACTTACAGATGAATTGATAAAGGACATACTAGTTTGGGATATAGGTAACACCACACACTCACATTATAATGGAAAAGAAACTACCATACATATCTGCAGAATGCATGAACAATCAAATAAGTATGTGCAGGAGTTTAAAAAAAGGCCAATGTATGCAACATCCAACATCAACCACACACACAATAACACTGTGTGAATTGTGGTGGCCACTATTACTCCACACGCTCCAAATGTCCTGCATACACAAGCTCCGTCATGCTTGTGGTAAATTAACCATTGTGAACAATGGTTCAGATCAAAACCCAGAGAGGATGACAGACAGTCCCGTGATCCTCGTCCTATTAGAGTCCCCCACACAGAATTAATGAAATGGAGTCTGCACCAGCCACTTCCTCTGTCCATAATTTCCACTGTGAAAGAGTGGATGTGAGAAGTGAGAAGGGTGAAAAATTCACCTCTGTGATTGACAGAGAGACCTGCAATGCCATGAAAATACATACAGGCACCAAGGGTAACAATGTCCAGAGATGTCCTGTAACATACCGACCCAAATGCAGTGATTTATGCCTCCAGGTCAGTGAACCTTATAGCCTATGGTGGTCAAATGATCTAGACTCAAAATGTGGTTACAGTCAATGCCACCACTTGTCCATTTAGCTTTCACATTGTCAATGGTGATAACAAACCATTACTAGGCCTGCCTAGAGCATCAAATTGGTTCTGATAAAATTAAGTGCTATTGTACATGTGGTTCAGATGAATATCCCAGAGCTCAAAGATATTGCTGATTTGTTTGACAATTCTTCCATTGGTAATGTACCCATAAAATATCATATGCGGTAACTTTGAATGAATCTGTAGCTCACACAGTCTGTACCCCAAGGTGTATACCACATGCTATGAAGGACAAGGCTACCGCTGAGCTCAACCGCGTGGCTGTTAGGTCTTATTACACCTGTATAGGAGGCCACTCCATGGGTTTCTGCAATGGTGGCAGCTGTAAAAACTGTGGGGCAGTCGCATCTGCATTGACCCTGTGCATCTCAACAAAATCCTTATGCATCCACAGCATCCTTTGAAAACTGTGAAAAGTGATTGAGGGCAAAGCTCAATGCTAAAGTTTTTAACACCATGCATGCCAAATGTGGGTTTCAGCAGATCACAAGGAACAAGGAGATGCACTTTTCTATGTATGCCTTATGGCATTTGCACTGGCAGTGAAGTCCAGCGTTGTATGGAGCATTTGTTTGAGGGCTTCCCCTGCGAGATCATTGTGGATGACATTCTGGTTTGGAACGTGTCCAGCGCCTACTCCAAGTCCTCAACAGAATCAGGTCCCTCCACATGAACCTGAACCCTGACAAGTACCATTTTCATGTGTAGTTACAACATCCAGGCTGATAGAACCCATCTGCCAGCTACATTTAGGAGCACTCGTATTGGGCCTAATTCTCAGTCACACAGCAGTCAGATTTATTACTTTATGCTAAAGCATCCGTCCGTCTATGCAAGTATCTGTGGGGCTTTATGCGTATGTATCACTCCACCCACTGTTTTTCCAGCAGCATCGTTAGTATTGGCACATGCACCCAAATCATGCTGGGTGTCTAAGAATCTATTTGAAACAGGCATCCAATCTTGTGTTCCCACGACTCAAATACAGTAACCACGGACGTCGGGCTTCATCTCCATGACACTTTCACAAGATGTTCTCTGTGTCCGCACGGTAACTTCCCAGTTGCCACACGGAAATGCCTATTTCACTGAAGTTTATGTCTGCTCAAGATCTGACACATACAGGGGGCCTGATTCAGAGCCGCTCGTAAGCGGCCGCTCGCTCCGAGCGATGTTCGCACATCTGCGCATGCGTATGGGTCATAATGCGCATGCGCCAACCAGTCATTGCGGTCGGAAATCGTGCGCTCGCAAAACAGCGAGGGCCTGCTAATTTGAGTGACAGAATGAGGCGTTTGTGGGTGGTAACAGGGGAAGGTGCTTGAAAACGGGGAGTGGAGATCCGAAGGCAGGCGTGCCAAACGGTAAAAACGGGCGTTTAATGAGTGTGCATAATTAGTAAGGGAGTGTCATCGATCACGTCACTTGGTTGTCTTTTAGCCTGAACTACTCGCAGTGATTGCGGGAAGTAAAACCTACCACAAGCACTGCGAGCAGTTCAGACGCCTTTCGATGTACTCGATTAATCTAATAAATAGCGGAGATGATGTATGATACGAACGGCCAGGGGGCGTCTTTACAAAATAGCGAGCGCATGTTTTGTTCGCTCGCTCAGACATAGAGGCGCCAACAGATCGCAAAGAGCGAGCGCTCAATTTAAATAGCCGGCCCCTTTTTCTGAACGACCGTTCGCAAATAGCGTCCAGCTCTGAATCAGGTCCAGAGCTTCTTTCCACTGTGTGCGCTTCGCGCTATTCATGTGCAGAGTGTGTTTGCTGATTTGGTGCATGAGCAGTCTGTATTACATTGCAAGATGAATCTGCTTTTGAACTTGCTTCCAACTCAGAATCAGGCCCAATGTGAAAATGTGGCCTTTTGCTGGCAATATTAGTGTGTATGTGGCCAGTAACAGGAAAATTGGCAAATGGGGCCCTAGGCTTACGGGTGCCCAGGACCCAGTGGCATCAACAAAGGGAAGTGTGGGCTGCCGAGGGGTGACACCAAAGTGCCGACTCCTCCTCAATCCCAGGAGCCGGGTGCTGCACTGTAGTATTATGTGCAGCACTCGGTTCCTGACACAGTGAGGGAGCCGGCACTACACACAGAATGGTCCACAGGTGCAGTACGCATCTCTTGGCCCCCGGGAGTGACTAAAACTGGGGTTTGGCAATGAAACCATGCCCCCTGCCCACTAGGCCATGCCCCCTTTTTGAAGGCATGCGGCTTTGCACTGCAGTCCTATCCGCACCGGGTGTAACCACGGGGAGAGACACCACTGCCCAGACCCAGCTCATATTGTTCGCTACCAAGTTCCCAAAATTGCCTGCTAAGAAATTGCACGGGCCTGAAATAAGGGACTTGTCAGTGGCGATCTTTGTCTCTGCCTCTCAGTAAAGCTCGACACTGATATTATGCATCTCCCACAATCCTGTTTCAGCTAATCAGTAATCCAAGCACTGTCGGAGAGTAGGCTTCTCCGTGTTTACAGCCTTTGTGAAACTGGGGCCGGGAATTGACTTTCGAAATTAGGACTGTCCCAGAAAGGGACAATGGGCCTGATTCAGAGCCGGACGCAAGTGGCCGATCGCTCGT
The DNA here is from genome assembly GCA_031769625.1 of Taudactylus pleione. Lineage (NCBI taxonomy): Eukaryota > Metazoa > Chordata > Amphibia > Anura > Myobatrachidae > Taudactylus > Taudactylus pleione. Next base: position 15,477,977 of record JAUIMM010000094.1, read on the forward strand.
CCGGCGTACGAGTGGAAATATTTAAATCCAAGCGCTCGCTCGTATGTTCGCTCGTAGCTAACCTACCGCCCCATATTCTCCCAACCCCTCCTCTAGCTAGCGATCGTTCAAAATAGCGAGCGTCCGTCTCCTCTTTGGTTGCAGGGAGCGCTCGCACAAGTCAATTCCGGAAGTGGCCCTGTCAGTTTTCGATTGCCTGCTATTTCATTCTGCAAACATACTTGAATCGATTACAGGCAATCACTATATTAATTACCTTAATTGTTATTCACATGTTTGCAATCCTTTTTTTTTTTCAATGTCAATAAACTTTATTCTTGTTAGTGTGTGTCATTTCTTCCGCAGAATACGTACGGTTTGACCAAGGGGATAGTTGTTCGAATTTAAAAGTTTGTTTGAATGCTAGTAATGGTTGTTTTTTTTTAAAAGCAGATATATATATTTTTTTTGTTTAAATTTAAATTAGCTTACGCATGTCACTGCATCAAGCCTATCATAACTCACATTATATTTGTGAGGGTGTAGGTCACATGACTCATACACTAACCAATAGAATTGTTTCTGTTAATTTACAAAGTACATTAGCCAATCAAATTTTTTCTAGGTCCTTTATTAAAACTGTTTTGTGTAAAAAAAATCATTGCCATCATGAGAGCCAACGCTTTCTGCAGGCGGGAGCTAATGGTGCTTACAGAAGTAATGGACGAGCGCATTACCAACCAGCCGCACCCCATCACCAATATACAAAAACGTAGGGCCTACGCGGAGGTTCGCCGCCGCCTGCATTCCCTCGGCTGTCGCCGAAATATAGGGCAGTTGGAACGCAGGTGGTCGGATCTGCGGCGCAGATCACCAAGCCTGCTGGACCTTTTGCGGCGCCGGATTGGCCAAAGTAAGTGCTTCTATGTATGTTTTTTTTTTTTTTTTTTTTTGGTCATACCTGCGTGTGCTTGTTTACAGTATATCCCTGTTTTTTTTATTTTAATGCAAATTTTAAAAAAAAAAAAATATGTTATTGAAATTGTTTTTCTCCATCATTTAGGGGCAGAGCGGATAGTCAGACGGCGCCGATGTGTGGCTCGTCCCCTATCCCCCACTCCCACTCAAACATCCCCTGCCCACTCTTCCCCAAATTCCCCCTCCACCCCAGACCTTGCCAACCTTCAATCCCCTCCCTCTCCTCAACTGACCATCCCTCCAACTTCCCCCTCCCCTCAAACCCCACCTCACTTTTCCACACCCTCAACTCCCTCAGCCATAACCCCTCCTTCTTCAATTACCCACTGGCCCACCTCAGATGAGGAGGCTCCAGGCCCAGTCCACAGTGTGGCTGGTATGTTTACATTGTAAACTATTGTTTGTTTGTTTTTTAGTTTTTGTTTTTTTAATTTGTAAATTAATTTGGTTGATGTTGTCCTTTTGCCTGTGCAGTTCAAAATAGTAAAGTAGTTCAAATGTTTTTTAGATATATCTTTGTGAAACAATGTCAAGGATGTTTTCCCCTTACACATATGACACATGTCCAAACACTCCCACTTGTGTCTTTCTTGTTTACGGTACCAACAAATGTCGCAGTTTTGCTTAGGTTTAAGACATATGTTTTTTTTTGTTATTTCTACTTTTTGGCCCCTTATTTGTTGTAAATCTTTTCGTTTTGCATTCCTTTTTTAGGACAGGTTTTTGTAACTGATGTTTTTTTTTGTTATAGCCAGAATTTTTTTTGGGTTTGAACATTCTAAATGAAGGTGTCATTTTAGTAACCCTCACATTTTTGATCCCCACAGAGGCCCAGAGGTGTAACGAGGCCATTGTAGGAGGCTTGGCGGAACTCCGGGGCCATGTAATTGGCATGCTGGTGGCCTTGGACCACCTTTTGGCGATCCTGCGCCAATAAGTTTTTAGCGTTATACCCCCAAAAAAACAAAAAAAATAAAGTTTATTTTGATTTATTTAAGTCTCATTCCTTGTCTGTAAATCTTAGATTGTTGAACCTTACATAAGTCTACTATTTGTCCCTGTGTAATGACAATTTGTTTGTAGAAAGGTCAAGTAAGTATGTAAGCTTGCACATTAAACACATAACAATACCAATAGGTTTTTAGAATTAACGTCAAAAATAGTATAATTATTTTTTGGGGTAATGTAAAAATTAAAGCAACCTGCTTAGGCCTAGAATTGTAAACATACTGATTCACCATAATACCTTTGGTGTTTGTTTCTAGCAACAAAGCAGGGCACAAAAGTTTAGAAATTAATAATTAAGCATGTTTGCATTTTTTGGAACAGGTTTCACTTGTTTGTAATTTACGAAGGAAATGGTTATTTAATGAAAAAAAAAATTTATTGCACAAATAATAAACACCAAGTGAATTGTCAAAACAAAATCACACAGTTAAAACACACACAAAAGTCCAAAAAATTCCAAAAACCCAAAATATAAAAAAAATCAGGAACTGTTTGTTGAAGTAGCATGCCAACATGAATCCACAAATGAGGAGAGGAAATCATTGTTCCCAAAGTTATATCCAATGTGTCCACATAAAGTCATTTGTGTTGATCAGGTAGTATGCAAGGATTTTTATGGTCATTTTAGGGAATAAAAAAAAAAAAGTTAAAAAAATACATGTCTATATTGTGTCAATTAAATTAATTTGTTGAAATAATTACCTAAAAAACCGGGCAACAATTTGATCGCGTATGGCCCCCCCACATACTGACCTCCGACCAACCTCGGGGGGGGGCGTCCTCAGGCAAGGCATCCTCTAGCTGCATTGGGACACCACTCCTTATGGCGATGTTGTGAAAAATCCCACACAGGACCACAATTTTGGAAACCATAGCCGGCAAATACATGAGGTCGCCACCAGAGCGGTGGAGGCATCTGAATCGGCCTTTTAAAAGGCCGATACAGCGCTCCACCACCTGCCTGGTGGCTGTAAGTGCGGAATTATACTGACTTTGTGGCCTTGGTGTGGGAACCAAATAAGGAGTGAGCAGCCAGGGCGTGCAAGGGTAACCACTGTCTCCTGTGAAAATATAAAAAACAACATCAGGACCATTGTGTACCAAGCTTTGCATTGGTTTCAACAGAAGGTGTCAACTTACCCAGAAGCCACACATCACCAGCTTGAAGGTTGTTTAATTTGTGCCAAATCCCTGATTGCCGGATGACGAAGGAATCATGTGCACTGCCTGGGAATTTGGCATTCAGGGACAGGATCTGGAGGGAGGCATTACATACCACCATTACATTCATTGAATGAAAGTGCTTTCGGTTCCTAAATATTGCCTTCAGCCTTGCTGGAGGCTGAAGTGGTATGTGAATGCCATCCACAACCCCTATGATGTGTGGGAAGCCAGCAGTTTGGTAAAATTTATCCTTCACAACATTAAGGGAACCCATATCCAATGGCATTTTAATAAAGTGATGGAGGTGTTTAAATAGTGCATCCATCACTGCCCTCAGGATCCTAGAAAAGGAGGATTGGGAGATTCCTGCGATTATTCCCTCGGTGGTTTGAAAGGATCCTGAGGCACAAAAATGTAACACCGACATGAATTGCGTAAGTGGTGGTATTGCTGTAGGACTGTCAATTTGCCATTCAAGATCACTCTCTATTAATGAGAGAGTGTCTATGATGATTTTTGGAGGCAGACGGTAGCGCCTTAACACCTCATCATCTGGCATTCCAAAAAGGGTGACATGTGTTCTATATGGCCTTGCACGCCTACGAGGCCTACGCCTGGGACGAAGTTGAGGTTGGTCAGGTTCTGGAACCATGGCCAAGAGAATACGACCAACATCAACCTGAAATGTTAAGCCAGGTAGTTATTGTTTTAGACAAATGTGTTAAGAAAAATATGCTTATCTTTTCAAAGAAAACCAAAGAATCTTACAGGCCTGGGTAGTGTCATGTGAAAAACCACCTACATTTCAAAAGGATAAAAAAGAATTTAGATTTTATAAACTAGGAATTAAACCAAATATAGTTTACTAACATTTAGAGAAGGGAGCACACATTAGTTTGCAAAATAGTACGCTACATTTAGACTTAAGACATGATTTTACACAGAACAAGCACACATCAGTTCGCAAAATAGTATGCTACATTTAGACTTGAGACATGATTTTACACAGAACAAGCACACATCAGGTCGCAAAATAGTACGCTACATTTAGACTTAAGACATGATTTTACACAGAACAAGCACACATTAGTTCGCAAAATAGTACGCTACATTTAGACTTAAGACATGATTTTACACAGAACAAGCACACATCAGTTTGCAAAATAGTACACTACATTTAGACTTAAGACATGATTTTACACAGAACAAGCACACATTAGTTCGCAAAATAGTACGCTACATTTAGACTTAAAACATGATTTTACACAGAACAAGCACACATTACTTAGCGAAACATATGCTAAGACCAACACATATAATTTGTTAATTAATAAAATCAAAAACACTTACCAAAAACAGACAAATATCCAAAAGTTATAAAAGGTCACTTGGGTTCCAGCCAAAATAACTGTAAAAAAAAATAAAAAAAAAAACAATATAAAAATTTTGAAACAATTTATTCATAAATGTTTATGGGAATTATTGAAATACTTACTCAAAAATATAAATAAAAATAGCAAATAAAAATACACAAAAATGCTAACTTAAAGAAAGTAATAAAAAAAAAACGCTCCTTCAAAAAACAAACAACTCCTTCACGTTCCACCAACCAAACAACAAACCACTCTACACCGAAATACCTCCAACAATCCAAAAATGCCACCTCGAATGGAGTCACACCAAGCCATAAATAGTCTTTATTTTCCCGCTCAAATTAAGGACGGACAATAGGAGCGCACAATGAATGATGCGGCCGAATAATGCTGACACATGTATAAAATCGTCACTGAAGGCCCAAATCGGTATTCTGCATTGAGAAAAGACAATGAGTACAGAGCAGCAAAGTACTAGCCAAGAGGCGCCATGTAAGTATTTGTTTTTTTTATGGGAAAATGCTTATGTTTAACATTACATTTTGAAACATTTTACTTTAAAAAATTTTAAACCATTTAAAAAAAAGGTGTGGCGGATGCCATGGAAGAGGCTGCTGGGCCTAGTAGGCAAACTAGGGCCAAAAAAAAAAGGCAGCCACAATTCACAAGGAAGGAGATGAAGGTTTTGGTGCAAATGTGCAACGACAACCTAGCACAGGCACCAAGGAATATGGGTGCAACCCAGAGATGGAAACTGTGGGACGACATAGCCAGTGCTGTCAATGGGGTGGGTGAGTTTGAACAGTCAACCCGGGAGGTCAAACGCCGGTATGTAAAAACTACATTTGACTAAAAAGTGTTTACAGGTCCAAATACTGCAGCAATAATGCCAACTTTTTAACCAACAGATAGAGCAACTTCAAATATCAGCTTAAACAAAAACTGGCTGATAGGACTAGGCATGCAGGGGGGACAGGTGGGGGTCCCACCCCTGTGTAACCTGAGCTCACGGATTTGGGGGAGCTGGCACAGGGGTGTGTGCAGGATGAGGAGGTGTTGGGTGTGTCGAACATGGATACCGACATGCCAGACTTTGCGGCTCCTCATGTTGCCCCAGGTAAATGTTGTAATGTTAACAACTCAGAAATGTGTTTTGTAAAATATCTAGATTATAATTTTACTCTTTTCTCTTTTTTCTCACAGAGACACAGGCGGATGAGTCTGCTCCACAGGTGAGCTTTGGCCACAGAATTTCTTCTGGCTCTGCAGGGGAGGAAGCAGTAGATCCGACTGGGGACCCTGTGGCAGACAGTCCAGGGCATTCCCCCTTGCAGGCAGTGGCCCTCCTCACTGATCTCAATGTTAAATCGGATCAGAACACCGAGATTCTGCTGAGGATGGATGCCAATCTGCTACGGGTGGAGGACGCCCTGGAGCAAACTGCTGCGGCCAATGTGAGAATTGCAAATGCCCTGGAGCAGCTCGTTCGCCAACACATGTTGGAGCCGGCCTCCCTTCCTGCCGGAACATCAGGACCCTCCACCTCTGGCACAACAGCCATCCCTCCAAATGTGCCTAGCCCTATGCCTAGTCTAGAGGCCACAACATCTGCCTCTGGCCAGGCCAGCCAAAGGAGATCCCGGACCCATTCAGGCTCCCTCCAACCCCCGGCCAAACGGCCTAAAAGGCAATGACAGCACTGGCTAATTTCCCCACAATCCATCTCTGTGTTTGCCCCATATTCCTTCATGCCAAAAACCTCCCTCTCCTTTCTTGTGAATTGTTTTTTTTTGTTTTTTTTTTAGTTCAAATGCCACTTATTTTGTTTGTGTGTGGCCAAAATCATTTCTAAATTTTGTTACCTTAAAATAAATATGTTTATGTAAAAAAAAAAAAAAAAATGAACACAATCATTTAATAAAATTATGTTCAAAATCTGCAAAATTCTATTGTTGATTTATTCAAAAACTGGTTAAAAGGTAATCCCTCAAACAAACTTACAAACCATACAACGGAAATAGAAACATTTAATATTTTTTAAAAACAATTTATGAGTTTTAATTAACACTTATCAAAAAACAAAAGGACGATTGGTTTCTTGGCCCAAAAAAAAATATGAAAAAAAACAAACATGCGTACAATATTGTTTCCCTAAAAAAGAAACACTTACAAATATTTTAAAAGCCCACAAAAAAACAAAAACATTTGTTAGCTAATTGATTGTATGGCCCAGAAATTAGCAGCTGAGTAGTTCACCTGCATTCGGTTTTTAGCTACTAAAAAAGGTCTATTTGCTAAACACCTTACAAGCAGTTTAGCAATTAAAAGATGATTGTTTTTGTGGCCTCAATTGATAAATCGCTACACCATCGATGGAAGTTGGATCAGACAGTGATGTATCACTTGTTCCGTTCACATTTGGCGTTCGCATAAGATAATTTATGTACGCCAAAAAAACGCCTCGGCACACCTGCGTTTTTCCATCTCCACCCCCGTCACCACCCCAAAACGGACAGTTCTGTCAATCACATTTGACATGTCACTTCCTGTTCGCTGTGTCTACGATCGACTGAAAAATGACCGCAAACAGACGTACGCACATTCGCACTGTTACACCGACGCATGCGTGGTTGTACAACATCGTCTGACTATGAACGAACAGCCGCTTACGAGCGGCTCTGAATCAGGCCCTGTGGCCCTCATTCAGAGGCGCTCACAAAATGCGAGTGCTTGTTCTGAATGTGGGCGGCCGCTTCTCTTTTGAAGTGCGGCCTCCTGGTCGCTAGCTAAGATCGTAACCATCGGGGCTTGCGACGAGACCTTGAGGTTGGGTCTCGGCAACCGCAAGCCCAGGGAGCTTCCTGCTCTGATCGAGCAGGAAGCTCCCCACTGACATCACTGCTGATGTCAGTGCGGCCACCCACAAAACGGCAGGTATTCCTTAAGGAACGCCTCCGTTTGTGAAACCATCCCCCCGCCATGCCTACAAAATGGGGCGAGCTGTCGATCACCATCGACAGCCGCCCCTTTTGTAGTGAGCTCCGGAGCAAGAGAATTGCGTAATGCGGCCGCTGCATGTGCGCAGGGCCTAAACATCGACCCGCTTGCGAGCGCTCAGCGCTTGCATGCGGGTCTGAATGAGGTCCTGTGTGCCTAAATTAAGAAGATCTCCATTCAAAATTGAATGTCCTGCATTAGGAAGTATCCCCTTCAGGTAGGAGCTGGTTGGTTCTTGCCCCTGTGTAGCATAATATTAACTGGACACAGTGGCGTCACAAGGGGGTGAAGGGGGTGTGGCCCGCACCCGGGTGTCACCCACCGAGGGGGTGACACCAAGGTGCAGACTCCCCCTCAGTGACAGGAGCCAGGTGCTGCACTGTACTATTCAGTGCAGCGCTCGGCTCCTAACATTGTGAGGGAGCCGGCACTGGAACCACAACACAGTCCGCACCTCCCCTCCTGCACCCCCCTACCAGTAGAACTTAAAGAACGGGAACACGGGGGTTCGTGCCGTGAGGCCACACCCCTTCCCCTGATTCCATGCCCCCGTTTTGCAAGGCCACACCCCCTCTTGCACAAACAGCGTCCCTCCCCGCCCCGGGTGACACCACTTGTAGGGACACCACTGACTGGAGGCACTGTGTGGCATAATGTGTACTGGCAACCTATAATGTTGCATATTGTGAATTGGGGGGAATAAAATGTGACAAAAATTAGCTGCTGGCACTGTGCGGTAAAAAGTGAAGTAGGACACATCTATGGGGCATAAAAGGAACTAGGACACTATTACTGTATGGTGCACAAAATGAACTAGGGAAATATTATGGGGCATAAATGAATAACCACTGTGCAGAGAGGTGTCTCTCTAGAAGAATTGAGGAGGGGCCTTCAAAATATTGCTATGTGCCACACATTGCTGGCTATGCCCCTGGCTGAGTTCTTGAAAACTAGATTTCTTTTTCTGCCTAAAGTTTTTAAAGCAAGTTGAATTGTAAGATTAGAGGTTTTTTAAATAAGCCCACTCCATAAGCTACATACACCTATCACTACATCAGCATGGTAAAACGCAAACCAGTCACACCTACCTTCTCAATTCACACCTACCTTCTTTCTAATTGCTCCCTCAACTCTCACTCACTTCTTCCACATCCATTTTAAACATCTCTCTGCACCCTCACTACAATTTCATCAGTCCTGCAGTCATTAGATTTACTTCCACAAAACTACAAATGTATCTGATAACATAAACCCAATGTGTGTATGCCCACATAAAACCCATGCTTTAACATTGTTACTCATCCATGAATTCTTTATATATTGTTCTACAACAAAACCAATAAACTTAGTTATTCCTCAGTCTTGCAATAAGGTTTTTACAGTTTTATTGCACTTTGGCAGGTAATGGGTTAATATCTAGTCCGTATATAGAGCCACTGTGAGTTATCCGTTACTGGGTGCTGTGGGGGCCATGTGGTGAGAGCTGATAAACTGAGAGCAGTGTCTGGATTGCACCAGCCCCATTGGGAAATCAGTTGTCTTCCTGATGAGCAGATCATGGGGGGGCGGAATCAGTCAGCCGCAGGGAGTGGACACATAGTAATATAGAAGATGCCCCCCCTCTCTGAACTTATTCAGATCAGACCAGCCATCAACCTCAGGTGCAATAGGTGATCCCAGGAACTGACTCTGGGGTGTGAGACAGACATCCCACACTGGGGAGTGTGCGAGAGAAAAACATTCATTAAGACAGGTAACATACATTCCATCTGCTTTACAATCAACATATTCCAAAAGATATATAGATAGATAGATAGATAGATAGATAGATAGATAGATAGAATCATTTGTATTAATTTTAACAATTATGTTTTTTCCCCAAACTATGAAATGTCATGTCACAACGACACACACAAAAAACTAAGGGTAAACTGTACGTCTAACCCTTTTTCACAATGCACTATTACAAAATGACATGTCTAGCAGACATGAAAGACCTTACATAAGTCACTATAAAGATTATAACAGAACCAATGACCATCATTAATACATGTGGGACTATAACTGCTGAAGTCGTACATGGGGCAACACTTCAGCTGGACATTAATTCAATTTCATTGGTGCTGGGTATGCCAGGTACAAGCAATGGAGAAATCATTATGAGTGAAAGAGGAGATGTGTAATGAGGCATAGGTCACGATAAAGTATTAAGGAAAATCGACATACATAGCACAGGTCAGTGTGTTTTTCTATGAAAAAAGGTATAAGTTATCAGAAAGAAGGTATAAAGTTATCAGAAAGGTATAAGTTATCAGAAAGAAGGTATAAGGTTATCAGAAAGAAGGTATAAAGTTATCAGAAAGAAGGTATAAGTTATCATAAAGAAGGTATAAAGTTATCAGAAAGAAGGTATAAGTTATCATAAAGAAGGTATAAAGTTATTAGTAAGAAGGTATAAGTTATCAGAAAGAAGGTATAAAGTTATCAGAAAGAAGGTATAAGTTATCAGAAAGAAGGAATAAAGTTATCAGAAAGAAGGTATAAAGTTATCAGAAGGAAGGTATAAGTTATCAGAAAGAAGGTATAAAGTTATCAGAAAGAAGGTATAAGTTATCAGAAAGATGGTATAAGTTATCAGAAAGAAGGTATAAAGTTATCAGAAAGAAGGTATAAGTTATCAGAAAGAAGGAATAAAGTTATCAGAAAGAAGGTATAAAGTTATCAGAAGGAAGGTATAAGTTATCAGAAAGAAGGTATAAAGTTATCAGAAAGAAGGTATAAAGTTATCAGAAGGAAGGTATAAGTTATCAGAAAGAAAGTATAAAGTTATCAGAAAGAAGGTATAAGTTATCAGAAAGAAGGTATAAAGTTACAGAAGGAAGGTATAAGTTATCAGAAAGAAGGTATAAAGTTATAGGAAAGAAGGTATAAGTTATCAGAAAGAAGGTATAAAGTTATCAGAAAAAAAGTTTCCAGTACTCACCTAAAGTTATACGTTGATACAAGATTTAAAATACTTTCCACAAGTCTTCTGATGCTTATTTTATTACTTTATGAAACGAGTTTACTGATTTATTCCTGTTTCTGGGAATAGTTATAAAAATTAAAAATGACACCAAAATAAAAGGTGTCAGTACTGCATACCGCTGAGTACCAACAGAAACACTACATTGGCACAGGTGTATGGAAAAATAGAGCTACCACTCTATGTATACGATGCACTGTATAATTATCTGATATAATTAGCAATTGTCAGTGGGGCCGTATATAATTTTAAAGATTTGTCCTTGGAATTTTTTTTTCTTGAAATTAACCTACAGAATTTAATTGATAATTCTATCTTTTTTTATTCATTTTTATTGGGTTTATCAGTAATATAAAAGAAAGGGATACAGAAGGAAGAAGGGGGTAAGGGAATACATTATCTTAATTTCATAATTCAATATTGACCAACTGCACAAAATATATTCCTCTTATTTTTGCTCATTAGATGTAACATACTGTATTTATTAGACTTTCCAAGTTAATATATATTGGTTAGGAGTATATAACGTATAATTAAATGTTTTGCTGACAATTAGTAAACAGACAGGGCTGAGAATTGTAGTGCTTCTAAGTCACCTGAGAGGGTATCGCTGGTGACTTGCTTTAATTCAGCAGCTAAGTGTCACTGAAAACTTTAAACTTTAAAATGTTAACAACTGCTATGTCCTTCTCTGAGATATGTGCAACTGCTTTATTGTGAGATGTTTACTGTATTATAGACTGCTCTGCCATACACTATAGCGGCCTAGTATGTCTGCAAACTCTATAAACTCCAATATGCCATGTTCTGCACTCTGATGTCCTGTTTAACAATATACTGGCTATGTTACTAGGGTTAAGGGGAGACCCATTAACATAGACACCAAACTGACCCATCATATCCAGGAAAGAGTATTGTGAGCAAGTATTTATAGCACTCTCAGACCAAATTAAAGTTTGCTCAAGTAATTTTAATTAATTCATGCATCAATTTAGTTGAATGATTATTACATGTATATATATATATATGTGCTGTCTTTTGCCCGGCACTCCTATTTAATAGATAGATGCTGGGTGTTCCTTCCAACAGGCCTGAGACTGTAACAATATCCGTAGCAGAGATTAGAAAGGCACTCTCAGACGTATATATGCAAGTAAAACATCAATACCCCATGTGTATGCCAAAGATTCAGAGGATTTTAACCTGATGTCTTGATAAAAGAGGTTAAAATCCTCTGAAACGTTGGCATACACAAGGAGTATTGATGTTTTACTTGCATATATGTCTGAGAGTGCATTTATAATCTCTGCTACAGATACACACATATATATATATATATATATATATATATATATATGTGTAATATATATTAATAATGTAGGAAAAAAACGAAAAAACATTTGTATACAAATCAATGTCTCATAATAATCGGGTGCAAGGTGATTTATAAGAAAGCCTCTAGGAATCAAACCAACCAGCACATCTATCCATGAAACTGCAAAAAGAGCTTAATTTAATGTAACAGTGTAAAATAAAAACATTCAATTGAATAGGTCTGGATAGAGGCTCTATCAAAGGGACTTTCATATAAAAACTAATGATTTGAGCACTGGTAAATTCACTGATGAAAGTCAGTGATAAGTTATGGTGTCAATAAAGATTTCATGGATGAAATGGGTCAAATTATAGACATTACAGAACCCAGTTACTGTTTCCCCACAACCATCATGGGAAAGTTATTTTCATTGGCTCGGTGCAGACCACAGTGTGCTCCAGAGGTTGGGCTGCAGCCAAAATTCAAATAGGGAAACCACACCAGCTGCCAGTGAGACCTGGCTGGCGATGTTTGGCAGTGTTTTGGGTGGCAGTTGGTGTGGCTCACCTCTGGAGCTGCCATTGGTTGCATTATATCCATGGTACCAAATTACAACACTTACCTGCTTAACAATACCACTGGACAAAATAGTGTCCAACTGCAGATGTGGGCTTTGAGATATTGAGATAGAAATAATCAGAAATAAACTAAATTGACATCTGTTGTTATTATGTAAATCTTGTGCAATGTTAAGAAGATGTATAATTTACTGTTATTGAAATAACTAAACATAATGCACAAACAGGATTATTTAAAGGGGAAGTATACTGACCCTGCATTTCAAAGAGAAAATTTCAAAGAAGAGATGTCGGGGTAGATTTAGTAAAGCTTATAAAACAGACAAATGGTGGTTTTGCCCATAGCAACCAATCATATTCTAGCTAACATTTCCCTTTTGCATTCTAGAAAATGATAGAATATGATTTGTTGCAATGGGCAACACCAATACTTGTACGTTTTTTTTCAGCTTTAGTAAATCTACCCCTTCCCCCCAACTATCAGAATGGTGCCAATTGCTAGAATGGAATCTATCAATACAAACTCTCAAAGCTGAACGTTGATGTTGCCTTGACAATACTGAATGTGACCTATTTGAATCTAATTAGAATGATTCACTATTGGCTCGGTGTAGAGGAACACTTGATAAAGAGCTACAGTATTGACACCCACCCAATTGGGTAAATAATGTACTTCTAACATGAGGGTCCCCAATTATTTTATAATTTTTCAAGCAGTGGTGCCTGTAAGATTGTAAGTTTCCTGGTTTGGGTCTAACTTGGTCCTCAAGGCACCCTAACAGTCCAGGTTTTAAGGATATACATGCTTCTGTACTAGTGACTTAATTAGTACCTCATCCATTTTGATTAACCATATGTGTTCAATCATTGATATCCTTAAAACCTGGAGTGAAGAGCAAGTTTGGTCTAGGGAATAGGGATGGTCAGGAGATGGCACTTTCATATTGGGTAATGTAGCAGTACATGATCGCTGTTAAATAAATATTATAATGAATACATTTTAATACGCTAAATACAAATTTGGTCTGGAGAATGATGTAGAGAGAAAACATAGCACTAAAGTAACTTTTTACAATAATATTATTTTATTTTCTATGTGTTGCTGTTTTATTGATATACATGCAAATGTGTAATAGTAATAATCATCTATTTACAATTACATATTTGGTTTATAAGTGGTAGCAACACTGTTTCACTTTCATTTGTATTTTACAATAATTACCTTGCATCATGAATGCTCGTGGGAATAGGGTAGGTGGATACATTTGTAAACATTTCAAAAGTAAAATACCTTTGTATAAAATTTTGTATAATGTATATAATGCAAGAGAGCAAAATAATACAATTTGGAAGTGATAATTCTTATTTGCATTATTGAAAAAAAGGGACGTTTTTGTATTTACAATTTTTAGATTTTCATTAATTTGAAATAAATAGCAAGTGAACATTTTAGAAATGTGTGAATATGTGTTATTCAATATTGCTCCCTCTTGCGATTTAAGTAAAATAATAACTAATACTGCTATAAAATAAAATTTAACTTTTTGTTTGTAAATTTGTACTGATTTAGAACAACCTTGAATAATTTTAGGTCTTATATGTATTGTTGCTTTACTTTATTGATTATTTTTTAATGGCAATTTGACATATTTCACTTTTTCATTTATATAAAATATATAAGGTGAGTTGTATATTAAAGATAAGTAACTACATTGTCTACCTATACAAAACTGCATTCAACATATTAATTGCCATATTGATATTTTAAGAAGACAATGTAAAATACCAAGTAAACACAAGGTACTAAGAGACATATATCTTACACAAATTTTGCGGGAAATTCCCCTGAAAATGACATTATTAGGGGATTCCTGAAAATGTAGGTGTCCCCTGGATGAATGACTGTGGTTTCATAGCAGATAACAGAGAAGCATTGGCATTAGCCTCGTAGCCTATCGAAACCCCTGTCCCCATTTTTCTAATTGTATTGAATAGCGGCGATAAAGAATTCTAATTATCTGGTTTTAAACCTGATAATTAATAAATGGCCTCTTAATCTTTTAAAGTCAAATATGATCTAAAATAGTTCAGCTTAAAACCAACCTGAAACAGAATACTGTTTTTTGTAAGTTTGTAACAAAGTATCCCAAAAATATCTAAAAACATGTTTTCCTATAAATGTACATTTCTGGTAAGCAAGGGGTTAGTACAATGTATAACATAAAGAAAATATAGGTCTTACCAATTTATTAATGGAATTGCCGTTTTCTTATAGTACTGGGGCTATTTTATAGGGTAGTACAGTCACATATATCAAATGTATCTACAGTAGTCACTCAATTTTCTGCTTGCAAAAGCAGTCCCTATAGCTTTCTATATGAGAACTGCAAATAATAATTTATTTACGAGCTAAAAATGCTTAGCTTTTCAGAGCTGGCACTGGTTAACTAACCCCATCTCCATTAGCTTTGTTTTGTCTATGTGCAAGGCCCAGCAATAGACGGACGAAACTCCTCCCCTCCCTCCTTTCTCATATGCAGCCTGATGGGTGAGCGTGTGTGCTATGCAAATCTAGGACGTACAGTATAGTGATAGCTATTGCTCTCACTGTACTGAAACAGGCCATGAATAAAAGCAATAGCAGATGTTATATACTGGGCAATTTTACAAATGTTGTAAATTGGTACCTGAATGAGGGATAAAAGGGCACTAAGAACAAATAAAAAATGGTATACAATATGCATAAGGTGGAAGTGCAGGAGAGTATCAGTGAATTGTAGTAACTGATTTGGAGAAAACTGCACTGACTAAAAAAGCTGCATCATAATTAGAGTTAGTTACTGTTTTAGAGTATGTGATTCTGAGTCCCATGCTGTGTCGATGCCGCACGCATTTGGCCAATGTTTTAAGACTACACATGCATCCCAGCCGTACAATGCCTGCGTCCAGATTGTTAGCGCTCAGAGATGCAGAGCAGAATCAGAAGCATGGTCCGTGGGGTTCCTGGGAAGTAACGGGGTAGCTAAGCAGATGCGGGTGTGTCGCTGTAAGTGGCTTCAGATTTGAAGCGCTCACACATGAGGCCACACTCAGACAGAGAAACTGCACCTGCCAAAGGGCTGGTGCAAGTTTTTGATGGAGCATCTAAAGATACTGCCACAAGATGATGCAAGTGGGAGTCTCAGTATCAATAAAATCGGATGCGGCATTAGCATAAGACGAAGACGTGGCTGTGGTAAAAGATGCAGGGTTCTATTTATCAAGCAGTGAAAAGTGTGGAGAAGTGGAGTAGTGGAGAAGTTGCCCATAGCAACCAATCAGCTTCTATCTATTATTTTATAAACTGTACTTGATAAATGCTACTTCAAAGCTGATTGGTTGCTATAGGCAATGGTACTTGTGTACTTTACAGACTCAATGCAGAGAGACTTGTGTACTTTTCGAACTCATTGCATAGAGAACCAAATGAATGTTTTAAATGGTACTTGTGTACTTTACAAGTTATCCCCACCTAAAGAAGAAAGTTGTCCCCTCGCGGGATCACTGCACTCTCCACGCTTCGGGCTCGGTGGCTCGCTACACTCGCCACAAGGTTACATTCCGCCTCTATGCCCACTTGGATGATAGGGAATGACGCTGGACACTGGCTGATGATGTCAGGGTTCTCTCTCCGTCAAGGGGATTTAGACATAACCATGATAATGAGTGCATACCTCCCAACATGACCCTCTCCAGGAGGGACACAATGCTCTGGTCCTGGACTTCCCTGGTAATTTATGATTGGTGGCAGCTCCAGAGGTGGGGCTGCAGTACAGTCCAAAATTCAAATAGGGGAGTCACACCAACTGCTAGTGAGTCCCAGCCAGTGATGTTGGGCAGTGTGTGAAATGACAGTTGGTGTGTCTCCCCTTTTTGAATTTTGAACTGCGCTGCAGCCCCACCTCTTACCAGGGAAGTCCAGGACCAGAGCATTGTGTCCCTCCTGGAGAGGGCCATGTTGGGAGGAATGTGAGTGTAGGATACTTGGGTTCTGCAATGAGTCCGTAAAGTACACAAGTACCTGGGCAACTTCTCCACTGGTCCACTTCTCCACACTTTTCACTGCTTGATAAATAGACCCCATAGCCACATCTGCAAGCAAATCAGAATCAGCTCCTCTATGTCGAGCGACAGAACTTTCCTGCACAGGAAGGAGCTCTCAGGGCATTTTAAATAATACTGTATGTAGAATATTATTAGGAGCGCAGCAAATCACCATGACATTCTACATACACATATGAAACATCTAGGTAAATTCTGACTCTGAATCATACGCAGGTCAGTATGCAGCCGCATCTAGCGAATTGTAGCAAAACACACATGCGCCGTAGGAAACATACGCCTGTTCGCATATCTACGGGTGATTCTAAATTGGTCAGATCTCATTTGTTTCATATGTGTAATAGCGTTCCCGAGTGACAAATGGTGCCTCATTGAAAAGTGTAAACCATTAGCCAGTGGGCAAACGCCAACCACAATGTCACCAGAAAACCAGAGGAGAGTAACATTCCATTACATTAGGACATTGTGGGTTGGAGAACAATGTGTTTAGCATAGTCAGTAACAATATGAATGGCACAGTGTCAGGCATATGGACTATACATGTGTATTAATGAGATCTTTGTGTCTAACTCTGCTTTTCCACAGCTATTGTATCCTGCCAATATACAGAAGACATTGGGTTCACACCAAATTAAGGACACTTTTGGAAAAGACGGGTGAGCTGACAAGGGAGAGAATCACCTGGGAGACGTTACAGGGAACATAATGTCTCAAAACAATTACTATGAGTTTGAAAAACGGAGCCAAAGTTCAGGCTATCCTTCTCGTATGGGTGGATCTCAGGCAGAGCTTGTCGGGGGTAATCTCTGTGACCCTGAGACATCTGTGGATTTGTCCACATACATCGATACAGGAGAGGAAATTCTGTCTGATCTCTTTCCTCTTAAACAGGAACGTCTGAAAGGAACTTATCCATACATGCCCACAGATGGGCTGCCCTCTTCATCTCTGTATGGCTACCCACACAGCATGGTTCCAGACCGTAGAATAGGAGGATATGAACCTGGGGGAGTGATAGTGAAGGAGGAGACACGTGGATCACACAGAACTGTGTGTAACACTCTACAGTACCAGGCTGCACAGTGTGCACAGACGTCAATGCACTTCCCTCCTCAGATGGAGGGTGTACACTCTGCACTCCGTGTACTAAAGGTGAGAATACTACGTCCTTCAATCGCCAACCTTTATCTACTGTATCTATTCTTTGACTCCTCCCACTATGTCCTCTTGTAGTACAATTTTCATTCCAATTCTTTTTACCTGCACTTCCTAGCCCACAGAGTAGATGAGTGATACCAACTACTAAACACCTTTATACAGCATACAGTGCAATTTCAGGTACTATGCAACTTTATACAGCATACAGTGCAATTTCAGGTACTATACACCTTTATAAAGCATAGAGTGTGATACCAAGTACTATGCATCTTAATACAGCATAGAGTCTGAAACCAGGTACTATACACCTTTATACAACACTAGCTTAAGTACCCAGCATTGCCCGGGTTTAAATCTTCAAGTTATTAATTTAGGCATCCCAGACCAATTGCCAGGCCCAGAACAGGCTCCCTGGGTCAAAGTTCTGCCCAGCCCACCAATGGGAGGTCCAACCGGGACCTCAACCCCCTAGTATGTCTTCTGGGATCCAATGTTAACACTCAGTGAAGTTTTCATCCAAATCCATCCAGTGGAAGGCCAAGAACAGGGACACCAGGTTAAAGTTCTGCCCAGCGTACACCAACGATAGGTCCGACTCGGACCCTAACCCCACTTAAAACGTGTCCAGGAACCAACTGGTCCACCTCACATTGGTTATATCCCAATCAGTGCAGGGGTGTCCGAACACATAACCGGAATGACAAACAAACAAACACACAAATTAATTTTATATATAAGATAGAGGGCTCTATTTACTACAATCCACATTTTGAATGCAGATTGTAGTGTGATATTACTGACTGAATTCGCATTGCGATCACAGGGATTTACCAAAAATCCCTTGCAGGGACAGAGCTCGCGATAAAGCTCTGTCCCTGCGAATCGCCTCCGCACACTTATCACGGTATTTTCGCAATACCGTGACAAGTGCCCACACATGCACCAACCGGCCGCTGCTAAGCCCCGCCATTGCCGCTAAGCCCTGCCCCCACGATTGTGACCCCCCCGTGACCCCCTCCTCCCTTTTTTACACTTACCTCTTGTGATCGTGCTCCAATGATTTCCTCCATGGCTCCGGTCAGCTGACATCCCATCCTGCACTGGGACCCAGTCACCTGATGACCGGGTCCCAGTGCAGGATGGGAGACCAGCTGACCGGAGGGAGGACATCATCGGAGCACCAATCTCCGGTCCCTGGACTCAGGTAAGTTATTTTTTGTTTTTAATATTTTTTTTATTTTTTTTGCAGTGTATCAGCATGTGGTCTGTTTAGACCACACAGCTGATCACTGTGACCGGCTCCGGGCTCTGCTCTGCCTGTTAGAGTGGAGCAGGAGTCCGGTAACCGAGGGGAGACCCTGGATTATCACAGGGCTTCCCCCGGTATTTTTTTCACAATTTATTTTTAGTAACTACCAGGCAGATCACATTTCCCATTACAGTTATGGGAAATGCGATCTGATTACTAAAAATAAGTGATAATTAGGGGTTGGAGTAGATTTTTACGAATTCTACTCCAATTGCCCTTTAGTAACTTTAGGTGAAACTAAAATAATGTGAAAGGGGTGTGAAAACACCCCTTTTCACTTTATTTTAGTAAACATAATGATAATAAATAGAGCCTAGAGTGTGATACTAGGTACTATACACCTTTCTACAGCATAGAGGCCCCTATTTAATAACGAAGCATAACCTCTTTAGAACTCGCTAAAGGGGTAATATCACCCTTACTGGATTTAACAAACAGCGGTAATCTAAAATTACCGCTGTTTGTCAAGCATCGCTGTCGCCATCTTTTAGATGGCGAGAGCGATGCGGATCCCATTGCCGGCAATGGAGACCCGTGTCTTTCCGGCTTCAGCGAAGCCTTCCAGGCACTGCCAGGTCCCCGTGTCATGCACATGCGCAGATGGCCCGCCGCACATGTGCATTACTCCGGCGCTCACAGCTTTAGGCTGCCAGCAGCCCAGCAGAGGACCTCGCCGAGGACAAGGACTTTGCTGGACTTTGCAGGACCTTGCCGGAGGGGTAAGTATTGTTAAATACCAGTGAATTTTTCGTTTGTATCACAGTGATACTAAACGAAAAATTGCACCCGTGTTTAATATTGTTGATAAATGGGCCAGAGTGTGATACCAGACAGAGCCGTAACTACACTTTTTGGTGCCCTGTGCCAGAAAGAGCATTGGCCCCTACTTCATTTTTCAAAGGGACATAATGCACCCAAAAAAGGGCTTTGGCCTCATGGGGAAGGGCCAGGGAAAAGATAGAAGAGGCCAGGAGATGCTGGGGATGAAATAAGAGGAAGCTATAAGTGAGAATGATAATACACAGAAATTTGACAGGCCCAAACATCGCCCCCTTACCTGTGGTGCCCTGTGCGATGGCACCGGCTGCACTACCCTAGCTACAGCCCTGATACCAGGTTCTATACACCTTTATACCATAGTTGCCGACATTCGGCTCCCTCCTCCCGGGAAGGAGCTGAATGCCTGCATACAGAGGGGGGCGTGGCTGGGCACTGACTCTGCAAGGGGCCGTGGCCAGGGCGTGACCAGGCGATTGCATCATCGTGGCCCCGCTCCTCTTCACAATGCCGAAAATAAAGGCATTGTGAAGCAGGGGGCAGAGCCACGATGACACGATGTAGCGCAAATCGTCTCATCGGGCTCCCCGCTGCAGGGGTTTCTAGTTGTAACCCAAGGGGGCAGGCAGCAGCCGGAAGGCTTGCCTGCCTTTCCGGGGGGTCAGGAGCAGCACCTGATATTCAGGAGGCTCCCGACCAAATCGGGAGGGTAGGCACGCCTGCTTTATACAGTACAGTATAAAGAGTGATACCAAGTTCTATACCCCTTAAACAATACAGCATAGAGGGCCTGATTCAGCAAGGAATGCAATGGAGAGAACGCACGCTCCCGGACACTGCGAGAATATGCTAATCAATGCATACGCACGGAGACAGCAACACAAGATGCAGACGCCCAGCCCCATATTAAACCGCAAGATAGCGCAAACATCGGTAACACCGAGAACCATCGACCACATTTGCATAATAGTGGTTGACCAGACCCTGCGCAGGATTTTAGCAACTTCCTGGCTTAATTATGGACACTCCTAAAATGGCGTCCCAACAGGCACACCTGCATTTACCTGACCACCCCCTGTCACCACCAACAAACGGCACTTCCTGTCAATCAATGTCGGAAGGGGTCTGCGTACATGCTGCGTATAGTCTGCATACGCTTACCCGCACTGGCTAGTTCGCGCACGCTCAGTGCGATACATGTGCAGTTTGGAAACATCGGCCAAGTGAGTGCGTTCTCTCCTGTGCGTTCCTTGCAGAATCAGCCCAGAGTATGATATCAGGTACTTTGCACAGCATAGATGGCAGCATGCAGCAATCATAGCATTTTGGATGTGATGCATCCTGCTACTGATTGCATGCATAGCGGCATTTATTAGTGCCGTATGCATGTACATTTATGCAAAGGACAGCTCTTCCGATAAGAGCTGTCCTTTGCAGAGTATGGTATCAGGTATTATTATTATTTATTTTTATGGCGCTACAAGTGTTCTGCAGCGCCTTACAAAATACATTACCAAAAAAGTGACTAACAGTTCAATACAAATACAATGCAGGACAAGGACAGGTATAATATACATTGCTACATAACACCCAAGTATGCAACAGAGCATAAGCAACCAAGTGTTAGGTTCCCTAGTGTGAAGTAAGAAGTAGATGAAAATAAAGTAAGGAGAAGCACAAGAGGGTAAAGGGCCCTGCTCGCAAGAGCTTACATTCTAAAGGGGAGGGGCAGACAAACAGGTGAGACAGATGGGGTAGACAGGAAGGAGGGAGCATGTAGTAGCGGGTTAGGATGAGAGCTGGAATGCTTTGATGAAGTAGTGGGTCTTAAGAGCCCATTTGAAAGATTGTAGAAAGGTGGAGAGTCTGATGGGGAGAGGGAGAGAGTTCCAAAGGTGGGGAGCAGCATGGGCAAAATCTTGGAGGCGGGAGTGGGAGGAAGTAATCAGTTGGCATGAGAGACGGCATGCATTTGTTGAACGAAGAGAGCGGGCAGGAGAGAGAGGGGTGATGAGGTCAGAGATGTAAATGGGAGAGGAATGTGTGAGGGCTTTGTAAGCGAGTGTGAGAACCTTGGATTGGGTTCTGAAGGGGAAGGGCCGTAGAGAGCGGTGCCAATCCCAGAGACTGTAGGGAGCGTGACACAGGGGCACCACATCAGGTGCAGGCAGCCACCCTGGACCCACTGCAGGCACTGGGCTGTCATAGAAGGTTAAGGGACGGTTATGGAGGTGGACCTAGGCCCCTCCAACAAGCCCGGGCATGATTAATTAGTACCCGATCCCCCATGCTCTCGGAGTGTGGAGCTGGAGATAGGAGAGTAATATTTAATTTCTTGCGGAAGGTGCTTCCCATTGAGGAATATGATATTTAAGTGAGTTTGAAAGAGGAAGATTGTACATTTCAGAGGTCATTCCTGGTTTGGTGGTGGCCTGAGAGTCATTTATTCCCATAAAATAACTTTGTTTTACATGGTGTCACAAGTGGTAGAGACTGGCTATATTATTACTGGGGGGAGCATGTTGCACCCATTAATCAGGCAGTTAAGGGGGCCCGCCCTCACAGTGGCACAATACGATATAAGGGAGGCCACCCACTCCTAATGCAGAGCCCCCAATCTCTTGGGGGCCCTGCGCTTTACAAATGAATGTGCACAAAAACAAATGCAATGAAAGCAATGTACATGAGAGGTCCAATATATCCTCTATCTCATGATACCTTTTTAACATAAATTATAGGATGTATCAAGTAGTATTGTAGGAGGAGATATGTGTGTCATTTTTTATTAAATTAATGGGTAGGCCTAAAGTGATAGTAGGCAGAACTCTGAAGTGGCATTATTACATTTTGGAGCATACATATATCTGTCTTGGACCGTCTCTTCATGGCCCCAGAGAGCACCAACGCGTCTTGCCCCCTCAGGCTTTAGCAAAAGCCAAGGCTGTCATGCAGTTTGGGAGGGAGGTGACCAATAGAAAGCTCCTGGTGCTAAGATAGGGTATATATGGGTGGATAGTATCAGGGCCCCAACAGCGTTCACCATAATTCCCAAGCAATGGGCCGCCAAAGGACACACAGGCCCCTGAGCAATTACACAAAAAATCAAACAAAGCATTTGCATTACCATTCTCCCAGAAAATGGATAACGAGCATGCTCCTTGCGGTCCTGGATCTGAGCCGGACGCATCTTTAAAAACAGATGCATATCCCTTGTTTGAGCTGACTACGCATGTGTCTGAATCACAGAACATAGTGTCTGCATGTGCCGCGTACTGTGTCTGAAGTCGCAGGCAGGTGCATGCGTGCTGTTTCTTGTGAGAACAAAGACTAACATGAAGTTGTTTATGGGCATTGACTGGGCATTGACAAGCATAGGACCGAAACGTTGATCCTGTAAACTGCTGTTGTGTTATCCATTTGAATAAAAGAAATCTATTTAAGAAGACTGGTGAGTGCACCCCTAATATATATATATATATATATATATATATATATATATAATATATATATATATATATAAATATACATATACATATATGTTTCCTGGCCTCTTTTACTCATCTGTGGCGCCTGGCTCGTGTGACCCCATGGTCACTCAGCCAGCCGCCTCCTTCTGCATTACCATAATAGGGCTATCGTAGCTCCTACCATGTTAGCAGCTGCAATAGCCTCTGCCTTCTCTGCTGAATCAGACCCTTTGGGCTCTATTTATTAACATTAACATTACTTTTACTAAAATAAAGTGAAAAAGGGTGTTTTCACACCCTTTTCACATTATTTTAGTATCACCTAAAGTTACTAAAGGACAATTGGAGTAGAATTCGTAAAATTCTACTCCAAGCCGTAAGTATCACTTATGTTTAGTAAGCAGATTGCAGTTCCATAATTGTAATGGGAAATGTGATCTGGCCAAAGTTACTAAAAATAAATTGTGAAAAAATACCGGGGGAAGCCCTGTGATAATAACGCACCTGGAGGCGTTATCCAGGGTCTCCCTTGGTTACCGGACTCCTGCTCCGCTCTAACGGGCAGAGCAGAACCTGGTGCAGCCCCAGTGATAAGCTGTGTGGTCTAAACAGACCACACGCTGATCACTGCAACAAAAAAAGAAAAAAAAATTGACAAAAAATAATAACTTACCTGAGTCCAGGGACCGGAGATTGGGGCTCCGGTGATGTCCTCCCTCCGGTCAGCTGGTCTCCCATCCTGGACTGGGCCTGGTCGTCACCTGACCAGGTTCCAGTGCAGTATGGGATGTCAGCTGACAGGAGCCACGGAGGACATCAGCGGAGCACCGATCACTGCAGGTAAGTGTTATTAAGGGAGGGGGGTCACTGGGGTCCAGGGCTTAGCGACGGGGTCGGGGCTTAGCGACGGCCGGTCAGCGCATGCGCGGGCACTTGTCACTGTATTTTTTCGCAAGTGATAAGTGTGCGTTGGGGATTTGCAGGGACAGAGCTTTATCGCAAGCTTTTTAGGAAATCCCAGTGATATTGGCTGAAATGATAGATCGCCTGAATACACTAATAATCACAGGCAGGGAGAGGGGTTCTGAAAGGAGCCCGCCCGTGCGATACATAAGAAGTCAAATGATCGCAAAAGCAATCACTTCTCCTTCAGGAGCTGGGGCCATTCTGCGCATGTGCGGTCTGCTGAGCATGCATGTGCGGCGGTCATTATTAAGGTACCCTGGGCCTAATTCAGACCCGCTCACAAGCGCTATGTGCTCGCGAGCGGGTCGATGTTTGGCCACTGCGCATGCGTACGCTGGAGCTGGCTCCGACGTGCGCATGCGCGAGACCCGGCTAGCGATGGGCGCTCCGTCGCTATGGGTCTCGCACCAAAGCGGGGCAGCTGCCGATTTTGATTGACAGCTTGCCCCGTTTTGGAGGCGGGCAGGGGGGGTGGCTGGCCAAACGGAGGCGTTCCCGAAGGAATGCCTGCTGTTTGGGGGCGGCCCCACTGACATCACGAGTGATGTCAGTGGGTGAGCTTCCGGCTCTAATAGAGCCGAAAGCTCACTGGGGCTTGCGGGGACCACAAGGGTCTCGTCGCAAGCCCCGATGGTCGAGACCATAGCGACAATCACCTGGCCGCTCGCAATAGCTGTGGGTGGTCACAAAAAACAAAAACAAAAAAAACTCCGATTCAGAGCGAGCGTTCTTTCAGAGCGTCCGCCTCTGAATCAGGCCTCCTCTCCCGGTAATTTTTGCCTTAGGTAGCCCATAGGCTTCAGATAGCATTATCTGCCAGGGCCAAAGTAAATCTGACAATGTTGCAGCCCTCATAGAAACCTTTGGGGGCTGAGGCTGTGGTTGGAAATGGTAGGAAAGTGGCAGATATTAATATATCTGCTGCTGTCCCTCCTTATACATTCAAGAGATCCTTAATGCTTGAAGACACCCCCCAGAAACACTCAATATGCCACAAATGTTATTTGATAAATAGGCCCCTAAATCTTAGTAACACCTGCTTATCTCTATTTCCAGGGCTCTCTCTCTGGGATGTTACCCGCCCCTCCATTGAAAGAGCCTAGCCATAAGGGTAAGAAGTCACTGAGTAAAGACAGTCTGGAATACCGCCTGCGTCGCGAGAGAAACAACATTGCAGTGCGGAAGAGTCGTGATAAAGCCAAACGAAGGAATATAGAAACGCAGCAGCGTGCGCTAGAATTCATGGCAGAGAATGAGAAGTTGCGCAATCGCATCCAACAGCTGACTCAGGAGCTTGAAGCTTTGAGAGGAGTTTTCAGGCAAATCCCAGAAGCTGCCGCATTGGCCAAGGGATCTGGAGGATGCAGCTGAAAGTTTTGAAACCACAAATGACACAAAGAAATGACTGATAAGCTGCCAAATAAGACTCAAGTCACAAATATAATTTCTGTGGATAATTCTATGCTGAGAATGTGGATACATAGCCATGAATAATAGATCTCACCCCAAGGATACACACATGTAAATGCAGGTCCTAGTTTGTGACTAAATCATGTCACATCATAGACACATCCTTCCTTTCAAAAGACCTTTCATACGTATCTTCTGTGATGCCAGGCCAAGATGAGGTACAAAGGCATAACTACCATAGGTGCTGTTATGGGTCCCACAGCTGAAAAAGTTCATATGTTATATTGTTTTTTCATCATTGGGTGGTACACAAAGGACAAACCAGCCCACAAATATCTATTCACGCCCATAGACGTGCACAAAAGCCGTCACAGGGGATGCCTCAAAGAGACCCCCCGACAGGTCATGGAATAACCCCGTCACCCCCCTCCTGGACATACACTGCTCACCGCTGAGGTCACTCAAGTGAGTAGTCTTGGAGTGGGGAGGGGTAAAGAGTAGTCCATGACCCGGCAGGGGTCCAATTGCAGCACCCCCTGTGCTGTCTCCTGTGCGCAACAATGTTTACGTCCATGATGAGATAGATGCACATAGTACTTGTTGAGTCCTCTAATACAGGAGATGGCAATGGAGGTCTCTAGTATAGTTTCTGGCATCTCTATCTTACCTTCCTGCCCATCTCTTTTCCTGTGGTAATAATTTGTGGTTTCATAATAATGTTCATGTTTGTGATGAACAAATAAATGGTTTGGATAATAATGGAAGGAACAGAAGTGCCTTGTGTATTGCTCTATAAATAATAACGTATATATAGCATGCCATGTTATATATATACACAAGGAAGCCAGCACAAGAAGAAGTGAAACAACCATATTACTGAGTCTGTCTTTGCTCTTCTCTGCTTCTCTAAATTTAGTCCTGTGCTGTTTTATTTTGTCACCAGCACTCTCTTCTCTATATCATGCAAGCTCTAGTCCATTTTCTTCTGTTTACTTATTCTCACATTGCACCGTTCTGTCCCGTCTCCTTACCTTCTGTGGTCTCGCCCTCCATCTTGCTCTCTCACTTTTTACTGTCTCTCCCCATTGTCTATTTTTCTCTGAAAGTCTGAGAGGGATGTTCCTATTACAACACATATTTGCAGCTAATTGTGACCACAGAGTTAGCCCATCATCCTGTGGACAGGAGATGAGAGGGGGGGAGATATGAGTAAGGTGGAGAGAGGCAGATGTGACAAAGGAGGGTAGATGAGTGTGAATACATGAACTTAGTGTGTTCAATACACTTGATAATAACAATTTTCATAATAAAAAAGTAGATACATTTATGCAAATCTGCAGTTAGGTGTGGATTTGCTCAAAGTTCTAGTGACACATTTTAACATCGCTCAAAAACTGTAATATATTATTTTGTCCAATAACAGTCATGATGCTGGATAGCAGACTGGGATAATTCCTGCTACTTAAAATGGGCAGTAGAAAGACTCACACATTGTTGTTGCAGCCATTTGGCAGACATTTTGTGAATCTCTGGCATTCCCAGTCCTTAACAATGTCTGTAATGTAACCATGAAAACAAACTGTACTGCAATGACTATTCACTGATACATGTATGCCAGGGACCGATAGCTAAGAGCTGTTGTGGGTGAAGATGTAGCATCTAGCTATGTTGCCATAGGGGGGTATAATTGTAAATCTCAGACAACTAACTGAGGGCCTGATTCAGCAGTGCATGCAAGTGTACTGCTGATTTCAGATTCACGATTATCGGCCCCCGTCTGCCTCTGCCTGATTGACAGGCAGAGGCATTTATGGGGTTGTGAGGGGGAGAGTGGCAAGATCAGGATCTGCGTCCATGGATGCAGATTCCAGGCATGCCTTGCAGCCTGCGTAAGCTGAGGCTCACTCAGCAGGCCAGCACCATCCAACATCGCGATTGATGGTAATCCAAGGCTTCAGTCGCAGCACTCGGATTGCAGATGCAGCAGGAGGTGTCAGACATCTCCTGCTGCATTTGCATTTTAGCAAGGGAGGAATTGCAAAGCTGCTTGTGTGTGGCTTTGCAATTCCGTCCTCTGCTGAATCAGGGCCTGAGTTAACTAGCAATCCGTATTGGGAAGCAGTCGGGAAGCCGACGGACGAAATCCCGACCACCGGCTTCCCGACTCTCTAATCCTGGCAAGGCACTAATGACAAGCGTTGAAATTCCGACGCCTATCATTAGACCTACGCCGGGAGCCCGACGCCCAGCATACCGAATGAAGGTGAGCCGGGCATCGGGCGCGGACAGCCTCGAGGGGGAGGGTTAGGTTTTAGGGTTCCGGGGGGATTTAGGGTTAGGCACCCCCGGGAGGGTTAGGTTTAGGCTAGGGGATGGGGGGGTTAGGGTTAGGGTTAGGCAACCCTGCGGGGAGGTTAGGGTTAGGCACCCCCCCGGGAGACCTGGGTTTAGGCAGCGGGGAAGGGGGGGTTAGGTTTAGGAACTTAGAGGGGGGTTAGGGTTAGGCACTGGGGGGGAGGTTAGGTTTAGGCACCCCTAAGGGAGAGTTAGGGGGGTAGATTAGTGTTACTTACCTTTAGAAGCAGTCAGGATTTCCACCCCTGCAGGGTATGCGGCCGGCGGGATTACATATCAATTCCATCTGTATCACCTTTTATCCTTTTGTTGCCAGAATGTATTAATCTTGCAGTGCCAGAGGAGCTACTGCGAAAATGTATCTCCCAGTGATGTAGTAACTCATTCTGTAGTCAACTGCAGCGAAAGCCCTCTGTCCTCATTCTAGGGAAGATGTATCAAACCTTGGAGAGACATAAAGTGGAGAAGTTGCCTAAAGCAATTGCTAACTATCATTTCAAAGGGCCGAACTCAATTCAGTGCGAAGATGAATAACCACAGAAGGGAGATCCCGCAGCTATTCAATACACCGCACTGTTTGCCTGGTCAGGAATTGGTTACGTCAGAGAATGCTGGCTCTCGTGACTTAACCTGGGTTTTAGATGTGAGAACCGGCTTTTTTCTGACTAAATGCCGGGTGCGCGGCTGTTAGTGCCGCACTAAACCGGCAAGCAACTGCACTTTTGTCAGATTTCTCCTCACATCCCCAGGGGTGTGCGAGAAGAAATCCTTTAGCCGCCTAAACAGCGCGGTGTATAGAATAGCTCTGGGAGCTCCCTCCCGCAGCTTTTCATCTTCTCATTGAATTGAATTCAGCCCAATTGACTGTGTTAGATAAATTACAGTCAGAAGCTGATTAGTTGATTTGGGCAACTTCTCCACTTTATCTCTCTCCAATGATTGATACACCTCCCCCTTAGTTTTGTTTGTGCTCTTATTTCATAGATAGGACTGGGGTTATAGGGTTTTACTAGCATCGCTATCACCAGTAAAGTCATTATACTGTCTCTAACTGCTACAACTTTTATAATATCATCTGTGAGTATACAGGTTACCAAAGTTCAGCTCTGTATCAGCTATTTATAGGCAAGAATGTGCACCGTCTATTATTCCCAGTGTATGCATTGAGTATCCCCACTTACACAAAACAGTATCAGTAAACCAAAATATACAAAGCATAAATCACAGATGATACTTGCGGCACAGTACTGTGCACATTCACACGCTGAACATTTCAAGGAAAAGAAGACTGAAGAACTGTATCTCCTGCTGTAGCACAGTGCGAGTTGCCATAATGCCACCCTGAGATGGCATTATGGACCTGATTCAGACCCTCTCGCTAGGATGCGTTCACTCGTAGCTGTCGATGGTGCGCATTGTGCGCATGCGTATGTATTGTCGTGAAGCGTGCGCATAGACTGCCCAGCAGTGTGAGTGACAGGTGAAGCCGTTTGTGGGTGGTGACAGGGGCTGGCCGCTAGAAACGGGAGAGTGGAGGTGAAAAAGCAGGTGTGCCCGAGCGTCTTAACGCCATTGCAGAGGCGTGCATAATTAAGACGGAGCATCATAGTACACGTCACCTGGCTGGATTTTACACTGAAGTGCTTGCAGTGCTTGTGGTAGGGTATGGTCAACCACAAGCGCTGCGTTCACTTCCGATGGTACCCAATGGTTGCATACACATCCTGGAGAGGACGTTTATAAGTGGGCGTGTTAAGACAGGCTGGTGGGCGTCAGCATACACAGGACGATCGCACTTGCTGTGTGATCACCTGCCTTTCTGTCACTTAGCTGAATTTGCATACGCATCGGACGAGCGTCCACATCTAGTGAGCGGGTCTGAATGAGGTCCTATGTTTCAAACCCAAGGGGTGAAAAGTTAACATTTTTGCCAATTGATAAATAAGAACAGTTCGATCCCCCCATACAAATCTATGGAGATGGTGGTAAGATGCAGTAAATGTATTAGTGCTGGAGAAATCTATCATTTCTCTGGCATTTAGCACTTTATATATACTGAGAAACAATGAGAAGTCTTTTTCCAGCTAAAAGTGACTTTTCTTTTTCAATTAAGAAAATAAAAAGATTTTTCAAAGAAAATGAATACAGTTCTGCTCATATGTTCACATTGAATAACTTCCCTTTTACATTATGCATTTTTATTATAGCAAACAATCTAACAATCTAATTGCTTAAAAAAAAGTGAGATTGAGCAACACAGGCAGTTGGAGATCAGACAAATTCATGTTACGAAATGTTTCAGAAAGACATTGGGGCGAGGAAGATAAGACATTTGCTATTACCTGAGAAGAGAAGACAGAAGTCATGTCATACCTAATAATTAAGTTCACGGAAGGTTACTGAGTTGTTATCTGCATTGTGCAAGTCCTAAAACTTCTGATAAACATACTCACTATGTGTGTGTAGAAGATAATCCACAATATTATACAAACTAATCATGGGATAAAGTCGTTTTTGGCAAGGTCCAGGATGGTATTCAGAGCTGGGCAATAAGTGCAGATAAACATGACCACTGGCTCTGAGTGGTGCTCAAACCATGAAAACCCACTCCACGTGTTTAGTGCCTAAGTGCCATCATAAAATAGCCATAGTTTTAAAATATTCCCTATTAAAGCTTTGCATTTGCATGTTTATAAGGACACACATCATACCCCTCCCCGAAATTGTTTTACTGGATGCCAAACATTTTGCAATACGCAGTAATATCACCTTTCCAAGTTTATTGAAGGATACCGCAATGTTTTGCAACAATGTAGAAGAATGCTCTCCAATTCTGATCAGTAGCTCAATATTTCTGAAGCAATTTGGGCATCTGACATGGGAACGATAAACTAGGCCCCTGGATTATTATCATAAGAATAGAATTCTCTAGTTGCCAATACCTGAAGGTGCTGGTGCAGAGTTGGAAATAAAATGTGCATTACTTAAAAGAAACATAGTAATAGCGTATTCCCACACATATGCAGAGCTGCATGCTTCTCCAGATGCTCATGTCTCTGCATCATATGCACCAGGTGTATTACTAGCTATAATCATTGGTGTGTAATGGTGTTTGCCCTATACTATGTGCAAAAGATACACCTCCTTATAGGAGTATATAGGCTTACATGCTGGGCTGCATTGTGTGGACATGCCCTTACTGAAGTGTTCCTACGTGATAATGCTTCCTCACGCCCCAGTTCTGACCATCTGGTTATAAGTGTAGATGTGATCAGAATGTGTTTGACACTGCATTCTCATATTTGCAGTTATAATTTGGTATGTGTAGTGCAAATTTAGGCAACGTAGGAGACAATGGAAGGCGTTCGCCTCCTGGCACCAGCCCTGAAGGGGGCACACTGACGTTCTCCATTGTTTCAGGTTCTGCTTTATCTGCCCCAGAGCAGGAATAAGCAGAAAAGCTAGGGGGCATATTAGGCTTTCCTCCTTCGCCCAGGGCCACCACCGTGGAGTCCGGTCTTTAGGGATTGATCTCCAGCAAAGAAATAGCAACAATGTACATAAAAGGGACAGTGCAGTGCAGGGCAGAGGCTGCAGTGCATGGCTCCCCTCCTTTGTTGGTTCTTCCCCCTCACACATGCAGGACCTACTGCTGCTGTTGCTGTGGGACCAACAAATAGCAATAACAGAAGACCCTGAGTGTGTGTGACTGGGTGCTGCTGGAGTGTTGGAAGTGAATGCAGGGGGAAGAGAGTGAGTGTCTGGGTGCTGCTGGGGTGTTAGCAGTGAATGTGGTTTTTGGGGACTGTGTGTGATTGCTGCTAGGACTGGGGTGTTAGTAGTTTATGCGAGCAGAGGGGGGCACCAACAACTATCTCGCCTCCTGGCTCCTGACGCAACAGGAATAAATTTAACTCTGTATCAGCCTCAATGGGTCTAAAAAACAATGGGAATGGTCATGAATACACTTTTCTATAACCCCATTTACCGTACATATTGCACAGGGGGTAAACATAGATATGTATTATTTATATAAAACAGAAAGTTCCCGAACGTATATTACATAGCATTGTTCGGCCACAGCAGTACAGGAGTGGGGCGGCGTTTTGTATATACCGTATATACTCAAGTATAAGCCGAGTTTTTCGGCACATTTTTTGTGCTGAAAAAGCCCCCCCTCTGCTTATAATCAAGTGATGCCCGCATGGTACGCAGCTGAGTAGCGTACCATACGGGCCACGGTGCAGACTGTGGGGGTCATTCAGACCCGCTCGCGAGTGCAGGACACTCGCAAGCGGGTCGATGTTGCCCCACTGCAATTGCGCACGACGGAGGGAGCTCCGTCGTGCGCATGCGCGAGACCCGGATAGCGGCGGGCTCTCCGTCGCTCCGGGTCTCGCACCAAAGGGGGCGTGCTGTCGATGTTGATTGACAGCACGCCCCCTTTGGTGGGTGTGCCGGGGGCGTGGCTGCCAGACGGAGGCATTCCCATGGGAACGCCTACCGTCTGAAGCCGGCCCCACTGACATCACTAGTGATGTCAGTGGGAGTGATTTTGGCTCTGATAGAGCCAAAATCACTCCAGGGCTTGCGGCAGCGAGACTCTACCGCAGGGTCGCCGTCGCAAGCCCGATGGTCGTGATGTTCTTGACCATCGCGACCATCTTTTTGGCCGCTCGCATAAGCTGTGGGTGGTAACCCACAGCTATGCGAGCGTCCATAAGGCCGCTCCATTTTCATGTAGGAGGGCCCTGATTCAGAGCGAGCGCTCTGGTCAGAGCGTCCGGCTCTGAATCAGGCCCCGTGTCTCTGTGACACAGCTGCACCGCGTGTGTAGCGCTGACCGGACAGAGTTCGGTCAGCACTACACACTGCCAAACACACAGCCGCCGGAGCCGGCAGCTGTGTGTTTGTTATAATCAGCAGCCGATGAGAGTCTGTCAGACTCTCATCGGCTGCTGCTGCTCCCACTGCGGGACCCATCTTCCGGCTCCCGCAGTGGGTAATGGGAGACAGTGTCGGGACCAGGAGCGGGGTTTCAGGTAAGTGTTTTTTTTTTTTATATTTCATCTCTCTACTGGGGGCAGTACCAGGAGGGGGTTACTACTGGGGGCACTACCAGGGGGGGATTAATACTGGGGGCACTACCAGGGGGGGATTAATACTGGGGGCACTACCAGGGGGGGATATTGCTACTGGGGGCACTACCAGGGGGCGGTATTACTACTGGGGGCACTACCAGGGGGCGGTATTACTACTGGGGACACTACCAGGGGGCGGTATTACTACTGGGGACACTACCAGGGGGGGTATTAGTACTGGGGACACTACCAGAGGGGGAATATTACTACTGGGGGGCAGTACCAGGGGGGATTACTACTGGGGGCACTACAAGGGGGAATTAATACTGGGGGCACTACCAGGGGGGGATTAATACTGGGGGCACTACCAGGGGGTGATATTGCTACTGTGGGCACTACCAGGGGGGCGGTATTACTACTGGGGGCACTACCAAGGGGGGGTATTACTACTGGGGACACTACCAGAGGGGGAATATTACTACTGGGGGCAGTACCAGGGGGGGATTACTACTGGGGCAGTACCAGGGGGATATTGCTACTGGGGGCACTACCGGGGGGGTATTACTACTGGGAGCACTATCAGAGGGGGGATATTACTACTGGGGGCAGTACCAGGGGGGAGGGATTACTACCAGTAGCTGCTGCATTTCCCACCCTAGGCTTATACTCGAGTCAATACGTTTTCCCAGTTTTTTGTGGTAAAATTAGGTACCTCGGCTTATATTCGGGTCGACTTATACTTGAGTATATACGGTAGTTTTTTCCTTTTTCCTGGAACCTGGACAGTAATATCAGTGAGTGCACACTGTGTAGCACAGGAGCCTGATTAAGAGGTGGGTGCAATGTTGATACCGCAGGCAATCGACTGATGTTGTAAGTCTGCACATGTGTCCGAGTCACACTGCGCATATGGCCCGATGTTACAGCTCAAAGGGCCTAATTTAGAGATGAACACAGTAGCGTCTTTGTACACAACCGTGTGCTAAAAAATGCAAATGCAGCAAAAGGCATCTTAAGTAATAAAAACACCGACTGCCGGCTTCTCTGATCCAGTACTGCATCTGAAGACACAGCAATTGAATCAGAAGGTGACCATCGGACATCTGAGTATCTCTTAGGTTACTCAGGATGTCCGGGGAAATCACGCTGCAGGGGCCAGTGAAGATGTGTCTAAGGACGTAGCCACCTGCCTTGGCATGGCCAGATAATGAGGCCAACATGCTCCTGTTTTCTGGAATCCTCCGTATTCCCACCCCATCACCGCTCCCAAAAGCCAGCAGCATCTCAATTATGCTGTGGCACTTGGGGCAGTGCAAGCAAAGTATGTGCATACGCAGATCTGAATACATCGGAGATGTGCATAAACATCGGGTCTACGTACATCTGATACAATACAAGTGAATTTGGAGTCCAAGAGATTGAGATTTCAGTGGGTGTTCCTGGGAAATAACATGGGGGTGGCTAGGCAGGATGCACCTAAAGATGCCATAGCGCTGACACAGGACACCATGGCCTGCATAGGGTTGGTGTAAGTTTCGATGGTGTGACAGTTGGTGCAGGATGGTATGTTTAAAAATGCACCAAGATGTATTAGCGCCACTGCAAGTGGGCGTCTCAATATGTTCAGAAATGGCCGCAGCATTAGCATCAAGATGCAGATGTGGCTGCGGCACGAGAGACAGATGCATCTGCGCCCACATTTAAATCAGCCCCTAGGTCTGATGAACACGCATGCGCGCTGACTTGGTGATTTCAAATTTAACAGCACATAGTTTTATTACATATTTATAATTATTTTTAAGACTGTACACACTATGGGGCCTATTCATCATCACTTAATTTTTACAAAAGCAGGTGAAAATGAAGTTATCGGGCCATTCATCAAGACAGAATGGCCCGCTGTCCCCATACACTAGTATGGGGACAGGAATTCATCAAGCTCAGAAAATGTTGTAGTTTTGGAGCTTGAGTGCGGGAGCATTCATCATCTTCAGATGACGAGTACCCGCTTTCGGATACCTCAGTCCCTGACCGGCTTCTTCCGACGGACGTCGGGGCTCTTATGCGCATGCATGACCTGTAGCTCACGCATGTGCACTTGTCCGCGAAAGGAGCAGTGAAGAGCTTCGGGGGAGACCGCTGATATTCGGATCAGCTGTCACCGCGGCGCAGCAATGAGGAATTTGCTTCGGCGCTCGCGTCGAGATGGATTGTTAATTATTGGGGTACGTTCGCACCTCAATAATTAACATAATGAATAGAATCCCTATATGCTTTAATAACTAATTAATGTGTTAATTGTATTTGTAAAACACTGCATGCACTGAAATAATGTGTTCAACCCAATATTTTTATTCATTTGAATCCTGCAGGGCCACATTTATAACACATATCACATAACACATATCACATAACACATATCACATATCACATGCATTTCAAACTCAGGTCAGATGGTGAAACAGGATGCAGTATCATGGGATTTTCGGAAGAAATGGTTATATAAGGCAGCATCTCAAATGCATCTAAACACATTTTGTTACACTAATAAATGCTTGAACAGCTAGCACATAAGCCTTCAGAGTGTACAAAGTCTAAAGCTTTCAACAAGAAAGGAGCAAGCATATGTTTTGTTAACAGTGCAATATACTCCTACTACTATCACTTGGAGATTTACAGCATTGTCTCTTGGAAGCAAGTAGCTACAGTAGTGGGTTGATGCTTGCCCACAAAACCCACAGATAGTCAAAACAAAAACCCATTGCCCAGACAGCTAATACCTGATGTTTTCCAAACAATTTAAATTTACAGGCTGTGATACTGTAGGAACAATACCTATTACTTGTGTGCAGTACTATTCCGCAGGGCTTGTAAGACAGTACTTGCCTAAAACTAGACCTCACTTTGTGTTTTGTCATTGATTGAAAACATTTTCTCATAGCTTCCTGCAGAACACTGTACTATGAGAACTCCCACTACACTACAGTATATTTCACCAAGCATTAACAGTAGAAACTGCTGCTGATAACATCAAAATGAACACGGGCAGGTAAGTAGTCTGCTTTTGCATATATCTCAACAACAATACAGCCAAACCAGTGTAGACTGTTAGACTGTAGACCTCAATATATATTTATAGAGAGGATAACAACATCCAAACAAAAACATTCTACCAACTGGTAGATGTAAATCATTATATCATCTTCTCCAGTGGCCACAACTGGCTCAGCAGTATTCCCACCAGCTAGCTCAAGAGGATTAAACAGCAAGGACAATACCTGAAACAATGGTGTACTGCCCGCACTAAGTGTCTGACAAATTTGGAGCAGCCAGCATAACCAATACTCTGTCTTACAATAATCCAGTCAGATGTGATCTGAAGAAATGAGTTTATTATTCGATAGAGGAACTTGCGTGGAAATGATAAGTGATGATATGACAAGTGATGTGGTAAAACTGTAAACAAACAATGAAAAGCGATTATTATATGTACATGGGAATGCAAGGCAAACATATACATAACATGGGATATGCAAACAACATGAAACATACGGTATGCAAAGTACAGGCTGCAATGTCACATAGTACAGCTAACATGCATAACATAACTGGCTAGCAGATCTATGGCACAGTGGAAGCTTAGAACTCACCATCGGATGCTGTACCAGGTTGAGCATATGTAATGGTCACTGTCTGGGACCATGTCAAAAGGAAAATGGCTGCTTACAGCTCCTTTAGTCCAGAATGCATTGCTAGACTGCTATGGAATGCTAAGAAGGTCAAAATGGATCAGATTTAAACTGCTGCTGTCCTGACCACTAGGTGGGGCTGCTAATGTGAATTAGTGCAACATAACAAACCCTATGCTGAAGGCATGACACTCCCCGTCTGGTATCGTTGATACCGCAAATTTAAACTCTAAGTAGGTAACAGTAAAAACAGTTCAGACACTGGTCTGAGAAACAACTTAGTCTCTCCTTGCTTACGTATCTTGACCTCGACCATACGAACTTTTCTGTCCTTGCTCGGGAACGTCTTGGTGACATTACTCAAAGGCCACTCATTACGTTGTGACTGACAATCTCTGACAAACACAATGTCACCAGGTTTTAGATTGGGTTTGGAAACTTGCCACTTGGTCCTTGGCTGCAGGGTAGAGATATATTGCGTTTTCCACCTGTCCCAAAAGGTGTTTGCTAGGCTTTGAACTTGCCTCCATTGACGTTTGAATAAGTCTTTATTGGTGAACTCTCCAGAAGGAGTATAGATAGTCCCGATCTTCTGAGTAAGAAGAGTAGCAGGAGTAAGTAGAAGCGGATCTTCTGGGTCATTAGAAACTGAAGTCAAAGGTCTGGCATTGAAGATAGCTGAGACTTCAGCCATGAAAGTTGTTAAACTCTTGTGAGTAAGTCTTGCAGTACCTACTTGTAGGAATATGGAATCAAGGATTCTGCGTATAATGCCAATCATCCTTTCCTAAGTATCTCCCATATGAGAAGAATGATGCGGGTTGAAAGTCAATGTACAACTTTGCTCACTGAGGTATCTCTCTACACCTTTAGTGTTGATGTTTGAGTGAATTTGTAATTCTTTGGTTGCGTAAATATTTTGGCAGTGATGCCAATCTATACATTCAGTCACTGTTAGAAATGTGGCACATTTAAATGAACGGGCTATATGAGTTAGGCAGGTAATTGCTCTAAAAAGTGATTTCCAAGTTGAGAATCTTTGGAATCTGTGTGGCTTAAGTTGACAATTTGAGATCATGGTATGGATCGTTGTCACAGCTAGCACTGCAGCACAAAGTTCTAGCTTGGGTATGGTATGCTCTGGAAGTGGTGCTAACTTCACTTTGCCCATGACAAACACAATATAAAACTGGCCTCTAATATCCACAGTTTTATTAATTGCTTGGATTGAAGCATCAGAAAATACACATAGTCTCTGGTTTTGTACTTCTGTAGAAGGCACAGGAGCATATGAAAGTGTAATATAAAGGTTGATTAAGGTGGACAGAGAACTTTTCCACTCCTCCCACAAATCTCTTTTCTAAGGAGACAGTGGCACGTCCCATTTGGATGACTCGCAGGTTAGGTTTCTGAGTAAGGCTTTACCTTTGATAGTGATAGGAGCAGCAAATCCTAAGGGGTCATACAAGCTGTTTATAACAGACAAGACACCTCTGTGGGTGTAGGATCTTTCCCCACTGTTCACTTGGAAGGTAAAGGAGTCAGATTTTAAGTCCCATAAGAGTCCAAGGCTACGTTGAGCTGGTGGAGAATCAGGACCTCATTCAGAGTCGGTTTTAGCGGCCGCACGGTCGTATATGCATCCGATGTTTTTCTTTCTGTGCCTGTGCACAGCTAGCTGTGCGCATGTGCGTACGAGCTCTACCGATGAAAAATACTGTCGGTCGTAGGGCTTCCGACACGGAAGTGGATTGCTAAAGTTGATTGACAGGAAAGTCCGTTTGTGGGAGTGTACGGGGGTGTTGGTCTGCAAACAGAGGCGTTCTTCAGCGTTTCCAGGCATTTTAGGGGAGTGCATAAATTATCTGCTTCGTACGACCAAGAATTGCGGATGCATGACAATGTCACTCTATGAACAGGATGATCGTCCAGGCTAAAGTAGGCAAGAAGCATCCGTAAGCCACAACAGTACAATCGTAAATCTGATGTTACTTGCGATGTTTCTAATTGGAACCACACAAACCAAGCAGCTAAGATTGGTGCATTGTAACTATTAACACTGCTAATTACCTTGTAACTGATTTCAGATGCGTGTGCATTAGGGAATTCGTAACACAAATGTTTATTTGTGCTTTTTAAACTTATTTTTTTGAAACAGTTTTTTAAACATCTAGCATTGTGTTTTGCGTAGCAGCCTTTTCAGACAACATACTTTTTAAACCTTGTATACATTGATATAGTGAAATATAGACATTTTGGATTCATTTTTTTTTTTATTTTTTTGTAATTCACCTATCAGCACAATTTAACTAACAATTGTTAGGGCAACATTTGCATATAATTTAAATAAATAAAAAAATTCAGAATAAATAAAAAAAAAAAACGAGCTTGAGATATTGGTGACAAGAAATATGGGGACTGGACAACAGGTGAGGGAGGAGATATCCAGGGCTACTTTCATCATTTGGGCCGGCTTGGAGGAAGAGGTAAGCTACGGACAGCCAACTGGCGTGTAACACGCCGACTGGCCTGGCCAGAGGTAGATGGGATTTCCTCTGGCCTAGGCATAGGGCTCTCCATACTTGTGGGGGTGGCTGTTCGGCTGCCAGAGGTGGTGGTCCTGGGAGGAAGGGAGTCTCGCTCCATCATGGCAGGTGGGTTTGCCTGCTCCTGGGTATTGGCCAAATGATCTAGGGCCCCAGCAATGGTCTCCAGGGCCACCGCCACCCTCACCAGAGTGGTCTCCATCCTCAGAAGAACACATGTGTTATCCTGAGTTTGGGAGACCAACCTGGTGAGGAGAGGCACTGCTCGGTCTGATGGTTGCCCTGGAGTAGACTCCACAGGGTCCCCAGATGGAGTACTTGGATCCTCCCCTGCAGAGTCTCCATCTGTGCTGGACCCAGACCTGACCTCAGGAGCAGGCACTACCTCCTTTGAGTCTGGAATTATAAAAAAAAAACATTAGTATTTGTTACAAAAAAAAACGCATACACGTTTGAGCTTTATACTTTTTGCCTTCCAAAAAAAATGTACCTTCTTGCACATGTGGAGCATTGAAGTCGGCCACGTCAGTGTCCATAGTGGACACGCCGACTATCTCCTCTTATGTCACACATCCCTGAGCCAACGTCTTCAACCTCGTCAAGGCCAGATCCTCAGGGATGGGACCACCACCTGTCCCCGCAGCATGGTCCATCCTACTCCGTAGCTTCCTCTTCAACTGGTATTTGAAATCCGTCCAGCTGTCAATGTGATTTTGCATTTTTTAAGGGTTAGTTTTTTAAAATAAGATCTCGCTTTTGACTTCAGTACACTCACAATATAATTTTCTTACCGTTTTTTAAAGACTTTCATGGTTCTGTGGGTTGTCCACACAGCATTAACAGCCTTGGATATCTCCTCCCAAATCCTGTCTTTGGCTCCAGCCCCCATATTTCTTGGGGTATGGACAAGGTTATCCATTGTCATGGTCACCAATGTCTCAAGCTCGATCCGTGAAAACGGAGGGTATCTTGGCCTTGGCCTGCTTGGGCCTGCCTCCTCCTCCTCTATTGGTGGAATTGGATTTCCAGCACCTACAACATTTTTAAAATTAGATAAAATAAAAAAAGTCGAATTTTGGAAATATGAACTGTTCTTTGGTTTTTTTCAAAATGTGATTCGCACTTACCTGCCTCAGTTGGCCTCTGCTCACCATGCTCCTCACTTGACATTTTTCAAACATGTGAGAGAGCATGAAGAATACTGCTTGTGCAGACTTTTTTTATAGATGTGAGCGCATCCCTGGATTGGTTACCCGTGCATCCCTATTTGCCCAAGTACAATGCACACCTTGCCTGCATTCTGTAATCACTGTGTGGGTTGGGCTAGATGTGAGCGCATCCCTGGATTGGTTACCCGTGCATCCTTATTTGCCTACGTATAATGCACACCTTGCCTGCATTCCGTAATCACTGCGTGGGTTGGGCTAGATGTGAGAACATCCCTGGATTGATTACTTGTGCATCCCTATTTGCCTACGTATAATGCACACCTTGCCTGCATTCCGTAATCACTGCGTGGGTTGGGCTAGATGTGAGCGCATCCCTGGATTGATTACCCATGCATCCCTATTTGCCTCCATATAATGCACGCCTTGCCTGCATTCCGTAATCACTGCGTGGGTTGGGCTAGATGTGAGTGCATCCCTGGATTGGTTACCCGTGCATCCCTATTTGCCTCCATATAATGCACACCTTGCCTGCATTCCGTAATCACTGCGTGGGTTGGGCTAGATGTGAGCGCATCCCTGGATTGGTAACCCGTGCATCCCTATTTGCATAAGTACAATGCACACCTTGCCTGCATGATTCAATAATTGTGTTTTTTTTCCCTTATTTAAGGCAAAGCCAAATGTTTCCTTACTTGTGGGTTGTAGTTGGAGTGATTTGTGGTGCAGGAAGGGATTGCTAGTGGTTACATTGTTTGGAGTTGTTTGAGTGGTGATTTTGTGTATTGTGTGAGTGGTGCTTTTGTGTGTTGTTTGAGTGGTGCTTTTGTGTGTTGTTTGAGTGTTTTTTTTTATTTTGGGTGTTTTTTTAATTTTTTTGGGGTGGTTGTTTTTTCTTTCATATTTTTTTGGTGTTTTATTTTGTTTATTTTTTGGTTGGGGTGGTGTTTTTTTATTTTTTTTATTTTGAGTGGTGGTTTTTTATTTTTAAATTTATTTTGGGTGGTGTTTTATTTTTAATTTTATTTTGGGTGGTGGTTTTTTTATTTTTAAATTTATTTTGGGTGGTGGTATTTTATTTTTAAATTTATTTTTGGTGGTGTTTTATTATTTTTTATTTTATTTTGGGTGGTGTTTTTTTTTTTTGATTGGGTTGTTGATTTTTTTATTTCTAATTTTGTTTGGGGCATAAATTTCCCAAACCCGGTTACTTGGTGTGTTTGGGTGGCCGTGCTTTTGGAGGATCAAAAATCCAACATTATTTGAAGACTCCAGTATGTGTGCCAGCCTGTTGCAAATTTTTTTGTTTTTTATTTTTGTTATATAAACCCAAAAAAGTACATTATTCTAAAAATTTATTCATGTTGTTTTTTAAAAATTTGAAGGTGTTTAACAGTCCATTTTGTACTTGAAACAAGTAAACGTCTATTTATACAAACCTAAAAGTTTGTTTATTTTAATTATGAAGCTTTTTTTGCAGTTTTTTTTTACATTTAATAATGCAGTTTTAAAAATTTTTGAAAAAACAATAATAAAGTTTAAAAAATTTTATATTGGCCATTTTAAAAGTTAAGGTTTGTTTTAACAATAATAGTAGTAATAGTGGTTTTTTAAAAATATAATATTATTTTCTTTTTCTTCCCCCCCCCCAAAAAACGTACACCAAATACACCTGTAGGGATTCCTGAAGATGGCACTGCCTAACCCTGTAAGAATATGCACCATTATTACAAAGCTAAGTATTTTGGGGCAAATATTCAAAAATCATTCTCAAAAACTTTATTTTTTGTTTTTTAAAATTTACAGAGCGATGTGGGCCAGCTAATAGTGGCCATGTTGCCCCCCACCAACCTTCCTCAGCCTCCTCCTGGGTGTAGGCATAGGAGGCGTGCAAGGGCCAAGATATATAGAACACGTGTCACCCTTTTTGGAATGCCTTATGATGTGGTTGTAACCACTTATCGCCTGCCTCCAAATATTATCCTAGACACTCTTTCAATAAAGATTGATCTAGAAAGTCAGATTCACATTCCAACAGCAATCTCACCACTTACACAGTTGTTGGCAGTGTTAAATTTCTGCGCCTCAGGGTCCTTCCAAACCACTGTGGGGCTGGACTCTCCCAGCCCTCATTTTCACGGATCCTGAGGCGTGTGCTAGATGCATTCTTTAATCATATAGCACATTTTATTAGTATGCCTTTGGATACGGAAGCCCTTCATGTGGTAAAGCAGGTTTTTAGGATTGCAGGCTTTCCACATGTCATAGGGGTAGTGGATGGCACTCACAGAGCACTTCTGCCACCTGCATGCAGGGAACAAATATATAGGAACCGTAAACATTTTCATTCGCTAAATGTGTTGGTGCTATGTGATGCCTCCCTCCAGATCCTCTCCCTGAATGCAAAATTTCCAGGCTGCAGCCATGATGCGTATGTGATCCAGCATTCAGGGATTTGGCCAAAATTAAGCACACTGCAAGCTGGTGACGCGTGGCTTCTTGGTAAGTATAATTCAAGGATGTAGCTATAGTAATAGTGTAAACATGTTTTCATGGTCAATTTATGTATCTTTTGGTGTTCCATTTCCATCAGGTGACAGTGGATATCCTTGCACGCCCTGGCTGCTGACTCCTTATTTGAATCTCACACCAGGGCCCCAAACTCTATATAATGCCATGTTTACTTCCACCAGGCAGGTGG
Organism: Taudactylus pleione; assembly: GCA_031769625.1. Lineage (NCBI taxonomy): Eukaryota > Metazoa > Chordata > Amphibia > Anura > Myobatrachidae > Taudactylus > Taudactylus pleione. The sequence continues at coordinate 15,521,120 of JAUIMM010000094.1, forward strand.
TGGAGCGCTGTAGCAGCCTTTTAAAGGGCCGGTTCCGGTGTCTCCATCACTCTGGTGGTGCCCTCATTTACTCGCCGGATATGGTTTCTCGCATTGTGGTCCTGTGTGGGATTTTACACAACATTGCAATAAGGAGTCGAGTACCCATGCAGCCAGAGGATGCCTTGCCAGAGGATGGCCCCCCGGAGGAAGGTGTTGTGATGCTGTCGGGGGGGCCCAGATGTGAATCTGTTGTTTCTCGATTTTTTAGGTAATAATTTTTATTTTTAGTTTGTTTTTTACACTTAGAGCAAATGTATTAAAAGGTGTACCTCATTTTTTGTTTTCTTTTTCTTCCACCAAAATCAAAACACTTTCCAAAACTGCAAAAGTAATGGAACCCATTGGCAATACCCTGTACTGTTTTTGGACAACTAACAAATTTTGACTGGATATACCCCAACATGTTTAGTTAATTTGCCTATATCAGATCAGTCGGTAGCTAGAGGAGGCGCAGTGCTAACGAATGGGCATCACTTTGTTTACGATCGTCCTGCCGTACGATCGGATTTTGCGGTCATAGCCCGTACAACCGTGCGGCCGCTACGACCGACTCTGAATGAGGTCCTCAGTTCCTAAATCTAAATCCCTTAAGCCACTGGTATAATCTTGAGAAGGGAAGGCTTCCATCACTCTTTTGCTGTTGGAAGCTATTTTGTGAAGCCTGAGATTAGAGTAGGCAAGCATTTCCTGAGCTCTCTTGAGGAGGCTGATTGCTGTCTCATCCTTTGGCATAGATTTTAAACAGTCATCTACACAGAAATCTTTTTCCACAAGTTGTCTAACATCAGAACCATACTCATGGGTGCCGAGAGGGGGGGAGTGGGTACAGTTTACCCGGGCGAAGGCTTGCTAGAGGGGCCTGACGGGACCCGGGTCCGGCGTCACCCCCCCTCCTCACAGCAGCTCAGCACACAGCTTGTGCTGGGCTGCTGTGTGAGACTGCTCGCGGCTGCTGCAGCAGCCGGAGCATTCTCCTATGGCTGGGGGGGAGCAATCACACTGATCGCCCCCCACCCCCCTGCTTAGCACCGGGCTGGGGGGCTTACAGCGCCCCCCTCCCCAGTGCACAGTGGCACTGAAAAAGTGATTATTGTGTGTTTTTTCTCAAGGGGGCGTGGCCATGCCTCCCATGATTAGGCCATGCCCCCTCCATTACCCGGGCTTGGCCAGGCTCTCAACGGCCCTGACCATACTCTAGCTTGCCCTCTTGAGCTGAACATCTGAGTCCGTAGATGGCAACTGCAGGGGAAGGGCTGTTACCAAAGATGTGTACCCTCATGCAGTACTCTGCAATATCTTTAGAGGGGCCATTGTCTCTGAACCAAAGGAATCTTTGGAAATTCCTGTCACTTTCCCTCACGAGGAAGCAATGAAACATTTGTTGAATGTCAGCTGTGAAGGCAATAGAGTCCTTACGGAAATGTATGAGTACTCCAAGGAGTTTGTTGTTAAGGTCTGGTCCTGTCAGGAGAACATCATTTAAGGAGATGCCTTCGAACTTGGCACTGAATCAAACATGACTGATCTGACCTGGTTTCTTTGGGTGGTATATTCCAAACATTGGTAAGTACCAGCATTCATCTGTGTCTTTAAGAATGGGAGCTATCTCAGCATGACCGTCGTTGTTCATGAAAGAAAAGAAGTGATCTTTCATTTCTGGTTTCCTGTGGAAGTTGCGTTCTAGTGAAGAGAAGCGTTTAAATACTTGATCTCTGTTGTTAGGTAAGTGCCGTCTATATGTTTTAAAGGGTAGAGGTGCAACCCAACTGTTGGCATCATCTTTGACTTGTCCCTTTTTCATTATTTCCAGGAATAGATTGTCCTCTATAGACATTGCGACTTGGTCATCCCTTTTTGTTCTTTGGAAGACTGTGCAAGCCAAATGTTCTTGGTAGCTGTCACAGATTTGGTTGTCACTAGGAGAGTCTATGACAGAGCAGTGTGGTAGTTCCTTTATGAGGAAGTGATCGTGACATGGTTGAAACAGAGAAGGGCATCCGTTTTCTAAAGTACAGGTAAGCATGCTGTTGACGGTAGCTGGTTTATGCACATTTCCAAGACATACTTCTCCTATTATGACCCATCCTAGGTCTAATCTTTGAGCATAAGGAGCATTGTGTGGACCGTTAATCTGACTTCTGACTTTGTGGACTCGTAAGATATCTCTCCCGATGAGTAGAATTATCTGGGCTAGTGGGTCCAGTTCTGGTATCAGATGTGCTATACGTTTTAAATGTGCATGATGGATAGCTGCGTCTGGTGTAGGGATTTCAGACCTATTATCAGGGATCTCATTGCATTCAATGATAGTAGGTAAGGGAAGGCATGTCTTTCCGTCTATGTACTCGACTTGATAGCCGATTGCTCTCCTCCCCATTGTCTCAAAACTCCCTGCACAAGTCCTTAAGGAGTATGGAGTGCTGGGTCCTTTGATATTAAAGGTCTCAAAGAAGGTTGATCTAGCTAGAGACTTGTTGCTTTAATCATCTAGGATTGCATAAAGTTTGACGGCTTTCTCTGGTTGGCCATTGGGGTAGACTCTGACCAAACAGATTTTGGAGCAAGATCTGCCGCTAATTGTGTCTTTGCAGACTTCAGTACATTGTGAAGTTATCTCTGACTGCAGTAGTGTCTCTTTGCTCCACACTGAGCTCCCCGCCATGCTCTGTGTCACCATAACTGTGTTGTAAAGTCATGGGGAAGGTCCAGGGTGTAGAGCTGTGTTGTGTTCTGTGCTGTGACATTCTATGCAGTTAACACTAACCTTACAATCCTTGGCAAGGTGGGTTGTAGAAAAGCAGCACTTGTAGCAGATGCCATTTTCTCTTAGGAATGCTTTGCAGTTCTCCAGGGATTTTTCTCTGAAGGCTCTGCATTTCAGGAGAGGATGCGGTTTGTTATGCAGGGGACACTGCTTGGTAGGATCTTTATCTTTGTTCTCTTGACGAGTAGAATAGGTAGACCTGTGGGAAGAATCTGTATAATGCACATTAGTCTTGTGAACTGCGACTGACATTTTGCGGGGGTTAGGTAGAATAGGGGTTGAGCTAGTCAGTGTAAAGGCAAAACTAGGATCATTCCTGGTCTTAGCTTGTTGGTGCATGAAGTCCACAAAAACAGAGAATGGTGGAAATGGCACGTTGTGCCGCCACTTATATTTGGAACCATGGGTGAGCCATTGCTCCTGCAAATTGTAAAGTAGCTTTTGCACTATAGGGTTAATGCCTCTGGCTGTGTTGAGGACGGCAAGTCCTGGTAAGTCTCCCTCACACTTGGCTACTTGAAGCTCCATTAGTAGGTCACTTAATTCTCTCAGTCTCTGATAGCTTTTGTTAGCTAACCTAGGGAAATCATCAATTCTTTTGAATAGTGCACTTTCTATTATCTCTGGTGAGCCGTAGCACTCAGTTAATCTATCCCAGAACTTGTTAAGGCCGTTCTCAGGGTGGTTAATATTGATCACTCTTATCCTTCTAGCATGTTCAGCGGATTCATTCCCAAGCCATTTAATTAAAAGGTCTATCTCTTCGCTATGTGAAAGGTCTAACCCTCTGATTACATTTTGGAAAGAGGATTGCCAGGCTCTGAAGCTCTCAGGGCGATCATTGAACTTTGAGAGTCCGTTTGTGACCAGCTCATGGCAAGCAATAAACTTGGCAAAGTCTAATGTGTCTTGATTGGCTCTAGGAGATGTTGTTTGTGCATTAACATGGTGAGTAAATGGTGCATGGTCATACCTGTTAGGATTGTATGGTTCCTGTTGGCTTGTGTCATACCACTTTTGTGTGCGGGGAGTTGTGCCTTTGTTGTAGTTTGCAGATTCAGACACCTGGTGTGGGGGAAGGTTGTCCCTCATGGGTTCCCTATGTCTAGAATTCTCTTGTTTGCAAGTTTGCAGTTCACTGTTGACTAGTGGGGGCACTGCATAGTGTGTTTGGCTTGTTTCACTGATGAAATCTGAATGCATGCTTTGTACTGATTGATGTTTGCTACTCATTTTGGATGCTTGATTTACATATTCTGAAGTGCGTTGCAATGAATTCTGCGATCCAAGCTCTGCGTCAAGCACATTGATCCTCCTTATATTAATAAGTTCTACAGACTCTAAGAAATCTGGTTCAGCCATGGCGGCTGCCGCTTCCTTCTCTGCAGTGAGCTTCTCACTAATTCCTTCTAGTCGTTGTTTCTCCATATCTCTTTCTGCATCCAGACGTGACCTCTCTGCATCCAGACGTGATCTCTCTATTCCTTTCTCTGCTTCTAAATGAGATTTTTCTATTTTCAATTGCATCTCTTGTTCAGCAAAGGTGGCCCACACTTTTGCAGCTTCCGCTTTTGCACGTGCCATTATGGCTGTATTGCTGATAGATAAAGATTTGGAGGAACTAAAGACTTGGGACCTTGTTTTGTATGAAGATGTCGTTTTCTGTGACATGATGATGGAATGGAAATGCTTGACTGTATAGAGGCTGCTGTATTGTAATGTGCAGATAACTGAGCTTACACTGTAGCAGGTCTCTGAGTAGTCAGGGTCTTGGTACTGTTGTTAGGCTGTCTGACTGTGCAGGGACTGTTGTCTTGCCATATGCAGGTGGCTGTACTGACAGTGTGAAATTCCTGTGTAGTCAATGGCGGTACTCCTATTGCTGAGCTGCCATGGTTAGACTGTATAGAAACTCCTGTGCTGTCATATGCAGATAGCTCTGGCTGGCAGTGTAACAGATCTGTGAGTCAGTATGTGTCCCACTTGCTGACAGAAAGTGTTGCTGACGAAGTCAGATATATGCATCACACGCTGGGAGCCCGATGTTTTACTGTATTGCCCCACACTAAGAGTCTGACAAATTTGGAGCAGCCAGCATAACCAATACTCTATCTTCCAATAATCCAGTCAGATGTGATCTGAAGAAATTAGTTTATTATTTGATAGAGGAACTTGCGTGGAAATGATAAGTGATGATATGACAAGTGATGTGGTAAAACTATAAACAAACAATGAAAAGCGATTATTATATGTACATGGGAATGCAAGGCAAACATATACATAACATGGGATATGCAAACAGCTCCTTTAGTCCAGAATGCATTGCTAGACTGCTATGGAATGCTAAGAAGGTCAAAATGGATCAGATTTAAACTGCTGCTGTCCTGACTACTAGGTGGGGCTGCTAATATGAAATAGTGCAACATAACAAACCCTATGCTGAAGGCATGACAAATGGAATGCAGTCAGCATGTCAATAGTATTGGTCACAGTGTCAACATTATGATGTTGACATTGTTGAAATGTTAACTGCTAAGAAACTGTTAATAAATAAACAAAATAAATAAATTGCTGCATGATGGATCGCATGAAAAAAATAAACGGCACGATCTACACACTGGAACATATGGGCTGCACATCTGAACATAAGATCCGATTATAGGAGCTGCGGGAGCGCGCATCGGATCTGATCTTACTAAAATAATACACGATTTTCACAAGATCCATCTTATGACTCATCGAAAATTGGGCAATCGGCCCAAAATCGTGCAGGCGTATGGCCAGCATTTGGAAGAGACAGGTGACTTTTTATTACACAGTACAACCAACAGGCAGAAACTGGAGGATGGAAGAGGCAAAGGAAAGGCTGGTGCCGTGGGTGGAGAGGGTCCCCCTTATGGCTGGCATCATGATGTCTACAGCAGTTGGCCATCTTTTCCTTCCTGCCGACTGCAGTGGACAGTGTCCAGTAAGCATTCAGGTGTTTACCTGGAAGGATCATTCCTTCCTAGACCAGGTCCAGAGACTCACCCAGCTCATAGAACATAGTAGATAGAGAGAGACAGTTGCAGTGAGAATATAGATAAACAGAGAGCAGTCACAGATGGAATGGGATTGAAATACCGGTGGCTGTTTTGCCGCCGGTACAAATCCCGACAGGATGAAGATCCCGACTGGGTCAGGTAAGTACGTTAACCCTCCCCTGTTCCCCCCTTACCCTAAACCTAACCCTCCTGGGGGGGTGCCTAAATATAATCTCTCCCTGGGGGTGACTAACCCTAACCCTCCCCCCTAGGGGTGCCTAACCCTAACCTCCCCCCCAAAACCTAACCTTAACCTCGCTAGACTCCCTAATCCTAACCCCCTCTCTGCGGCTAATGCTAAGGGCCCCGCGGACTTACCTTAATTCAGGCTGGCATCCTCAGCGTTCCGGCGTCGGGATTATCCTGAACTGTAGTCATACAGGGAGCCTGCTGGACCAAGCCCCCTAATCAGGGAGCTTGCTGCAGCTCCTGGATGGTAGACACAGGGTCGGCGTATTAGCGGATGAGCAACCTCTCGGGACCAGTCTGCATTGTGGCCTAGCATTGATCAGGAACCGTCAGAGAGTGTGAGCCGCTGCAGCTAGTGTGGCCGCTCATAACAACACTATGATTGCAACCCCAAAGCAATGAAATTCTTGGCTGCTCACATCATCCCTTTCTTATACATTTGAGCTTGGGCGCTCACTCAACTCACTCTACTCATATTGCCATATCATAGGGGCAAACACCCTATCAGAGAGACAAGCTGGCCTACATCTAACCTTAGCTTTCTCATTCACAGTGTGCAGACAAGGCCAGCGTTAAGGTGCCTACACACTTAACAATATTTTACACGATTTGCCCGATTCCGATGCATCGTGACGACATATTGTGTAAAATATGTCCTAATCGTGAGTGTCTACTCACGATCACGATGTCGATGTGCGTACCCGCTGGTCATACATTGCATCTTCAGATCTGCCATGCTGTAGGGAAGATCTGACAATCTCAGTCACGATGCACTTCGAATAATTAGGAGGCACGATAGATCGTTTATCACATTGGACAGTTTTCAACACCAAATCGTGCCCACGACTGCCAGGGAGTAGCTGGGGAGAGTTCAAGGGTAAATCGGACACGATGTCTGATCGTGAGCACATCGCCAAGTGTGTAGGCACCTTTACAATTAGGTAGCTTTTGGCACCTGTCCAAGGGTGCCGGCCTCTGGAGGGTGCCACAGAGTCCACCTAAAAAAAAAAGAAGGATGGCTCTCAGAGACATGCTTCTTTTACATGGCGCCCCCACTTCCTCTCTTCAGAACACTTACTGGATCCGGTCATGTCACAGCGCGGCTGAACCCGGTTTCCACTTTGGCAGCGCTGGAGTCCTGGTCAGAGTAGGGGAGTCCCCAGCACCCTCTACTAGTGTTTTAGTCTCGGCTCCTACTCTCATCCTCCAATGGCAGCAACAAGTGCAGATGGCCGTGGCTCCCCCTAGGGGTGTGCGCGATGACCTGCAGGAAGATTTAAAGGGACAGAGGTGCCAAACGTGGTGTCACATTTGGTGCAAAGAATTAACTGCTCCCTTCCTCCCTATAAAGGGAGTCTCTGGGCACTAGGTAGGTGCCAGAGTATTGGCTCTCAACCATACTCCAATGTTTCTAGTGTTTGCAGCTGCTCGTTCATGACCTTGGCTTCATCCGTGGCCTGCTTCCTTCTCCTCCCTGGTACTTTGCTTGGTATTCCGGTTTTGACCTTCACTATTCTCCTCCTACCTCTATGACCTGCATACGTCTGCATCCTGGTACCGTCTTGTCTGTGCAGTTCTGACCCGGTTTGTCGACTATGCTGTACTGTATGTCTTAATCGTAATCCGCTCTATACAGAGTACACTAGAACCTGTATTAGGGAACCTAGGGCCTGATTCAGACCTGTTCGCAAGGCTGCGTTCACACGCAGCTGTCCGCATCCAAAGTATGCAAATCCGCGATCGCTAGCAAGACATTAGCATGCCCACTATGTTTTGCTGTGCAATCACGGTATGTATTTAGATGCCCACCATCCTGACACTTTCCCTTACGGCATCTCCAGGAAGTGTATTAAACAATCGGTAACATTGGCCGACATTGGACTCGTGGCTGACCATACCGCACTGTGAGTGCTGCTGTGTTTAATTGAGCCATGTGATGTGTACGCTGACGATGCATCTTAATTATGCACGCCCCTGAAATGGCATTCCAACACACAGACACAGCTGCGTTCGCACCACCACACCCTCGTAACCATCAACCACCCCCTGTCACCACCCACAAACGGCACGTCCTGTCACTCATGATTGCGGATCGTCTGTGTACAGGGTATGAACGCTTCCCAATCACATGGACCAGTTTGCGCACGCGCACTGTGTCTTGTACGCATGCCCAGATTGCAAACATTGGCAGGCTGCCTTTGAACGCAGCCTTGCGACCGGGTCTGAATCAGGCCCCTAGTCTGAGAGCCGTGGCCTGTGTGTTGGACGCAGCTAAGTGCAAAGCTCCTTGCAGGGTTTAATGGTAAATACTGCTGGCACATTAGACTCCGCACCTCAATAATAGGGTCTCTCGTCAATCCCAACATATGGGTTAGCATCCACTACTTGCTACACTTTCCATGACTTGCTACAGGTATTCACTCACAGCTGTAATATATCTCATTACATCAATTCCCCATTCCCCCTCTCTGACTTGCACCTTCTATCTTTTAACTTATCCCTCACCCCTTCTCCTCCTGTGCCTCCCAAGGCCACATCACTAAGCGTAGCCTTGAGGCTATTGACATTGTATCTTTATCCACCCTGCTTGACACACTTCTCTTCCCATTATATCTTTCTCCTGCCTTGAACAAGCCATTTCCTTTTATAATGTCTCCCTTACTTCTGCTCTTGACTCTGTTGCTCCAGTGATCACTACTCACCCTCACAGATCCACACATCAACCATGGTCCTTCAAATGCACCAGATACCTGCAAAAGGGCTTACAAACTGCTGGGCGTCAGTGGAGGAAATCGCACTCCTATGCAGACGTCCTCCATTTCAAATGTATGCTCTTAACCTACAGTATCGCTCTCAATCTCTCTCTCTCTCTCTAAGAACCTTATCTCCTTCCAGTCCTCAAAACCCAGTCGTGTCTTCACCACTTTCAACTCCCTTTTCTGTCCCTCTACTTCTCAACTTCCCTCCTCACTCTCTGCTTCTGACTTTAGCACCCACATGACATCTAAAATTTACTCTATACTAGGGATGTGCGGACCATTTTTACTGGATTTGGATTCGGCTCTGATTCGTCATCCGGCTTTGGATTTGGATTTGCCAAACCTGCCGTGACTGGCTTTGTTTACAAAAATTGGCAAAAAAAAAGCTAAAATCACATAATTTGGGCTTTTTTTTGTTTGTTCCTAGAGTATTATTCACCTCAATAACATTAATTTCCAGTAATTTACAGTCAATTTAGACCACCTCACAGCTTACAATATTGTTTTCACCATTATTGGCCAAAGGCTGCAGTGAGCTGGCTGGTTACTAAGCGACAGAGCATCGGCACAGACACCGCAGTTTAAAGCACATCTATGAACCATTGCCACACAGCAGTGGCAGATATGAAAGGTAGTGCAAGATGGAATTGTCCTTGGGCACTCTCACCCACCCAGTGGAGTATGGCCAGCAGAGTCACGGTACTTGTATACAAATGACGTGTGTTGCGGAGATGACGTGTGTTGCGAGTGGCAAAGGGGCGTCTACAGACATTTGCGAGCGCACTTTGCCATAGCTCGCTAAAACATAATGGGCATTGTTACGTGATGCAGTGCGAGCGCTTAATTTAAATATCCGGCCCCTTTTTGCCAGCGAGCGATTGCATCTTGCGAGCGGGTTTGAATGAGCTCCTAAGGTCCAAGAAGTCACGGTGCTTTTATACACAGAGGGCTATGGCCCAAGGAGTCATGGTGCTTCTATACACAGAGAACTACTGCCCAAGGAGCTACGGTGCCTGTATACACAGTGGGGTACAGCACCAAAACATTTCTTTTCTTTTTTTTTTCTTTTTACACTTTTAACTTTCTTGAAAGTTTTGTTTATTATTTTAAACTTTTTTTTTGTACACACAGACAGAGTAGAGCGCAGCATACATTAGCGTGCAGTGTGCCCCCTATACAGTCACTTACCAGCACAGCTCCTTGTGAGTCTCTGGACACAGCCACTTAATCAGCAGAGTATAGTGCAGCATACATCAGTGTGCAGTGTGCACCCTATACAGTCACTTTACCAGCACAGCTACTTGTGAGTCTCTGGACACAGCCACTTAATCAGCAGGAAATGTTAAATGAATACAATATATCAGGCGCCAAACAGTCACTTATCAGGTGAAAATATATAGGTGATATATGCTGCCGCTTGCCACCTGGGAATAATTGCCAATCTTCCCAACAGTAAAAATAGAATAAATATAGGTGGAAAGCACTGCACAGACACACAAGGAATCAAAAGAAGTTTAATACATCACTATTTAATAAACAGTAATACACAATAATATACCTCTAGTCTACTAATACTAAAAGGTTAATGTCTGGAATAGCATGGTACACTGCTAACATAAATACACAAATGCGCTGTCTTGCAGTTATCCTGGACCCCTCCCCAGTGGAGTAACTTCATCCCAGGTGCCCGGAGGCAAGATAAATGTTGGTGCCCCCCCCAAACTAAAATGTACCACCCCCCAGCACCTATGCCAGCCCCAGCTGCCGCCACCCCCCTTATGCAGTTCCTTTTATATAATGCCCCCAGTAGTGGTCCGCCAATGTAGTGCTCCCCAGTAATGGTCCCCCTATGCAGTACATCCAGTAGTGAGCCCCCGGTATTTGCCCCCAGTAGTGAGGCCCCTTGTAGTTTCCCCCAGTAGTGAGCCCCCGGTAGTTGCCCCCAGTAGTGAGGCCCCTTGTAGTTGCCCCCAGTAGTGAGCCCCCTGTAGTTGCCCCCAGTAGTGAGGCCCCTGTAGCTGCCCCCAGTAGTGAGGCACCTGTAGTTGCCCCAGTAGTGAGCACCCTGTAGTTACCCCCAGTAGTGAGGTCCCTGTAGTTACCCCCAGTAGTGAGGCCCCTGTAGTTACCCCCAGTAGTAAGGCCCCTGTAGTTGACCCCAGTAGTGAGGCCCTTGTAGTTGCCCCAGTAGTGAGCACCCTGTAGTTGCCCCCAGTAGTGAGTCCCCTGCAGTGAGGCCCCTGTAGTTGCACCCAGTAGTTGCCCCCAGTAGTGAGGCCCCTGTAGTTGCCCCAGTAGTGAGCACCCTGTAGTTGCCCCCAGTAGTGAGGCCCCTTTAGTTACCCCCAGTAGTGAGGCCCCTGTAGTTACCCTCAGTAGTGAGGCCCCTGTAGTTGCCCCCAGTAGTGAGGCCCCTGTAGTTAGCACCCTGTAGTTGCCCTCAGTAGTGAGCCCCTGTAGTTGCCCTCAGTAGTGAGTCCCCTGCAGTGAGGCCCCTGTAGTTACCCCCAGTAGTGAGGCCCCTGTAGTTACCCCAGTAGTGAGGCCCCTGTAGTTGCCCCCAGTAGTGAGCCCCTGTAGTTGCCCCCAGTAGTGAGCCCCTGTAGTTGCCCCCAGTAGTGATGGCCCCACCGTGCACGCACACACACACACAAAAAAAACAAACACTTACCTTTATCCCCGCTCCAGTGCTGCTGCCGTCCATCCCTGGTGTCTGTTCCTCGGCACTATGGGAGTGACGTCATTATGTCACTCCCATAGTGCACTGCAGGACCCGGAAGACGGAGCTCACTCCTGAGCTCCGTCCCCGGCGTCCGCTCCTCGGCACTATGGGAGTGACGTTATGATGTCACTCCCATAGTACACTGCGGGACCCGGAAGACGGAGGGAGCTCCATCCTCCGGCTGCCGCCAGGAGGATAGGAGCCGGGTGCCCACTGGTAACACACTCAGCGGGCGCCCGGCAAATGGAGGGTGCAGGGGTGCGACCGCACCCCTTGCACCCTCCGTAGTTACTCCAATGGAAGTGGAGCACTGATCAGCGGCGCTCCTTCTCCATGCAGCTCCCGGGGACAATGGAGCCAGGTGCCCCCTTCAGGGCTGACGCCCGGCGGCAAATGACTCCATTGTCTCCGGGAGTTCTGCCACTGCCCCTCCCTCTCCTTCAAACCACAGATTCAGTACCTTTCTCAGTCCTGCCATTTCCATCTCAGAAATACTTCTAGGATCAGACCCTTTCTCAGCCTGGAGGCAACTAAGACCTTCATTCATTCACTAGTCATCTCGAGATTGGACTACTGTAACCTCCTACCATCTGGTCTCCCTCACTCCCACCTCTCTCCAGGCCAATCAGCCATCAATGCTGCTGCCCGGCTCATTTTCCTCTCCAAATGTACTACATCTGTCTCCCCTCTCCTGCAAGCCCTACACTAGTTTTCATTCCCCTTCAAACCCAATTCAAGCTTCTCACACTCACTTTCAAAGCACTCACCCAAACCTTCCTCATTTACATCTCTGACCTTATCTCCCTTCACACTCCTGCCCACACACTTTGCTCCACAAATGCATGCCGCCACTCTTGCCAACTGATTACTTCCTCCCACTCCTGCCTCCAAGATTTTGCTTGTGCTGCTTACTACCTCTGGATTCTCTCCCTCTCTGACTCTCCACCTCTCTACAAATCTTCAAACAGGCACTCAAAACTCACTTCTTCATCAAGCCATCCAGCTCTCATCCTAATCCACTGCTCCTTCCTCACTGTCTACCCTGTCTTTCTGCCCCTCCCCTTTAGATTGTAAACTCTCACAAGCATGTGCATGTGCTTCTCCTTCCCTTACTTACACTATACTCCCTAGCCCTCCAACTAACCTTTGGTTGTTGCTGCCTTGTTGCTTATTTGAGTGTTATGATCGCAGTTGCAGCAATATTTATTAAACATGTCCTTGTCCTGCATTGTTTTGTACTGTAAAGGTGCCCACACACATAGCGACATTTTACACGATTTGGCCGATTTCGACGAATCGTGACGACGAATCGGGTAAAAAAAAGTACAAATCGTGAGTTTATACTAGGGGTGTGCACCGGCCACTTTTCGTGTTTTGTGTTTTGGTTTTGGATCTGGATCTTTCTTCGTGTTTTGGATCTGGATTGGTTTTGCCAAAACCACCCTTCCGTGTTTTGGGTTCTGGGTTTTGTGTTTTGGATCTGTATTTTTTTGAAAAAAAGCATAAAAACAGCTAAAATCACAGAATTTGTTGGTTTCTCTGCTCCTATGCTATTATTAACCTCAATAACCTTAATTTCCACTCATTTCCAGTCTATTCTGAACACCTCACACCTCACAATAGTGTTTTCATGTCCAAAAGGTTGCACCGAGGTAGCTGGATGACTATGCTAAGCGACACGAGTGGGCGGCACAAACACGTGACCCATCTAGGAGTGACACTGCAGTGGCAGACAGGATGGCAGTTAGAAAAACTAGGCCCCAAACTGTACATAATGCAAAGAAAAAAAAGAAGTGCAAGATGGAATTGTCCTTGGGCCCTCCCACCCACCCTTATGTTGTATAAACAGGACATGCACACTTTAACAAATCAATCATTTCAGCGCCAGGGTCTGCCACACAACTGTGGCTGAAATGATTGGTTCGTTTGGGCCCCCACAAAACAAGCTGGCAATTAATGTGTCCCTGCACAAACTGGCTCTACGGAGGCAAGATGTCATCCTCATCCTCCTCATCCACCGATTCCTCACCCTCTTCAGTGTGTACATCCTCATCCTCACAGAGTATTAATTCGTCCCTGCTGGAACCACAGGTCCCTCTGTACGTTCTGGAGGCTGGTCTCCCTGGAAGAGTTGATAATTCATTTTATGAACATCATCTTCTCCACATTTTGTGGAAGCAACCTCCTACGCCTTTCGCTGACAAGGTTCCCGGCTGCACTAAACACTCTTTCGGAGTACACACTGGAGGGGGGGCAACTCAGGTAAAATATAGCCAGTTTGTACAGGGACCTCCAAATTGCTTCTTTTTCCTGCCAGTACAGGTACGGACTGTCTGACATGCCTACTTGGATGCTGTCACCGATGTAATCCTTTAACAGACAGACGCACGCTTGTCGCTGCTGCTTTGAGGATTCAAGTGCGGCTACAGCCCACACAATTCACAAAGACAGAAAAAAAAAAAGAATATTTTTATTGTTTGTGGAGCACACTTTGAGGGTTACACCACCCTTTAACAGACAGACGCACGCTTGTCGCTGCTGCTTTGAGGATGCAAGTGCGGCTACAGCCCACACAATTCACAAAGACAGAAAAAAGAAGAAGAATATTTTAATTGTTTGTGTAGAACACTTTGAGGTGTCACCACCCTTTAACAGACTGACGCACGCTTGTCGCTGCTGCTTTAAGGATGCAGGTGCGGCTACAGCCCACACATTTCACAAAGACCGAAAAAAAAAGAACAATATTTTAATTGTTTGTGTAGAACACTTTGAGGTGTCACCACCCTTTAACAGACAGACGCACGCTTGTCGCTGCTGCTTTAAGGATGCAGGTGCGGCTACAGTCCACACAATTCACATAGACAGAAAAAAAAAGAACAATATTTTAATTGTTTCTGTAGCACACTTTGAGGGTGTCACCACCCTTTAACAGACAGACGCATGCTTGTCGCTGCTGCTTTGAGGATGCAAGTGTGGCTACATCGCACACAAGTCACAAACACATTAAAAAAATAGTTTTTTATTTTTTGGAACACTTTGAGAGTTACACCACCCTTTAACAGACAGACGCACGCTTGTCGCTGCTGCTTTAAGGATGCAGGTGCGGCTACAGCCCACACATTTCACAAAGACCGAAAAAAAAAGAACAATATTTTAATTGTTTGTGTAGAACACTTTGAGGGTGTCACCACCCTTTAACAGACAGACGCACGCTTGTCGCTGCTGCTTTAAGGATGCAGGTGCGGCTACAGCCCACACATTTCACAAAGACCGAAAAAAAAAGAACAATATTTTAATTGTTTGTGTAGAACACTTTGAGGGTGTCACCACCCTTTAACAGACAGACGCACGCTTGTCGCTGCTGCTTTAAGGATGCAGGTGCGGCTACAGCCCACACAATTCACATAGACAGAAAAAAGAAGAAGAATATTTTTATTGTTTGTGTAGCACACTTTGAGGGTGTCACCACCCTTTAACAGACAGACGCACGCTTGTCGCTGCTGCTTTAAGGATGCAAGTGCGGCTACAGCCCACACAATTCACAAAGACAGAAAAAAAAAGAACAATATTTTAATTGTTTGTGTAGCACACTTTGAGGGTGTCACCACCCTTTAACAGACAGATGCACGCTTGTCGCTGCTGCTTTAAGGATGCAGGTGCGGCTACAGCCCACACAATTCACAAAGACAGAAAAAAGAACAATATTTTAATTGTTTGTGTAGCACACTTTGAGGGTGTCACCACCCTTTAACAGACAGACGCACGCTTGTCGCTGCTGCTTTAAGGATGCAGGTGCGGCTACAGCCCACACAATTCACAAAGACAGAAAAAAGAACAATATTTTAATTGTTTGTGTAGCACACTTTGAGGGTGTCACCACCCTTTAACAGACAGACGCACGCTTGTCGCTGCTGCTTTAAGGATGCAGGTGCGGCTACAGCCCACACAATTCACAAAGACAGAAAAAAAAGAACAATATTTTAATTGTTTGTGTAGCACACTTTGAGGGTGTCACCACCCTTTAACAGACAGACGCACGCTTGTCGCTGCTGCTTTGAGGATGCAGGTGGAATCTAGACGGGATTTGGAACCGAGGACACACTACCTCCATCAATTGTCTAAATCCCACTGCACTAATGTCGGATACCGGACGCACGTCTAACACCAACATAGCAGTCAAGGCCTCAGTTATACGTTTTGCTTCAGGTTGACTGCTGTTGTACTTCATCCTCATCGCTAGGGACTGTTGGAGGGTCAATTGTTTAGTAAAAGTAGTGATGTTCCTACTTCCTCTCTGGGATGATGAACAACTCCCAGCAGCAGCAACAGCACTAGGAGGAAGAGGTTCTTGATCTTTCCCTATTTTATTTTTATCGGAGAAAGTTTGGTCCTCCATTTATGTTATATTGATATATATACGTGCGGCTAAAGCGCACACAAACACAGAAAATATTATTTTATTTTTGCTGGAGAGTAGTGCACTTTGTGGGTTACACCACCCTTTAAGAAATGAGCCAGCCGGCTCTTTACTTATGGGACACAGGCGCACGCTTGGCGCTGCTCCTTTGTTGATGCACGTGCAGCCACAGTGCACACAATTCACAAACACAGAAAATAATTTTTTTTTTGGTTTGGACTGGAGTGTACTTTCGGGGGTTACAGCACCCTTAACGGTCAAGCCAGCCGGCCCTTTACTTATGACACAGGTGCACGCTTGGCACTACTTTGTTGATGCACGTGCGGCTACTGCGCACACAATTCACAAACACAGAAAATAATTTTTTTTTTGGTTTGGACTGGAGTGTACTTTCGGGGGTTACAGCACCCTTAACGGTCAAGCCAGCCGGCCCTTTACTTATGACACAGGCGCACGCTTGGCACTACTTTGTTGATGCACGTGCGGCTACTGCGCACACAATTCACAAACACAGAAAATAATTTTTTTTTGGTTTGGACTGGAGTGTACTTTCGGGGGTTACAGCACCCTTTAACGGTCAAGCCAGCCGGCCCTTTACTTATGACACAGGCGCACGCTTGGCACTACTTTGTTGATGCACGAGCGGCTACTGCGCACACAATTCACAAACACAGAAAATATTTTTTTTTTTGGTTTGGACTGGAGTGTACTTTCGGGGGTTACAGCACCCTTAATGGTCAAGCCAGCCGGCCCTTTACTTATGACACAGGCGCACGCTTGGCACTACTTTGTTGATGCACGTGCGGCTACTGCGCACACAATTCACAAACACAGAAAATAATTTTTTTTTTGGTTTGGACTGGAGTGTACTTTCGGGGGTTACAGCACCCTTAACGGTCAAGCCAGCCGGCCCTTTACTTATGACACAGGCGCACGCTTGGCACTACTTTGTTGATGCACGTGCGGCTACTGCGCACACAATTCACAAACACAGAAAATAATTTTTTTTTTGGTTTGGACTGGAGTGTACTTTCGGGGGTTACAGCACCCTTAACGGTCAAGCCAGCCGGCCCTTTACTTATGACACAGGCGCACGCTTGGCACTACTTTGTTGATGCACGTGCGGCTACTGCGCACACAATTCACAAACACAGAAAATAATTTTTTTTGGTTTGGACTGGAGTGTACTTTCGGGGGTTACAGCACCCTTTAACGGTCAAGCCAGCCGGCCCTTTACTTATGACACAGGCGCACGCTTGGCACTACTTTGTTGATGCACGTGCGGCTACTGCGCACACAATTCACAAACACAGAAAATATATTATTTTTTTAGCACTTGGGGGGAGCACCCCTGATGGACAGAGCACCCCCTGGACAACACTACAGCACTCCTTTAGGACTGGGACACTGCACAGGACTTTGGAGTGGACACAGCCCCTATGGAGAACTGACTGCACAACACAGTCCAGCCAGCCCCTATGGACTTTGAAGTAGTGGACACAGCCCCTATTAACAACAGCAGCACAGCACAACACAGCCAGCCCCTATGGACTTTGAAGTAGTGGACAACAGCAGCACTACACTACACTACACTACACAGCCCTAACTCCCACCCTCCCTCTTCACTGTCCACAGCCGAGTGAGAAAATGGCGCCGACGCGGGTACCTTATATAGGATCCAAAACCCGCGAGACTCGGAAGGCGGGATGATGACGTTTTGCCTCGATTTCAGATCCGAGTCAGGCGGGAAAAGTCGAGCCTGACTCGGATCGGACTCGGATCGGGGGGGCTCGGGGGGGTTCGGATTTCAGAAATCCGAACCCGCTCACCCCTAGTTTATACTCACGAGCATGATGCCGATGCGCGTCCCCGTCCATCGCATCTTCTGATCTGCCGTGCTGTAGGGCAGATTAGCCAACCATGAACACGATGGACGCCGATCGTGAGGGTTTTTTTTCCTCACAATGAATCGTACGATTCATCACACAATGCAGAATTTGACTGACAGAAGCCTGGACACGCCCCATCGCCATCTTGTGCAGCATCGTGTATGGAGCAAGACAGTCGCACTTTGGGAGCCTGCACACTGAAGTTTTGTTTTGGACAAGTTTTGGTGAGTATTGGTACAGTTTAATACAACCACACTGCCCACCAATATGTGCTCCCCACTGCCCACCAATGTGTGCCCCCAGGTAATAAATGCATGACCCAGCCACCGCCCGCCGTATTGAGGTGGGCGGTGGCTGGGTCATGCATTAAGCTCCCCCACTGCCCACCAATGTATGCCCCCAGGTAATAAATGCATGACCCAGCCACCGCCCGCCGTATTGAGGCTCCCACTGCCCACCAATGTGTGTAATACCTCAAATAAATAAATAAATAAATAAACACGTTTTTTACAAAAAAAACACCATACATTACATTTAAAAACACACATTATTTAAAGCTGGGGGTCTTCTACCTTTTGGTCTCCAGCTGTTGTGGAACTACAGAACCCAGGATGACCTGCCACCCACCTTTGAAACTGTTTTTTTAGAACATTCTGGGATCTGTAGTTCTACCACAACGAGAGGCCCAAAGGTGGAAAACCCATACTGTCAAACAAAGACAAACATTATATTACCAAGCAATAAACACATAACATTCCTGTAAAAAAAAACATGATTAGAATACCATAACAAACCTTTAAAAACCTGTAAAAAAGAAAATATTAAAACATTAAAAATGTGAACTATAACAACATTACATTTAACAAAACTATATACACAAATATTTAAATGTCCTTTTTTTTCTTATTCATAGATAATGTCCATGGATTCAGAACGTGAATTCGTTACAGGATTCATTGAAATCCTGCACTCGAAAGACTGTCTGTGGAAGATCAGTTCTCGGAAGTACCACAATAAGTCGCAGAAGTTGGCCGCACTCGGGGAACTGTTGGTGTATACAAAAAAATACATATCTGATGCAGACTGAAAACTGTACGGCAAAAGATACAAAATCTCAGGACAGTATACATCAAAGAAAAAAAGAAGGTGGATGACTCCAAAAAAGCGGCTACAGATGAAATATATACTCCTGCGCTGTGGTACTACCAAATTATGTCATTCATCAGTGAACAAGAGCCTCAAAGGGGTTGATCAATCATCTTGATGTCTGAGCGTGAGGGAGATGAGGAGGTTGCAGAAGTCTTGGTAAGTAGTGACACAGTTTAAACCAAAATCCTTAATGTTTTAGTTGTTAAATCCCAAATGTCCAATTTAGTCAGTAGTTCACAGATAGTCCTCCAGCCATGGTACAGCACTTGGTCCATTGAAATAGGTCATGTACTCCTCCCTCACTTCTTTGGCACGTGCGGTGGATGTTGTTGTAGTTGTTGGTGCAGACACAGATGTCAAATGTTCAATGTCCTCCAGGGGTCCTACATCTTCTGGTCTAGCTGGGACTGGTCCTCGTTGAGTAGATTTTCTTCGCAGAAAGTTGTGCAGCACACAGCACGCCATCACGACCCAGTCTATCTTCTCCACATGTAGATTGATGGTGGTGTGGAAAATGCGGAAGCGGTTGCTCATTATTCCAAACGCATTTTCCACAATGCGCCGTGCCCGGGATAGACGGTAGTTGTATATCCTTTTCTCTCTGGTCAGGCCCCTGTGTGCAAATGGCTTCATCACATGTTCATGTAATGCAAAAGCCTCGTCTGCAACGAAAACGTAATTTAGGCCATGCTTTGTCACGTCCAGTGAGGGCAGGTTGAGGGTTTTGTTGGCGAGTCTCTGGTAGAAAGCCGTCTTTTTGAAGGACCCACCATCCGAAGCATGCCCATTCTTGCCGACATCCACAAACAGAAATTCGTAGTTGGCATTCACCACTGCCATGAGAACGATGCTGAAGAATCCTTTGTAGTTGTAGTAATATGATCCGGTGTTGGCAGGTGGGTTGATGCAGATGTGTTTCCCATCGATGGCTCCTCCGCATTTAGGGAAATTCCAACGTTGTTCAAAATCTTCCGCGATGCTGGTCCACTCCTCCACGGTGTTAGGAAACTGTAAAAATAGTAAAAAAGATGTTAAAACATGACTATAATATTTTTTATATCTTTTTTTCCTATATAGACTCCCACCCAAGACCCTGATTTAACATCAACACCGGACCTCAGTCTGCTCGCTGGCGACAGTGATCCGGAGAATAGCACACAAGTGGAAAGTCAAGTTCCACCTGGACCCTCATCTTCTCAACAACCCCAAAAAAATAAAAAAAAAGGCAGAAAGGAAAATTTTACAGAACGAGAGGACCATTTTTTACAAAACGCAGAACGGCTGCTGCAGAAACCACCAGATGCAATTGATGATTTCACAGCTCATGTGAACAGCACATTGAGAAATGTGGATGCAGATATCCAACAAAATTTTTTAAGGTTAAACTACGACCTCTTGAGTCGCTGTATGAGCAAAAATATCTCAAATTCGACATACATTGCAGATCCAATGCCATTTTCCCCTGCCCCAAATGGGTATGTCCGCCCCCCCCTGCCCAGTTAGATATTACTCCCCCACCAAGCACCCCAAGCTCCAGCATCACCTTGTATAATGCTCTGCTGGATGCAGCAGATGAGTCGCCCCAATATACACAGATGTCAATTTTTTCTTGATTGTAATATCACCAAATTTTATGAATTCCAATAGGTGCTTGCTGCATGGGATAGGGTGGTGATGACGCCATTTGAACAAGGTCACTACGCACATGGCACAAGTAGACATTGCTGGAAGCCGGGGGCCACAATGTATACTTGTGCCATATGTGTATTGGCCTGTTCAAACTGGCGTCTGACCCACCCTATCACATACAGCCGGCTACCTATTGGGATTCATAAAATTTGGTGATAATGTTCTTATGTGAACTTGTTACAAAAAAAGTATATTGCACACAGTTTGGTCCACACTTTCAGTTGCCTGCAGGTCAGTGCACATTGTACTTAAAGAAGGCAATTTTTTGCTTTATGTTGAGTAAAAAATAAAAATAAAAATTTTTTTTGCACAAGAAACCAATGTGTGGTGTTTTTTTTTAACTTACCTTGCAATACTGGTACTGTAGCACTTTTACGATGGCTTTGCAGGTCTCCGGAATGATGACGCCCAAGGACTGAGGTGAGATGAGTGTCCCAAACTTCAGGTCTTCCAGTGACCTTCCTGTAGCCAGGTACCTTAGGGTAGCCACCAGTGTGTCTTCAGCAGGGATTGCCCTCTGCCACCTTGTGTCCTGTCTCTTGATGTGGGGGGTCACCAGATGCAGCAATTCTTGGAAGCTGGCGTCATCCATGCGCAGGTAGTTCCGATAGTTCTCCGGGTTGTTCTCCTTGATCTCTATCAGCAGGGACATGTGAGAGCGGGTATCCCTTTGTAGCAGCCACTCCTTGGTCCAGCATGCTCTTGTCCTTCTTCGCTGGGCTCTCTTCCTAATCTCCCGGACCCCGGCTTCAGCGACCAACACTCTATACCGATAGGGATGCATCAGTACAGAATTCAGGAACAGGATAGAATGCAGGTAGGTAGGTAGCACACACTTGCAGGTAGAATAAACTTTGTATAAGGCAAGCCAAATACAAAGAGCACAGTAGCAATGTACAGGATTCAGCAGGAATACACCTAGCCTCATCTAGTAGCAGAGCAGAATGTACACAGAGTTTAGGGTGCCTGCTTTTTTTATACTCCCAAGCTAGCCCCTCCCATTGTTATGGCTATTTAAATTTCCCTCCAATAGTCAAGAGCCTGTTTTTTTTTTTTTTTCAACTCACGATTTGTTATGGCCAATCTCACGATGCGTACGATCCGATAGATCGTGAGATCGTAAGACAGATTGGGTGTCTTTTTTCCAAAATCGTGATCACGACGGCAAGGGAGCTCCCGTGAAAGTTCATGAGGAAATTGGCAATAAAATTGTATCGTGAGCACATCGGTATATGTGTGGGCACCTTTAGTCACTGTTTTCTTGTTTTGCTCATTTGTAAGGTGCTGAGAAGCCCTTATGGTGCCATAAAAATAAAGGATCATGCACTTCCCACCTTTGCCGAATCATGCCCCCTCTGTGACGACCTGGAGGGGGCAGCCAGAAAGTTGTGCATGTGGTCCCCCAAAAAACTTTAACCAGCACTTTGCCTTGAAGCCTGGGAAGCCTAGGCTCACAGTGGGAAAAATCAGGAGGCAAAGAGCATGGGGTCCCCCTAAAATTTCCATTGCCACTAGGCTTTACCAGCCAATAGCAGAGAGCCACACAGTGTGTACCCCCTTGATATGGTGCCAACCAACCCTAGGGAACCTGCATGCACCAGGGGGATTGGGTCCTCAAAAAAAATTTGGCTCGCTTAAAAAAAAACCCGGCCCTTTGTTGACTACATTAGGTCTCTTCTGTGAGCTGTGGGTGTTGGGGTAATAAGTGGTAAACAGTAGATTAATATCTATTTTTTACTGGTGTACTACAGATTCCAGCAAGCTTTTTAATGTCCAATTTAATGAGGGCCACAAGGCAGGGTTTCCTACCCTCACAGAAGTCGCGGGAGGCTCCAGATTTTTCATGTAACCCCCTGCACCCATGGAAGGATAGGCACTTCCTAGTAAAGAGGGCAGAATGGGGAGAATATTCCCGGTGATCGGCGCTTCCGGACGGCTCTAATGACACGATTCTATGAGAATCGCGTCATTTGGCCCCACCCCCTATATAAAAAATGAGCCGTTTGAGGGGGCGGGGCTCAATGAAGCTAACCATCCAGCCCCGGCCCCAACCATCTGTTTCTCCTCCCCTTGCTTCTCCCGGGAAAGAAACAGAAGAAGTCAGCAAATATGTCACAAGGGCCTGCTGGCTCCTGCTATAAAAAACATATAACAAATAAAGACACTGGGCCTGATTCAGACCCGGTCTCAAGCGCTGAGCACTCGCAACCGGGTCGATGGTAGCCCAGAGCGCATGCGCACGATGGAGCCGGCTCCGTCATGCGCATGCGTGAGACCCGGACAGCGACGGGTAATCCGTCGCTCCGGGTCTCGTACCAAAGGGGGCGTGCTGTCGATGTTGAGTGACAGCACGCCCCCTTTGGTGGGTGGGCCACATTCCCATGTGAACGCCTCCATTTGGGGGCGGCCCCACTGACATCACGAGTGATGCCAGTGGGAGTGATTTCGGCTCTAACAGAGCCGAAATCTCTCTGGGGCTTGCGGCCACGAGACCCATCTTGACCATTGCGACCATCTTCCTGGCCCCTCGCTATAGCTGTGGATGGTCACCCACAGCTATGCGAGCGGCCAGGAGGCCGTTCTAAAAAAAAAAAAAAAGACCGGCCCTGATTTAGAGCGAGCGCTCTGTCAGAGCGACCGGCTCTGAATCAGGGCCAGTATACGGAATCCAAATATTGTATTGCTTTTTTAAACCCCTCCCCCCACATAATCAATGGGAAAGTCCTCTTCAGTTTATGGGGGGTACTCAATAAGGTGCGAAAAGTCAGTTTCTGTGGAAAAGTTTTGCCAGTGACGTCATCTCGCCAGGCGAAAACTTATCCCGGTATTCAATTCCACAGACTTTTTCACCGGTGCATTGGAATAGGCAAAAATGATTCACCTATGAAAGTTGTTGAAAAAAGTGCAGAATTGGGGTTTTGGGGTGCAAACTTGCAGAAACCATGCTGCACCCTTGGGACAGTCCCCCAAAGGTAAACTGTGTAAAAAAAAAAGTAAAAAAAACTTAACACCAAAGTACTTTCATTTTGGGGGCGAAAAAAGACAAAGTTGGGGGACAAACTTAAAAACTACTGTTTTTAAGACTGCAGGTGTTTGCTGCAGGTGGATTTTTTAAGTTTTTTAAAACTTCACTTTAGCAACTTCAAAATATGCTAGAACCTATTTTCATGTACCCCAAATTTGCTGGGACTACTTATTTTCTGCAAAAAAAAAACCTGCTAAATGCCATTCTCCACCATTTCTGAAAGACGCTGATTAGCAGCTATTGAGATCATTTAAGTACCCCAAATACCTTCAGTAGGTTTATTCAGGGGTATCTATAGTGATCCCTAATGTCAGTGCATGCGAAAAGTACGGGAATTTTCACGGCTAATTGAATATGCCCCTAGGTAGCATCCATGTCCTGTTTTGATAAAGAAAAGATACATGAACATTGCAGAACTTGTTGCTAAAGGACTCCGACATGAATGAGGCCCATAACTGCCTACCCTCCCGGTTTTCGCGGGAGGCTCTCGATTTTTCGGGTAACCCCCCGCACCCCCGGAAGGGTAGGCACTTCTCCCGCATTCTGCCCACTTCCTAATGAAGTGGGCAGAATGGGGAGAACTTCCACGGCAATCGCGGATCCCTTTGTACAGGGCGGGGCTTAAAGACATGATTCTTCATGAATCGCGTCATTTAGCCCCGCCCCTTATTTAAATATGCGCCAATCGTGGCAATTTGCCACGGAGGGGGCGGGGCTTAATGTCGTGAATCGTTTGGACCCGCCCCCGTCGGGACCCAGCTGCTTCTCCTCCCCGGGTTCTCCCGGGGAGGAGATTTAAATCGTAGGCAAGTATGGAATGAGCTCAGAGATGATCATTCCTATAGAAATGGATGGGCGAGCTCTGGCCAGAACCAGGCAGTAAAGTTGTGAAGGAAGTGGTAGGCTGAATCTGCAAGGGAATATATGACAGTAACACACAGGGGAAGCAGAGAGACAATAATTCTTCTATGGCAGAGATGGAGCAATAGGGTGAGCTGGAAATATGAGTGAGCCGAAAAGAAGTAATGTGAGTCATAAAAATAAGTATGATGTGTAAGTTGTGGTACTCTCCCTAATGCTATGTGTCATGCACTGTATCTTAGCCTAAGACCTAAATTTAACAACAAGTACAGTATTTTTTGTGAATCCTTTGTCTATGCCATGTAGGAGTTTTGACAAAATATATTGCCTTAGTCATTTTTCTTATATTTATTATTGACAGGGAGTCCCTGAAAACTGTCTTTCCTCACAAAATGTCTGGAGCACTTTGATATTCGGGGACTAATAAAAAAAAGTAAGCAAAAAACGTGATAAGAAAGTGATAAGGTGCCAGCCAATCAGCTCCCAACTGTCATTATTCAAACACAGCCTGTGAGATGACAGTTGGGAGCTGATTGGCTGGCACCTTATCACTTACTTATCACTTTTCACTCTGTCTCCTAACACTGCTTAGTAAATAGACCCCTCAGTTTGCTCCTGGAACAAACTATGTAGTAATACAAGGGGTACAGATAAATCTATCTGTGAAATGCAGGAAAAATACTGGCTGCAATTGCATGTCGTGAACAAATATTGGACAGCTTTATTTTTGCACTGAAATTTAGAATTAAGGGCATGATTCAGACCCACTCGCAAGCGGCTGTCCGCTCGCAAGTGGGTCGATGTTGTGCACTGAGCATGCGCACGACGGCGGGAGCTCCGTCGTGTGCATGCGCCAGACGCGACGAGCGAAGGACTTTCCTTCGCTCGTTGTGTCTGATCAAAGGGGGCGTGCTGTCGATGTTGATTGACAGCACGCCCCCTTTGGTGGGCGTGCTGGGGGCGTGCCTCCCTGACGGGGGCGTTCCCAAGGGAACGCCTACCGTCAGAAGCCGGCCCACTGACATCACTAGTGATGTCAGTGGGAGTGATTTTGGCTCTGATAGAGCCAAAATCACTCCGGGCCTTGCGGTTGAAAAACTCAACCGCAGGCTCCGGCTCGCAGTGGCGATGGTCGCGATGGTCAAGACCATCGCGGCCATCAAACTGCACGCTCGTATAGGCTGTGGGTGGAGACCCACAGCTATACGAGCGTCCAGGAGGACGCTCCATAATTATGGAGGGTGGCCCTCATTCAGAGCGTGCGCTCTGCTCAGAGCGTACGGCTCTGAATGAGGGCCTAAGCTAGGACACACTCCTCTCAATTATAAACCTCTCTGCAAATTTTAAATGTGTCCCATCTGCAGAGCAACATGGTTTTGCCAAACAAGATGTAAATTGCTCCTTTCCTTTGTATTTGCACCTAACGCTAAATTAGGGGCCTGAGGACCTGATTCAGAGCCGCTCGCATCCAGCGTATGCAAATTTGTCAAAGTGACTCCATGGGAAGCACTTGCTCGCCAAGGCAAAAGCACACCCCCTTTGGCTGTGCGAACGATAGCTCTGTGTATGCAGACACCCACTAGTGTATGTTGAGATGCCCACTACTAGCGCACGTCATCTCCAGGAAGTGTTTTAAAACATCGGTACATCTAGTACCATCGGATGCGATCGCAGCGCTTGTGGTTGCCTTACCCTACCGCAAGCACTGCGAGGACTTCAGTGTAAAAAACAGGCATGTGACGTGTACTGGGACACTGCCTGTTAATTATGCATGCCTTAAAAATGGCGTTGAAACACCCAGGCACGCCTGCGTTCGCACCTTCACTCTCCTGTTGTTAGTGTCCTGTCCCTGTTGCCGCGCAGAACGAGCGCACAGCGCTTGTGAGCGGCTCTGAATCAGGTCCTGATTCAGAGGATGCATTGCCGATATTTATACAGTTGCGCAATGTTTTGCTACTGCACATGTGCAAAATGTCTTGAAAACCCTTACTGCGCACGCGGGAACCAATGTGAGCGATGCCATTCGTAATTGTGAACGGCATTGCCAAACCTTGAGAAGGGGTTTGCAATGCCTCGGTGTATCAGGGTGGAGACTGGGAGATGACCTAAAGTGATTACAAAAAGGGGTCATTTTATAGATGTGTTATGGTGAATGTGATGGGTGTGTCTGAGAACTCTGCTGTGTTCCCAATTGCAAATACAATGGCCACAGTTAGTTGGTTATGAGGAGAGTAGCTAGAGTAGACCCTAAACTGACGCAAATGTCAATGGTTTGACCAATGTTGCGTCAGTGTTGGAGTGTTTACAAATTCCAATATTAATAAACTTGATTAAGAGCATACTGTACTTGCCGACTTCTTGTCAGGGTTCTCCAGGAGGTTCCAGGGGATGGGGCAGCCAAGTTGGTGAACGGGGTATGGCACTATTGTGATACCCCAGTTCAGGGAGTATCAATGTTGTGGGCCTTTTAGTGTGAAACACTTATCTGTGTATTTGATTCACTTATGGACACTGGGCCTGATTCAGAGCCGGACGCTATTTGCGGACGGTCGTTCCAAAAAAGGGGCTAGCTATTTAAATTGAGCGCTCGCTCTTTGCGGTTTGTTGACGCCTCTATGTCTGAGCAAGCGAACGAAAAATGTGCCCGCTATTTTGTAAAGACGCACCTTTGCTGTTCGCAACACACGTCATCTCCGGTATTTATTAGATTAATCGGGTACATCGAAAGGGATCTGAACTGCTCGCAGTGCTTGTGGTAGTTTTTTCTTACCGCTATCACTTCGAGCAGGTCAAGCTAAAAGACAACCAAGAGACGTGGTCGATGACGCTCCTTTACTAATTATGCACTCCCATTAAACGCCCTTTTGACCGTTTGGCACGCCTGCGTTCGGATCTCCACTCCCCCGTTTTCAAGCACCTTCCCCTGTTACCACCCACAAACGGTACATTCTGTCAATCAAATTAGCAGCCCCTCGCTTTTTGCGAACGCACAATTTTCATCCGCAATGACTGGTTTGCGCATGCGCATTATGACCCATACGCATGTGCGCAGTTGTGCGAACATCGCTCAGAGCTTATGAGCGGCTCTGAATCAGGCCCACTGTCTATAAATAAGTAAAATATGCAATTCATATATTTACAATGTTAAAAAGTACATATGCCAGTTTATTTATCTGTGTTGACCCCTATAAGCAGGGAATTTGGAGTGGTTTGCCCCTATTGGACTGTGGACTCTGTGGGACATGCAGCCAGGGACAGGTCATTGTGGCTGCAGCATAGGGGAAGCTGTCCCCATGCATAAAATAGATGGACAGAGAGGAGAAGCGGAGAGTGCGGCTGGCGGGAAGGGCCCCGCACGCGACCGCTATGATATAAGGGGAACTCGCGGGGGACGCCGGGAGCAACGTTCACATGAGGCGGAGGTGAATGGAGTGGAGCATGGGCGCCGCGCTGACCGGAGGGACAGCGAGAGCTCTCTGAAGGGAGGAGAGCGGGACTCGCTGGATAGTGCTGTGCAGGGCCGCAGCCAGCCAGAAAGGAGTGTGCTGGGACTTCAGACAGCCGGGAAGCTGTCAGAAAGCGCACGGAGGGAAGCTGCTACTGGGACTGCAGCATATTGAGGAGAGTTCCGGCTAGGACTTGTGCAGCCAGGAAGCTGTGAAGCCTCGGGAGGAAGCAACGTCAGCGGGGAGCCGCCCATGAACCTTCCCCTCCTGTGAGATTGACAGCCAGAGACTGCCGGAGGCTGGGGCACGGACTCTGCAGGATAGGACGGCCCATTTGGTGACTGTGGCGGGCAGTGAGTACTCTGATCCTCCCCAATACAAACTCTGTCAGCTAGATACAGCACCTCCCCTATCATAGCTAGTGCATTGTAGCTGAGAGAGAATTTCTAGCAGTTTTTAAGCAGCTGGATCCCTGGTGACTGTAGTGTAATTAAATACTGAGTTCAGCAATCTGCCGAGTCCCCTATAGACAGTTCTTCATCCTTTTAGGGAGATTACAGTGCAAAAATAAGAGATATGGTGAAAACTTACCTTAGTTATCTCTGTTTCTATGAGGTCCTTAGGGTCCACAGGGAAGTAACTTGGGGGCTCCCTTCCTATACCCTGCCCCCCGGCCAAGGCACCTTCAGTTACGTATCAAGCCAAAGGCCTGAGGAGGAGAAAAAGAAAGGAGAAAGTCCTGCACGCACAAGAATCTCATACTCACAGAAAGGAGACAGAAAAACTGGCAACCAGAACAAGACACTTCTGAAGCACAGGGCGTCAGGGTGGATGCCCTGTGGACTCTAAGGACCTCGTAGAAACAGAGATAACTAAGGTAATTTCTTACCATATTTCTTGTTTTCTACTTCAGGGTCCTTAGGGTCTACAGGGAAGTACCTTGGGGATGTCCCAAAGCAGTATCCTTCAAGGGCGGGGACGCTCCTGTGCAGAAAGGAGAATTCTCTGCCCGAAGGAAGCATCCTGAGAGGTGAAGGTATTGAAAGCATAATACTTCACAAAGGTCTGAACTGAAGACCACGTGGCCACCTTATACAACTGAACAGCCGAGGCGCCACGCCGAGCTGCCCACGAGGGACCCACAGACCTCGTAGAATGAGCAGTCATAGAGGGCGGAACAGGAATGCCGTCATGAACATAGGCCTCAGAAATCGCCAAGCGAATCCAACAGGCCAAAGTTTGCTTATTGGCCAGCCAACCCTTTTGTGGAAACTGTACAAAACAAAGAAACAATTCGATTTCCGGAAAGAACAGGTGCGCTCCATATAACTGCGAAGAGCACGAACCACATCCAACGTGGCCTCACCCACCGACAAACCTGGAGAGTGAAAGGCCAGAACAATGATCTTCTCATTAATGTGAAAACTGGATACCACCTTAGGGAGAAAACCAGGGCGAGTCCGAAGAACCGCCCTATCCTGATGAAAAATCAAATATCGGGGGCGACAGGAAAGAGCCCCCAGATCTGACACTCTTCTGGCAGATGCAATAGCCAAAAGAAAAACAACCTTAGCTGTAAGCCATTTGAGGTCCACCAAGCCCAGTGGTTCAAATGGGGGACCTTGAAGGGCCTTCAGAACCAAATCCAAGTCCTAAGGAGCCACTGGAGGGACAAAGGGAGGCTGTATGTGAAGGACCACTTGCATAAAAGGTGCGGACATCAGCAAGAGGGGCAATCCGACGTTGAAACCACACCGATAAAGCAGAAACCTGCACCTTCAAAGAGGCAAGGCGCAGACCGTGATCCAAGCCCACCAGAAAAAAGGCTAGGACTCTGGAAATCCGAAACACCAGAGGATCATACCCCCTAGGTTGGCACCATTCAAAATAGGACCCTGTGGTAAATCCTGGCCGAAGCCGGCTTCCTAGCCCTGAGCATGGTATTCACCACCGAGCTAGAAAAACCTTTTGACCTCAAGAGGGATGTCTCAAGAGCCACGCCATCAAAGACAGATGACCAACAGGTCTGGGAGCTAAGGAAGCAACCACGGAGTGTCGATGGAGACACTCCAAAGATCTGAGTACCAGTGACATCTGGGCCACGCTGGAGCCACCAGCAGGATCATGCCTCCATCTTGCTTTAACTTTCAAAGCACCCGAGGAAGAAGGGAGAACAGAGGAAGTAGATATGTGAACTGGAAGGTCCAATGTACCGACAGAGCATCTACAAGGAGAGCCTCTG
Organism: Taudactylus pleione; assembly: GCA_031769625.1. Classification (NCBI taxonomy): domain Eukaryota; kingdom Metazoa; phylum Chordata; class Amphibia; order Anura; family Myobatrachidae; genus Taudactylus; species Taudactylus pleione. The sequence continues at coordinate 15,551,397 of JAUIMM010000094.1, forward strand.
CGTCTCTTGTTCGGGATTCGTACGCCCGCAGCTTGCGGTTGTGTCTGGAGGCCATGATGTCTATTTCTGGAAGGCACCACCTGTCCACTGGTGAAGGGACCATTCCCCTGGATGCACGTCGTGATGGCTGAGGAAGTCCGCTTCCCAGTTGAGCACTCCCGGAATGAACACTGCCGAGATGGCTGGTAGTTTGCCTTACGCCCAAATCAGAATGCGAGATACCGCTTTTAGAGCCGCCTGACTTTGAGTTCCTCCTTGATGATTTATGTAAGCCACCGTCGTGGCGTTGTCTGACTGAATCTGCACAGGGTTCCCATGGAGAAAGAGTCTTGCTTGTTGTAGAGCTTGGAAGACTGCTCGAAGTTCCAACATGTTGATCAGAAGAGCAGACTCCGCCAGAGTCCACCGGCCCTGAAACACGTGTGGACCTGTCACAGCGCCCCACCCCTGGAGACAGGCGTCCGTCGTCAGAAGGACCCAATCTGAGATCCAGAAGGGGTGTCCCCTGTTGAGATGAGACATCTGTAGCCACCAGGCCAGAGACAGACGTACCTCCGGAGAAAGCACTAGCATCTGAGTCTTTAGCCGATGAGGCAGCCCATCCCAGCTGGAGAGGATTAACTTCTCCAGAGGTCTCGAGTGGAACTGGGCATACTTCACCATGTCAAAAGTCAACACCATGGACCCCAGTAATGGCATTGCAGTGTGGATGGACACTCTGCAGTCCCGCAGGCAAGTGCGAATTCTTGTCTGCAACACCGAGATCTTTTCCTCCGTCAGAAAGATCCACTGTTGCTGAGTATTCAGCAGTGCTCCGAGATGGAGCGTCCTTCGAGAAGGTGTCAGGGATGACTTCTTCCAATTTATCAGCCAGCCGTGATTTTGCAACACAGATATAGTCAGTTGTAGGTGGTGGTGAAGTACCTCTGGAGACCCTGCTAACAATAGTAGGTCGTCCAGGTAAGGCAGGAGGCCGACCTTCTGCAGGCGCAGATGTGCTGCCATAATCGCCATGATCTTGGTAAATACCCTTGGAGCTGTAGAGAGGCAAAATGGTAATGCCTGAAACTGATAATGCTGGTTCGCTACTGCACACCTGAGGAATCGCTGATGAGGTGTAGCTATCGGGACATGCAGGTATGCATCCTGGATATCCAGAGACACCATAAAATCCCCATGTTCCATAGCTAAAATAATGCAACACAGGGTTTCCATCCTGAATAGAGGCACCCTCAAATATCTGTTTAGGGACTTCAGGTTAAGTATAGGCCGGTACGATCCGTTTGGCTTTTGCAGCAGAAAGAGGTTGGAATAATAACCCGTCCCTCTTTGGGGTAACGGGACCAGTACTATAACCCCTTCCTGGAGCATAGATCGTACTGCCTTGTGAATTTCCAGAGCCTTCACTGGATTTGAATGAAGGTCCATGGTAAAGAACTGATGGGGAGGCCTTCTGCGGAAGGAGAGGGCATACCCGTGAGAGCCCACTTCCCTTACCCAAGTGTCCGTGGTGGTCTGACACCAACACTGGGCAAATTAAAGAAGTCGGCCTTCCACCTTGGGATCCTCCAAGGGGAGGGCCATCCCGTCAGGCTGAAGGCTTGTCGTCAGGCTTGGCGGCTGGGTGTCTGGTGCTCCAAGCCTGTTTTCTAGGCTTAGTGATCTTCTTGTTTCCTGAAGGCCTCGGAAAGGACTGCACCTTTGACTTACCCTGAGGCCGATATGACCGAAAGGATGAAATCCCTGACCCAGAAGTAGTCAGAGCCGAAGGCAAGCATGCAGAGTTTGCTGCCGCCAGCGTATCCACAATCTTATCCAAGGCCGGACCAAACAGTACCTGACCATTGTACGGAAGACATTCCAAGCCCTTCTTGGAATCTGCATCTGCTCTCCAAGAGCTTAGCCACAAAGAACAACGTGCGGATACCGCTGGCGTACAAATCCTGGAAGTAAGTAGGCTCATATCCTAAGCTGCCTCATTGACATAAGCAGCTGAATCCCGGAGATTGCCTATCAATATGATTTGCTCACTGGTAGACACAGAAGACAGTGATGCTTCCAAGGCATTGGCCCATTTTTCCATGGCTCTGGCCACCTAGCTCACAGTCATAGCAGGTCTGGGGACCCCTCCAGTGAGAGAGTAAACGGACTTCAGACATACCTCCACCTTGCGGTCCATATTATTATTCTTTATTTATATGGCGCCACAAGGGTTCCGCAGCGCCTTACAAAGTACAGAAACAAATGAGCACACAAGACAATTATTAATAGTACAGACAATGCAGGACAAGTACATGATTTATAAACAATGCTGCATAACACCTAAATAAGCAGCAGGGTGTCAGTAACCAAGTTTTAGGTGCCATTGTAAAAGTAAAGCAAGAAGAAGCACATGAGGAAAGAGGGCCCTGCTCGCAAGAGCTTACATTCTAAGGGGAGGGTCAGACAAACAGGGGTGACACAGATGGGGAGCATAGAGTAGTGGGTTAGGATGAGCGCTGGAAAGCATTGAGGAAGAAATGGGTCTTTAGGGCCCATTTGAAGATCAAGAGCCAGGAAGCCAAGTGATGGAGGAATTTTGCAGGAGCAGTGGTGTCAGAAAGGTATATCCAGGATTTGGTGATGGCAAGGAGAATCAAGGCATTGCAGATGAAGTGCTCATGAACGGAAACCAGTTTATTATAGACAAAACTGGCTTTCCAGAGGGAACAGGAGAGAGGGACAGAGTTAAGAGGCGAGAGGAGAATGAGATTATTAGGGTTGATGTAGTGTGGAGGTGATATTGATCTAGAGAAGGGGGATAAGGAGTGTGGGGTTATGTAGCTGGCTTCTGAATGAGGAAGGGTGAGAGCAGGTGGTGGGTAAGGTGGAGGTTTAGTGTGGTGTGGGGGGGGGAAAGGATAGGTAACTTGGAGAAAAGAGAGGGTGCAGGGTTTAGTGGTGGTGCAGCAGGACCATGGTGGAAGAGAAGTTAATAATACTGGAGTTGTGGGAGATGCAGTGGAGAGACTGACATGTGATGAAGAGAGACAGAGGAGGGGGAGAACGTAGAGGGGACTATGGATGGAGAAAAGAGGTGAAAACTGGTGGTAGAGGAGAAAATAATGTAGCAGCTGAGTGAGGGAGGAGTATAAGAGAAGAGACATCATGTAGATGAGGCAGTTGGGGAAAAAGTCAGTAGTAGTAATGAGTGTGAGATGAGGGAGCAGTACAGGTCAAAATCAGATAAAAGGAAGAACAGTGCTGGAAGATGTAAAGGCACAACTACAATAGTATATTATAACTAAATAAGGAGTATAGAGCTGTTAAAGTAGCAAGACTTGAGAATTAGTATAAAGTATGAATATATAAAAAAAATAAAAGGTATAGGTGTGAAACAATGATAGATACTACAGTGGTGTAAAGATAAATTGACAGTGGTATTGGAATGATTTAAACAATGTAGAGAAGAAATACAAACATACAAGAATTTAATGTTCAGTAAGCAGGTAGTTGCTTGCAGGCAGGATGTTGGCATAGGTATGTCCAGGTTATAATGGAAGCTGGTTGCTGAGTAGCAGGGTTTCCAGAAGCTCAGAAGATCCTTAGTTTTTTTTTCCAAGTTATAGAGAGTTCTTTTAAAATGTCGTCCTCCTGTCTTCCTCCTGCTTAACTCCTGACTAACTCTTTGAGTTATGCTGTACATGTAGTCCCACTTTGAAATAAAAGCTAGCAGCCTTGTTCAAGTCTAAAGCCTTGTGACCTACTGATTATATAGTTAAGCATAACATGTGTAGTCACTGATTACACCCACCCTTAATACCCTCACCCACACCAGATACAAGTCATAAAATTCTAATACAAACAAGCAGAGCCAAAACAGCATCCCATGAAGCTAGGAGATAAGCTCTGACTATATAATTAAATTTAAAGTTACTCTGGAGTTTACAGATATTAAATAAAGACAGTATACCTAGCAAATCAGACAATTCCAGACAGCATTGTTTTTTCTACAATAGATGCCTGGTGCAAATATATGATTACCTGCAATGAAAGAATGAAACAATCCGTCAAATCATCATCCCTCACTGATCGCAGAGTATATAGCCTACAGATGCGTTAAGTTTGTGTACCCCCCCTCCCCTCACCTCCCCCCCAACTTACCTGTACGCGCAGCAGCCTCCGGCTCCGTCCTGCTGGTCTGTCATGTGGTTTCCTTGCAGACCACATGACAGATTAGAAAAAAAAAAAAAAACTTTTTTTTGTTGTTTCTAAACTTTCTTGTGCTCTGCTGGAGAGCACACATGTCCGACCTGCCTCCGGAGCCTGAGGATGGAGCAGAGCACCGGAGGGACTCGTCGGGGGACCTGCACACGCGGATACAGGTAAGAAGATTCATAATTCATAATTTTCGGAATTTGATGAATATCACAATTTCCACATCCCCATACTAATGTATGGGGAGTGTGGAAATTAACGCAGGGGAACTTAGCAAGGAGATATCTGTGATATCTCCTGTGCTAAGTCTGTTCATGAATACCAAAATAACGTTATTTAAGGAAAATGTCCTTAAAAACTTTATTTTAGTGTTGATGAATAGGCCCCAAGATCTGACTATATAATTAAATTTAAAGTTACTCTGGAGTTTACAGAGATTAAATAAAGACAGTATACCTAGCAAATCAGACAATTCCAGACAGCATTGGTTTTTCTACAATAGATGCCTGGTGCAAATATATGATTACCTGCAATGAAAGAATGGAACAATCTGTTAAATCATCATCCCTCACTGATCGCAGAGTATATAGCTAGTAGGGGTGTGCACCGGCCACTTTTCATGTTTTGTGTTTTGGTTTTGGATCTGGATCTTTCTTCGTGTTTTGGATCTGGATTGGTTTTGCCAAAACCACCCTTCCGTGTTTTGGGTTCTGGGTTTTGTGTTTTGGATCTGTATTTTTTTGAAAAAAAGCATAAAAACAGCTAAAATCACAGAATTTGTAGGTTTTTCTGCTCCTATGCTATTATTAACCTCAATAACCTTAATTTCCACTCATTTCCAGTCTATTCTGAACACCTCACACCTCACAATAGTGTTTTTATGTCCAAAAGGTTGCACCGAGGTAGCTGGATGACTATGCTAAGCGACACGAGTGGGCGGCACAAACACGTGACCCATCTAGGCGTGAAACTGCAGTGGCAGACAGGATGGCAGTTTGAAAAACTAGGCCCCAAACTGTACATAATGCAAAGAAAAAAAAGAGGTGCAAGATGGAATTGTCCTTGGGCCCTCCCACCCACCCTTATGTTGTATAAACAGGACATGCACACTTTAACAAACCAATCATTTCAGCGCCAGGGTCTGCCACACAACTGTGGCTGAAATGATTGGTTCGTTTGGGCCCCCACAAAACAAGCTGGCAATTAATCTGTCCCTGCACAAACTGGCTCTACGGAGGCAAGATGTCATCCTCATCCTCCTCATCCACCGATTCCTCACCCTCTTCAGTGTGTACATCCTCATCCTCACAGAGTATTAATTCGTCCCTGCTGGAACCACAGGTCCCTCTGTACGTTCTGGAGGCTGGTCTCCCTGGAAGAGTTGATAATTCATTTTATGAACATCGGCCCTCATTCAGAGCCGCACGTTAACAACAGTACGCTCGTTGCGTTCCGATGTTGACTAACCGCGCATGCGTCGGTGTTACACTGCGCATGTGCGTACGGCAGATTGCGAGCTTTTTTTCTCTCGTTCCTAAAATAGCGTACAGGAAGTGACATGTCAAATGTGATTGACAGAACAGGGCGTTTTTGGGTGTTGACGGGGGTGGAGATGAAAAAACGCAGGCGTGGCGAGGCGTTTTTGGGGCGTACATACATTAGCAGATGCGAACGTCAAATGTGTTCGGACCGTCTCATACGTCACTGGAACATCCGCTTTCCCTTCAAAATGCTCGCACAGCTTATGGTCAGGATTACTCGACCACATTGGCGATGGCCTTCTCCTCCGTCCCGGGACTCAACGATGGTGCTGCGATTAATCGCGGCTGGTCAGTAAAGTAATTAGTGTTGGATTGAAAACCGGCTTGGTATGTGTTTGGAAAGCAGTTTATTGGGATAGCACAAAAGCGTACGCAGGTGGAAATCAGAGCTGCTAATGTCATGATTACACAATCAATTAGCGTACATTTTTGGTGTTTTATTTTGGCCACAATTTGTTGGTTATGGCCTATTGTAACAATAATGTCATCATGTTTTAATTAGCTCCCCTTTTTTTTGTTTTACTGTGGAATTTGCATCGCTATGTGATTTTTTAAACGTTCCTTAAAGAGGCCTTTTTTTTTTTTTAAGAGGGTCAGTTTTTGCCTTTAGGGCCAGGATTAAATGTAACCCATTTGTACAATAATGTCACAATACAATGTCAGTTTTTTGTTTTAAATTTATTGTTTAAACACAAACAAATTGGCCTAATATTTTGTTGCCTTTTTTTTGTGGCAAAGATATTTGTTAAAAAAAAAAAAAAGCCATAACTGGTAACATAAACGTAAATACCAAAATTAAAAACATTTCACAAGAAAGGAGAGGGAAGTTTTGACCAGAAAGGAATATGAGCCAAGCACAGAAGGAGTGTGGGAAAAGTCGCCATTGCTGTCACCGTTTTCTCGCCCGTTTGGCTGGGTGAGGGTGGGCGCCAGACCGGGTCCGGGATGCCATCGGGCTGGCCTGTCCAGAGGCAGATGTTGTGGCCTCTGGACTAGGCACAGGGCTAGGCACATTTGGAGGATTGGCTGATGTTGTGCCAGAGGTGGAGGATCCGGATGTTCCGGCAGGAAGGGAGGCCGGCTCCACCATGTGCTGGCGAACGAGCTGCTCCAGGGCATCGGCGATGCGGATGTTGGCCCTGGTATTTTCCGCCAGGGCCTGAGCAATGGTCACGTTGGCCGCAGCATTTTGCTCCAGGGCCTCAGCCACCCGTATCAGACTGGCGTCCATCCTCTGCAGAATCTCCGTATGGAAATCCGATTTAAAATTGAGTTCTGTGAGGAGGCCCACTGCCTGCGAGGGGGCACGCCCTGGACTGGCTTCTGCAGGGTCCTCAGCCGGATGTACTGGTTCCTCCCCTGCAGAGCCAGCAGAAATTCTGCGGCCAAGGCTCCCCTCTGGAGCAGACTCATCCGCCTCTGTCTCTGTTAGGAAAAATGCGAAAAGACTCACATTAGAATCTACATATTGGCACAATAGCATTTCAGAGTTGGTGACATCACAAGACTTACCTTGGCCAACATGAGGAGCCGCAAAGTCTGGCATGTCCGTATCCATGTTGGACACGCCAAACACCTCCACAGCCTGCACACACCCCTGTGCCAGCTCTTCTAAGTCTGTCAACTCCAATGACACAGGGGTGGGACCCCCACCTGTCCCCCTTGCATGCCTAGCCCTGTCGGCAAGTTTTTGCTTGAGACGATATTTGAAGTCTGCCCATATGTGGAATGAAATTGGAACCATTATCCTTTTTTTTACAATGGGGTTTGTTTATAGGATGGGAAAGTGTTTACTTACCGCCGTTTGACATCCCGGGCTAGACGGACATAATCACCCACCCTATTGACAGCAACGGCGACCTCCTCCCACATTCTCCACTTCTGGCTTTGGCTCATATTCCTGGCTGCCTGGGGCAGGATGTCAACGAACTTCTGGATCAAAACCTCCATCTCCTTGCTTGTGAAATGTGGCTGCCTTTTTTTTTTGGCAGCTTTGGCGGGTTGACTGGGGCCAGCAGTCTCTTCCATGTCATCCTCCTCACCTATTTGGGTAAATATGCAGATTTAGCCACTTCACAACTTGCACAATATTATGTTTTAAAAGAATCATTGAGACAAAATGCATGAAGGCCTTACCGCCGGAATTTTGGCCATTGTTTCCCTGGTCTGAAGCCATGTCTCTGCTTCCAGAATGAAATCAACCAGAAATTAAATGTGATTTCGTGACGTATTTATACATGCGTCCTTAGTTTGCGGCCGCATCATTGATTGTGCGTCCCTATGATTCATCCTTAATTTGTGCGGGAAAATAAACACTATTTATGGCTTGGTGTGTGTGGAGTCGAGGTTGCGTTGTTGGATTGTTGGCGGTTAAGTTGGTTGGATTTGGTTGTTTGCGGTTGGAGGATTTGGCGGTGTTTGTATTTTTTTTGGTTTGCTACAGTTGTTTTGGTTTTCCGTTCGCATTTTTTTGGTTTATTTTTTGCCATCGTTTCCTGATTTGGTAAGTTTTGTGCAGTCTAATTTGTGGCCAATTGGTGTCTACTTCTGGTTTTTTGTTTGATATTTTTTTTTTAACACTAATTTCATCTATTTTAGTTTGTTTTGGCTTTCGGATCCAAAGACCTTTTTGAGGGAAATCTTATATATTCGATTTTGGTAAGTCCATTATTTTTCTTGCATTTGCGAACTAATTAACGCATTTTTGACTGTTGGTGTAGTGACTTGCATTTGCAAACTAATTAACGCATTTTTGACTGTTGGTGTAGTGACTTGCATTTGCGAACTAATTAACGCATTTTTGACTGTTGGTGTAGTGACTTGCATTTGCGAACTAATTAACGCATTTTTGACTGTTGGTGTAGTGACTTGCATTTGCGAAATAATTAACGCATTTTTCGAGGCTTATTCATCATGTAAACCAGTTTTGCTTTTCCCTTTTCCATTTTTGGGGTCCATTTGACCCCTATTTGACGTACGGTGTGCAATGTCGTTTTCATCGATGGCCAAATGTGTGTTTTGCCTATTTTATGTGTTGGCTTGCACCAATTTGACAAACATAAAATCACCCTCTAAATTTTTGATGTCTCATTTTTGGCTTTTTTACAGTTTATACGTATCATGACAATACCCCGGCATGTAAGCAGCTATGGATGGTATCATAAAGCTAAGTTGTTTTATGTTACTTTTGGGGTGGCTCAAAAGCCTTACATTGTAAACTTTGAATTTCAGGTAGATCTGGGGCGAATTGTTCTGGCCCTGCTCCCGGAAGACGATCAACCTCAAACTCGTCCCAGGCGTAGGCATCGTAGGCATGCAAGGCCCCAGATATTTCGAACACGTGTCACCCTTTTTGGAATGCCCGATGATGAGATTTTAAGACGCTACCGTCTACCTCCCAAAATCATCATAGACACTCTCTCATTAATAGAAAGTGATCTTGAGCGGCAAATTGACAATCCAACAGCAATACCACCACTGACGCAATTTATGGCGGTGTTACATTTCTGTGCCTCAGGATCGTTTCAAACAACGGTGGGAATAGTGGCGGGCATCTCCCAATCCTCCTTTTCCCGGATCCTGAGGGCAGTGATGGAGGCACTTTTCAAGCACCTCCATCATTTTATTAAAATGCCTTTGGATATGGGTGCCCTTAGTGTGGCCAAGGCCAATTTTTACCAAATAGCTGGCTTCCCACACATCATAGGGGTTGTGGATGGTACTCACATACCACTTCAGCCTCCAGCATGGCTGGAGGCAATATTTAGAAACCGTAAACACTATCACTCCCTGAATGTAATGGTGGTATGTGATGCCTCCCTCCAGATCCTGTCCCTGAATGCTAAATTACCAGGAAGTGCTCATGACTCCTTCGTCATCCGGCAATCAGGGATATGGCAGAAATTAACCAACCTACAAGCTGGTGATGCGTGGCTTCTGGGTAAGTGGAGACCTTTAGTACATAACAATGTTAAGCTTGATACACAGTGTTCCTGATGTTGTCTATTTTTTTTCACAGGAGACAGTGGATACCCTTGCATGTCCTGGCTGCTCACTCCTTATTTGGCTCCCACACCAGGGCCACAAAGTGCATATAATTCCGCACTTACAGCCACCAGGCAAGTGGTGGAGCACTGTATCGGCCTTTTAAAAGGCCGATTCAGATGCCTCCACCGCTCTGGTGGCGAGCTCATGTATGTGCCGGATATGGTGTCTAAAATTGTGGTCCTGTGTGGGATATTTCACAACATTGCCATAAGGAGTGGTGTCCCAATGCAGCCAGAGGATGCCTTACCTGAGGATGGCCCCCCCGAGGTTGGTCGGAGGTCAGTATGTGGGGGGGCCATACGCGATGATGTTGTGGCCAGATTTTTTAGGTAAGTTGTAACAAAACTACAGTGTTTATACCTAATGTGTTTGTGTTTGTTTGCGAACATCTATTTTGTGTTTTTTTTCTCACCATCTTCTGTTTGTTCACATAATCTTTGGCACTCCAACGCTCACTACTTCCTGCTACCCTTACCAAACCTGGATCTGGTCCTTTTGGGCATATATTCTGGAACCCATATCGCAACGCCATGTTTGTGGAATCATGTTGGCATGGTCCTTCGTCAACCAGTTCTTGATTTTTTGTTTTTATTTAATTATTTCTTGGTATGTGTTGTATTTGAATTTATCACTGTGTTCTTTTTTTGGGAGTGACCACTTTGTTTTCTCTGTTATGTTGTGAATAAATGTTTGGAGAGTGAAATGGTCTTCCTTTTTTGGGACGTTAACAGCAAGTGTAACCAGGTTAACACAAGTTACATTTGACTAAGGGGTAATCCAGTACTGACGCCAGTTGAGCTAAACTGAAATATGTTTTCAGCTTCCCAACCCACACCAAAAGGAAGCCTGGCCCAACCTTGGGATTTGTAAGATTGGCCTAAGCAGCTTGCGCACCAACTAGGAACCTGTAAAATGTAGAAATATGTAATTGACACTACACCCAAAAAGGGAAATGACATTGTTACTGTTATGTGTTTCTTGTGTCTGTTTGACATACAAAGACAAAACACAATCTAACTTTTAAAAAAGGGAAATCCTTGCAGGAACAGTCTACTTATGTCAGGCTAAACTATCTTGGTTTTGGATTTAAAAAATGAGCCAGAACGTATATTTGTATGAAAAAATTTATTTTGAAAAGTTAACAAAAATAAAAAAACTACTGGCGAAGGAGGCCAGACAGCCGGTCGAGGGCCACAAGAATGCCAATTACATGTTGGCGCATCTGGCCAACACAATCCGCCACCTCTTGCCGACGCCTCTGTTCCTCTGTGGGTGAGAAAAGTGTGTGGGTTAATACAACAATAGGGAATCCACATTAAAAAAACAAAAACACAACGAAATCACTCCTAAACCTAAAAAAAAAAAAAAAAAGGTGGTGCTGCCAAAAATACAAGGCCTATGTACAAATTCCCACAGGTGTGATATGTGTATGTTGAAATCACCAGGAAGAGGTAAAGGCAAACTGCGAAATCACCAAAAGTCAAGCCACAAAAACACGAAGAAAGGCACGACACATGATTACATACAAACAGTTTGTGCTTTAAAAAAAAACAAAATAAAAACATACCGGGAGCCAAAACGGGAGCTCCGGAAATGCCTCCATGATCCTCGGAGGAGGATCCGTCATTCCCCAAAGAATGGGGAGGAGTTATGATGGACTCCGGGGAGGGGGTAATTGGAAGAGGGGTGGGTGGAGGAGAGGGGGAAGTGGGACGGAGGGGAAGGAGGCCCGACATTTCCGGGAGAGGGTCTGGGAAGGATGGGGAGGAGTGGGGAATAGGGGAAAGATTTGGGGTGGAGTGTTGGCTGGGGGTTGGGGATAGTGGCCGGGAACGCCGTCTGGACGGACGGTGACGGCGGAGTCTTGGCTGTCCCCCTAAAATATGTCAAAGAAATTGCGGTTAGTTTATGGACAAATCCGGGGACCAAAACTAAAAAAAAAACACAACCCAAAAAATAAGCCAAATAGTAGTAGAATGAATAAATCAGAAATAGAGGGAAAACATGCACACGCAGATATGAGTACAAATAATAAATAGGACAGACAGGAAAACATGCACACGCAGATATGAGTACAAATAATAAATAGGACAGACAGGAAAACATGCACACGCAGTTTGCCCCACAAACACAAACATTAAAACCACAATACATAACACTTACTTTCCTCGATCTGCATGCGAAAGCATGCCAGCAAGCGGGGCGTTCGCCATTGCAGGTCGGACCACCTGCGCTCCAGCTGCCCGATGTTGCGGCGTGAGCCGAAGGACCGCAGGCGGGACCGTGCCTCCGCATACGCGGAGCGCTTCTGCCAGTTGGTGATGGGTGGAGGCTGGCTGGTGATCCGGCGATCCATGACCTCCGTAAGCACCAGCAGCTCGCGCCTGGTGAATGCCAGAGGCTCTCATGATGGCAATGGTGTTTTTCTTAAAAATCATTTTTGATAAAGTGTGTAAAAATTTTCTGATTGGCTAATGTATTTTGGAAATTAACAGGAGCAATTTTATTGGTTAGTGTATGAGTCATGTGTTCGACAGGGCCAGAAATCTCTGGAGAGTTATGATAGGCTTGATGCAGTGACATGCGTAAGCAAATTTAAATAAAGAAATGAACCCAGGGAAATATGCGGGGATCCACAGCAATAGAACAATTGTTTAATTGTGGTTCACATGTTTTTTGAACAATAAAAGCGAATGTTTCATCCGTACGTATTCTGCGGGTAAACACAAACACGGACAAGAGTAAAGTTTCTTGCATTGTGTTGAAAAAAAAAAAACAATTAAGCTAATTGATACATTGATTGGCATGATACGATTGATGGAGGTAGGCAGAATAAAGGAGCAGGTAATCGACATCTGACAAGGCCACTTCCTGTTTATACTTGTGCGTGCGTTCCTTTCAAGCCATTTCGGGGATGTACGCTCGCTATTTCGTACGCTCGTTAGTTAGAGGAGGGGTCGTCAGAGTTTAGGGAGGAATTTTAGATGCGAACGAAAATACGAGCGAGCCATTGAATTTAAATATTTTTGTACGTACGCCTAACATACGTGCGCCCGCTTGCGAGTGGGTCTGAATCAGGGCCATCATCTTCTCCACATTTTGTGGAAGCAACCTCCTACGCCTTTCGCTGACAAGGTTCCCGGCTGCACTAAACACTCTTTCGGAGTACACACTGGAGGGGGGGCAACTGAGGTAAAATAGAGCCAGTTTGTACAGGGACCTCCAAATTGCTTCTTTTTCCTGCCAGTACAGGTACGGACTGTCTGACATGCCTACTTGGATGCTGTCACCGATGTAATCCTTTAACAGACAGACGCACGCTTGTCGCTGCTGCTTTGTGGATGCAAGTGCGGCTACAGCCCACACAATTCACAAAGACAGAAAAAAAAAAAGAATATTTTTATTGTTTGTGGAGCGCACTTTGAGGGTTACACCACCCTTTAACAGACAGACGCACGCTTGTCGCTGCTGCTTTGAGGATGCAAGTGCGGCTACAGCCCACACAATTCACAAAGACAGAAAAAAGAAGAATATTTTTATTGTTTGTGTAGCACACTTTGAGGGTGTCACCACCCTTTAACAGACAGACGCACGCTTGTCGCTGCTGCTTTAAGGATGCAGGTGCGGCTACAGCCCACACATTTCACAAAGACCGAAAAAAAAAGAACAATATTTTAATTGTTTGTGTAGCACACTTTGAGGGTGTCACCACCCTTTAACAGACAGACGCACGCTTGTCGCTGCTGCTTTAAGGATGCAGGTGTGGCTACAGCCCACACAATTCACAAAGACAGAAAAAAGAAGAAGAATATTTTTATTGTTTGTGTAGCACACTTTGAGGGTGTCACCACGCTTTAACAGACAGATGCACGCTTGTCGCTGCTGCTTTGAAGATGCAAGTGCGGCTACATCGCACACAAGTCACAAACACATTAAAAAAATAGTTTTTTATTTTTTGGAGCACTTTGAGAGTTACACCACCCTTTAACAGACAGACGCACGCTTGTCGCTGCTGCTTTAAGGATGCAGGTGTGGCTACAGCCCACACATTTCACAAAGACCGAAAAAAAAAGAACAATATTTTAATTGTATGTGTAGCACACTTTGAGGGTGTCACCACCCTTTAACAGACAGATGCACGCTTGTCGCTGCTGCTTTGAGGATGCAAGTGCGGCTACAGCCCACACAATTCACAAAGACAGAAAAAAGAAGAAGAATATTTTTATTGTTTGTGTAGCACACTTTGAGGGTGTCACCACCCTTTAACAGACAGACGCACGCTTGTCGCTGCTGCTTTGAGGATGCAGGTGCGGCTACATCGCACACAAGTCACAAACACATTAAAATTTTTATTTTATTTTTTGGAGCACTTTGAGAGTTACAACACCCTTTAACAGACAGACGCACGCTTGTCGCTGCTGCTTTAAGGATGCAGGTGTGGCTACAGCCCACACATTTCACAAAGACCGAAAAAAAAAGAACAATATTTTAATTGTATGTGTAGCACACTTTGAGGGTGTCACCACCCTTTAACAGACAGACGCACGCTTGTCGCTGCTGCTTTGAGGATGCAAGTGCGGCTACAGCCCACACAATTCACAAAGACAGAAAAAAGAAGAATATTTTTATTGTTTGTGTAGCACACTTTGAGGGTGTCACCACCCTTTATCAGACAGACGCACGCTTGTCGCTGCTGCTTTGAGGATGCAAGTGCGGCTACATCGCACACAAGTCACAAACACATTAAAATTTTTATTTTATTTTTTGGAGCACTTTGAGAGTTACAACACCCTTTAACAGACAGACGCACGCTTGTCGCTGCTGCTTTGAGGATGCAAGTGCGGCTACAGCCCACACAATTCACAAAGACAGAAAAAAAAAATGAATATTTTTATTGTTTGTGGAGCGCACTTTGAGGGTTACACCACCCTTTAACAGACAGACGCACGCTTGTCGCTGCTGCTTTGAGGATGCAAGTGCGGCTACAGCCCACACAATTCACAAAGACAGAAAAAAGAAGAAGAATATTTTTATTGTTTGTGTAGCACACTTTGAGGGTGTCACCACCCTTTAACAGACAGACGCACGCTTGTCGCTGCTGCTTTAAGGATGCAGGTGCGGCTACAGCCCACACATTTCACAAAGACCGAAAAAAAAAGAACAATATTTTAATTGTTTGTGTAGCACACTTTGAGGGTGTCACCACCCTTTAACAGACAGACGCACGCTTGTCGCTGCTGCTTTAAGGATGCAGGTGTGGCTACAGCCCACACAATTCACAAAGACAGAAAAAAGAAGAAGAATATTTTTATTGTTTGTGTAGCACACTTTGAGGGTGTCACCACCCTTTAACAGACAGACGCACGCTTGTCGCTGCTGCTTTAAGGATGCAGGTGCGGCTACAGCCCACACAATTCACAAAGACAGAAAAAAGAAGAATATTTTTATTGTTTGTGTAGCACACTTTGAGGGTGTCACCACCCTTTAACAGACAGACGCACGCTTGTCGCTGCTGCTTTGAGGATGCAAGTGCGGCTACATCGCACACAAGTCACAAACACATTAAAATTTTTATTTTATTTTTTGGAGCACTTTGAGAGTTACAACACCCTTTAACAGACAGACGCACGCTTGTCGCTGCTGCTTTGAGGATGCAAGTGCAGCTACAGCCCACACAATTCACAAAGACAGAAAAAAAAGAACAATATTTTAATTGTTTGTGTAGCACACTTTGAGGGTGTCACCACCCTTTAACAGACAGACGCACGCTTGTCGCTGCTGCTTTAAGGATGCAGGTGTGGCTACAGCCCACACATTTCACAAAGACAGAAAAAAAAAGAACAATATTTTAATTGTTTGTGTAGCACACTTTGAGGGTGTCACCACCCTTTAACAGACAGACGCACGCTTGTCGCTGCTGCTTTGAGGATGCAGGTGGAATCTAGACGGGATTTGGAACCGAGGACACACTACCTCCATCAATTGTCTAAATCCCACTGCACTAATGGCGGATACCGGACGCACGTCTAACTCCAACATAGCAGTCAAGGCCTCAGTTATACGTTTTGCTTCAGGATGACTGCTGTCGTACTTCATCCTCATCGCTAGGGACTGTTGGAGGGTCAATTGTTTAGTAAAAGTAGTGATGTTCCTACTTCCTCTCTGGGATGATGAACAACTCCCAGCAGCAGCAACAGCACTAGGAGGAAGTGGTTCTTGATCTTTCCCTATTTTATTTTTATCGGAGAAAGTTTGGTCCTCCATTTATGTTATATTGATATATACGTGCGGCTAAAGCGCACACAAACACAGAAAATATTTTTTTATTTTTGCTGGAGAGTAGTGCACTTTGTGGGTTACACCACCCTTTAAGAAATGAGCCAGCCGGCTCTTTACTTATGGGACACAGGCGCACGCTTGGCGCTGCTCCTTTGTTGATGCACGTGCAGCCACAGTGCACACAAGTCACAAACACAGAAAATATATATTTTTTTGTTTTGGAGTGTACTTTGGGGGTTACAGCACCCTTTAACGGTCAAGCCAGCCGGCCCTTTACTTATGACACAGGCGCACGCTTGGCACTACTTTGTTGATGCACGTGCGGCTACTGCACACACAATTCACAAACAGAGAAAATAATTTTTTTTTTGGTTTGGACTGGAGTGTACTTTGGGGGTTACAGCACCCTTTAACGGTCAAGCCAGCCGGCCGTTTACTTATGACACAGGCGCACGCTTGGCACTACTTTGTTGATGCACGTGCGGCTGCTGCGCACACACTTCACAAACACAGAAAATAATTTTTTTTTTGGTTTGGACTGGAGTGTACTTTCGGGGGTTACAGCACCCTTAACGGTCAAGCCAGCCGGCCCTTTACTTATGACACAGGCGCACGCTTGGCACTACTTTGTTGATGCACGTGCGGCTACTGCGCACACAATTCACAAACACAGAAAATAATATTTTTTTTGGTTTGGACTGGAGTGTACTTTCGGGGGTTACAGCACCCTTAACGGTCAAGCCAGCCGGCCCTTTACTTATGACACAGGCGCACGCTTGGCACTACTTTGTTGATGCACGTGCGTCTACTGCGCACACAATTCACAAACACAGAAAATAATTTTTTTTTTGGTTTGGACTGGAGTGTACTTTCGGGGGTTACAGCACCCTTTAACGGTCAAGCCAGCCGGCCCTTTACTTATGACACAGGCGCACGCTTGGCACTACTTTGTTGATGCACGTGCGTCTACTGCGCACACAATTCACAAACACAGAAAATTATTTTTTTTTTGGTTTGGACTGGAGTGTACTTTGGGGGTTACAGCACCCTTTAACGGTCAAGCCAGCCGGCCCTTTACTTATGACACAGGCGCACGCTTGGCACTACTTTGTTGATGCACGTGCGGCTACTGCGCACACAATTCACAAACACAGAAAATAATTATTTTTTTGTTTGGACTGGAGTGTACTTTCGGGGGTTACAGCACCCTTTAACGGTCAAGCCAGCCGGCCCTTTACTTATGACACAGGCGCACGCTTGGCACTACTTTGTTGATGCACGTGCGGCTACTGCGCACACAATTCACAAACACAGAAAATAATTTTTTTTTGGTTTGGACTGGAGTGTACTTTCGGGGGTTACAGCACCCTTTAACGGTCAAGCCAGCCGGCCCTTTACTTATGACACAGGCGCACGCTTGGCACTACTTTGTTGATGCACGTGCGGCTACTGCGCACACAATTCACAAACACAGAAAATAATTTTTTTTTTGGTTTGGACTGGAGTGTACTTTCGGGGGTTACAGCACCCTTAACGGTCAAGCCAGCCGGCCCTTTACTTATGACACAGGCGCACGCTTGGCACTACTTTGTTGATGCACGTGCGGCTACTGCGCACACAATTCACAAACACAGAAAATAATTTTTTTTTGGTTTGGATTGGAGTGTACTTTCGGGGGTTACAGCACCCTTTAACGGTCAAGCCAGCCGGCCCTTTACTTATGACACAGGCGCACGCTTGGCACTACTTTGTTGATGCACGTGCGGCTACTACGCACACAATTCACAAACACAGAAAATAATTTTTTTTTTGGTTTGGACTGGAGTGTACTTTGGGGGTTACAGCACCCTTTAACTGTCAAGCCAGCCGGCCCTTTACTTATGACACAGGCGCACGCTTGGCACTACTTTGTTGATGCACGTGCGGCTACTGCGCACACAATTCACAAACTCAGAAAATATATAATTTTTTTGCACTTGGGGGGAGCACCCCTGATGGACAGAGCACCCCCTGGACAACACTACAGCACCCCTTTAGGACTGGGACACAGCCCCTATGGAGAACTGACTGCACAACACAGTCCAGCCAGCCCCTATGGACTTTGAAGTAGTGGACACAGCCCCTATTAACAACAGCAGCACAGCACAACACAGCCAGCCCCTATGGACTTTGAAGTAGTGGACAACAGCAGCACTACACTACACTACACTACACAGCCCTAACTCCCACCCTCCCTCTTCACTGTCCACAGCCGAGTGAGAAAATGGCGCCGACGCGGGTACCTTATATAGGATCCAAAACCCGCGAGACTCGGAAGGCGGGATGATGACGTTTTGCCTCGATTTCAGATCCGAGTCAGGCGGGAAAAGTCGAGCCTGACTCGGATCGGACTCGGATCGGGGGGGCTCGGGGGGGTTCGGATTTCAGAAATCCGAACCCGCTCACCCCTAATAGCTAGTAAGAACTCCTGACTCTTTAAGTTATGTTGTACATGTAGTCCCACTTAGAAAAAAACCCACTTTGAAATAAAACCTAGCAGCCTTGTTCAAGCCTAAAGCCTTGTGACCTACTGATTATATAGTTAAGCATAACATGTGTAGTCACTGATTACACCCACCCTTAATACCCTCACCCACACCAGATACAAGTCATAAAATTCTAATACAAACAAGCAGAGCCAAAACAGCATCCCATGAAGCTAGGAGATAAGATCTGACTATATAATTAAATTTAAAGTTACTCTGGCGTTTACAGATATTAAATAAAGACAGTGGACCTCATTCAGAGTCGGTCGTTGCGGCCGCACGGTCGTACGCATACGATGTTTTTCTTTCTGCACCTGCGCACGGCTAGCAGCGCGCATGTGCGTACGAGCTCTACCGATCACAAATACTGTCGGTCGTAGGGCTTCCGACACGGAAGTGGGTTGCTAAAGTTGATTGACAGGAAAGACCATTTGTGGGAGTATACGGGGGGGGGGTGGAAACTGAGGCGTTCTTCAGCGTTTCCAGGCGTTTCAGGAGAGTGCATAAATTACCTGCTTCATTATTAAAATAAATAAAATAAAATAAAATAAAAAATTTGGGTTTTTAAAAAAAAAGAGCTTGATACATTGGTGACCAGAAATATGGGGACTGGACAACAGGTGAGGGAGGAGATATCCAGGGCTACTTGCGTCGTTTGGGCCGGCTCGGAGGAAGAGGTAAGCTACGGACAGCCGACTGGCGTGTAACACGCCGACTGGCCTGGCCAGAGGTGGGTGGGATTTCCTCTTGCATAGGGCTCTCCATACTTGCGGGGGTGGCTGTTGGGCTGCCAGAGGTGGTGGTCCTGGGAGGAAGGGAGTCTCGCTCCATCATGGCAGATGGGTTGGCCTGCTCCTGGGTATTGGCCAAACGATCTAGGGCCCCAGCAATGGTCTCCAGGGCCACCGCCACCCTCACCAGAGTGGTCTCCATCCTCAGAAGAACACATGTGTTATCCTGAGTTTGGGAGACCAACCTGGTGAGGAGAGTCACTGCTCGGTCTGATGTTTACTCTGGAGTAGAATCCACAGGGTCCCCAGATGGAGTACTTGGATCCTCCCCTGCAGAGTCCCCATCTGTGCTGGACCCAGACCTGACCTCAGGAGCAGGCACTACCTTCTCTGAGTCTGGAATATAAAATGACAAATGTTATTTGTTTTTCCCCCCCAAAAAAAAACAGAGACGTTTCAGCTTTCTACTTTTTGGCTTACAAAATTAAATTACCTTCTTGCACATGTGGAGCATTGAAGTCGGCCATGTCAGTGTCCATAGTGGACACGCCGACTATCTCCTCTTCCGTCACACATCCCTGAGCCAACGTCTTCAACCTTGTCAAGGCCAGCTCCTCAGGGATGGGACCACCACCTGTCCCCGCAGCATGGTCCACCCTACTCCATAGCTTCCTCTTCAGTTGGTATTTGAAATCCGTCCAGCTGTCAATGTTATTTTTGAAAAAATAAGTGGTAGTTTTTTAAAATAAGATCAATCTTTGGCCTTCAGTACACTCACAATATCATTTTCTTACCATTTTTTTATGACTTTCTGTGTTCTGTAGGTTGTCCCCACAGCATTAACAGTCCTGGATATCTCCTCCCAAATCCTGTCTTTGGCTCCGGCCCCCATATTTCTGGGTGCATTGACTAGGTTCTCCATTGTCATGGTCACCAATGTCTCAAGCTCGATCCGTGAAAATTGACGGTTTCTTGGCCTTGGCCTGCTTGGACCCGCCTCCTCCTCCTCTACTGCTGGACTTTGATTCCCAGTACCTACCAAATTTTATAAAATAGCACAATTTTTAAAAAAATTGTATGGGAAATATGAACAGTTCTTGTTTTGTGCAAAAAATGTGATTGGAACTTACCTGGCTCAGTTGGCCTCTGCTCACCATGCTCCTCGCTTGCCATTCTGCTAACCTGTGAGAGAGCATGAAGAATACTGCTTCTGCAGACTTTTTTATAGATGTGATCGCATCCCTGGATTGGTTGCCCGTGCATCCTTATTTCCCTAACTACAAATGCACACCTTTCCTGCATTCCCTAATCGGTGCGTGGGTTGGGCTAGATGTGAGCGCATCCCTGAATTGGTTACCCGTGCATACTTATTTCCCTAACTACAAATGCACACCTTTCCTGCATTCCCTAATCGCTGCGTGGGTTGGGCTAGATGTGAGCGCATCCCTGGATTGGTTACCCGTGCATCCTTATTTCTCTAACTACAAATGCACACCTTTCCTGCATTCCCTAATCACTGCGTGGGTTGGGCTAGATGTGAGCGCATCCCTGGATTGGTTGCCCGTGCATCCTTATTTCCCTAACTACAAATGCACACCTTTCCTGCATGTTTCAATAATTGGTGTTTGCTTTCTTTATTTAAGGTAAAGCCAAATGTTCCCTTACTTGTGGCTTGAAGTTGGAGTGTTTGGTGGTGCAGGAGGTGTTTGAGAATAGTTAAATAGTTTGAAGTTGATTGAGAGTTGCTTGTGTGTGTAGTTTGTGAGGTGTTTGTTTGAAGTTGATTGAGAGGTGCTTGTGTGTGTAGTTTGTGAGGTGTTTGTTTGAAGTTGATATAGAGAGTTGCTTGTGTGTGTAGTTTGTGAGGTGTTTGTTTGAAGTTGATTGAGAGGTGCTTCTGTGTGTAGTTTGTGAGGTGTTTGTTTGAAGTTGACTTGAGAGGTGCTTGTGTGTGTAGTTTGTGAGGTGTTTGTTTGAAGTTGATTGAGAGGTGCTTGTGTGTGTAGTTTGTGAGGTGTTTGTTAGAAGTTAATTGAGAGTTGCTTGTGTGTTTTATATTATTTTGGTATTAATTTATTTTGGTTGTGGTTTTTTTTTTGTGTTTGTTTTTTTGTGGTGTTTTTTTTATGTGTTCGTTTTTTTGTGGTGTTGTTTTTTGTGTTCCTTTTATGTGGTGTTGTTTTTTGTGTTCGTTTTTTTGTGGTGTTGGTTTTTGTGTTCGTTTTTTTGTGGTGTTGGTTTTTGTGTTCCTTTTATGTGGTGTTGTTTTTTGTGTTCGCTTTTTTGTGGTGTTGGTTTTTGTGTTCGTTTTTTTGTGGTGTTGGTTTTTGGGTTCCTTTATTTATTTTTTGTGTGTTTTGTTTTTGGTGTTGTTTTTGTTTAGTAAAATTTGATTGCTTTGGAGTTTGAAAAACACCGTTAGTTTTTGGGCTTGATCCGCTGACTTTTTTTGTTTGGTTGGCCGGCCTTTTGTCTTAATAAAATTCAACGTTATTTGAATAATCAAGTAAGTGTGCCAGCCTACTACATTTTGTTTGTTTTTATTTTTGGATCAACAATCATAATCTTCGTTATTTTTTTAATTTTAATCTAATTTTTTTTTTAAATATTTCTTAAAGGTGTTTAACACTCCTTTTTGGTCTTGAATCAGGTAAGTGTCTATTTTTTAAAACATACACTTAATTTTTAGTTTAATCTATTTTTTTCACCAACATTTTTGGGGAATATTGTTTATTGTTCTATTTTTAAATTCTAATTTGGTACATTTAACAACAATTCATATTTGCAAGATTAAAAATTAAGCATGGTTTTAACACTAAAAGTAGTAATATTGGTTTGTCCTTAAAAAAAGTTTTTTTATTTTTCCCTCTTATTTTTAAATCGAACAACAAATACACATGTAGTGATTTCCGAAGATGGCACTGCCCGACCCTGTAAGAATATGCCCCATTATTATAAAGCTAAGTATTTTTGCAAAAAATTTCACAATACACTCTGGAGAACCAATTAAAAATATAAAATTAACTTTACAGAGCGATGTTGGACAGCTAATAGTGGCCATGTTGACCCCCACCAACCTTCCTCAGCCTCCTCCTGGGTGTAGGCATAGGAGGCATGCAAGGGCCAAGATATATAGAACACGTGTCACCCTTTTTGGAATGCCTGATGATGTAGTTGTTACCACTTATCGCCTACCTCCTAATATTATCGTAGACACTCTTTCAATAATAAAGAATGATCTAGAAAGTCAGATTAACATTCCTACAGCAATCTCACCACTTACACAGTTGTTGGCGGTGTTACATTTCTGCACCTCAGGCTCCTTCCAAACCACTGTGGGGCTGGTGGGTGGCCTCTCCCAGCCCTCATTTTCACGGATCCTGAGGCGTGTGCTAGATGCATTTTTCAATCATCTAGCAAATTTTATTAGTATGCCTTTGGATATTGAAGCCCTTGATGTGGTAAAGCAGAAGTTTTATGAAATTGCAGGCTTTCCACATGTCATAGGGGTAGTGGATGGCACTCACATAGCACTTCAGCCCCCTGCATGCAGGGAACAAATATATAGGAACCACAAACATTACCATTCCCAAAATGTAATGGTGCTATGTGATGCCTACCTCCAGATCCTCTCCCTGAATGCTAAATTCCCAGGCTGCAGCCATGATGCGTATGTGATCCAGCATTCAGGGATTTGGCCCAAATTAAGCACACTGCAAGCTGGTGACATGTGGATTCTTGGTAAGTAAAAATCCAGTATGTCTTTCTAGTAATAGTGTAAACAGGTTCTCATGGTAAATGTATATCTTTTGGTGTCCCATTTCCATCAGGTGACAGTGGATATCCTTGCATGCCCTGGCTGCTGACTCCTTATTTGACTCCAACACCAGGGCCACAAACTCACTATAATTCCGCGTTTACTGGCTTGAGGCAGGTGGTGGAGCGCTGTATCTGCCTTTTAAAGAGCCGGTTCCGGTGTCTCCATCACTCTGGTGGTGCACTCATCTACTTGCCGGATATGGTTTCTCGCATTGTGGTCCTGTGTGGGATTTTACACAACATTGCAATAAGGAGTCGAGTACCCATGCAGCCAGAGGAGGCCTTGCCAGAGGAGGGCCCCCCGGAGGAAGGTGTTGTGATGCTGTTGGGGGGGCCAGATGCGATGATGTCATTTCACATTTTTTTAGGTATGCATATTTTCATTTTTTGGAAAAGAAAAATCAATTTTGCAAAATGATGTATTTTAATGTGTCCCTTTTTCTTTTGTTTTCTTTTCCTACCAACAAAATCACAACACTTTCCAAACATGGATAAAAAATGGAGCCCATTGGCAATACCCTGTATGTTTTTGGACAACTAACACATTTTGCACGGATATCCCCCAACATGTTTAGTTAATTTGCCTTTTGTTTTAGTATTGATATGTTTTCCATTCCAAAATCTGTTTGTTTTTTACTATACTTGTTTAGGTTTGACTAAGCCAGATGTTTAATTTGCCAAAACCATGAGGACATTTGTTATGTGTGAATCTGTTTTTTTTTACCATTAAAAGCCTGTTGGCAACATGTTTGTTATGTAATAAATGTTTTAAATGATGCAAAAATGTTGTTGCTTGGTTGTTGTAAAAAATTGTAAGCCATTTTGAGGTGTATAATGTATGCCAACCCATAATTGAAAAATAAACAACATTACTGCAAATTTTCTAAAGGTTTACTAATACATGTTTTAAGTTCTTACACTATGGAAAGGCACCCACCTTTGTTCCAAAAAATTTTCACATGCAGAATTACACCCTTTAATGTGTGGCAAAAAAGAGGACAAATGTTGGAAATAACACAACTTTATTTTTTTTTTATAGAAATGTCAATTTTTTTTAAAAGAAATAAAAAAAAAAATACTACAGATCCTCCAAACGCCACACTAATCTTTGGAGGCAGCAGTAGGCCTGCATTAAGTAGCCCGAGGTCTCGCGCAGCTCCTCCCTAATTTCCCTCAGGATGTGGGTTAGATCTGTAGAAAATTTGAAAAAAATGCGGTTTAAATACTTCATTACAATGAGAAACATTTGAACATTACACATTATTCAATGTACCAAAAAGTGTTTAAACACACTGATGTTACAGTGTGTTTGAAAGTATCAGACACAACATTATTAATAGGTTTCTACTTTTCTGTTGTTCAACTAATTTTAAACCATAACTATGTGGCATAATCCAAAATCCACTATGATGATGTTACAAATAATGGGAGGTGTATTCTTAAGTCATGATGGCCATATCCTTAAAACACAATGCACGTATTCACTTTTAGAATGTTGTTGATAAACCAAAATAAAATATGATTTTTTGGCTATAAAAAACATCACTTTGCCTAAGTACATTAAAACATTTTAAACACAGTGTACACAACATCAACAAGGGTAGTCTGGTTCCTAGCACCTTGGCAAGTTTGTTGACAGGTTTTTGTACATTGTAAAATACTAATCCAAATTTAATCATTAGTTCCTCAAACTCCAAAAAATATTTAAAATAAAAAAAAACTATATTTTTGAGGACCCAAAACAAAAAAAGGGCCAGACAATAAACATAAGGTTATGGGGAAGAAGAAGAAAACTCTCTTGTTGGGGGCACTCGAATGTAAAGGTTATAATAAGAATAATATATAAAAAATAACTTTTATTAGATATATTTTAAAATACCAAAAACAAGTCTGAGCCTGTTACTTATTGGCATTACTGTTGGAATAACAGCTATAAATTATCACAAGCAGAACACGAACATACATAGAACATAAGACAACATATAATACAATACTTATCACAATTATGTGAAGCTAAGTGAAATATTACAAATAGGTCTATAATTCTCTGTCTCATACAATATTGAGACCTATATAAAACATATACTAGTTCAATGACCTCATAATGTCGTCATAGCACAATGGCTAATCAGAATTACGGCAGAAGCATACAAGCAAATCTTCTAGAAAAGAATGTGATAATAACCATACAATATTCAATATAGGTTACGTGAGATATCACAGCACAATAACACTGAACAGTAATCAGAGAAATACAATGATAAGGGGGTCAGATTAAATAATAGCTGACCCTGCAAATATCAAAATGAATATAAGTAAATCACAGGTTGTAATGAGAGGCAGATCACACGTAGGTCGCCTGTGATGCCACCCAGGTACTTGTAGACAGTAAGGTTATAGGAAAAAGTAAAGCTACTCCTTTATGTGGAGTTTACAAAATAGCAGCTGCTGCATGCCATTGTATAACCATTGAATGGCATGTGAGCGTACTATAAAGGTACTCCCAGGGTAGGGAATAAGTACAATGAGTATCTGCTGTTGGACTGCATTAAAAAGAAGGTCCTGGTGTAAACATTGCAGGAACCTCTAATAGGCACACCCCAATGAGAGTACTCATAGAGACAATAGTTATCGTAATGAAATAACACAGCATAAGTTTGCGATCTGTGCTGCTGCCAGTCATATACCAAAGGTAGTGGTGAGTGGTGGGAAACCCAGATCGCATATGCAGTGATAGGAAGAAAGAGTATGAGGGTAGCTGCACTATGGCTAGTACAGGACAAGTGGAGCTCTGTTGCCCTAAAGGTATTGCAGGGTCACAAACTTGTCTCTGTTAAATAAAGCCACTCAGTGCGCTAAAGAAAGTGTAGTATGAAAAGTACCTGAGCGCTCACCTCCAGGGAGCCGGTGTGTAGTATAGAAAATCTGCCACTAGAAGAGCCTGTCAGTATGCTGCCATGACGAATCCCGCCTGTACACAGCCGGATTCGCGGGTCTGAGACGCGCGTTTCACTGTCGCTTCCTCAGTCAGATGCATGTGGACTGTGATACATAGGTGATCTTTAACCTGCGTTGTGACCAATGGGAGAGCCGGTGCTGTGTGTTGCAGATGCAATACCCTTGTCAATAGGTCCAAGTGTTAACTCTCTCTATTGGTCTACAGCAACAGGAGGGAGTGAGTCATAGGAGGGGGGAGTGTTTGGGTTAGATGAAGCTCATAACGATCAGGCTAACAGGCTAAGGTGGAAAACCTGACTAGTAGCTAAAGTGTCTGTCTTGCAGCAAAAATAGTTATGCAAAAATGCTAATACCAACCATACAGATATATAAATAGTAGATATAAATAAGTGTGTATGAAGTGATTAGAATAAAGAAAATGTCACTTCCTCAGTCAGATGCATGTGGACTGTGATACACAGGTGATCTTTAACCTGCATTATGACCAATGGGAGAGCAGCTGCTGTGTGTTGCAGATGCAATACCCTTGTCAATAGGTCCAAGTGTTAACTCTCTCTATTGGTCTACAGCAACAGGAGGGAGTGAGTCATAGGAGGGGGGAGTGTTTGGGTTAGATGAAGCTCATAACGATCAGGCTAACAGGCTAAGGTGGAAAACCTGACTAGTAGCTGAAGTGTCTGTCTTGCAGCAAAAATAGTTATGCAAAAATGCTAATACCAAACATACAGATATATAAATAGTAGATATAAATAAGTGTGTATAAAGTGATTAGAATAAAGAGAATGATACCAAAATAAAAATAAAAATATAAATATAAAAAAATATATATATATATATATAAATATAAAGATAATAAAAAAATATATAAAAATATTAACAATAATAATAATAATAATAATAATAACAACAATAATAACAATAATAATAATAATAATAATAATGAGTAGATAATAAATAATTAATAAATATATGAATATGAATGGTGATGTGACGACAGTGATATATTCTAGAAAAGTGTATCCAAATGTGAATACAGATTGTGTGCAGAAATACGTTGACATAAGTTGACATGAAGTATAAGGTAAATACCAAAAGGATATGTTGGATGTATAGAGTGATCAGGAATTAAGGTTATAAAATTGATGAAACATCAAAGTGATGAGAACATGGCTAAGATAAACAAATGAGAAGCCAAATGAAAACAGTGTGGGGTAATGAGTATTCAATAATGATGCTGAGATATGTATTTATACATAGAGAATAAGTGTATGTGGAGATGGTGGGAGAGAAAAAAGTGTAAAAAAATGTAAAAAAATATATAAAAATATATATATTAAGAAATATGTGAAATATCAAGTTTAAGAATTGGTCACTAAAATACTAAAATGATGTCTGTGTTGGAGTTAAGTTTCCAATGATCGTCCATTGCTGCTTGCATATAAAAATTAGTCAGACATGACATAAGTTTTAATGAAAAAAGACCTCTCAGAGAAAGATACTGTAGTTGATCATTTCATTGAGTCCATTAGGGCTCACAGTATTGAGTCTAAAGGTCCAGTTGCTTTCCCTCTGTAGTAATATTTTTGTCAGGTTGCCACCTCTTATGCCCAATCTAATATGTTCTAGCCCAAAGGCTTTCAGATCTTGTGTTGTTCCATTGTGGTATTTTAAGAAGTGTCTGGCGACAGATGTCAGTTTCTTCATTTTAGTGAGGTCGCTTCTTGCATTTTTGATATTCCCCACGTGTTCTAAGATTCTCTCTTTAAAGATGCGACTTGTCATGCCTATGTACCTAAGGTTGCAACTGCACTCCAAGCAGTATATAACCCCCATAGCATCACAGTTGATAAATTGTGTTAGCATGATAGTCTGGCCATATCTATCGATAACGTTATCTTTTTTGGTGATATAGCCACAGGCTTTACACTTACCACATGGGTAAGTACCTTTTAATTTCATCTGCCTTCTGGGATTTCCTACAAAATGGCTCTTTACCAGTCTATCCCTGAGATTTGGGGATCTTCGCCAGCTAAAGGTGGGTTTACTCTCCAGAGAATTTCTCAGATCATCATCCATGAGTAAGACATGCCAATGTCGTGTGACGATTTCCTGCAATTCTCGCCACTCATTACAGTAATTTGTAATGAAACGTACTTGGTTTTTTGTTTCACTAGATTTGTTGTTGGAGAAGATCAGGGTCTGTCTATCCATTTTGAGAGCCTGGTATTGGGCACTCTTAATCATTTTCCTACTATAACCTCTGCTTAGGAGGCGTTCAGAAAGATCTTGACTTTTGCGCAGAAAGGTCTCATCAGTTGTGCAATTTCTTCTGAGTCTCAGAAACTCACCCTTAGGTAAGTTTTTGATAGTAGGCGGAAAGTGAGCACTATTGCAATGAAGAAGACTATTCGTAGCTGTTTCTTTTCTGAATAGTTCTGTTTGTAGGTATCCATTCTCATTAGTAAAGAGGTGAAGATCAAGAAAGGTAGCATTATCTCTGCTAAAGGTATATGTAAGTTTCAAATTTATTGAGTTTTTGTTCAACTCCTGGATAAAGGTAAGTAGGTCATTCACATCTCCCTGCCATATCATAAAGATATCATCAATATATCTTAGCCAGGTGGTTATATGGCTGGTAAATCGTTCATTCGACTCTTTGAAGACAATTTCCCTCTCCCACCAACCGAGGAACAGGTTGGCATATGTCGGTGCACATGCTGCACCCATCGCCGTTCCTCGGATTTGGAGGAAGAATTTGTCATCAAATGTAAAGAAATTTTTGTAAAGGATGAACTCCAATAAATCCAGTAAGAACTTTTTAAACTCGTCCATCCCCTCCATCTGTAGGAAATATCGAATTACCTTTATCCAGGAGTTGAACAAAAACTCTGAGAGGTCTTTTTTCATTAAAACTTATGTCATGTCTGACTAATTTTTATATGCAAGCAGCAATGGACAATCATTGGAAACTTAACTCCAACACAGACATCATTTTAGTATTTTAGTGACCAATTCTTAAACTTGATATTTCACATATTTCTTAATATATATATTTTTATATATTTTTTTACATTTTTTTACACTTTTTTCTCTCCCACCATCTCCACATACACTTATTCTCTATGTATAAATACATATCTCAGCATTATTATTGAATACTCATTACCCCACACTGTTTTCATTTGGCTTCTCATTTGTTTATCTTAGCCATGTTCTCATCACTTTGATGTTTCATCAATTTTATAACCTTAATTCCTGATCACTCTATACATCCAACATATCCTTTTGGTATTTACCTTATACTTCATGTCAACTTATGTCAAGGTATTTCTGCACACAATCTGTATTCACATTTGTATACACTTTTCTAGAATATATCACTGTCGTCACATCACCATTCATATTCATATATTTATTAATTATTTATTATCTACTCATTATTATTATTATTGTTATTATTGTTGTTATTATTATTATTATTATTATTGTTAATATTTTTATATATTTTTTTATTATCTTTATATTTATATATATTTTTTTTTTTATATTTTTTTTTTTATATTTATATTTTTATTTTTATTTTGGTATCATTCTCTTTATTCTAATCACTTTATACACACTTATTTATATCTACTATTTATATATCTGTATGTTTGGTATTAGCATTTTTGCATAACTATTTTTGCTGCAAGACAGACACTTCAGCTACTAGTCAGGTTTTCCACCTTAGCCTGTTAGCCTGATCGTTATGAGCTTCATCTAACCCAAACACTCCCCCCTCCTATGACTCACTCCCTCCTGTTGCTGTGGACCAATAGAGGGAGTTAACACTTGGACCTATTGACAAGGGTATTGCATCTGCAACACACAGCAGCTGCTCTCCCATTGGTCATAACGCAGGTTAAAGATCACCTGTGTATCACAGTCCACATGCATCTGACTGAGGAAGTGACATTTTCTTTATTCTAATCACTTTATACACACTTATTTATATCTACTATTTATATATCTGTATGTTTGGTATTAGCATTTTTGCATAACTATTTTTGCTGCAAGACAGACACTTCAGCTACTAGTCAGGTTTTCCACCTTAGCCTGTTAGCCTGATCGTTATGAGCTTCATCTAACCCAAACACTCCCCCCTCCTATGACTCACTCCCTCCTGTTGCTGTAGACCAATAGAGCGAGTTAACACTTGGACCTATTGACAAGGGTATTGCATCTGCAACACACAGCAGCTGCTCTCCCATTGGTCATAACGCAGGTTAAAGATCACCTGTGTATCACAGTCCACATGCATCTGACTGAGGAAGTGACATTTTCTTTATTCTAATCACTTTATACACACTTATTTATATCTACTATTTATATATCTGTATGGTTGGTATTAGCATTTTTGCATAACTATTTTTGCTGCAAGACAGACACTTTAGCTACTAGTCAGGTTTTCCACCTTAGCCTGTTAGCCTGATCGTTATGAGCTTCATCTAACCCAAACACTCCCCCCTCCTATGACTCACTCCCTCCTGTTGCTGTGGACCAATAGAGGGAGTTAACACTTGGACCTATTGACAAGGGTATTGCATCTGCAACACACAGCACCTGCTCTCCCATTGGTCACAACGCAGGTTAAAGATCACCTGTGTATCACAGTCCACATGCATCTGACTGAGGAAGCGACAGTGAAACGCGCGTCTCAGACCCGCGAATCCGGCTGTGTACAGGCGGGATTCGTCATGGCAGCATACTGACAGGCTCTTCTAGTGGCAGATTTTCTATACTACACACCGGCTCCCTGGAGGTGAGCGCTCAGGTACTTTTCATACTACACTTTCTTTAGCGCACTGAGTGGCTTTATTTAACAGAGACAAGTTTGTGACCCTGCAATACCTTTAGGGCAACAGAGCTCCACTTGTCCTGTACTAGCCATAGTGCAGCTACCCTCATACTCTTTCTTCCTATCACTGCATATGCGATCTGGGTTTCCCACCACTCACCACTACCTTTGGTATATGACTGGCAGCAGCACAGATCGCAAACTTATGCTGTGTTATTTCATTACGATAACTATTGTCTCTATGAGTACTCTCATTGGGGTGTGCCTATTAGAGGTTCCTGCAATGTTTACACCAGGACCTTCTTTTTAATGCAGTCCAACAGCAGATACTCATTGTACTTATTCCCTACCCTGGGAGTACCTTTATAGTACGCTCACATGCCATTCAATGGTTATACAATGGCATGCAGCAGCTGCTATTTTGTAAACTCCACATAAAGGAGTAGCTTTACTTTTTCCTATAACCTTACTGTCTACAAGTACCTGGGTGGCATCACAGGCGACCTACGTGTGATCTGCCTCTCATTACAACCTGTGATTTACTTATATTCATTTTGATATTTGCAGGGTCAGCTATTATTTAATCTGACCCCCTTATCATTGTATTTCTCTGATTACTGTTCAGTGTTATTGTGCTGTGATATCTCACGTAACCTATATTGAATATTGTATGGTTATTATCACATTCTTTTCTAGAAGATTTGCTTGTATGCTTCTGCCGTAATTCTGATTAGCCATTGTGCTATGACGACATTATGAGGTCATTGAACTAGTATATGTTTTATATAGGTCTCAATATTGTATGAGACAGAGAATTATAGACCTATTTGTAATATTTCACTTAGCTTCACATAATTGTGATAAGTATTGTATTATATGTTGTCTTATGTTCTATGTATGTTCGTGTTCTGCTTGTGATAATTTATAGCTGTTATTCCAACAGTAATGCCAATAAGTAACAGGCTCAGACTTGTTTTTGGTATTTTAAAATATATCTAATAAAAGTTATTTTTTATATATTATTCTTATTATAACCTTTACATTCGAGTGCCCCCAACAAGAGAGTTTTCTTCTTCTTCCCCATACTACGTTTATCTATACTCTCATGGGGAGCACCTCCACACTTTATAATATTTTTGCTTGACACCTATACTAGGGTTTGATATTTATAATTGTGGATTTTCATTATTCTTTTGACTAATTATATCCAATATATTATATCCTGTGCTCAAACTATATCCCCCTATTCCCCCCTTCCCTGGTCATTTATGAATAAACATAAGGTTGTAAGTCTGAAAAACAGCATTACTGCGCAATGATGTTAAACCCCATACAGCAAATTTTCAAAACAACAAAAAAAGCACAGAAAATTAAACAAATACATGGATAACAACAACACCCCAAAAAATAAAAAATAAAAAAACATACCCTGAGAGTGTTCAGACACAGCAACAGATGGTGCCGGCGAAGCTTCGGGTGAGGGTGAATATTCAGGAGTGGGGGGAATGGTGGAAGGGGAAATGGAGGCGGAAAGATCACAGGGAGGGGAGATTTGGGACATTTGGGATGAGTGGGCAGGAGAGGGAGGCAGACTTGGGGAGGATTGGAAGAGGGAGGGAGGGTTACTGGGGGAGTATGGTGGTGGGGAGGGAGGGCTGGGTTGAGGAGATGCAGGTGACGGCCGCTGGTTGGTGTGTTGTCTTTGGAGTCGCCGTGCCCTTCTCTGTCTCCGCTGGGCTTCTAAAATGTAACCATAAAAACCCAAACATAAAGTTTTGAATTTTGGTTACACAATCAAAGTACACATTCTGTACAATAGGGACAACATACAGGAGGGTTTTTTAACATTGACTAAAATAATTGGCAAAGGAACATACATTTTTAACAGTCCACTAATTAATACTTTTAAACAAATGCATACTTACGTCTGCGTATTTGCAAACGCAAATTCCTGAGGAGCGCAGGCGACCGGCGGCCCAGGTCCGACCAGAGACGCTCTAATTGAGCAATGTTTCGGCGAAAGCCCGCTGATCGGAGGGCTCGCCTCACCTCCGCATAGGTGCCCCATTTTGCCCTATTTGAAATGGGCGGCACAGCCTGGGTGATCCGCCTGTCCATTATATTGACCAGGACAAGCAGCTTTCTTCTGGTAAACGCTGCGGCTCTTATGATGGCAATGGGCGTTTTTACAGAAAACATGAAATATACATGGGGTAGACAAAATATGATTGGCTAAAATATTTACACTTTCATCAAAAACAACACTATTGGCCAATCCTTTAATCATGTGTCCCGAAAAATAAGGTCACATTTGATTGGCTACAACACGCAGTGTGCAATTGCAAACATAAGAGTGCAAATGATCCTAACGCAAAATGCACATGCATTTATTAAGTTAACACAATTAGCAAACGGACATTCACAGTTAATAAACCTTACTTTGTTTTTAAGATTGTGTGAAAAAATAAGAACGGAGAAAACAAACACGAAATGAACAATAAAGTTTATTGACACATGAGAAAAAAGTCGTTTGAAAGAACAGCAAGAGTTAAACACTTAATTAGATAATTGCCAACAAGCTAATAACAAGCTGATCGATAGTCCATGTAAACATGACATGTGACCATCAAAACAGCACATACGGCCGCAAACATCAGAACATAATTAGCATACAGCGACTGACAGCGCCTGACTACGATTGACTTGATCGTTCGTTCAGATCAGTCGGTAGATAGAGGAGGTGCAGTGCTAACGAATGGGCGTCACTTTGTTTACGATCACCCTGCCGTACGATCGGATTTTGCGGTCGTTGGTCGTATGACCGTGCGGCCGCAACGAACGACTCTGAATGAGGTCCAGTGTACCTAGCAAATCAGACAATTCCAGACAGCATTGGTTTTTCTACAATAGATGCCTGGTGCAAATATATGATTACCTAGCAAATCAGACAATTCCAGACAGCATTGGTTTTTCTACAATAGATGGCTGGTGCAAATATATGATTACCTGCAATGAAAGAATGGAACAATCCGTCAAACCATCATCCCTCACTGATCGCAGAGTATACAGCTAGTAAGAACTCTTGACTAACTCTTTAAGTTATGCTGTACATGTAGTCCCACTTACAAAAAAACCCCACTTTGAAATAAAACCTAGCAGCCTTGTTCAAGCTTAAAGCCTTGTGATCTACCTTGTGACCTTCAGAGAAGACATGGACGGCATAGGCAGGGTCGCACTTTTCACTAGGCATGTCACATGAGAATCCACTTGAGGAGGAGTTTCCCACTTAGAAAAATAATTCTCCGCAAAAGGGTAGCCATAAGCCAAACGCTTCTGAGGTTGAAATCTCTTCCCAGGAGCTTTCCACGCCTCCTCCAGATGATCTACTAACTGACCAGATAAAGGAAGCACTTCATGACTGCTTTTAACATTTTTAAAATAAGCATATGTGAGCTCAGAATCAGAAGCCTTGTCTTCAATCACCATGACCTCAATCCCGGGATATATATAGAAGACTTAGCCTCCATCTCCTTGGTAGGAAGATCAGTATCAGATAGATCCAGAATTTCCACATCATCTGACGTCATGTCATCATCATCGTAATGACTAGACTGGGATGACAATAATGGCCGCTTTGCTGGCATAAGCGGGGATTCCTGCGAACTCTCCGCAAGGATATTGACCCTGTTAGGCAAAGGGTTCACCCAGCTAAGCTCAGGGGACACTTGAGATGCAGGTTGAGGGTGGCCATGTGCCACCACCATCTGCCCCGGGCCCCCCTGTAAGGGGGCTGGTACCATCGGCTGTTCTGCAAATCCTATGGGAGGGTACACATGTGGGGCCAATAGACGTCCTGTCAGGACTTTAATAGCCTGTGCCAAATACACCCAAGGGGGCTCCTGAGGAGCACAGGGAACCTGAGAAGGGCTTGGGAGTGTATATGTAGCACATAAGCCTCCCCCATCAGCCTCTTCCTTCCCAATTTCTGCCTTACATCTAATGCAGGAAATCAGGACAGGTGCAGCAAGCTGCATAGATTCGTCACTACCGGACATGATATACAGTGTATGTGACACTTAGGCAATGCCACAATCTATGCACAATATAACCCTGTATTGTAAGGGTCTTTTTCAGTGAAAAACAGGGACAGTTAAAATGGCTGACAGTGAATAGAAACACAGGCAGACAGCACTAGCATAAATCACATACAACTGAGAACAACCTGTTCTAATAGCGCTTCTTGTCAACTACACAGGCTCTGTAACTGGTAGGACAAGTGCTTTACCTGCACCTTTACCGCCTACAAGGGAGAGCTATGCAGGAGGGGACCCGGCTCCACCGCTGGCTGAGACTCCAAAGATGGCCACCAGAGCTCAGAAGGAAGGAGGAGCCGCACAGAGCATGCTGTGTACACGATAAGCAGTGGGGGAGAAGCCGGCTGTAACAGGGAAGGCATCCTCCCCCGGCCTGCAATTAACCCCAGGGACGCCAGAGCGGTACCGCTGCTATGCTCCAGTCCGCTGTCCCTGGTGGTCTAGTGGCAGCGCAGGACTCAGTGCCTGGCTCCACTACAGGCCACTTCCTCAGGGAGCCCCCAGCGCTGGGGAAAAGACTGTGTAATGGCGGACGCCCACCACAGCTGTCCGCTACTTACAGTCAGGGATCCTCCGGGGTCCCGGCTAGTAAGAAGCCCGGAGGCCCGCCGAGATCCTCAGATCAGTACTGGGGACTCAGCGACGGCGGGGTGGCGGAGCGGTGATGTGGACATCTGCTGGACTGTCCACATAACCACTCTTGAAGATCTTCGGGGGCTGTAATCAGCCCCCCTTGCGTGGAGCACCCAACTCTGCCCGGGCACCTACGAAACTGAAGGTGCCTTGGCCGGGGGGCGGGGTATAGGAAGGGAGCCTGGTGCATCCTGGGAGGCTCTAAGAATTTAACTGCGTGGTGCCCGGATTGGTCCCCAACCCCCTATACCCCCAAGGAGGACCCTAAGGACCCTGAAGTAGAAACTTTGATAATTTGCAGACAGAAAGTGGAAGTGTACAGTACATGCAAGGGAATAGTCAAGCTTTCAGCCAGGACGCAGGGATTTTAGCCAGGATAAATTGCGACTAAACAGCCACAATTAACTTTAATTGAGTCTCTTCAGATACATTACAGCGGATACAATATAATACAGTTACCAATAGAGAGATATTATTGCATTCAATATTGTACTCAGACAAATTACCCAGTATTATCCTATATGAAAGGCAGAGGATTGCATTGTGCATATTCACATTCTTTCATAAATAAACTCCAACTGTTTAAAAAGACAGCAGCAGTGCAGGATTATGCATAAACAAAGGACCCCTTTACCTCATTCTTCACAAACTATCCTTCAACCCGGGCAACGAGGTACAGACACTGATTATTAGGTCATTAGGGCCTGATTCAGAGATGGGAATAGAGGGCCTGATTCAGAGCCGCTTGTAAGCGGCCACTCGTTCGCTCCGAGCGATGTTCGCACAACTGCGCATGCATATGGGTTGTAATACGCATGCGCGAACCATTCGTTGCGGTCGGAAATTGTGTGCTCGCAAAATAGCGAATGCCTGCTAATTTGAGTGACAGGATGAGGCGTTTGTGGGTGGTAACAGGGGAAGGTGCTTGAAAACGGGGAGTGGAGATCCGAACACAGGCGTGCCAAACGGTCAATACGGGCGTTTTAAGGGTGTGCATAATTAACAAAGCAGCGTCATCGACCACGTCACTTGGTTGTTTCTTAGCCTGAACTGTTCGCATGATTGCAGTAGGAAAATCCTACCACAAGCACTGCGAGCAGTTCAGACGCCTTTCGATGTACTCGATTAATCAAATAAATAGCGGAGATGACGTAGGATGCGAGCGGCCAGGGGGCGTTTTTTACAAAATAGCGAGCGCATGTTTTATTCGCTCGTTCAGACATAGAGGCGTCAACAGACCGCAAAGAGCGAGCGCTCAATTTAAATAGCCGGCTCCTTTTTCTGAATGAGCGAGCGCAAATAGCGTCCAGCTCTGAATCAGGCCCAGAGAGAGAGATAGCACTTAACTGTGTACCTGGACAAACCATGTTGCAATGCAAGGGGTGTAAATACATAATTTTTTTCTTGCATGTAGGGTAAATACTGTCTGCTTTTACATGTAGCCCACAAATACTGCACAGCTTTATTATTACTCTACAATTTAGATGTCAGTTTGGAAACACTCCTCCCAAATCTAAATCTCTCTGCACATTGTAAATCTGCCCCACCTGCAGTGCAGCATGGTTTCACCAAGATCATCAGTTGAGAGAGATCTCTCTCTCTATTCCCAAGTCCGAAACAGGCCCTTAATCTCTTGCATGCAGAGATAGGACTAGAGATTGTGGTATTTTGCACCAAGTAACTGCTAGTCGAATTTCCTTGTTTGAACCCTTGCACTTGAATTTGACGTTATATACATGTTTGCAGTTAACCCATTATTTCCATAGTCAGATCGAAGATCCAGAGTTCCAATCATAATAAAATATACGGATCTCAGCGTACTTTCCTATCTTAAAGTGTGTGTGCAAATTGTATTGTAAATTGTTTAACTATATTTCTGATGTAGAAGTTGTCATTTAGCTGAACTAATATTGTTGAATAAATATACCAACTGTTTCGCCCATTATTGCCTGTACTTATATCAGCACCTTTCGGAAGAGACCAAGACTATCCAGGGCAGTGTTGCTTGGTAAGGGAACACTCCAACACCCCACACGTAGAACAGTACACCCTTAGCAGGCATATTCATGACCCCCGGGTAACCACTGGTAACAAAATCTCAGCGGGCACCCAGCATATGGAGAAGGCAGCGGTGGTGCCTTCACCATATGCCTCTACAAATCTTCCGGCGGGTGGCTCAGTGCTTGAAATTCCGGTATACCATACTGTTGTATGCCAGCACCCTTTGAGCACTGCCTAAAATATTGTATTTTCAGAGCTTGACTTTGGGAGCATTCGCCTTTCGGATGTGTTATTTTAATTAGGAATCATATTGACCAGAAGACCAACAACACAGCAATAGTAATGTACATATAAATAAAATAATGTATCAATTACAAATGTCCCTTGTTCTATTGTACAAACATTGCCTCTATTCTTAGAGCAGTCACAGCTGAAATTGTATGTTGAAACTTCCGTGGCTGTGTGTTATACCTGTGCCAACAAAAAAACAGCCGTGTCCGGCTATTAAGGAAAAATAGTTGGTTTCACTTCAAAGCTTTTCTTTTATATATTCCTCTTAAGGAAACAGTGTGAATTTTAACACAGGGGCATAGCTACCTGCCAGCCAATTTCTTGTGTGTGTCCGCACTTAATGTTGGCTTTTCAGAAGCCCCTGTTGCTTGGCAATCACTGCAGTGTGAGTAGCACCGTGCATCTCTTGCAGCACCGCACCACTCATTCATACAGATCCTTGGTTCAGCACGGCAGCACCTCTAGGCCGGACATTGTTTACAGACTGCTGGGAACTAAAGAGGAACAATATTTATACACTGGCATGTGCATGAGGTAACAACCTCTTTTGATATATGCACCGAGTGGTGCTATGCTGCAAGAAATGCACAGTGCTACTCTCACTTCAGTGATTGCTGAGCAGCGGGGGTCTCTGGAAGCCGACTTTAAGTACAGACGCACACAAGAGATTGTACTGGCGGGCCGGTAATTATGCCCGCATGTTGACCATACTTGTCTACTTCCAATTGCACAAGCGCAGGTCACGTATTTTTGACCAGTCCTGTCCCCACTTCTAGTCCCCCTCCTCTGTTACCTCTTTTGCTAGTCTATAAGTCTGCACTGCATAGTCCCTGGTGGATGGCATCACCGATAATTCCTTACGTTTATGAAATAATAGGTAATTATGGTGGAAAATTTAATAAAGAAGTATTGGGCAAGCACTTCGGGCTCAGAGACTTTTCCCTTTATCTTACATGTGAAGCATCTTGGAAGTTATGTAAAAAATAATATTTTCTTATTATTACATTTTGCAATGACTTTTCCTAATGAATCTTTAAATTTGTAACTCAAAAATGTAAATTAAAATCTAAATTTCTCCTGGTCTTAATCTGAGTTGACACAATACATATAATGTAACATTGATTATAACAATTTTAGTCATTATAATGTACAGTAAGACGGTCACTGGAAGCCATGTTTGCTATATGACAGTCATTCCAATGTTCTGTTTACTGTCTGACAACTACTGAGTTCTGGCTGTGTTACTTTAAACTGTTTCTGTAGTATGTGTGTGTGGGGGGTATTAAAGTAATGTCAGGGGTATTTATTGATGTTATTTGGATGCAAATAATGTATTTAGAAGCTGAATTTTGAATTGCCTAGGTTGGGGTCTCTAGTTTTCTATTTTCGCTCCCCCTCCTGTCAAATGTTGGCTACGACACTGTCCCACCTTCCACATTAATTCACTCATGTCAAATGATGACATCAAATTGCCTCTTGACCATACTTGTCTACTCTCCCAGAACATCAGGGAGACTTCTGAATCTTGGATGTCTCCGGGTCTTTGGAAAGAGCAAGTATATCTCACTAAGGGGTCTATTTACTAAGCCTTGGATGGAGAAAAAGTGAACAGAGATAAAGTACCAGCCAACCAGCTCCTAACTGCCATGTCACAGGCTGTGCTTGAAAAATTACAGTTAGGAGCTGGTTGGTTAGTACTTTATCTCTGTTCACTTTATCTCCATTGAGTGCCCTCTCTCTGTTTTCTACTTATTTAACCCATGGTTGACTGTGGCACCAGGGCTGTTGATATTTTGTAGGAGAGTGCCGGACTATTATTCTTACATATTTTTGAGAGCTCTGCAGTTTTATTGCATCTTTCTGTCAGGGCACCACCACCAGTTTATTTACTATATTTTTTATCAGACGCTTTGCCCTTTGTGGTTTTTTTCACTTCACACTTTTTCTACACTATCTCACGGGATGTTCAATGCTGATGACAACATAGGATTCAGGGAAATCTCTTTACCTCCAGGAGAACAACTACAGCTGACGGATTCTGAAGCTGAAAGCATTTTATTTCAAGCTAAATTACAGGACTCTTCAGGAATTGATACAGTGGAACAATTGGTGGCACAATTGCTCAGATTGAAGAAAAGAGAAATTGATTTTTACCTTCACGGGGTATCCCTATCAGACTATTACAGGGATAAAAAGATCCCTCGGGGATTTCGGATACGAAACATACCTACCATTGGCCGACACAATCCGGATTTCTGTCGCCGATGGGCGGTTTTAAATAAATGTTCATATGATTTGATCCTCTTAGTGATAGAGGAATCACGCCGTGAACTAACGTCGGCTAAAGAGAAAATAGATAACTTTGAAGCTATACATCTCACTAAAATTCAATCAGACACCACACAGGACTGGTGCAAAAAATTAGAAGACCAGATTGATAAATATAGAACAGATCTGGTGCAGTTCAAAAAAGCAAAATATGAAACGGTGCTGAGGGATTATACAGAACTAAAGGTATATAGCAGGGCTTACCATAGTGGAGTGAACAGTGAACGCAGACCTAGATTTCGCAAACCCAGGCGATTTCCTCTGGACACCGAGCAATCCAGCACTGCGCCTCATCTAGCGAGGCAGAATGTGCAGATATAGTCAAAGCCACTTCCAGCAGCAGGCCCCCTTTAGGGGTAGCCAAGGGTAGCCACCAGAGCTACTCTGGACCTCACCAGAGAACCTGCACCAGGCGCGGAGGCGAGTGGGCGAGGCAAGCCAAGAAAAGTTTGCCAAAAGAGACGGTAGTATTCAACCTATCCTCTAGAACGCTATCTAAAACAGAGCTGGATGTACTCAATAAAGGACTTTCGTTCGTCCCTACTCAAACATTTGATGCGTTCCAGAATAAGATTGACCTATACAAATTTGACCGTCGAGTTAAACTGAGAGAACATTTTGGCATATCCTCCACTTCAAAAGAAACATGCCCTGTATGGAAAAAATCCTCTTTTACCCCCAATTCAAATAATGTCAACATCAAATGCTTTACCAATTTCATGGAAAACACTATCATGAATATTAAGGTGGTGGAATAGCAGTGCAGGATGTTACAGCATATAAGGCGGAGGCCTATAGCCAGCTTAACAATACCTTGGTCTATGAAGAATTATCGGAAGATCCCACTAATCGATTTAAGAAAGAGTTGGACATTCTATTAACACAGTCGGTGCAAGATAACATCATTACCCAATATACTAAAGAAGCTCTTACGCAACCATTCCCCCAAATTCCGGTATTTTATACCATCCCCAAACTCCACAAGAATGCCACCACACCTCCTGGGAGGCCGATTATATCAGTCCGTGACTCTTTATTTTACAGTGTTTCACAATACCTGGACCATTTTTTGCAATCCTTGATTCAGAAAGAATCTACTTTTCTAAAGGATACCACATCATTCATTTTACATCTTCAAGCTTTATCACCTCTCCAAGGACAATATTTGATGTGTACTATAGACGTTTCCAGTTTATACACTAGCATTCCCCAGACACAAGGGATTGAAACGGTTCGCAGATTTATCTCAAGCCATCCAGATTACAAAGGCCCACAAATATATATATATATATATATATGTATATATGTATATATATGTAATGTTATGTTTATGTGTGTGTATATTCCCCTTTATGTGTGTGTATATCACTAGCCATCCCACCTCCTCCCCCGCTGTGCTGGTCACATCCCCCGTGGCGGCACACAATAGGCCTTGCATCAATTTCAGGCCCATGTGGACCTTAATCTGGCACTGCCTGGAACTGCATCATCATCATGTTCCCGCCCCCAGGGGGTCATGAATATGCCATCATAGTGTCACTCCCTGTTTACCTGCTTGGCTGCCCGTCCCCTGGAACCCCCTGGAGAACGTTTCCAAAAAGTCGGCATGAATGCTCTTGACCAAGTCTTTTAATGCTGCATGATACACATGCATGGAAAAAAGTATTTACTGCTGTCAGTCACAATATCTTATGTATTCTATCACTGTGTGTATGTGTTCTTGGTATTCTTGTTTAATGGAATAAACAATAAAGTTTAAAAAAATGGATCGAAACATTTTATTACCATATTGGAGTAAACTATTCATGTTTTTAGAATTGTCTTTAAGAAAAATTCTCAAATGCTGCCATCAAGTGGTTAAGAGATGAAGTACTGCAGATTCTCAGCAGCTGCAAAGCACATAATAATAATAATAATAATAATAATAATAATAATAATAATAATAATAATAATAATAATGTTATTTATATAGCACTTTTCTCCTAATAGGACTCAGTGCTTTACATTTGCCTTTTGCAACACAAAAGACAAAACAAGTCTTGAGTTTATTTTTTAA
The DNA here is from genome assembly GCA_031769625.1 of Taudactylus pleione. Lineage (NCBI taxonomy): Eukaryota > Metazoa > Chordata > Amphibia > Anura > Myobatrachidae > Taudactylus > Taudactylus pleione. The sequence goes on from JAUIMM010000094.1 coordinate 15,593,734, forward strand.
GGACTCTAGAGTGGAGGCTTCTCAAACTGTGCGGGGAAGTGAGTTTCATAGAGTCGGAGACACATATAGCTGAAAGCTCAACCCCAAAATGAATTCTGGGAGATTCTAGTTACTGTTTATAGTCCTTCATCAATGGATCCTTCCTTCATATTGCCCATACAGGAATACATCAGTGCAAACAATGCATGAAACTACAATTTCATTTGGTAGTATTGTTTTTTTTTGTTTTGTTTTTTGTTTTGCTAAGTGCTAAAAATACATTCTTAATAAAATAAGAGAAATATGACTGACCAGTGGGGTAACACACAAGTTATTGCATTTTTGGTACATAGTACCGTTATAGACACCAGTATCATTATGACCTATCACAGTTTGTACCAGCTTATTATTCACTGTATGTGTAGTGTGGTTATGAGCAGTAATGTGACATATATAGAGGTTGAGTGGGGAGAGAATCAGAGGAGGAATATAGCAATGACACAGAAAGGAAAAGGGGGGGTGAACATGTGAGGGTAAGGTTAAAAATCAATAAATTTAATTTAAATAAAAAGGAAAATGATATTATACTGTATTCCAACAAAATGTTCCAATATCAAGAATTAATGGGTCAAAATGATTCTAGATGTAAATAGTCCCAGGATGTTCTTCCTTGCAGCGAGACGTCCGGTGTGTCCTCAGCGCACTGCCAGGGCCGGGGGAATACCTCTGTGATGGCAGTGTTACGCGCGGGACTGCGACTCGCCTGTTTGGTTATTGTGGTCCCACACTGTACACTGTCATCACGGAGGTATGGCCCTGGCAGTGCACTGAGGACACACCAGACGTCTCGCTATGTGTACATGCCCAGGAATCCGTAAACTGGCCGCGGTAGACAGGTAGTTGGTACTATTGCCATACTGCCACCACCTCTAACCATATGGTTTCGGGCAACTCACTCCTTACTGATAAGGCACCCTATCTGCTGTAGAGGTCGTCTGATCAGCACATCCTTACAGCAGTGAAGCGGGCCTTGCAGGGCCATCTCTTTCATTGGGCTTGTTGGGCAGTTGCCCAAGGGCCCGAAGCTTGTAGGGGCCCACCAATCCACCCCCCCACGGCCAGTTGGTAAATTTGTGATATTTTTATAAGACGGCCGCCGGAGCACTGTATTCCGATCTAACCTCCCCCAACCCATCCCCCGCGGTGATGAGTACTCACCTCAGTCCCAGTTTCACTCCATCCGCCGGCTCTCTGCATGTGTGGGAGGGCTGATGGGCATGGAGGAGGGTTTAATTTTATTGACCATTTACATTTTTTCCTGTGAATGGGTGGGTAGGGGCCCCAGTGCATTGCTTTGCCCAGGGCCCACACTGCTGTTAAGACAACCCTGGGGCCTTGTATGGCTAACGGACACTGCAGGGCTGTGATCTGTACTAATATAAGAGTAGAACAAGCACTGGGAATACCCTAAAAATTTAGTAACAACTTGACTATTATGGATATGTGAAAACCTTATCGAAAGTTTAAGTGATCACCAACGAGTTAACCTTGGACGCTGCAAGGAAGAACTTCCTGGGACTATTTACTTCTATTTACATCTAGATCATTTTAGCTCATTAATAATTGTTTTACAGTTTCTAATATATTTTCAATACATTTTTTATTCTCATCAATTTGATTATACATTTTTTACCAATTTCCCCGTTTTTTTCTTGATATTGGAACATTTCGTTGGGATATAATATAATTTTCCTTTTTATTTAAATTTGATTTATTGATTTTTAACCTTACCCCCATGTTCACCCCCCTTTCCCTTTGTGTGTCAGTGCTATATTCTGCTATTAAAACCACAATAAACAAAGCTATTAAGTATAACAACAATCTTGCATACTCTTTAATTTAATATCTAATCCTGGCAAATTATTGCCATTTATCAAATCATTAAACATTAATTGGAAACATTATTGAGAGTGATCAAATTATTTTTAATTTCTATTACACTCCCTACATTCATATAAATATTTAATACTAAGTAACAGATCAGGGATACAACATTTGAGGTATATACCTTTACTAAAAAAGATTACTGTTCAATTAGTATATACATTTCTTGACAACTAGATTGACATCTCTAATACCAAATAGATTAATTAAATCAGACATGTACTATTTGAAATCAAAACCTTTAATGTTTGAGCGCATATAGGTAACAACGTAGATGTTGTTCTAAATATACTCTTTAAGGATAGTGGTATCCTCACCAGTGAGCTGCTCTCATTAATGTCAGAAGTTTTTTTTATGTCAGAGCACATTGGCCTGCCCTATTTTTACTAGAGAATCAGAGGAGCAGTTACAAGGAGGTGAAAAGGAGGGGTGTGTAAAGGTTTGGCTTAGTGTATAGATAGTCTAGGTCAGTGATCGCCAACCTTAATTGAGGTGTGAGCTACTTTAGAAAAATTAAACCTCCTGAAAAGCTACTAAAATTGTAGAAAACAAAAATCTGGCTAATAACCGAACAATTGAAGGTCATTTAAAAAATACTATAAGTGTGTGACCCCACATGCGCCCCCACCTCTGCCCCTCTCTCAATAAGACAGAATAGGGTAAAATAGTACAGTACAATACAGTAGACATGTAGCAGCACTACAAATCTCTAAAGTGAAAACTGTAGCTATTAGCATGGGCACAGATAACAGGACTGGGATGGGATGTAGTTGGCATCCCGGGTGTCAGGATGCCGGCACTCAGAATCCTGAACCATCCTGAATCCTGGCACCAGCACCCCGATCGCTGACATCCTGATGGTAAGTATTATGGTTAGGGTAGGGTTAGGCACTAAGAGGAGGGCTAGGGTTAGTCTGCGGGGGGGGGGTTAGGTTTAGGCTGCGTAGGTTTAGGCTGCGAAATGGAAGGGTTAGGTTTAGGCTGCGGCGGTGGGGGGTTAAGTTTAGGCTGCGGAATGGAAGGGTTAGGTTTAGGCTGTGGGGGGGGGAGGGTTAGGTTTATGCTGCGGAATGGAAGGGTTAGGTTTAGGCTGCGGCGGTGGGGGGTTAAGTTTAGGCTGTGGAATGGAAGGGTTAGGTTTAGGCTGTGGGGGGGGGGAGGGTTAGGCTATTTACCTCCAGGTGTTGTCATTTTTACCAGCGTCAGGATTTTGATCCCGTACCCATCCTAACAGGTCTAGGTTGTCTGAAGAAACAAAAAACAGGAGTGGAGTCCAGGGGCAGAAAACCCAAGGAGGAGGTGCAGCTTACTGACTAAAGGGAAGGGGGAGACAAACAGAAGACAGAAGCTAAGGGCAGGAAGCAGGAGTGAGAGAATTGGAGAGTACAAATTGGTGAGGTAGGTTGTCGTGACAAGATTTCAGAATCTGTAACTATCTATTTATATACAGATGCATATAGTGCAGAAAAAGGTGGAGATACATAAAGGTTTTGTAGCTAATTTGCATTCTCCTGGCAATATATATGGGAAATAATGAGCTCATAATAAAACACTCAGTTGAGATACTCTTTAAATTAATTGATGTTAAACACAACAACTAGAGGTAACTGGCCTATGACTGTCTGAATAAAAATTGACCTTTACAAGGGGACTCAAGGTTTGATTGCGACAGTTGAGCAGTAAACAACACTGGGCTCCATTTGCAAATGAGTTTCAGCTGTTAAAACTCGTTGCACATGATAAACAACAGTTTGTCCTATTTATTAATGCTTGTTTAGGGTTTGGGCATAATAGCGCTATTTGTTAGCATTTTATCATGAAAACAAATTAGCAACCTTTATTTTTGTACGATCGGTAATGATAACTTACCATTCGTTTTCCTCAAATGAATTCTCCAGGTGCTGGCTTCTGTGAAACAGTGCTCACAATCGCTGTGGTCCGTCCTGTCCAATCAGTGTACAGCACCCGCCCCCTCTCTCTTCCCCTTGCACAACAGCCGGCACCCTCCCTCCATCAGTAGCCGGCGCACCCCCCCTTTCCAGCCTCCCGTAGCAGCACTCGGCTGGCTCCATCCCTGCGAGGAAGCAGCAGCAGCCTGCCTCCCCAGCCCAGCAAACAACACCGTGTGCTGGGCTGGGAAGGAAAGTTGCTGCCACTGCCAAGCAGGGCTCGTACAGTGCACCCATGCACCTAGCCATCAGGTCTCACTGTACATGTGCCAGACTCTAGTTTACATAAAATATATATATATCGTCAGCGCTATATACATATGAAAAATAGTGCTGACATGACTTTTCTTCATTAGTGCTCGCACCAACCCGGAGGATTATTAAATAAAGATTGAGAAATTAAAATTACCACAGAGAGGGAAAAAGATAATTATCACTATTCTACTGACTCGTTAGTAAATGGAGCCCATTGTGTGTTAACAAACAGCTTTGTCAGGTCAACTAGTAATGACACAGTAAAACTCCAATATTATTGTTCACCTTTGTTAATTAACAAAGAGCACCCCCACATTCTAGTTCTTATCACTATTACATTGGATAATGGGTTTTCCTGGATAAAGTACACATAGAAAGTATTTGCTGAGGCCGTCTGCTCTGAGGGTATGAGTCTGAGGTGAGTCATGCAGGGAATCCAGTCACAGTTACCATGTCAACATTCATAATGCTGACACCACAATGTCGACATGAATTAACATCTCGACAGGCACCATGTTGAGCTCCCCAGAATGTCAACATAGTGAAATGTCGCCATGTGAAATGTCTACATTCTCAGAATGCTAACTGTTAGGGTTAGGTGTCGTTATGAGGATCAGGGTTAGGCTGCAGAGGGAGGGGAGGATAGGGTTAGGCTGCAGGGGGAAGGGGAGAATAGGGTTAGGCTGCAGGGGGAAGGGGAGGATAAGGTTAGGCTGCAGGGGGAAGGGGAGGATAGGGTTAGGCTGCAGGAGGAAGGGGAGGATAAGGTTAGGCTGCAGGAGGAAGGGGAGGATAGGGTTAGGCTGCAGGGGGAAGGGGAGAATAGGGTTAGGTTGCAGGGGGAAGGGGAGGATAAGGTTAGGCTGCAGGGGGAAGGGGAGGATAGGGTTAGGCTGCAGGAGGAAGGGGAGGATAAGGTTAGGCTGCAGGAGGAAGGGGAGGATAGGGTTAGGCTGCAGGGGGAAGGGGAGAATAGGGTTAGGCTGCAGGGGGAAGGGGAGGATAGGGTTAGGCTGCAGGGGGAAGGGGAGAATAGGGTTAGGCTGCAGGGGGAAGGGGAGGATAAGGTTAGGCTGCAGAGGGAGGGGAGGATAGGGTTAGGCTGCAGGGGAAATGGGAGAATAGGGTTAGGCTGCAGGGGGAAGGGGAGGATAGGGTTAGGCTGCAGGGGGAAGGGGAGAATAGGGTTAGGCTGCAGGGGGAAGGGGAGGATAAGGTTAGGCTGCAGGGGGAAGGGGAGGATAGGGTTAGGCTGCAGGAGGAAGGGGAGGATAAGGTTAGGCTGCAGGAGGAAGGGGAGGATAGGGTTAGGCTGCAGGGGGAAGGGGAGAATAGGGTTAGGCTGCAGGGGGAAGGGGAGGATAGGGTTAGGCTGCAGGGGGAAGGGGAGAATAGGGTTAGGCTGCAGGAGGAAGGGGAGGATAGGGTTAGGCTGCAGGGGGAAGGGGAGAATAGGGTTAGGCTGCAGGGGGAAGGGGAGGATAGGGTTAGGCTGCAGGGGGAAGGGGAGGATAGGGTTAGGGACCAGGTAAGTGACCGCTGGGCCACCAGTGATGTTGTGTCAATATATCATCCGTGTACACATGATGAATGTTGACATGGTCGCTGTCAACATTCTCATGTCAAAATGATGCATGTAGATATGATAGCTGTAGACCTCACATACCACACCCAACATGCAGAAGTGCATCAACCCTAATCAACACAGCTCCTTCCATCAGAGCCTGATACATTTTGTGCCACTGGAGACGCTGCAATTTTACATGATGCTGATTATCCGTTTAGTCGTCATCGACTTTCGGACACTTTATGGATCAGTGAACGCCACGCTTCTCTTTCTCTGACCGCTTCCTTCAGGTCATTTATGGGCATGTTCGTGTCAGCCTTTATTGTGTTCAGCCAACGAGTTCTTTGGGTCCTCTTCTTCTGGACCCACTGACGAATCCAAGCATTAGCGCTGTTTCTAGGGAATTAGCCCACATGACATGTCCAAAATACGAGAGTCGTTGTTTGGTGATGTTGCCTTCTAATGATATTTTTTGTTTGACCCGCTCTAGGACTGCCTTGTTCATATTCATTGCTGTCCATGGTATGCGCAGCATTCGCCTCCAGCACCACAATTCTAAAGCGTTGATTCTCTTGAGTGTCCAGGTTTCACATGCCTTACATAAAGATCGGAAAAACAATTGCATCGACCAACCGTGCTTTTGTTGCGCTGCTGATATTGTTGCTCTTCCATATCTTCGTCATTCCTAGCATAGCATTGCGGCCAAGTGCAATTCGTTGCTTTATTTCAGTATTTGATTTTCCACTGCGATCAATCTTAGAACCCAGAAAGAGGAAGTCTCGTACCGATTCGACTTCTTCATTCAATTTTACATACAAGCTCCAAAATGTCATTTGTGCTGCAACCTTGCACTTTAAACTCTTGTATTCTTGACCCTTAGCTTATCTATTCAAATTTAATTTATCATGGTAATAACCATAATATTTTTATCACCGCTTATTGCACCATTTAAGAATGAAATATCTATTGCATTTACTGAAATAAACATTCCCAATGTAGCAGAGTGTTGTGGCTCCCATTGATAATGGCCTAGCAGTAACAGCTAACGTATACGCCAGGCCAGTCTTCATCATTCTGCCTATTGTTAAAACAAAACACAAATGCACACAGAGAGAAACAACATTTTATATCTGATTGAAATTTTCTGTATTGTTTAATTCAGGCATATGGTTATTGTCTTTATCGGGATCGGTATGAATGACCTATGTCCGGCGGTTCAAATCCCGACGCCGGAAAAAGGCAGCAGTGAAGATCCCGACAGGTAAGTAAAGGGACTATCGTATACCTGGCACGGGGGTGAAGGCAGAGTGGCCAGACTTGGGGGCAGTGGGGGCACTCATGAGGGCAACAGTGCATATGCCGGGTCACTTCATTAATCTATATACAACACGCGACGGGGGCCGGCCATGGAGGTAGCGGGAGCAGCAGTGTGAAGTGGTCCAGCATATACTGTACTAGCATGGCGGCGGGGGTAGGGGCAGATGGCAGGTCTTGGGGGCACCAGGCAGGCAGCAGTATATTAACTTATATATGTTATCACCAGGGCAGCTTCATTATAGTCTTCCCGGTCCCTGTGATTGGCTAGCTGTTAGTGCAGGGGGTGGGGAGAACAGGGAGGATACGGGGAGAAAGGACTCTTCCCTGCTCTTCTCCCATCAGGAAGCTCCTAACGCTATCCTGAGATGGAGATACTTTTTCATAGAAGCAAAACGGAAAGCTGAACTTTCCGTGCTTCATTGAATTACTCTCCCCTGCATACTACTGTATGGAGAAGCGATGTGTATACTTAGCAGGGGCACCACTGGTGAAATCTGAGATTTCTCCATGGTAACCCCTTCTGTGAATAAGGAGAAGCAGTGATAAGCCCTCTTATCACTGATAAAGGGCTTTTCACTGTTACATGAATAGAGCTGTTAGTATGTTAATTATCAGGGATCCCGATAATTAACATAATATATAGACCCCCAAGTGTGTAAAGGAATGTGGCAACACGCTTGCTATGTATTACAAGTCGCGGTCACGACTTGTCTCCCACTAGCATTTGGGGTTACTAGGCGATCCAGACGCTGCAGGATGTCACGTGTTCCCCACAACATGGCATGATTGGTCCCTTCGCATATATCTGCACACTGGCCTTTTGTCGCCTCACCGACTATAGTGTTCCTGTAGGTTCTCTCGGCTCAGTTGCATGGTCAGCATTCTGTATCTCCTCATGGTATTGTATTCTGGATCTCCAGCTGAATTACCTTGCCACCGGCTCCCAAGCCTCTACGTCAGCTCCCTAGCCGCACCAACAGCTTCCGTGCTGCCACATCTCCAAAACCACTCCATCGGCTTCCCAGCCGCACCAGTAGATTCCATGCTGCCATTGACTTACAAAGCCACATCTCAAGTACACCCACTTGTGTACCCGGTCCCTAGCCGCACCATCTGCTCTCAAAGCCACAACGCAAGCATACCAACTAATGTACCAGCTCTCAAGCTACACCATCAGCTCTCAAAGCCCCATCACAAACATACCAACTTGTGTACTGGCTCCCGAGCCACACCATTGGCTCACAAAGCCACATCACAAGTACACCAATTTGTGTAGCGGCTCCCAAGCCACACCATTGACTTACAAAGCCACATCTCAAATACATCAACTCCTACTACTGGCTCAAAGCCACATCATCAACTCACTTACTTCTGCTACCGGCTTCTGCTGCACCATCGGTTCCAAAGCAGCATCATCAGCTCTCAAAGTCGCACCACTAGTACACAATTCCTGCTTCTGTCTCTTGCCGCATCATCAGCTTCCAAGCTGCATCATCGGCTCTCAAAGCTGCACCACTTGTACACAAACTTCTGATCCCAGCTCTCAGCTGCACCAACGACTCCTGAGTCACTTCATTGGTTCATAAGCCGCATCATCGGCTCCCAAGCTGAAACACTGACTGTACCTACTCCTGCTTTTCCTCTCACCAGCTGATCCCATTGTACATTCATGTGAACCGCTACTACCTCGAGTAATAAGACCAGGCAGCCACCTAAGTACCGGTGATCATTTATAGGTCTAAGGGAAAAATGGGTGGCTGTTAGTAGTGGAAGACCTCACTAGCCTGGGTTCTAGGGGGTTCACACGGAATGGACTTTGGGATTCATAACATTATAGTGGGCCTGAAAATAGATTGGAGAACAATCATGGAACAGGCACAGAATCCTGCCCAGGTGCTTGCTAGTCCTCACTCAGAAGGTCCAAGAACTCTCCCTGCACTTTGAAGAAAGCCAGTCTCCTGCTGTTTCGGTTCCTCCCAGGGAGCCAAAAATGAACTTGCCGGATCGATTTTCTGGAGATCGCTGACAGTTCCTTAAGCTATACTTCAGGTTATGTCCTGTCTTTTCAGGGACAAAATCGCAACAAGTGGACTGGTAATTTCCCTTCTTCAGGGGGATCCACAAACTTGGACCTTTAGGTTGCCCACAATCCAGGCCGCGCTGCAGTCCGTTAATGCCTTGTTTACGGCCATGTGCTTATTGTACGACGACCCTGATAGATCTGCCTTGGCTGAGTCCAAATTGTGTTCCCTCAAGCACGGTCAGAAGGCAGCGGAAGCCTACTCCTCTGAATTCTGCAGATGGGCTACTGACTCTAGTTGGAATGATCCAGCCCGATGCAGCCAATATTGGCATGGACTCTCTGAGACTATCGAGGACATCCTCGTTCAACATCCCCCTGCTAAGTTCTTGGACGACCTCATAAAGAAGGCCATCAGGATTGACTGACATCTCTCAGAACGTAGACGGGAACAAAATCTTCCCTCAAGATCGCCAAGCTCTCTCACTTGGGCTCTATCCTCTTATCCAGAGGAGCCAATGCAAATTGGTGTGTCTCGGTTATCACCTGAAGAGAGACGCAGGAGACATACCCTAGGCCTCTGTATGTATTGTGGGGACAAGGGACATTCAGTGAGTAATTGTCCACTCAGGCCAGTAAAAGGCTAGGCTTAAATGTGTAGGGGGAATTGCATTTAGGCCTGGCCCCTATTTCCTCCAAGACTTCGGTATTAGTCCCAGTGGCCATCCAACTCGCTAACTCCACTTTGACCACCTCGACATTTCTGGATAGCGGGGTGGCTGGCAATTTCATGAGTTTTCTTTTCTTCCACTCACTGTGTGTTCCGCCATTCCTTTAGATCAGGAAGTTCCTATCTGCGGAGTAGATAGAGTATTGATTTCTGGTGGGCACATTAAATTCAAAAGCACCTCCTCTCCATATGACAGTTGGAGTTCTACATTCGAAAGTTATTTCTTTTTACCTTCTTCAGTGTCCTTTATCCCCAGTCGTTATTGGTCTCCCTTGGCACAGGGGTCATAATCCCATTGTCAACTGCTCTTCTGGGGAAATAGCGAAATGGAGTCGTACCTGTCAAACTCATTGTTTGGCTATACCTATGGTTGCCGAAGCTCCTCCGGCCATCCCAGTCCAATACCGAGATTTTGCCAATGTCCTCTCCAAGCAGCTGGCGGATTTTCTTTCTCTGCATCGGTCATACGACTGTGCTATTAACTTAGTGTCAGGAGCCAAACTACCTAAAGGATAATTGTATTCTCTTTCCGTTCCAGAGGACAAGGTGATGAGAGATTACATCAAGGACACATTGGCAAAGGGATTTATCCATCCCTGTAAGTCACCGGTGGGAGCTGGCTTTTTGTTCCTGGAGAAAAGGATGGGTCTCTCCGTCTGTGTATTGATTATAGAGGTCTAAACAACATCACCATTAAGAACTCCTATGCACTGCTTCTCATCTCGGTACTCTTCGACCAGCTGTGCCAGGCTAACATCTTTTCTAGATCAACCTATGATGAGCATACAACCTCATCCGAAGTAGGAGTGGGGACGAGTAGAAGATAGCCTTCAGTACTCACTCGGGACATTATGAATACTTGGTTATGCCGTTCGGTCTATCCAACATTCCGGCGGTCTTTCTGGATATCATCAACGATGTCCTTCGAGAATTCCTGGGGAAATTTGTTGTCGTGTATCTGTCAGGATCTGCAGTTAAGCGGATCATATTGGTTGAAGTTTCCAGGCAGAGGCACTGCATTAATTACTGCCTGTCTGTGTGCAGAGTCAGGTGCACGCTAATTGATTCTCCTGTTTGTGTACAGCCCAGCTGCACACTGGTCTATCGTTAAGGGAGACTTGCTCTGGTTGGGCCCTGTTTCTGTTATATTCCAGCCAGCCCTTCACTCCATGCCGGTGATAGAGTTTCTCGTGCTTCCGGTTATTCCAGTCTCCTGTCTGTCAGTCGAGTTCCAGAGTCCTGTCTGCTGAGTTATTTCCCTGCCGTTTGTTTCATCCAGGCAGCATGGTCCGCATACCATCTGCCGCGTGCTTCTGGAGTCATAGAAGCAGCACAGTGTGCATCTCTGCCGTAGCCGTGTGTGTCATCTCAGCGGTGCGGAGTGCACTCCATACAGGATGCAAGTCAGCGTCAGGTGGCTTGTGTCAACCCAGCGACACTGGTTGCATCCCTGCGTTCCAAGTGCGCAATCCAGTGCACTGACATCAGTGTCATCCTGGCGGCACTGGTCGCATCTCAGCATCCCAAGTGTGCAATCCAGGGCACCGTCACCAGTATCATCCCGGCAGCACTGGTCGCATCTCAGCGTCTCAAGTGCGCAATACGGGGCATCACCACTAGTGTCAACCCGGCGACATTGATAACATCTTCCTGCCTTGTTCACATTACATCAAAGACTTATTAGCCCAAAAGCTGCATCCCAACCTTGGCCCTCAGGCTACAACTAGCCAAGACAGACCAGCCCTCAAGGCTGCATCCACAGCCCAAAGGCTGCATCTCAACCTTACTCAACCTTAGCCATCAGGCTACAACTAGACAAGACAGACCAGCCCTCAAGGCTGCATCCACAGCCTAAAGGCTCATCTCAACCTTAGACCTCAGGCTAAAACTAGCCAAGACAGACCAGAACTCAAAGCTGCTTCCACAGTCAAAAGGCTGCATCTCTCTCTTGGCCACAGGCCACACCTAGCAAAGACTAATCAGCACCCAAGGCTGCCTCAACAGCCCCAAGGCTGCATCATATCCTTAACCCTTGGCCACGACTAGTCACTGCATTCCAGCCCTCAAGGCTGGCACCAGACTTTAACCTGCCAGTCCCACTTTTAACCATTAACAATGCAGCAATGAAAGACCACTCAAATGGGTACCCCCACCAACTTCCGACTCAAATCTCAGCTCTACGCTATCTTAGTTGATTCCACCCTGGAATCGCAACAGTATCTGGACGACATACTCATCTTTTTCCAGTCGCTGGACCAACATCATCAGCATGTACGCCTAGTTCTACAGCAACTACGAGAGAACCACCTCTACACCAAGCTACAGAAATTTGATTTTGATGTCACTCAGATTTCTTTCCTAGGCTATGTCACCTCTTCCAGGGATTCTCCATGGATCTGAGTAAAGTTGAAGCTATACTGAAATGGGTCCAGCTGACGTCCCTCAAAGCAATCCAGCGCTTCCTCAGTTTTTCTATTACCGCAGGTTTAATAGCTCTTTCTCCACCATCATTGCACCCATTGTTGAGTTGACCAAAAAAGGATCGGACACATCTAATTGGTCATCCAAAGCAGTCCAAGCCTTCGTAGCCCTTAAGGTTGCATTTACTCAGGCTCCAGTACTTCGGCACCCCGATCCGGATCTTTCATTTATCTGCTTCCATTGTGGTCCACAGTCAATGCGAGTTTGTATATTATACCCATTTTCTGTATGAACTTTTTATCATTCATATGCATTTGTCTCCATATACAACAATACTTGTGACTCATAGGACAATATATTTTTTTAGTGTATCCATGGTTTAGGTACTCTAGCGTTGTTCATACTATATTTCCCTTTTTCTCAATGTGAGTTTGTGGTTGAAAAAAATAAAAAAAATCTTTAACTTCCAAGATTTCCAAGGGTCACTTGCATTTCTTGGTCCACTGGAAGGGCTATGGTCCGGAGGAGCACAATATGTATGTTTTTTTTTGTCATGTGGTAGCCTATATGTATGTTTTTTTTTTTTTTTTCTCATTTGGTAGCCAATATGTATGGTTTTTCTCATGTGGTAGCCAATATGTATGGGTTTTTTTTCTCATGTGGTAGCCAATATATATGGGGTTTTTTTCTCATGTGGTAGCCTATATGTATGTTTTTTTCTCATGTGGTAGCCTATATGTATGTTTTTTTCTCATGTGGTAGCCTATATGTATGTCTTTTTTCTCATGTGGTAGCCTATATGTATGTTTTTTTTCTCATGTGGTAGCCTATATTTATGTTTTTTTCTCATGTGGTAGCCTATATGTATATTTTTTTCTCATGTGGTAGCCAATATGTATGATTTTTTCCTCATGTGGTAGCCTATATGTGTGTTTTTTTCTCATGTGGTAGCCTATATGTTTGTTTTTTCTCATGTGGTAGCCTATATGTATGTTTTTTTTCTCATGTGGTAGCCAATATGTATGTTTTTTTCTCATGTGGTAGCCTATATGTATGTTTTTCTCTCATCTGGTAGCCTATATGTATGTTTTTTCTCATGTGGTAGCCTATATGTATGTTTTTTTTCTCATGTGGTAGCCAATATGTATGTTTTTTCCTCATGTGGTAGTCTATATGCATGTTTTTTTCTCATATGATAGCCTATATGTATATCTTTTTTTTCTCATGTGGTAGCCTATATGTATATTTTTTTCTCATGTGGTAGCCAATATGTATGATTTTTTCCTCATGTGGTAGCCTATATGTGTGTTTTTTTCTCATGTGGTAGCCTATATGTTTGTTTTTTCTCATGTGGTAGCCTATATGTATGTTTTTTTCTCATGTGGTAGCCAATATGTATGATTTTTTCCTCATGTGGTAGCCTATATGTATGTTTTTTTTCTCATGTGGTAGCCTATGTGTATGTTTTTTTCTCATGTGGTAGCCTATATGTATGTTTTTTTTCTCATGTGGTAGCCTATATGTATGTTTTTTTTCTCATGTGGCAGCCTATATGTATGTTTTTTTCTCATGTGGTAGCCAATATGTATGTTTTTTTCTCATGTGGTAGCTTATATTTTCTCATGTGGTAGCCAATATGTATGTTTTTTTTCTCATGTGGTAGCCAATATATATGTTTTTTTCTCATGTGGTAGTCTATATGTATGTTTTTCTCTCATGTGGTAGCCTATATGTATGTTTTTTTCTCATGTGGTAGTCTATATGTATGTTTTTCTCTCATGTGGTAGCCTATATGTATGTTTTTTTCTCATGTGGTAGTCTATATGTATGTTTTTCTCTCATGTGGTAGCCTATATGTATGTTTTTTTCTCATGTGGTAGCCAATATGTATGTTTTTTTCCTCATGTGGTAGCCTATATGCATGTTTTTTTCTCATATGATAGCCTATATGTATATCTTTTTTTTCTCATGTGGTAGCCTATATGTATGTTTTTTTTCCTCATGTGGTAGCCTATATGTATGTTTTTTTCTCATGTGGTAGCTTATATGTATGTTTTTTTTACTCATGTGGGGGCCTATATGTGTGTCTTTTTCATGCAAAGCCAATGTATGTGTTTTTTCTTATGTGGTAGCCTATGTGTGTAGGTTTTTTTTTATGCAGGGCCCTATGTGTGTTTTTTCTAATGTGAGGGCCTATGTGTGTGTGTTTTTTCATGAAAAGTCTATATGTTGTTTTTTTTTTTATGTAGGGGCCTTCTTGCAGCTGCCATGCACACAGTTGGGGGCGGGGGGTGGGGTTCAGCAGACATGAACATAGTCAGTGAATGGGTGGGTAGGGGCCCCAGTGCATTGCTTTGCGCAGGACCTTCGCTGTTATTAAGATGGCCCTGGGGACATATATAAGGTTTATGTGCTTAGGACATGGCTTAATGACAAATGAGAAGAGTGAAATTTAAAATGAAAGGGAGGAAAAAAAGGAATAGAAGAAACAAAAAGATAAATACATATAGCCAGGAATGGATACACAAAGCTATGACGTAAGGTTATTGCCTGAAAATGGGAGGAGCCAGTTTTGGAAGTGGGAGGAGGAATGAGGGGAGGAGTCATGATTTATTCTTAAACCACCTCCCTCTAAGAAAAAAAAGCCTAGATCCACCCCCGCCCTCACAAGCTAGAATCTATCCCTCCCATCCAGGATTCCTCAGGAGCTTTAGACACCTCTGTCTGGAGTGCAGAGGTGGTAAATGCGTAGTGCAGCCCTGTAACATCACTGCCATGCTGGCCCTCTCCTCAGCTCCGTTACTACTCTGTCCTGCCCGTTTAGAATCAGCGAAAGTGATGGTCACCTGCAGTCAGTGCAGTGGCATAGAGCGGACGAACTATAGGAGCCAGCCAGGATGTTTTCAGTGAGGTAAGTAACATGAGGGTGAGCTCTGAGCTGGCATATAAGGACATAAGGGGGCTCTGAGCTGGCATATAAGGCTATAAGGGGGCTCTGGGCTGGCATATAAGGACATGAGGAAGGACTCTGGCAATTGAATTGGGAGGGGGGTTTGTTGACCTGGCAAATAAGGACATGAGAAGGGGGAGGGGGGCTCTGACCCGAAAATTTAGGATGCACATGATGCAATCAAAGCAACAACTCTATTCTCATTAGTACAGCATCTCGTAACAGCATACTTACCGACTTTGAAGACATGCTTTCCGGGAGGAGCCCAGAGAGCTGCTGGCTGCTGCTGCAGACAAGTTCGGGAGGCAGGGCCGGACTGGTGACGTAATTAGGCCCTAAATTATGCAAAATGTTGTTTAGCCCCACCCCAAGATAATACAATATACAATATAATACAAGATATTTGTATTATTTTATTTATTATTTATTAATTAACATATATTTATATAGTGCACACATATTCTGCAGTGCTTTATAGAGAATATTTGCCCATACACATCAGTCCCTGCCACAGTGGAGCTTACAGTCTATATTCCCTACCACATGCTCGTATGCACACACATTCACACTAGGGTTAATTTTTGTTGGACATCCCAAAAAAAATATTTAAAAATTGGGGTGAAAAAAAAAAATGGAAAAAAGTGTTTAAAAATAAGGAAATAGGTTCAGGGCTATTCTGCAAGTATGCGGCAGGTGTTTTCTAGAATAGGCTATTAGCGGCAGGTGCATTTTTGCAGAATTTTTAAAAAATTACTTTAGGGACATAAAAATATGCTAGTACCCATTTTCATGTACCCCAAATTTGATGGGACCACTTAAAAAAACAAACGCTATTTAAAACCCCGACTTTCATTTGCAGGCTAAAACAGGGGTACCCATAGTGATTCCCCCTTGTTTTGACAGCTTTAGGGGGGTCCTACAATTTATTCCAGGTAAATCCCGTTTTTTTCGCCGATCCTATTTCGCCGGCTCCCGTTTTCGTAGATTTTTAATTGAATACGGGGATAAAGCGGGCGCACGCCCGATACTTTATCCCAGGAAAATTAGCGATGTGGAGCGAAAAGTCCAGCACGGACTTTTAGCTCCAAATTGAATACCCCTGTATACGACCAGTCAGAAATGACCACTGGGTGGCTGCGGGAAGCTAATCTTCCCACAGTCGCCAACATCAGAGGGACCTGCTGGTCCCTCTGCACCCATAGCTGCCCCTTCAGTGTATCCCGATCACTGTGGCCAGCAGTGATCGGGCAGCCTGCGTGACCTTCCCGACTGGCAGCCAGCGCCACTTTATCTTCTCCCGGCACGGCTGAGTCCCCTTTCCCCGACGCTGCAGTGTCCCCCGGCAGGCCCATGCTCTTCCGGCGCTGCAGTGACTCCCCGTGCTGGCGCTACTCCACCCCCTTCCCCTGGCGCTGTAGTGTCCCCTAGCAGGCCCATGCTCTTCCGGCGCTGCAGTGACTCCCCGCGCTGGAACTACTCCACCCTCTTCCCCCGGCGCTGCAATGTCCCCCAGGCCGTCCCACTCTTCTACAACGCTGCTGTCCCTGAGCCAGCACACCCTCCACCCCCTCCTCCCGGCGCAGTGTACTCACCTCCTCCCGTCGGCAACTGCTGGGTGTCCATCGGCAGCTGCTGCTCTGTGTGCTTCTCCTCACGGCCCAGTGGCTGCTGCTGATGTATGCCAGTGCTCTCCTTGTCCTACCAGGCGGCGGCTGCTGCTGATGTGTGCCGGACCTGCCGGTGTTCTTCTTCTTCTTCTTCTGACCCAGCGGCTCCTGCTTTGTATCCAGCGACCGCCCCTTCTCCTCGGCGCAGTTGTCAGTGAGTGTGTCCCCCTCAGAACAATTATCTTGTAGTGTGTATGTAAGTGTATATATATATATATATATATATATATATATATATATGGAGGTGATGGTTCCTGGAAGGCGCTCAGTATGTTGCCCTGAATTATTTCATACGTTGTAAGTGCTTATCAGTTTATAAAGTTTTTCAGAAAGTTCCAACACTACAATCCTTTTGGTAGAAGGAGGCAGCTGTCCTTTCCGTATGTCTGAATGGCTGTCAGACGAAATGTGATCTGGAAAATGGGGTGGAAAGGTGCAAGCGCCAGATAGTGTATTAAATTAAAACAAAATAGTGTAATTGTGCTCAAATAGATATGTGCGTACCAGAAATAAGTTCTTTATAGCTTATCTGAGTGGTCTCGTCAGCCGGTTATAACTTTATCCGGGTATCTGGTGCCACACAATGGACCTTTAATGATAATATAGGTAAGGCGGGCACTGCCAGCCTTACCTATATGACCTCTGACTACTACCAGTACCAATACAGATAAGCAAAACCTTTTTTATCTCTTATTTAACCCTGTCTATTTGTATCCCTTGTATATCCCCCTCTAATAAAGCCCCCTGTTTTAAATATACTATTGATGCTGGGTCCTTTTTTGATTTAAAAAGACCACCATCCAAATATGTGAAAAACTTTGGGGTGAGAGGAACACAGGAGGACAGACGAGGAAAGAATTTATCTCTCTATCTCAGTGCAAGATGCTAACTGGTACGCACATTAATTATTAATCACGCACTGTGTATCAGACTTACTACACTATGGGCCTGATTCAGACCCACTCGCGAGCGGCTGTCCGCTCGCAAGTGGGTCGATGTTCTGGACTGAGCATGCGCACGACGGAGGGAGCTCCGTCGTGCGCATGCGCCAGACGCGACGAGCGAAGGAAAGTCCTTCGCTCGTTGTGTCTGATCAAAGGGGGCGTGCTGTCGATGTTGATTGACAGCACGCCCCCTTTGGTAGGCGTGCCGGGGGCGTGCCTCCCTGATGGGGGCGTTCCCATGGGAACGCCTCCCGTCAGAAGCCGGCCCACTGACATCACTAGTGATGTCAGTGGGAGTGATTTTGGCTCTGATAGAGCCAAAATCACTCCGGCGCTTGCGGTTGAAAACCTCAACCGCAGGCTCCGGCTCGCAGTTTCGATGGTCGCGATGGTCAAGACCATCGCGGCAATCAAAATGCACGCTCGTATAGCCTGTGGGTGGTGACCCACAGCTATACGAGCGTCCAGGAGGATGCTCCATTTTCATGGAGGCCGGCCCTCATTCAGAGCGTGCGCTCTGCTCAGAGCGTACGGCTCTGAATGAGGGCCTATATTTGTTCTCCCCCATCTGGCTCTACTACAGCCTCTTTCATTAAAGGTCCATTGTGTGGCACCAGATACCCGGATAAAGTTATAACCGGCTGACGAGACCACTCAGATAAGCTATAAAGAACTTATTTCTGGTACGCACATATCTATTTGAGCACAATTACACTATTTTGTTTTAATTTAATACACTATCTGGCGCTTGCACCTTTCCACCCCATTTTCCATATATATATATATATATATATATATATATTAGGGGTGAGCGGGTTCGGATTTCTGAAATCCGAACCCCCCCGAGCCCCCCCGATCCGAGTCCGATCCGAGTCAGGCTCGACTTTTCCCGCCTGACTCGGATCTGACATCGAGGCAAAACGTCATCATCCCGCCTTCCGAGTCTCGCGGGTTTTGGATCCTATATAAGGTACCCGCGTCGGCGCCATTTTCTCACTCGGCTGTGGACAGTGAAGAGGGAGGGTGGGAGTTAGTGCTGTGTAGTGTAGTGTAGTGTAGTGCTGCTGTTGTCCACTACTTCAAAGTCCATAGGGGCTGGCTGTGTTGTGCTGTGCTGCTGTTGTTAATAGGGGCTGTGTCCACTACTTCAAAGTCCATAGGGGCTGGCTGGACTGTGTTGTGCAGTCAGTTCTCCATAGGGGCTGTGTCCACTCCAAAGTCCTGTGCAGTGTCCCAGTCCTAAAGGGGTGCTGTAGTGTTGTCCAGGGGGTGCTCTGTCCATCAGGGGTGCTCCCCCCAAGTGCTAAAAAAATAATATATTTTCTGTGTTTGTGAATTGTGTGCGCAGTAGCCGCACGTGCATCAACAAAGTAGTGCCAAGCGTGCGCCTGTGTCATAAGTAAAGGGCCGGCTGGCTTGACCGTTAAAGGGTGCTGTAACCCCCGAAAGTACACTCCAGTCCAAACCAAAAAAAAATTATTTTCTGTGTTTGTGAATTGTGTGCGCAGTAGCCGCACGTGCATCAACAAAGTAGTGCCAAGCGTGCGCCTGTGTCATAAGTAAAGGGCCGGCTGGCTTGACCGTTAAGGGTGCTGTAACCCCCGAAAGTACACTCCAGTCCAAACCAAAAAAAAAATTATTTTCTGTGTTTGTGAATTGTGTGCGCAGTAGCCGCACGTGCATCAACAAAGTAGTGCCAAGCGTGCGCCTGTGTCATAAGTAAAGGGCCGGCTGGCTTGACCGTTAAGGGTGCTGTAACCCCCGAAAGTACACTCCAGTCCAAACCAAAAAAAAAATTATTTTCTGTGTTTGTGAATTGTGTGCGCAGTAGCCGCACGTGCATCAACAAAGTAGTGCCAAGCGTGCGCCTGTGTCATAAGTAAAGGGCCGGCTGGCTTGACCGTTAAAGGGTGCTGTAACCTCCGAAAGTACACTCCAGTCCAAACCAAAAAAAAATTATTTTCTGTGTTTGTGAATTGTGTGCGCAGTAGCCGCACGTGCATCAACAAAGTAGTGCCAAGCGTGCGCCTGTGTCATAAGTAAAGGGCCGGCTGGCTTGACCGTTAAGGGTGCTGTAACCCCCGAAAGTACACTCCAGTCCAAACCTAAAAAAAAATTATTTTCTGTGTTTGTGAATTGTGTGCGCAGTAGCCGCACGTGCATCAACAAAGTAGTGCCAAGAGTGCGCCTGTGTCATAAGTAAAGGGCCGGCTGGCTTGACCGTTAAAGGGTGCTGTAACCCCCGAAAGTACACTCCAGTCCAAACCAAAAAAAAATTATTTTCTGTGTTTGTGAATTGTGTGCGCAGTAGCCGCACGTGCATCAACAAAGTAGTGCCAAGCGTGCGCCTGTGTCATAAGTAAAGGGCCGGCTGGCTTGACCGTTAAAGGGTGCTGTAACCCCTGAAAGTACACTCCAGTCCAAACCAAAAAAAAATTATTTTCTGTGTTTGTGAATTGTGTGCGCAGTAGCCGCACGTGCATCAACAAAGTAGTGCCAAGCGTGCGCCTGTGTCATAAGTAAAGGGCCGGCTGGCTTGACCGTTAAGGGTGCTGTAACCCCCGAAAGTACACTCCAGTCCAAACCAAAAAAAAAATTATTTTCTGTGTTTGTGAATTGTGTGCGCAGTAGCCGCACGTGCATCAACAAAGTAGTGCCAAGCGTGCGCCTGTGTCATAAGTAAAGGGCCGGCTGGCTTGACCGTTAAGGGTGCTGTAACCCCCGAAAGTACACTCCAGTCCAAACCTAAAAAAAAATTATTTTCTGTGTTTGTGAATTGTGTGCGCAGTAGCCGCACGTGCATCAACAAAGTAGTGCCAAGCGTGCGCCTGTGTCATAAGTAAAGGGCCGGCTGGCTTGACCGTTAAAGGGTGCTGTAACCCCCGAAAGTACACTCCAGTCCAAAACCAAAAAAAAATTATTTTCTGTGTTTGTGAATTGTGTGCGCAGTAGCCGCACGTGCATCAACAAAGTAGTGCCAAGCGTGCGCCTGTGTCATAAGTAAAGGGCCGGCTGGCTTGACCGTTAAAGGGTGCTGTAACCCCCGAAAGTACACTCCAGTCCAAACCAAAAAAAAATTATTTTCTGTGTTTGTGAATTGTGTGCGCAGTAGCCGCACGTGCATCAACAAAGTAGTGCCAAGCGTGCGCCTGTGTCATAAGTAAAGGGCCGGCTGGCTTGACCGTTAAAGGGTGCTGTAACCCCCAAAGTACACTCCAGTCCAAACCAAAAAAAAATTATTTTCTGTGTTTGTGAATTGTGTGCGCAGTAGCCGCACGTGCATCAACAAAGTAGTGCCAAGAGTGCGCCTGTGTCATAAGTAAAGGGCCGGCTGGCTTGACCGTTAAAGGGTGCTGTAACCCACAAAGTACACTCCAGTCCAAACCAAAAAAAAAATTATTTTCTGTGTTTAGCCGCACGTATATATCAAATCGATATAACATAAATGGAGGACCAAACTTTCTCCGATAAAAATAAAATAGAGAAAGATCAAGAACCACTTCCTCCTAGTGCTGAAGCTGCTGCCACTAGTCATGACATAGACGATAACATGCCATCAACGTCGTCTGCCAAGGCCGATGCCCAATGTCATAGTAGAGGGCACATACAATCCCAAATGGCAAAGTTCAGGAAAATGACCTTGAAAAAGACATTTAAATCAGCTGAAGAGAAACGTAAACTTGCCAATATGCCATTTACGACACGGAGTGGCAAGGAACGGCTAAGGTCGATCCCTAGTATGTTCATGACTAGTGGTTCAGCTTCACATGACGATGGAAGCACTCCTCCCACTAAAAAAATCAAAAGAGTTAAGCTGGCAAAAGCACAGCGAAGAACTGTGCTTTCTAAGAAGATATCACAAATCCCCAAGGAGAGTCCAAGTGTGGTGGTGGTTGCGATGCCTGACCTTCCCAGCACTGGACGGGAAGAGGTGGCTCTTTCCACCATTTGCACGCCCCCTGCAAGTGCTGAAAGGAGCACCCACAGTCCACTTGCTGATATGCAAATTGAAGATGTCACTGTTGAAGTACAACAGGATGAGGATACTGGTGTAGCTGGCGCTGAGGAGGAAGTTGGCGAGGAGGATTCTGATGGTGATGTGGTTTGTTTAAATCAGGCTCCGGGGGAGACAGTTGTTGTCCGTGGGATGAAAAAGCCCATCACGGTCATGCCTGGGCAGAAGACCAAACATTCCACCTCTTTGGTCTGGCAATATTTCTATCCAAATCCGGACAACAACTGTCTTGCCATATGTACCATATGTAAAGGTGAAATAAGTAGGGGTAGGGACGTCAACCACCTAGGAACATCCTCCCTTATACGGCACCTGCAGCGCGTTCATAAAAAGTTACTGTCAAGTTCAGAAACTTTGGCTCAGACCGTAAGCAGTCCAGGGACACCTAAATCCCGTTGTCCTGTTGTATCCAAGCGCCTGCAAACCACACCGTCAACTCCCTCCTCGTCAATTTCCTCCTTAGTCAGGATCGGAAGTAGTCCTGCAGGCCATATCACTGGCATGACTGACTCTCCTATCCGGGATTCCTCCGGAGGATCCTGCATTGCTACGCCTACTGCTGCCGCTGCTGCTGTTGCTGCTGCTGCTGGGAGTCGTTCATCATCCCAGAGAGGAAGTAGGAACACCACTACTTTTACTAAACAATTGACCCTCCAACAGTCCTTAGCGAGGAGGATGAAGTACGACAGCAGTCATCCTGAAGCAAAACGTATAACTGAGGCCTTGACTGCTATGTTGGTGTTAGACGTGCGTCCGGTATCCGCCATTAGTGCAGTGGGATTTAGACAATTGATGGAGGTAGTGTGTCCCCGGTTCCAAATCCCGTCTAGATTCCACTTCACTAGGCAGGCGATACCGAGACTGTACAGAAACGTCAGAAAAAGTGTCCTCAGTGTCCTGAAAAATGCCGTTGTACACAATGTCCACTTAACCACGGACATGTGGACAAGTGGAACAGGGCAGACTAAGGACTATATGACTGTGACAGCCCACTGGGTAGATGTATCACCTTACGCAGCAACAGCAGCAGCGTCACCAGTAGCAGCATCTCAGAAACGCCAGCTCGTTACAAGGCAGGCTACGCTGTGTATCACCGGTTTCAGTAAGAGGCACACCGCCGACAACCTCTTAGAGAAACTGAGGGAAATCATCGCCCAGTGGCTTACCCCACTTAGACTCTCCTGGGGATTTGTGATATCTGACAACGCCACCAATATTGTGCGGGCATTACATCTGGGCAAATTCCAGCACGTCCCATGTTTTGCTCACACAATAAACTTGGTGGTGCAGAATTTTCTGAAAAGCGACAGGGGCGTGCAGGAGACGCTTTGGGTGGCCCGAAAAATTTCTGGCCACTTTCGCCATTCAGCGACTGCGTGCCGAAGACTGGAGCGCCAGCAAACACTCTTGAACCTGCCCCGCCATCACCTGAAGCAAGAGGTTGTGACGCGGTGGAACTCAACCCTCTATATGCTTCAGAGGATGGAGGAGCAGCAAAAGGCCATACAAGCCTATACATCCACCTATGACATAGGCAAAGGAGGGGGTATGCACCTGACTCAAGCGCAGTGGAGAATGATTTCCGTGTTGTGCAAGGTTCTTCAGCCCTTCGAACTTGCCACACGTGAAGTCAGTTCAGACACTGCCAGCTTGAGTCAGGTCATTCCCCTCATCAGGCTTTTGCAGAAGCAGCTGGAGAAAGTGAAGGAGGAGCTAAGACGGAGCGATTCCGCTCGGCATGTGGGACTTGTGGATGAAGCCCTTCATTCGCTTTGCCAGGATTCCAGGGTGGTCAATCTGTTGAAATCAGACCACTACATTTTGGCCACCGTGCTCGATCCTAGGTTTAAAGCCTATGTGGTGTCTCTCTTTCCGGCCGACACAAGCCTGCAGAGGTGCAAAGACCTGCTGGTGAACACACTGTCAGCTGAAGCGGAACGTGACACGTCAACGGCTCCTTCTTCATTTTCTCCCGCAACTGGGGCTGCCAGGAAAAAACTTAGGTATCCTAAGCAACCCGCTGGCGGTGATGCAGGGCAGGCAGGACCAAGTTTGGACATCTGGTCCGGACTGAAGGACCTGGCAACAATTTCTGACATGTCTACTGTCACTGCATATGATACTGTCACCATTGACAGAATGGTGGAGGATTACATCGGTGACAGCATCCAAGTAGGCATGTCAGACAGTCCATACCTGTACTGGCAGGAAAAAGAGGCAATTTGGAGGCCCCTGTACAAACTGGCTCTATTTTACCTGAGTTGCCCCCCCTCCAGTGTGTACTCCGAAAGAGTGTTTAGTGCAGCCGGGAACCTTGTCAGCGAAAGGCGTAGGAGGTTGCTTCCACAGAATGTGGAGAAGATGATGTTCATCAAAATGAATTATCAGCTCTTCCAGGGAGACCAGCCTCCAGAACGTACAGAGGGACCTGTGGTGGTGGATTCAAGTGGGGACGAGTTAATACTTTGTGAGGATGAGGATGTACACACTGAAGAGGGTGAGGAATCGGTGGATGAGAAGGATGAGGATGACATCTTGCCTCCGTAGAGCCAGTTTGTGCAGGGACACATTAATTGCCAGCTTGTTTTGTGGGGGCCCAAACGAACCAATCATTTCAGCCACAGTTGTGTGGCAGACCCTGGCGCTGAAATGATTGATTTGTTAAAGTGTGCATGTCCTGTTTATACAACATAAGGGTGGGTGGGAGGGCCCAAGGACAATTCCATCTTGCACCTCTTTTTTTCTTTGCATTATGTACAGTTTGGGGCCTAGTTTTTCTAACTGCCATCCTGTCTGCCACTGCAGTGTCACTCCTAGATGGGTCACGTGTTTGTGCCGCCCACTCGTGTCGCTTAGCATAGTCATCCAGCTACCTCGGTGCAACCTTTTGGACATAAAAACACTATTGTGAGGTGTGAGGTGTTCAGAATAGACTGGAAATGAGTGGAAATTAAGGTTATTGAGGTTAATAATAGCATAGGAGCAGAAAAACCTACAAATTCTGTGATTTTAGCTGTTTTTATGCTTTTTTTCAAAAAAATACAGATCCAAAACACAAAACCCAGAACCCAAAACACGGAAGGGTGGTTTTGGCAAAACCAATCCAGATCCAAAACACGAAGAAAGATCCAGATCCAAAACCAAAACACAAAACACGAAAAGTGGCCGGTGCACACCCCTAATATATATATATATATACACACATACAGTCAGGTGCATAAATACACAGTTGTTTTCCGTGGTCTTCCGGGTCTTTTGGTGTTGCTGAGCTCTCCGGTGCCTTTAATGATGGCTTGCTTCACTGATAGTGACAGCTCTTTGGATCTCATATTGAGAGTTGACAGCAACTGATTCCAAATGCAAATGTCATACCTAGAATCAACTCCAGACCTTTTACCTGCTTAATTGATAATGAAATAACGAGGGAATAGCCCACCCCTGTCCATGAAATAGCTTTTGAGTTGATAGTCCCATTACTTTTGGCCCCTTAAAAAGTGGGATGCACATATAGAAACCGTTGTAATTCCTACACCGTTCACCTGATTTGGATGTAATTACCCTCAAATTAAATCTGAAAGTCTGCAGTTAAAGCACATCTTGTTTGTTTCATTTCAAAGTCATTGTGGTGGTGAATAGAGGCCAAAGTATGAAAATTCTGTCAATGTCCCAATACTTATGCACCTGACTGTATATACAATATATATATATATATATATATTAGGGGTGTGCACCGGCCACTTTTCGTGTTTTGTGTTTTGGTTTTGGATCTGGATCTTTCTTCGTGTTTTGGATCTGGATTGGTTTTGCCAAAACCACCCTTCCGTGTTTTGGGTTCTGGGTTTTGTGTTTTGGATCTGTATTTTTTTGAAAAAAAGCATAAAAACAGCTAAAATCACAGAATTTGTAGGTTTTTCTGCTCCTATGCTATTATTAACCTCAATAACCTTAATTTCCACTCATTTCCAGTCTATTCTGAACACCTCACACCTCACAATAGTGTTTTTATGTCCAAAAGGTTGCACCGAGGTAGCTGGATGACTATGCTAAGCGACACGAGTGGGCGGCACAAACACGTGACCCATCTAGGAGTGACACTGCAGTGGCAGACAGGATGGCAGTTAGAAAAACTAGGCCCCAAACTGTACATAATGCAAAGAAAAAAAATAGGTGCAAGATGGAATTGTCCTTGGGCCCTCCTACCCACCCTTATGTTGTATAAACAGGACATGCACACTTTAACAAACCAATCATTTCAGCGCCAGGGTCTGCCACACAACTGTGGCTGAAATTATTGGTTCGTTTGGGCCCCCACAAAACAAGCTGGCAATTAATCTGTCCCTGCACAAACTGGCTCTACGGAGGAAAGATGTCATCCTCATCCTCCTCATCCACCAATTCCTCACCCTCTTCAGTGTGTACATCCTCATCCTCACAAAGTATTAACTCGTCCCAACTTGAATCCACCACCACAGGTCCCTCTGTACCTTCTGGAGGCTGGTCTCCCTGGAAGAGCTGATAATTCATTTTGATGAACATCATCTTCTCCACATTCTGTGGAAGCAACCTCCTACACCTTTCGCTGACAAGGTTCCCGGCTGCACTAAACACTCTTTCGGAGTACACACTGGAGGGGGGGCAACTCAGGTAAAATAGAGCCAGTTTGTACAGGGGCCTCCAAATTGCCTCTTTTTCCTGCCAGTACAGGTATGGACTGTCTGACATGCCTACTTGGATGCTGTCACCGATGTAATCCTCCACCATTCTGTCAATGGTGACAGTATCATATGCAGTGACAGTAGACATGTCAGAAATTGTTGCCAGGTCCTTCAGTCCGGACCAGATGTCTAAACTTGGTCCTGCCTGCCCTGCATCACCGCCAGCGGGTTGCTTAGGATACCTAAGTTTTTTCCTGGCAGCCCCAGTTGCGGGAGAAAATGAAGAAGGAGCCGTTGACGTGTCACGTTCCGCTTCAGCTGACAGTGTGTTCACCAGCAGGTCTTTGCACCTCTGCAGGCTTGTGTTGGCCGGAAAGAGAGACACCACATAGGCTTTAAACCTAGGATCGAGCACGGTGGCCAAAATGTAGTGGTCTGATTTCAACAGATTGACCACCCTGGAATCCTGGCAAAGCGAATGAAGGGCTTCATCCACAAGTCCCACATGCCGAGCGGAATCGCTCCGTCTTAGCTCCTCCTTCACTTTCTCCAGCTGCTTCTGCAAAAGCCTGATGAGGGGAATGACCTGACTCAAGCTGGCAGTGTCTGAACTGACTTCACGTGTGGCAAGTTCGAAGGGCTGGAGAACCTTGCACAACACGGAAATCATTCTCCACTGCGCTTGAGTCAGGTGCATACCCCCTCCTTTGCCTATGTCATAGGTGGATATATAGGCTTGTATGGCCTTTTGCTGCTCCTCCATCCTCTGAAGCATATAGAGGGTTGAGTTCCACCGCGTCACAACCTCTTGCTTCAGGTGATGGCGGGGCAGGTTCAAGAGTGTTTGCTGGCGCTGAATGGCGAAAGTGGCCAGAAATTTTTCGGGCCACCCAAAGCGTCTCCTGCACGCCCCTGTCGCTTTTCAGAAAATTCTGCACCACCAAGTTTATTGTGTGAGCAAAACATGGGACGTGCTGGAATTTGCCCAGATGTAATGCCCGCACAATATTGGTGGCGTTGTCAGAGACACAAATCCCCAGGAGAGTCTAAGTGGGGTAAGCCACTGGGCGATGATTTCCCTCAGTTTCTCTAAGAGGTTGTCGGCGGTGTGCCTCTTACTGAAACTGGTGATACACAGCGTAGCCTGCCTTGGAACGAGCTGGCGTTTCTGAGATGCTGCTACTGGTGACGCTGCTGCTGTTGCTGCGTAAGGTGATACATCTACCCAGTGGGCTGTCACAGTCATATAGTCCTTAGTCTGCCCTGTTCCACTTGTCCACATGTCCGTGGTTAAGTGGACATTGGGTACAACGGCATTTTTCAGGACACTGAGGACACTTTTTCTGACGTTTCTGTACAGTCTCGGTATCGCCTGCCTAGTGAAGTGGAATCTAGACGGGATTTGGAACCGGGGACACACTACCTCCATCAATTGTCTAAATCCCACTGCACTAATGGCGGATACCGGACGCACGTCTAACACCAACATAGCAGTCAAGGCCTCAGTTATACGTTTTGCTTCAGGATGACTGCTGTCGTACTTCATCCTCCTCGCTAAGGACTGTTGGAGGGTCAATTGTTTAGTAAAAGTAGTGGTGTTCCTACTTCCTCTCTGGGATGATGAACGACTCCCAGCAGCAGCAACAGCAGCAGCGGCAGCAGTAGGCGTAGCAATGCAGGATCCTCCGGAGGAATCCCGGATAGGAGAGTCAGTCATGCCAGTGACATGGCCTGCAGGACTACTTCCGATCCTGACTAAGGAGGAAATTGACGAGGAGGGAGTTGACGGTGTGGTTTGCAGGCGCTTGGATACAACAGGACAACGGGATTTAGGTGTCCCTGGACTGCTTACGGTCTTAGCCAAAGTTTCTGAACTTGACAGTAACTTTTTATGAACGCGCTGCAGGTGCCGTATAAGGGAGGATGTTCCTAGGTGGTTGACATCCCTACCCCTACTTATTTCACCTTTACATATGGTACATATGGCAAGACAGTTGTTGTCCGGATTTGGATAGAAATATTGCCAGACCAAAGAGGTGGAATGTTTGGTCTTCTGCCCAGGCATGACCGTGATGGGCTTTTTCATCCCACGGACAACAACTGTCTCCCCCGGAGCCTGATTTAAACAAACCACATCACCATCAGAATCCTCCTCGCCAACTTCCTCCTCAGCGCCAGCTACACCAGTATCCTCATCCTGTTGTACTTCAACAGTGACATCTTCAATTTGCATATCAGCAAGTGGACTGTGGGTGCTCCTTTCAGCACTTGCAGGGGGCATGCAAATGGTGGAAAGAGCCACCTCTTCCCGTCCAGTGCTGGGAAGGTCAGGAATCGCAAACACCACCACACTTGGACTCTCCTTGGGGATTTGTGATATCTTCTTAGAAAGCACAGTTCTTCGCTGTGCTTTTGCCAGCTTAAATCTTTTGATTTTTTTAGTGGGAGGAGGGCTTCCATCATCATGTGAAGCTGAACCACTAGTCATGAACATACTAGGGATCGACCTTAGCCGTTCCTTGCCACTCCGTGTCGTAAATGGCATATTGGCAAGTTTACGTTTCTCTTAAGCTGATTTAAATGTTTTTTTCAAGGTCATTTTCCTGAACTTTGTCATTTGGGATTGTATGTGCCCTCTACTATGACATTGGGCATCGGCCTTGGCAGACGACGTTGATGGCATGTTATCGTCTATGTCATGACTAGTGGCAGCAGCTTCAGCACTAGGAGGAAGTGGTTCTTGATCTTTCTCTATTTTATTTTTATCGGAGAAAGTTTGGTCCTCCATTTATGTTATATCGATTTGATATATACGTGCGGCTAAACACAGAAAATAATTTTTTTTTTGGTTTGGACTGGAGTGTACTTTGGGGGTTACAGCACCCTTTAACGGTCAAGCCAGCCGGCCCTTTACTTATGACACAGGTGCACGCTTGGCACTACTTTGTTGATGCACGTGCGGCTACAGCGCACACAATTCACAAACACAGAAAATATTATTTTTTTTGGTTTGGACTGGAGTGTACTTTGGGGGTTACAGCACCCTTTAACGGTCAAGCCAGCCGGCCCTTTACTTATGACACAGGCGCACGCTTGGCACTACTTTGTTGATGCACGTGCGGCTACTGCGCACACAATTCACAAACACAGAAAATAATTTTTTTTTTGGTTTGGACTGGAGTGTACTTTCGGGGGTTACAGCACCCTTAACGGTCAAGCCAGCCGGCCCTTTACTTATGACACAGGCGCACGCTTGGCACTACTTTGTTGATGCACGTGCGGCTACTGCGCACACAATTCACAAACACAGAAAATAATTTTTTTTTGGTTTGGACTGGAGTGTACTTTCGGGGGTTACAGCAACCTTAACGGTCAAGCCAGCCGGCTCTTTACTTATGACACAGGCGCACGCTTGGCACTACTTTGTTGATGCACGTGCGGCTACTGCGCACACAATTCACAAACACAGAAAATAATTTTTTTTTTGGTTTGGACTGGAGTGTACTTTCGGGGGTTACAGCACCCTTAACGGTCAAGCCAGCCGGCCCTTTACTTATGACACAGGCGCACGCTTGGCACTACTTTGTTGATGCACGTGCGGCTACTGCGCACACAATTCATAAACACAGAAAATATATTATTTTTTTAGCACTTGGGAGGAGCACCCCTGATGGACAGAGCACCCCCTGGACAACACTACAGCACCCCTTTAGGACTGGGACACTGCACAGGACTTTGGAGTGGACACAGCCCCTATGGAGAACTGACTGCACAACACAGTCCAGCCAGCCCCTATGGACTTTGAAGTAGTGGACACAGCCCCTATTAACAACAGCAGCACAGCACAACACAGCCAGCCCCTATGGACTTTGAAGTAGTGGACAACAGCAGCACTACACTACACTACACTACACAGCCCTAACTCCCACCCTCCCTCTTCACTGTCCACAGCCGAGTGAGAAAATGGCGCCGACGCGGGTACCTTATATAGGATCCAAAACCCGCGAGACTCGGAAGGCGAGATGATGACGTTTTGCCTCGATTTCAGATCCGAGTCAGGTGGGAAAAGTCGAGCCTGACTCGGATCGGACGCGGATCGGGGGGGCTCACCCCTAATATATATATATATATGTATATTAGGGGTGTGCACCGGACACTTTTCGTGTTTTGTGTTTTGGTTTTGGATCTGGATCTTTCTTCGTGTTTTGGATCTGGATTGGTTTTGCCAAAACCACCCTTCCGTGTTTTGGGTTCTGGGTTTTGTGTTTTGGATCTGGATTTTTTCTTAAAAAATAAAAAAAAACGCTAAAATCACATAAATGGGCCTTTTTTTGTTCCTACGCTATTAATAACCCCAATAACATTAATTTCCACTCATTTCCACTCTATTCTGAACACCTCACACCTCACAATATTGTTTTTAGGCCAAAAGGTTGTACCGAGGAAGCTGGATGACTATGCTAAGCGACACAAGGGGGCGGCACAAACACGTGGCCCATCTAGGAGTGGCACTGCAGTGGCAGACAGGAAGCCAATCAGCGTTATGGTGCCCATTTGCATGTAGCACGAACCCGGGAGATCCGTGCTACATGCATCTGTGTGATTGGCACAGAGCAATGACAGGTCCGTGAGACCCGTCTGTGCTGCTGTGGTAAAAAAAAAAAACCTGTGTAAAAAAAGAAAAAAATGGCGTGCACCCCCCCAAAAAAGAGCAACCAGCCCCGGGCATTAGTAACCCAGTGCTGGGTGTGCTTAAATACAGGGGACAAACGACGTAGGGGTCCCCTGTACTTAAGCACAACCAGCACTGGGCTAGTCAGAACCAGCGCTGGTTGCCAAAATACGGGGGACAAACGACGTAGGGGTCCCCTGTATTCTGCGCAACCAGCTCTGGGCTCTGATCCGGTCCTGGTTCTGGAAATATAGGGGACAAAAAATGAGTAGGGTTCCCCTGTATGTTCCAGAACCAGCACTGGACTTTTTCTAGCGGGGGGCTGATGCCACAGCCAGGGGAGCCCTTTCACCGGGCCCCCCAGCCGCAGCATCAACCCTGACCGCTAGTCAGCCCAGGCCGGGGATCCCTGGAGAGCTGGGGACCCCCCCAATAAAGGGGTCACCCTCTCCAGGGCACCCCAGGCCCAGGCTGATAGCCCGGGGCTATCCCCGCCACCCCTGGTGGTGGTGGGTGGCGGGTTGATTGTGTGGTGTGGTGTAAATAAAGAATATCAAACATTGTCTTTACAAGTAGAACTGCAAGTCCCAGCAAGCCTGCCCCGCATGCTGGTACTTGGAGAACCACAAGTACCAGCATGCAGGGCATTAAGGGCCCACTAGTACCTGTAGTTCACCTGTAAAAAAAATGTTTAAAAAAACACAGGACACACACACCGTGACAGTATAAGTTTATTAAACATACATACACACACACACATGTACACATACTCACCTATGTAACCTGTAGCATCGGTCCACTTGTCCGGTAAAGTATCCCTAGGGGACCTGTGAAAAAAAACATACTCACCATCTCCTATGCGAGGTTCTGTCCTCTTCGTTCCAAAGTAGGCATCCCCGGACTTGGCAAAAAAAAAAACGAAAACGCGATCCACGAACTTAGTACCGTTCTATAGAACGGTACTTCCCGAATGAGAGCTTAGCGGCGGGGTATCACCATGGAAACCCCGCTGCTAAGCGTTCATTGGCTGAGAGAGGTCATCTCCCGTCTCTCAGCCAATGAACGGCTCCCTCCATTGTAGTCAATGGTGGGAACCGCAGGGTAAACTTTAATAACCTTGCGGCTCCCAGCATTGACTACAATGGAGGGAGCCGTTCATTGGCTGAGAGAGACGGGAGATGGCCTCTCTCAGCCAATGAACGCTTAGCAGCGGGGTTTCCATGGTGATACCCCGCCGCTAAGCTCTCATTCGGGAAGTACCGTTCTATAGAACGGTACTAAGTTCGTGG
Organism: Taudactylus pleione; assembly: GCA_031769625.1. Classification (NCBI taxonomy): domain Eukaryota; kingdom Metazoa; phylum Chordata; class Amphibia; order Anura; family Myobatrachidae; genus Taudactylus; species Taudactylus pleione. The sequence continues at coordinate 15,626,108 of JAUIMM010000094.1, forward strand.
ATCGCGTTTTCGTTTTTTTTTTTTTGCCAAGTCCGGGGATGCCTACTTTGGAACGAAGAGGACAGAACCTCGCATAGGAGATGGTGAGTATGTTTTTTTTCACAGGTCCCCTATGGATACTTTACCGGACAAGTGGACCGATGCTACAGGGTTACATAGGTGAGTATGTGTACATGTGTGTGTGTGTGTGTGTATGTATGTTTAATAAACTTATACTGTCACGGTGTGTGTGTCCTGTGTTTTTTTTAAACATTTTTTTACAGGTGAACTACAGGTACTAGTGGGCCCTTAATGCCCTGCATGCTGGTACTTGTGGTTCTCCAAGTACCAGCATGCGGGGCAGGCTTGCTGGGACTTGCAGTTCTACTTGTAAAGACAATGTTTGATATTCTTTATTTACACCACACCACACAATCAACCCGCCACCCACCGCCACCAGGGGTGGCGGGGATAGCCCCGGGCTATCAGCATGGGCCTGGGGAGCCCTGGAGAGGGTGACCCCTTTATTGGGGGGGTCCCCAGCTCTCCAGGGATCCCCGGCCTGGGCTGACTAGCGGTCAGGGCTGATGCTGCGGCTGGGGGGCCCGGTGAAAGGGCTCCCCTGGCTGTGGCATCAGCCCCCCGCTAGAAAAAGTCCAGTGCTGGTTCTGGAACATACAGGGGAACCCTACTCATTTTTTTCCCCTGTATTTCCAGAACCAGGACCGGATCAGAGCCCAGAGCTGGTTGCGCAGAATACGGGGGACCCCTACGTCGTTTGTCCCCCGTATTTTGGCAACCAGCTCTGGTTCTGACTAGCCCAGTGCCGGTTGTGTTTAAGTACAGGGGACCCCTATGTCGTTTGTCCCCTGTATTTAAGCACACCCAGCACTGGGTCACTAATGCCCGGGGCTGGTTGCTCTTTTTTTGGGGGGGGGCACGCCATTTTTTTCTCTTTTCACACAGGTTTTTTTTTTTTTTTTTACCACAGCAGCACAGACGGGTCTCACGGACCCGTTAGTGCTCTGTGTCAATGACACAGATGCAAGTAGCACGGATCTCCTGGTCCGTGCGTGCATCTGTGTCATTGAAATACACAGCAGCACAGACGGGTCTCACTGACCCATCTGTGCTCTGTGTCACTGTCAATCACACAGATGCATGTAGCACGGATCTCACGAGTCCGTGCTACATGCAAATGAGCACCATAATGCTGATTGGCTGAGAGCCGTGACAGACGGCTCTGTCAGCCAATCAGCACTTTGCCCATTAAAGGCAAAGGCATTTTTTTTAAAATGGCCGCTCGAGGCAAAACCTCGAGATCCGACAGCAGATCTCGAGGTTTTGCCTCGGGAGAGGGATCCGGGGCAGACAGGGAGATCCGAGCTTGGGCTCGGATCGCCCCGGATCCCCGAAGTTCGGGTGGGTTCGGTTCTCAGGGAACCGAACCCGCTCATCCCTAATGTATATATACAGTTTATATATATATATATATATATATATGTATATATATGTATGTATATATACACATATATATATATATATATATGTGTGTGTGTGTATATATGTATATATATATATATATATATATATATGTATGTATGATATATATATGTATATATATTTATATGCATATATATATATATATATATATAGTCATATATACATATGCATATATGTGTGTATATATATATATATTATATATATGCATATATACATACACTGTATGTGTATATATATATATATATATACTGTATATCTATATAGATTGCGTGTGCAGCCCCCAAACCGATGTTAAGGAAACATCGGCAGCTGCGGCCTCAATCGATTGTTTATATCGATGTTTGCACCCATCGGCCATCGATGGTACAGCTGTCAATGGCCATCACTACAATATACCATCAAAAAATATATTTTTATGGTATATGGTGTTTAAAAAAAAATGTTTGCATTAGAATAGTTTTAAAAAGATGTTCTTGACCTAATTCAATCATAAAAAAAAACTACAATTTCAGGGCGGTTTTTGGAAAAAAAAATTGTCAGTTAAGTGGTTAATATACTTACCTCTCCGCAGTTTCCGATGTGCTGCTCTGCAGAGCAGCAAAAACTCATGGCGTCCATTTTCTTAGTGACCTGCACATGCGCAGAAAAGATGTCTTCAGGAAAATAGGCGCTGACGCCATTTTCCCTGAGACCCACGCATGCGCTGTAGATTCTGGCATGAAGCCAGAAACTACAGAACTCAGGACCTGATTCAACGCAGTGCGAGCGCTTAACTTAAATATCCGGCCCTTTTTTGCCAGCGAGCAATTGCATCTTGCGAGTGGGTCTGAATGAGCTCCTCAGTGCGCTGATACAGAGGAGGAGGCCCAAACGGAGGCTGCATACGGGCGCCCTCCTCTCTTAAAACGCACCTGAGTATTAGGTTTAGTGTTTCTTGGAATAAGATTTTATCAGCAAAGAACCCTTATCTCAGTGGTTCCCAAACTTTTTTGAATCGGGCACCCTAGTGCATCAGCATTGTTTTCACAGCACCCCTAAGCCAAAAGTTTGTTATTGAGAGTACAGGGAAGTAAATTGTGCTGACCTGTCATCCTTAGGTTTGGTTATATAGTGGTGGACAGGATTGTGCTTCTGTTTGTGCACATATTTACATTACATTGACCATAAAGAATTTGATTTAGTGCTGGACCACCAACCTGAGGCACCCCTGCAAGTGTTCCGAGGCACCCCAGGGTGCCGTGGCGCACAGTTTTGGAACCACTGCTAATTACCAGGAGGCAAACTGGGAGAATAGAATTTGTGACCCTCCATTAAAATTAATTTTTTCTTAATATAGCACTCCAAGAAGAAGTTTGGATCCATTAAAAGTATTGTTTTCTTAATATGGCACTCCAAGAAGAAGTTTGGATGACCCTGATATAGAACTTGATAAAATGTGTATATATCCATATCTATTCTATATATATTTTACATATATAACATCAACGTTGTCATAATACAGTAATCACATGAGTGATTTATCACTAAAATTCTAGGCCTAATCTTTCCTTGAGGGGGTGCCAAAGGATTTATTATTTATTATTTTATTTTTTTTGGGGGGGGGGTCTAGAGTCTAGAGTCTGCCTTTTGGTTAGGAACTTCCACTTTCATGTCCACTTTGTGGTTAGTAAGACACCTACCTCTCGCCAGCTATATCACTCCTAACTCTCAGCAACACAAATACTGGTGACCACATTTTGCAGTTGGGTAAGGCTGGGCTTTGATGTCATTGTGGTGGAGATGACGTTTTAAACAATAAAGATAGAAAAGCAGTTTGCATCTTAGGTTTAATGGTTCCATAGAGAACACCTTATACTTTAGAATATATTTATGTTTTGTCAATTTTCTCTCAGAATTTGGGTACTTGTATGATAAAAGGAAAGTAGAAATTTAATATTGATAATAGTGATAAAAAAATGTGCAATACTAAGCTATTCATAATTGTCTTTCTTATGAACATTTTGGTTCTGAAACAATAATGTTCACAGTGTTATGTATGGTTTGTGCATCTTGAATACTAGTACAGTGTATTCCCTACATTACATAAGAGATCCATTGTTTTATTGCTTAATTAACTCCCAAACATCTTATAATACTTAACTTAAACTAATAAATAAAGACAAGGACACGACAGCTTGGCTAAAAGGTCACAGCTTTTATTTACAATTAAATGTTTAACCTAACTGAGGTGGCTAGGAGACGCTGCAAACTCAGTTCTAGCCTTCTATCTCTGAAACACTCAGGGAATGACATAAACATCCCCCCTATAGACACACTTATGTTGAGAAGGACTCATTTCCCTCACGGGCACAGTCCGAGCGATCCGCACGGAAAGCGCTCGGGTTCTCCCGCACAGAGAGGACAATCTCGCCATGTAAATAGAGGGCAAGCACCCTCACTACGCTTTCTTGTGCCACAATAAAGCAACTGAGATGAAGGATTCTCCCGCCAATGCTGCGCCTCCCTTAAATGGAGAAAAAAGGTTGGAACAATACCCAATCGGCAAAGGTGTTGGGGTGGGATGGTGGGTTCCAAATGGAAAAGAGGCTGTCTCTACCAAGAACACCCTTAATATACCAGAATTTATAAACACTCTCCTGAGCAAAGCATTGGCCAAAACTAAACCAGGTGACTCCTAAATTAAACTAAACAAACCAGCAACAAGGCTGTCATGCTAACCAATCAGCAAAAAACCTAGGAGTCTTACCTATTCTCAAGCCTAATCAGCTTTCCCCTTAACTTAACTTGAACTAATTGTTACAAGTCACCGGCACGACTTGCTACCTACCCTCCAGCACTTTGATGGTTACTCCTTCTACTTCCTCCTGCCGTACAAGAACTACACTATCTGTTGAATTGGATGCAGGACAACATGACGTGTTACTGGGACATAGAATGATCTCCCATTACTTTGATTGGTTCTTCATCTGTTAAATATCCGGCGGTATCTTCACGGCCTTTGCCGGCTATAGCATCTTAGTACGTGCCCTTCCGGTTCCTGTCTCTGGACTCTGTTCCTGCATCTCACTAAGTCGTACCTCGGTCCCCAGGCCGCATTGTATCCTCCAGCTTTGGTAGTCGCACCACGTCTCACCTAGTCGCACCTCGGCCCTCAGGCCGCATCATATCCTCCGGCTCTGGTAGTCGCACCATGGCTCACCTAGCCGCACCTCGGTCCTCAAGCTGCATCATATCCTCCGACTCTGGTAGTCACACCACGGCTCACATAGCCTCACCTCGGTTCTCAGGCCGCACCATATCCTCCGGCTCTGGTAGTCGCACCATGGCTCTCCTAGCCGCGCCTTGGTCCTCAGGCCGCATCATATGCTCTGACTCTGGTAGTCGCACCAATTCAACAGGCTATACCAGCCACATCAAACCTACCAGCTACTTGCTGCATCGATTCAACAGGCTATACCAGCCACATCAATTCTACCAGCTACTTGCTGCATTAATTCAACAGGCTATACCAGCCATATCAATTCTACAAGGTACTTGCTGCATCAATTCAACAGGTTATACCAGCCACATCAATTGTACCAGCTACTATCTGCATTAATTCAACAGGCTATACCAGCCACATCAATTCTACCAGCTACTTGCTGCATCAATTCAACAAACTATACCAGCCACATCAATTCTACCAGCTACTTGCTGCATCAATTCAACAGGCTATACCAGCCACATCAATTATTTCAGCTACTTGCTGCATCAATTCAACAGGCTATACTAGCCACATCAATTATTTCAGCTACTTGCTGCATCAATGCAACAGGCTATACCAGCCACATCAATTCTTTCAGCTACTTGCTGCATCAATTCAACGGGCTATACCAGCCACATCAATTATTTCAGCTACTTGCTGCATCAATTCAACAGGCTATACCAGGCACATTAATCCTACCAGCTACTTGCTGCATCAATTCCACAAGCTATACTAGCCACATCAACTCTACCAGCTACTTGCTGCATCAATTCAACAGGCTATACCAGCCACATCAATTCTACCAGCTACTTGCTGCATCAATTCAACAGGCTATAAGAGCCACATCAATTCTACCAGCTACTTGCTGCATCAATTCAACAGGCTATACCAGCCACATCAATTATACCAGCTACTAGCTGCATCAATTCCACAGACTGTACTAGCTGCATTACTTCAGCGACAATTTGCAGCATCTGTACCACCAGTGCTTCATTACTACATTAGCCACATCTATGCTACCAGTACTACATTAGCTGCATCTATACCACCAGTGCTGCACTAGCTGCATCTCAGCTACCAGCTCTCGTTGGTGTCATATTTTATTCTGGTACTCCTGGGAGATCTGTGTAAACAAAAAGCAAAAAATATGGTAGTTGCTCAATCAGCTTAATGACATACTACAGGTGCTTGTAAAGGGCGGGGTTTACACTGAACTACAGATAAAAGGAAATTGCCCTTCAGCTCAACAAAAATACTTGAATCCTACATAATAATAGAAATTCAGAGGTATTGGTTACCTATATTTGCAAATATATGAATAAGCGCTGGGCCAACATCAAGGCTCCTCTATACCAGCGTCCCTAACATTAAGGGGTTCAAGTCCGAGAAGCAAGGCACCCCAAAAAATTCCAGCCAAGGACCATCCCCAGGGCATCACACGAAAAGGGGAAAAAAAGGTGATAGTGAAGTGTAAAGGATAGATGTGTAAAGATAAATCAATAAGTGTTAATGAAATTTAAAAGAATTAAAATGATATAAATAATATACAAACGATTAGAGAAGTGAAAAAATATTCTACGTGAATTAAGTGATGATGCCATGAGAAAGGTCCAGCCAGAACAACCCCGGGGGCCCCACTCCCAAACGCTCACCGCAAAATAATTATTGCTACATAATAGTAGCACCCACTCTGGGTCATATAATTACAAATTGGTGTACTGCATGATAACAGTACATGTATGAGCTGAGAGCTAACTTACCTTGGAGGTACCCCAAAAAAAACCCACATGGCACTATAAGGATCAGCACCTCCTCCTAATGCTGACTCCCTTCATGCCTCCAAACTGCAAGCAAAAAATATGGTAGTTGCTCAATCAGCTTAATGACATACTACAGGTGCTTGTAAAGGGCGGGGTTTACACTGAACTACAGAAAAAAGAAAATTGCCCTCCAGCACACTGCAGGTAAATCAAAAATACTTGAATCCTACATAATAATAGAAATTCAGAGGTATTGGTTACATATATTTGCAAATATATGAATAAGCGCTGGGCCAACAAAGATCTCGTCCATTGAGTTCTAAGGGTTTATGCAGGAAATCCTTGGAAAATCTTAACACTAATATATAAAGACAAGGACACATAACAGCTTGGCTAAAAGGTCACAACTTTTATTTATAATTAAATGATTAACCTAACTGAGGTGACCAGGAGATGCTGCAAACTCAGTTCTAGCCTTCTATCTCCTAAACACTCAGGGAACGACTTAAACGTGCCCCCTATAGACACAATTATGATGGGAAAGACTCGTTTCGCTCTCGGGCACAGTCCGAGCGATCAGCAAGGGAAGCACTCGGGTCCCCCCGCGCACAGAGAGGACAAACGCATTATGTAAATAGAGGGCAAGCACCCTCACAACGCTTTCTTGTGCCACAATAAAACCACTGAGATGCAGCGTTCTCCTGCCAAAGCCAGATCCTTAGAGGAAAACTGCCCCGCCTCCAAAAACAAAGAACCTAATCCAGAAAAGAGAATAAATCCTTGAGAAAAAGGCCTAAACCGAGCTTATTAAGGTGAACTGCATACGGTCTAAAATATCTGGAAGGATCCGTACCCAAAAAGCCATGCCTCACAACCAAGCCACCCATAGAAGTCACATGCCGAGATACAGCCACATTCACCTTCACTAGCCATTAGGCCCCATTCACCTTCTTTCTCACCTTTTCCAAAACCCTGTGCTTGCGAGCACCTCACCAAACCACACGTGGAACTATCTCAGACCACTAAAACATAAAAACATAGCAACGAACTAGCAAGGAAGGTAACCCGAGTGAAGAAGAAAAACTAAAAAATCTCCTGTGCACACAAATTGGGCCAAATATAGGTCCCAGGGAGGAATAATGTTAAAAATCCCTTCACACTCCCAATTTTTGAATGCTAGTCATTAAAAAACAGGCATAAGCAACGTTTGTCGCATGGAGTGCCACTAAAGCTTATTGCAATGCACTTAAGATTTATAGTTGGAGGATTTCCAATGCCCAATACCTTGAATATCAGCAGGGGAGGCCCCTGTGGTGGCCGCTCTGGTTGCAGCGCCAATGTCAAAGGAATGGGTACCTTAACACATTCTATCTAAACCCAACTCAGCAAGTCCCCGCCTAAGTATAGCTGTAAACTGGAATTTGGAGAGGGGGGTTAAATTAGCATGCACTAGCCATTAGGCCCCATTCACCTTCTTTCTCGCCTTGTCCAAAGCCCTGTGCTTGCGAGCACCTCAACAAACCACACGTGGAACTATCTCAGACCACACAATACGAACACTCGGCCACTGCAACCGAACCGCATCCAAAATTCCACACAGTCTCACAATCAACTCCAAACCTTTCAGCTGCCCAATATCATTGCCTCCTACATGCAACACCAACCAAACAGGAACACCCCACTGAGCTGCAGATGACACCAACAAATCCATCAAAGCATCACACCTCAAACCTCATACACCTATCCATCGCACCTGGTGACCCCCAAGCAGCAAACTAGCACGCCGTGCCAAACTATGCTTCTCAGCCCAAAAGATGTAGGAGTGGCCAACTAACCACACCGTGCTGTCTTCAGTTTCTTTCGCTGTAAGGAAAAACAGATCCTGAAAGTGAGCACAGCACCAAAACCAAGCCATAACGAATACACAACATAAAAACATAGCAACGAACTAGCAAGCATGGTAACCCGAGTGAAGAAGAAAAACTAAAAAATCTCCTGTGCACACAAATTGGGCCAAATATAGGTCCCAGGGAGGAAAAATGTTAAAAATCCCTTCACACCCCCAAGTTTTGAATGCTAGTCATTAAAAAACGGGCGTAAGCAACGTTTGTCGCATGGAGCGCCACTAAAGCTTATTGCAATGCACTTAAGATTTATAGTTGGAGGATTTCCAATGCCCAATACCTTGAATATCAGCAGGGGAGGCCCCTGTGATGTCCGCTCTGGTTGCAGCGCTAATGTCAAAGGAATGGGTACCTTAACACATACTATCTAAACCCAACTCAGCAAGTCCCCACCTAAGTATAGCTGTAAACTGGAATTTTGAGAGGGGGGTTAAATTAGCATGCACTAGCCATTAGGCCCCACCCTGGTAAATAGATGCCAGATGCACAGGGCAAACCAAGGGATCAACCTCTAGCGGCAGTGTAATCCATCTACCCCTCCCCACATGATTCGTATTGGAAAAATGGAGCCTACACAAAACTGCCGACTCCCTAAAAACTATGTCCTTCAATAACAAGCTGCAAAGAAGTGACGACTTGCTGGACGCAACAAGTTCACTAACTCAAAATGCCCCAAAACACGCCAGAGCAAAAGCCAGATGGAAAAGAGAAGCTACCAGAACATCAGAAGCAACTTTGTCCATAACAGCAAGCAAGTCTTTAAACAGATGCAAATCAATGGGCCTGCGGGAATCAGCACTAGCAGGAAACTCCTTAGCCCACCCTTTCAGTGCCTTGGAAAGGATAAATGACTTAGTAGGATTGTGAAAACCCTTGAAGTTGGAGAAAAAAGAGATACCTGCCAGTGCTGAGACCATGGTAGCCTTGGACTGGCCTTGCCGGTAATGCCCCCAAAAGAACACTAACAGCAAATCCTCGGAAGACTTATCCTCTCAAGGGCGTTCAAGGCTGTAAGCTTGCCAATCCTGTCATGCAGCTGCATAGGATATCATTTTTACTGGAGCCAGCGACCGCTGCACCAGGCCTTCTATGGCAGCCTAATAATCTGCCACACAAACGAAGGGCAAAGTAACCCCACGGCAGAAGCCGCTGGAGTCAGCATACGAAGCGAGCAATACTAAAGTGAGACAAAGCATCCGCAATCTCATTAAAAACGCCAGGAACATGATGCACTCTAAAACTAAGGTTAGCCTCCAAACAAAGCAAAACCAGTTGTCTAAGCAGCTGCAAAGCTGGAGGAGAAGAAGTTCTCTGGTTATTAATGGCATGCACAACCCCCAGAATGTCGCACCAGAAGACCACGTGCTGATTTCGCAATCAAACACCCCAAAGTTCCACTGTCACGACAATCGGGAACAACTCCAACGACAATAAATTACCCGTAAGGCCCTCCACATGCCATGCCACTGGCCAGGATGCAGCACACCATTCCCCATTGCAAAAGGCATCAAAACCGGACGAACCGGCTGCATCAGTGAACTGCTGCAAAGTAGCATTCGCCACATGAAGCGAAGGCCAAATGCACTCACCATAAAATTGCACCAGAAACCTGGCCCAAATGCGAAGGTCCTCCTTAATCTCGGAAAACAAACGCACAGATGATGCGGCAAGCATGCTCTGGCCGTAGCCCTCTCCAATTTCCTACAAAAACTCTGCCCATTGGAATGATGCGACAAGCAAATTAAACTAACCTAATAAGGACTCAACTGCGCGCAATTAGACCTTAACCATCGCCAAACAAATCGAACAAAATTACAAGAGAAGAAAAGAGACTGTCCAATGTGGTGCACTGAGCAAAATCATCATTAAAACATCACTTTTATTTAATAATCAAATAACAGTGTAACTAGCGAAAATAAGATAAAAATAAGGTTGTGTCATAGTATAGAAAAAATTTGATTTAAAAATAACATTCGCATGCGCACTTGTACCTCCACTACTTGTAATAATAAAGTAGTTTCTTGTGTTTATAGAGTCCTGATTTCTTTTCATCGCCAAACAAGCATCTATCTGCTGAAGCAATTTCACAACCTTCTCCCATGGTAACCGACAGCAACCAGTCACTGTGTCAATTTCTATGCCCAAATGAGACAAACATGAAGATGGACCCTCCGTTTTGTCATGAGCCACAGAAACACCTAGCACTTTAAACTAGGGGTGAGCGGGTTCGGATTTCTGAAATCCGAACCCCCCCGAGCCCCCCCGATCCGAGGCAGATCCGAGTCAGGTGGGAAAAATCGAGGCAAAACGTCATCATCCCGCCTTCCGGGTCTCGCGGGTTTTGGAACCTATATAAGGTACCCGCGTCGGCGCCATTTTCTCACTCGGCTGTGGACAGTGAAGAGGGAGGGTGGGAGTTAGGGCTGGCTGGGCTGTGTAGTGTAGTGTAGTGTAGTGCAGAGTAGTGTTGTGCTGTGCTGTGCTGTGCTGTGCTGCTGTTGTCCACTACTTCAAAGTCCATAGGGACTGGCTGTGTTGTGCTGTGCTGCTGTTGTTATTAGGGGCTGTGTCCACTACTTCAAAGTCCATAGGGGCTGGCTGGACTGTGTTGTGCAGTCAGTTCTCCATAGGGGCTGTGTCCACTCCAAAGTCCTGTGCAGTGTCCCAGTCCTAAAGGGGTGCTGTAGTGTTGTCCAGGGGGTGCTCTGTCAATCAGGGGTGCTCCCCCCAAGTGCTAAAAAAATAATATTTTTTGTGTGTTTGTGAATTGTGTGCGCAGTAGCCGCACGTGCATCAACAAAGTAGTGCCAAGCGTGTGCCTGTGTCATAAGTAAAGAGCCGGCTGGCTTTACCGTTAAAGGGTGCTGTAACCCGCAAAGTACACTCCAGTCCAAACCAAAAAAAAAATAATTTTCTGTGTTTGTGAATTGTGTGCGCAGTAGCCGCACGTGCATCAACAAAGTAGTGCCAAGCGTGCGCCTGTGTCATAAGTAAAGGGCCAGCTGGCTTGACCGTTAAAGGGTGCTGTAACCCCCAAAGTACACTCCAGTCCAAACCCCAAAAATATATATTTTCTGTGTTTGTGAATTGTGTGCGCAGTAGCCGCACGTGCATCAATAAAGTAGTGCCAAGCGTGCGCCTGTGTCATAAGTAAAGGGCTGGCTGGCTTGACCGTTAAAGGGTGCTGTAACCCCCAAAGTACACTCCAGTCCAAACCAAAAAAATATATATTTTCTGTGTTTGTGAATTGTGTGCGCAGTAGCCGCATGTGCATCAACAAAGTAGTGCCAAGCGTGCGCCTGTGTCATAAGTAAAGGGCCGGCGGGCTTGACCGTTAAAGGGTGCTGTAACCCCCAAAGTACACTCCAGTTCAAACCAAAAAAATTATATTTTTTGTGTGTTTGTGAATTGTGTGCGCAGTAGCCGCACGTGCATCAACAAAGTAGTGCCAAGCATGCGCCTGTGTCATAAGTAAAGGGCCGGCTGGCTTGACCGTTAAAGGGTGCTGTAACCCCCAAAGTACACTCCAGTCCAAACCAAAAAAAAAATTATTTTCTGTGTTTGTGAATTGTGTGCGCAGTAGCCGCACGTGCATCAACAAAGGAGCAGCGCCAAGCGTGCGCCTGTGTCCCATAAGTAAAGAGCCGGCTGGCTCATTTCTTAAAGGCTGGTGTAACCCACAAAGTGCTCTACTCTCCAGCAAAAATAAAAAAATATTTTCTGTGTTTAGCCGCACGTATATATCATATCGATATAACATAAATGGAGGACCAAACTTTCTCCGATAAAAATAAAATAGAGAAAGATCAAGAACCACTTCCTCCTAGTGCTGAAGCTGCTGCCACTCGTCATGACATAGACGATAACATGCCATCAACGTCGTCTGCCAAGGCCGATGCCCAATGTCATAATAGAGGGCACATACAATCCCAAATGACAAAGTTCAGGAAAATGACCTTGAAAAAAACATTTAAATCAGCTGAAGAGAAACATAAACTTGCCAATATGCCATTTACGACACGGAGTGGCAAGGAACGGCTAAGGTCGATCCCTAGTATGTTCATGAATAGTGGTTCAGCTTCACATGACGATGGAAGCCCTCCTCCCACTAAAAAAATCAAAAGAGTTAAGCTGGCAAAAGCACAGCGAAGAACTGTGCTTTCTAAGAAGATATCACAAATCCCCAAGGAGAGTCCAAGTGTGGTGGTGGTTGCGATGCCTGACCTTCCCAGCACTGGACGGGAAGAGGTGGCTCTTTCCACCATTTGCACGCCCCCTGCAAGTGCTGAAAGGAGCACCCACAGTCCACTTGCTGATATGCAAATTGAAGATGTCACTGTTGAAGTACAACAGGATGAGGATACTGGTGTAGCTGGCGCTGAGGAGGAAGTTGGCGAGGAGGATTCTGATGGTGATGTGGTTTGTTTAAATCAGGCTCCGGGGGAGACAGTTGTTGTCCGTGGGATGAAAAAGCCCATCACGGTCATGCCTGGGCAGAAGACCAAACATTCCACCTCTTTGGTCTGGCAATATTTCTATCCAAATCCGGACAACAACTGTCTTGCCATATGTACCTTATGTAAAGGTGGAATAAGTAGGGGTAGGGACGTTAACCACCTAGGAACATCCTCCCTTATACGGCACCTGCAGCGCGTTCATAATAAGTTACTGTCAAGTTCAGAAACTTTGGCTAAGACCGTAAGCAGTCCAGGGACACCTAAATCCCGTTGTCCTGTTGTATCCAAGCGCCTGCAAACCACACCGTCAACTCCCTCCTCGTCAATTTCCTCCTTAGTCAGGATCGGAAGTAGTCCTGCAGGCCATGTCACTGGCATGTCACTGGCATGACTGACTCTCCTATCGGGGATTCCTACGGAGGATCCTGCATTGCTACGCCTCCTGCTGCCGCTGCTGCTGTTACTGCTGCTGGGAGTCGTTCATCATCCCAGAGAGGAAGTAGGAACACCACTACTTTTACTAAACAATTGACCCTCCAACAGTCCTTAGCAAGGAGGATGAAGTACGACAGCAGTCATCCTGAAGCAAAACGTATAACTGAGGCCTTGACTGCTATGTTGGTGTTAGACATGCGTCCAGTATCCGCCATTAGTGCAGTGGGATTTAGACAATTGATGGAGGTAGTGTGTCCCCGGTTCCAAATCCCGTCTAGATTCCACTTCACTAGGCAGGCGATACCGAGACTGTACAGAAACGTCAGAAAAAGTGTCCTCAGTGTCCTGAAAAATGCCGTTGTACCCAATGTCCACTTAACCACGGACATGTGGACAAGTGGAACAGGGCAGACTAAGGACTATATGACTGTGACAGCCCACTGTATCACCTTACGCAGCAACAGAAGCAGCGTCACCAGTCGCAGCATCTCAGAAACGCCAGCTCGTTCCAAGGCAGGCTACGCTGTGTATCACCGGTTTCAGTAAGAGGCACACCACCGACAACCTCTTAGAGAAACTGAGGGAAATCATCGCCAGTGGCTTACCCCACTTAGACTCTCCTGGGGATTTGTGATATCTGACAACGCCACCAATATTGTGCGGGCATTACATCTGGGCAAATTCCAGCACGTCCCATGTTTTGCTCACACAATAAACTTGGTGGTGCAGAATTTTCTGAAAAGCGACAGGGGCATGCAGGAGACGCTTTGGGTGGCCCGAAAAATTTCTGGCCACTTTCGCCATTCAGCGACTGCGTGCCGAAGACTGGAGCGCCAGCAAACACTCTTGAACCTGCCCCGCCATCACCTGAAGCAAGAAGTTGTGATGCGGTGGAACTCAACCCTCTATATGCTTCAGAGGATGGAGGAGCAGCAAAAGGCCATTCAAGCCTATACATCCACCTATGACATAGGCAAAGGAGGGGGTATGCACCTGACTCAAGCGCAGTGGAGAATGATTTCCGTGTTGTGCAAGGTTCTCCAGCCCTTCGAACTTGCCACACGTGAAGTCAGTTCAGACACTGCCAGCTTGAGTCAGGTCATTCCCCTCATCAGGCTTTTGCAGAAGCAGCTTGAGAAAGTGAAGGAGGAGCTAAGACGGAGCGATTCCGCTCGGCATGTGGGACTTGTGGATGAAGCCCTTCATTCGCTTTGCCAGGATTCCAGGGTGGTCAATCTGTTGAAATCAGACCACTACATTTTGGCCACCGTGCTCGATCCTAGGTTTAAAGCCTATGTGGTGTCTCTCTTTCCGGCCGACACAAGCCTGCAGAGGTGCAAAGACCTGCTGGTGAACACACTGTCAGCTGAAGCGGAACGTGACACGTCAACAGCTCCTTCTTCATTTTCTCCTGCAACTGGGGCTGCCAGGAAAAAACTTAGGTATCCTAAGCAACCCGCTGGCGGTGATGCAGGGTAGGCAGGACCAAGTTTGGACATCAGGTCCGGACTGAAGGACCTGGCAACAATTTCTGACATGTCTACTGTCACTGCATATGATACTGTCACCATTGACAGAATGGTGGAGGATTACATCGGTGACAGCATCCAAGTAGGCATGTCAGACAGTCCATACCTGTACTGGCATGAAAAAGAGGCAATTTGGAGGCCTCTGTACAAACTGGCTCTATTTTACCTGAGTTGCCCCCCCTCCAGTGGGTACTCCGAAAGAGTGTTTAGTGCAGCCGGGAACCTTGTCAGCGAAAGGCGTAGGAGGTTGCTTCCACAGAATGTGGAGAAGATGATGTTCATCAAAATGAATTATCAGCTCTTCCAGGGAGACCAGCCTCCAGAACGTACAGAGGGACCTGTGGTGGTGGATTCAAGTGGGGACGAGTTAATACTTTGTGAGGATGAGGATGTACACACTGAAGAGGGTGAGGAATCGGTGGATGAGGAGGATGAGGATGACATCTTGCCTCCGTAGAGCCAGTTTGTGCAGGGACAGATTAATTGCCAGCTTGTTTTGTGGGGGCCCAAACGAACCAATCATTTCAGCCACAGTTGTGTGGCAGACCCTGGCGCTGAAATGATTGGTTTATTAAAGTGTGCATGTCCTGTTTATACAACATAAGGGTGGGTGGGAGGGCCCAAGGACAATTCCATCTTGCACCTCTTTTTTTTCTTTGCATTATGTACAGTTTGGGGCCTAGTTTTTCAAACTGCCATCCTGTCTGCCACTGCAGTATCACGCCTAGATGGGTCACGTGTTTGTGCCGCCCACTTGTGTCGCTTAGCATAGTCATCCAGCTACCTCGGTGCAACCTTTTGGACATAAAAACACTATTGTGAGGTGTGAGGTGTTCAGAATAGACTGGAAATGAGTGGAAATTAAGGTTATTGAGGTTAATAATAGCATAGGAGCAGAAAAACCTACAAATTCTGTGATTTTAGCTGTTTTTATGCTTTTTTTCAAAAAAATACAGATCCAAAACACAAAACCCAGAACCCAAAACACGGAAGGGTGGTTTTGGCAAAACCAATCCAGATCCAAAACACGAAGAAAGATCCAGATCCAAAATCAAAACACAAAACACGAAAAGTGGCCGGTGCACACCCCTACTTTAAACCAGGGTTGGGGAATCTTTTTTCTGCCAAGGGCCTTTTTGATTTTTACAAAATCATTCGGGGGCCATACAAAATTATTAACTTAAATTTGCCTCCTATATTTGGTTAAAAACATTATTAACTCACCCTTAATGCGATGGCTGTAAGTAATTGCTTCACTTTGGTATGTTGCCAGGTAGAGTCTGGAGGGGCAGTCCCTATGGATGTGTCACAGGCAGATTGATAAGGCAGCCCTGGGGTCCTCTCAGTCCTAACCAGCCTGATGACAGCACTGACTGTACACACCCCCTGCTGTGCCACCACTGCCTGCTTGCCCACGCTGTTAGGGTGAGACCCTGCAGCTGACAGCTGGCCAGGCCGGATGTTTTCACCTTGCGGGCCGTACACCCCTGCTTTAAACAATGCTTGAGAAGAAAAGAGGAGGTCCTCACAGACCAAACTATAACCTGGACCCATAAAGAGAAAATCGTCCAAATAATGCGCAATTCCAGGCTATCCGGTGCCAGCGTGAATGCACCAATGTAAAAAGGAACTGAATTTCTCAAAATAGGCACAGGAGACCGTAAAGCCCATGAGTAAACATTTATCAACATAAAATTCTGCTCCCAAATGAAAACCCATATATTGCATGGCATCTGGATGCAAAGGCAACAAGCGAAAGACCGATTCAATATCGAGCTTCGCCAACAACACACCTGAACCAAAACCACGCACCAGCTCTAAGGCCTCATCAATAGACTGATAAACAACCCTGCAGGCAGACTCAGGCAGCGCATCATTAACTGAACTACTGTGGGGGTAAGATAAATGTCGGATAGGGCGGTACTTCCCAGGAACCTTTTTAGGGACCACACCCAAAGGAGAAATACAAAGACCCCGAAGGAGAGGACAGGGGAAAGGGACCTCAGCATCCACCTTAGACCACAAAATATCAGGGAACTCGAATGCAGAACGTAAATTACGAGGTGCCCTAACCTTTAGCGGACCAGCAATGGGCAGGCTATAACCATAAACAAAACCTTGCAACAAAAAGGCAGCATCTACTCTGACGGTATACCAATCCAGCCATTTGGACAATTCTGCGACACAAACTGGGGACTTTGCCTTAACTAGCAGTTTTGGAGCTATCTCCCTTATCAGAGGTACCACTCCCGAAGCTACGCTGGCATCCTGGCCGCACCCTGGGGGCACTGGGAGTCATTAAAAGCAAAACACTTCCCTTTCACCACTCCAGACGCACCCGGCCTGGCACCTAATGGGGTCTTACGAGGCTGCACTGAATCTGTGGCTGACCTTCGCTGCTGTGAAACCTCCAGCCATACCTCCACATCCTTAAAGCCAAACGGCATGATAAGTTTATCATCCTGCTTTCTTCTAAACTGTGAATCATATTCTTTCCAAGCAAGGTCCCTGGACTTAGTGTATACAGTATATCGTGAACCAGATAAATATACCTAAGCACGTGTCTCAAGACAGCAAGCCACAAAAATAAGCATAGCCTTAAGCCACAGATTATAGTTACAATAAGCCTCTTCGCCAACCCCCCTCTGTTTCTTAGCTTGTGCCAAACCCTTGTCAGTGAGCGAGAAAAGAAATTAACAAATTTGCCCTTGCGAAACTTATCCTTAACGCTCTTGCGCAAGCCCCTAAGAATCAGGTGAACAGAGGGCCTGATTAGAGCCGGACGCTATTTGCACTCGCTCGTTCAGAAAAAGGGGCTGGCTATTTAAATTGAGCGCTCACTCTTTGCGGTCTGTTGATGCCTCTATGTCTGAGCGAGCGAACGAAACATGCGCTCGCTATTTTGTAAAGATGCCCCCTGGCCGCTCGCATCCTACGACATCTCCGCTATTTATTAGATTAATCGAGTACATCGAAAGGCGTCTGAACTGCTCGCAGTGCTTGTGGTAGGATTTTCCTACTGCAATCATGCGAACAGTTCAGGCTAAGAGACAACCAAGTGACGTGGCCGATGATGCTGCTTTGTTAATTATGCACACCCTTAAAACGCCCGACCGTTTGGCACGCCTGCGTTCGGATCACCACTCCCCGTTTTCAAGCACCTTCCCCTGTTACCACCCACAAATGCCTCATCCTGTCACTCAAATTAGCAGGCACTCGCTATTTTGCGAGCGCTCGATTTCCGACCGCACTGACTGGTTGGCGCATGCGCGTGCGCAGTTGTGCGAACATAGCTCGGAGCGAACGAGCGGCCTCTTACGAGCGGCTCTGAATCAGGCCCAGAGTTCACACCGGATTCAGGATTCATTATTAACAGACACTGGCACTGTGACACCCCCAGCACCTCATTTTATAGACAGCCACCGCACAATCAACCTTGTAAGCTTACGCGGGTGCCCAGGGGACATCCCGCGAAACCACCACTGGAGATGGCAAACCTGCAACTGTAGGAGAAATGTGAATAGTTGGAATGGGAGCCGGGGACAGGGAAGGAGGTGGAGGGGGTGTTCGGAACCAGAGGAGGGAAGGCTAGTAACTGAGAGGCTCATTGGGGCAATGGCGGAGGGGGGGACTCAAGGACCAGGATGCAGGGGTAGAGCAGTGAGGAGCAGACCAAAATGGGAAACCATAAGTGAAAATGAAGATGCGGACAAAGAAGGGTAAGCGGGGGCGGGGGAGCAATGGAGAAAGAGGGAAAAATAGGGGGAGCAACCCCAAAGCAGCAGGTAAGAGGCCAAGAGGGGTAAGGAGAAGAGGTAACCTGTTGTGAGCTATAAAAAGCACCAGGATGAAAGGCAGTTTGCTGTAAAGAGAGCTGTTGAGAGGAAGAAATGGGGGGCAAGCAAACCTGCAGCACTGTATGGGGAGGCCAAATAAATATAACCAGCAGGGGTGTAAGCAGGCTAAATAACCAGTGTGGGTCCCCCTGAAATGGTGGGACCTGAAATGGCCGCTGCGGATGTAATGGTCGCCAGGGCAGCCAGTGCAGCCAAACCGATGCCATCCACGGCTGGGGAGGGCTCGGCCCCGCTGCATGAACGGGGAAAGGGTGCTAGAGAGAGTGGATAACAGACCGTCAGAGTCTAAGCTCGGAGGGGTCGACATCACGGCTGGAGAGAGGGAGCAGCTAGCGGCAATGCTCGCAGCCGCATCACCGGAGAATACAGTGATGCCGATGGGAGCCATGGTCACGGGAGGGTAGGAACCCTCAGAATCAATGGGGACAGGGGTGGAGCCGGGCGGAACACAGAGGACCTGTGTCCGCAGTCAGAAGCAGCCGTGGCACGCAGAGGGTGGGCAAAGTCAACCAGCCTCCGGGGGGGGGAGCACTCTTACAAGGATGGGGAATGGTGAAAGAATAGCAACACAGGGGGAAAGATGTAAGAGGAAAAACAGGAAAGCACAAAAAGACACTATGAAATTGAAAGTAAAATGTGAGCCAAAGGGCCAGACAATCATCCACCAGGAGATTCCAAATGGAAAAGAGGCTTTCTCTACACAGAACACCCTTAATATATCAGAATTCCTAAACACTCCCCTGAGCAAAGCATTGGCCAAAACTAAACCAGGTGACTCCTAAATTAAACTAAACTACCCAGCAACAAGGTTGCCATGCTAACCAATCAGCAAAAAACCTAAAGTTATTATCTATTCTCAACCTAATCAGCTTTCGCCTACCATTATCTTAATCCATGCCTAGGTCAGCACATCTCTATGGCCAGAAAAGGCAATTATCTGTTACTGACTATATTTTTCTAGCTAAAATAAAAAGGTAAACTCCAGTCAAGATCCATTTTTCCCAGAAATATTCATTAATGATTGCTAAAATATGGAGTGCGCCACTGCGCTGTCTCCATGGTTCTGCTTCAGGGAAGCATTTGACCTCCTTTACAAAGATGGCAGCCAGTTTGGTCTTCTGCGTATGTGTGGCACCATCTTGTTACTGTGTAAGAGCATCACAGTGGGACACGGTCGTGTTCCACTTAGCTCCGGTGAGATCCTGCAAATATACCTCAGAGAGAAAGATACCTGCTAAAACATACTGCTTGTACATGCATCACTGACTGGTGATTTGCATGTTCCGCTCAAGCTCCGCTCCATCCAGATACCAAGGGGTATATTTACTAAAGTGAGAGTTTTTAGAAGTGGAAATGTTGCCCATAACAGCCAATCAGATTCTACTTAACATTTATCTAGCACCTTCTAGGAGATAATAGATATAATCTGATTGGTTGCTATGCGCAACATCTCCACGTCTAAAAACTCTCACTTTAGTAAATATACCCCCAAGTGTATAATATACCCCTTTCACACCGCCACAAAATCCCAGGTTATTGTCAGGTTCGTGGCTCGATGTGAAAGGGTCCCCGAAAAATAACTCAGGTCCAGTGATCTGTGAAGGACCCGAGTTACGGGGCAGGGTTACCCATGTCCAGTTACCACCTTATGGAAAGCCTGCTAAACGGTGCTTGGAGATGATGTAATCACCAAGCACTGGCAGAAAAGAAGCCCTGGCAATAGACCGGGTCCAGCCTTCGGTATGAATGGGTTTCAAGTTGCTATGACACAACTTAAATCCCATGGTCAGTGACCTGGGCTCGACACTGGTTTTTAATCTGAAAGGTGTATAACTGTGAGTACGGCTGTACAGGCACAATAAACCAAAGTACTGGATAAGTCTTCAGCTGCCAAGTGTATCTGGTGATTCTGCTGGTGTATACTATTTACTCTGCTTACCACCATAAAATAGTACATATATATCAACAATAGAAGCATTTCTGTCCTCCTTTCAGCAACAACAGACAAACTAAAGCAGACATTCAACTAGCTACACCTTATTCCCTAAAGAATACAGAGCCTGATACAGAGACACTCGTAAGCGGCCGCTCGTTCGCTCTGAGCGATGTTCACACAACTGTGTATGGGTCGTAATGCGCATGCACAAACCAGTCATTGCGGTCGGAAATCGAGTGCTCGCAAAACAGCGAAGGGCTGTTAATTTGATTGACAGAATGTACCGTTTGTGGGTGGTAACAGGGGAAGGTGCTTGAAAATGGGGGAGTGGAGATCCGAACGCAGGCGTGCCTAACGGTAAAAAGGGCGTTTAATGGGAGTGCATAATTAGTAAAGGAGGGTCATCGACCACGTCACTTGGTTGTCTTTTAGCCTGAACTGCTCGCAGTGATTGCGGTAGGAAAAACCTACCACAAGCACTGCGAGCAGTTCAGATGCCTTTCGATGTACCCAATTAATCAAATAAATACCGGAGATGATGTGTGATGCGAACGGCAAAGGGGCATCTTTACAAAATAGCGAGCGCATTTTTCGTTTGCTCGCTCAGACATAGAGGCGTCAACAAACCGCAATGAGCGAGCGCACAATTTAAATAGCCGGACCCTTTTTTTGAACGACCGTCCGCATATAGCGTCCGGGTCTGAATCAGGCCCACTGTACAGATAACTAATGCTAGAAACTGAGGGTTTAAGTGGTCTATGTACTAATAATCGTAGTGCTGCCATGATTACTACTGTATGTATCTATCTTGCAGGGGATACTTCATTTTTAATGAAAATATCCCAACTATGTACCAAGGGGAACTCGCAGGGACAGCAGTTGCAGTAACCACTGTCCCTGCGAGTTATATCCACGGCAAATTGTAGAAGTCTTTCACAGAAATGTAAAGCTGGATACACACCTTACAGATATATATATGCAGATTGAGTGATCTGCAGATGATGGTTGTTCATACACACTGAACAAGCATCATCTGTCTCCTGGCCATGGGTTCTGCAGCACAATGCCCCAATATATCTACAGATATATTGGGCATCGGCTGTGCAGCACAGCCAACACGATATGTCTGTGAATGACGCCATTTACAGACATATTGCTTGTACACACTGGCTGACGCATACAAGATATTTTGGCGGAACAATTGATCGACCAAAATATCTACCAGTGTGTACCCAGGAAAAGACTTCTCCAGGGGAAGATGACACTGCATATGAGCACAGTGTCAGCTTCCTGGAGCCTCCATAGGCTTACAGTAGTTTACACCATCTTTAGGGGGGTAAACTCCGAAAACCTTCGCTTTTTGGGGTTTAGTACATAGGGGTCAGATCGTAGTCCCCATTGATAATAGTAGGGACTGCAATCTGAAGTACGAATTAGCACTTCACCGGAGATTTCTGTGAAATCTCCTACATTGTGCTATTAGTACATAACTACATTACATAAAATTATGCAGAAACTGTATGTATGTAATTTTATGTAAAAATCAGCTTGATACATATGCCCTAAATATGAAAAGAAATTGGGGAATGAGTAATAGTATCTCATGAATAGTAAGACAGATATATTGTCTTATATTTTGATTAGGAACAGGCTTGGACTGGGCTGCCGGGGATTCAGTAAAATTTCCGGCGGGCCCCACTCACTTGTAGACAAGCCCTCTATCGCGGGAGGGCGTAGTCTTTGGTGCCATTGCTTAAGCAGGCAGTGTAAACTATGGCAGCTACCCGCAGAGGACTGGAGCCGGGGCAAACTGCAATCACTCAGCACTGCAGTGCACTACTGGGTAAAAAGCCAAGTAGTCACTGCAGAGGGGTCAGAGAAGCATGTGCTGAGCTCTGATTGGAGGAGCCCATCACATGCTCCTCTGAGGCTGTGACTGCTGCTGTGAAGTGTGAACTACCGTGACTACTGCACTGCCGGGTGCCTGAGGCTGCTGTGGTGTCTGGTGAGTACATTATGTGGGCACTGCAATGGGGCATAGTGTGTGGGCACTACAGTGTGGCATAATGTGTGGGCACTGCAGGTGGCATAATGTGTTGTCAGTAGTGTAGCATAATGTGTGAGCACTACAGGTGGCATAATTTGTGGGTGCTACAGTGTAGCATAATGTGTGGCGCTACAGGTGGCATAATGTGTGGGCAGTATAGTGTGGAATAATGTGTGGGCCTACATGTAGCATAATGTGTGGGTACTACAGGTGGCATAATATGTGGATACTTCAGTGTGGAATAATGTGGGGGGCACTACAGTGTGGCATAATGTGTTGGCAGTAGTGTAGCATAATGTGTGAGCACTACAGGTGGCATAATTTGTGGGTGCTACAGTGTAGCATAATGTGTGGCGCTACAGGTGGCATAATGTGTGGGCAGTATAGTGTGGAATAATGTGTGGGCCTACATGTAGCATAATGTGTGGGTACTACAGGTGGCATAATATGTGGATACTTCAGTGTGGAATAATGTGGGGGGCACTACAGGTGGCATAATTTGTGGGTGCTACAGTGTAACATAATGTGTGGTCGCTACAGGTAGCATAATGTGTGGGTGCTACAGTGGTATAATGTGTGGGAACTATAGTGTGGCATAATGAGTGGGCCCTACAGGTGGCATAATGTGTGGGGACTATAGTGTGGAATAATGTGTGGGCCTACATGTAGCATAATGTGTGGGTACTACAGGTGGCATAATATGTGGATATAAAGTTTGGAACATAAAGTGTGGAATAATGTGTGGGCACTACAGTGTGGTATAATGTAGATGCACTGTACTATGACATAATATGTGGGGCACTACAGTGTGACATAATGTTAGTACAAGTGTAGTGGTCTCATTTACCCACAACTGACCAGCATTGCAAGGGTTACTGGGTGGCTCACCACTACCTCTCTGACTCCTTCATGCTTACCACTACCTCCCTGACTCCTCCATATTTACCACTACCTATCTGCACTATGCCCTTGACCCCTCCTTATCAAACACTATCTCTCTGCACTACCTCCCAGACACCTGCATACTCACCAGAACCTATCTACACTAGTCCCCCCTGACCCCTCCTTATCAAACACTAATTCTCTGCACTACTTCCCAGACCCCTGCATACTCACCACTATCTATCTGCACTACCGCCTGTTAGTACTATCCTTCTGGCTCCTCCATACCAAACACTGCACTACCCACATGACCCCTGTTATGCCCACCACGACCTCTCTTTACCCACATAACTGACTGCCATGCACAGGAGTAGATCACTGACCTCTACCACTAATATATATTTTATAGTATTCTATTTTTAGTATATCAAATTATACCAATACTTTTTTCCATTGTAGTTGGCCACATCCCCTCCAGTGACTGACCACACCCCCTTGTGGGCCTATTATTGCTTTCTCCTGTGGGCCCTTCATGCTCCAGTCTGCCACTGCATAGGAAAGTGAAAGTAAAATTGGTGTGAGGATCATAATATTTGTCAGGGAAAACCTTTTTTGTTGCATGTTCAGATTGTTTTTTTTTTTAGAAAAATACAGCTCTGCTAACATGACCCATTTACACAATATGATTGTGTTCTGGGACTGTATTTTCAAACAGCAATAATAATGGCTAAATTATTTAAATAATGTTAAAGGTACAGGACTAAAATATTATATGTTGTGTTAAATTACCTTTTACAATCTTTATTGGTACTTTTAGCAAGAATATGAAGGAACACAGACGGTAAGGGTTGAGTAGACTTCTGGGAACGTGCAAGTGAAAGACATGGCTTGCTGAGCAATCACAATCACTGTAAGAAATATATTGCACAATTTGCTTCAATGTCTATGAATTGTCGGTACAGGGATATTGACCAGGTTTTATCACTTGGACTCTGGACCCAACTATTGATACCACCCTGTTTGTGACTTGCTGTTATTCTCTGCTTTTCCAAACAACTGACTTCACATTTGTTTAAATAGCTGCAGGGCTTTCTGCGGAAGTATAATATCACAATATGGTGTTCCTGGGCACTTTGCATCCCATATCTCTATGATTTGCTTTTAAAGTGTGATGTAATGTACATTCCAACATTGATCAGGCTTATCAAGACTTTCTGCTTTCATGGCATCAAAGTTAATTACTCAGATTCTTAGGGGGGGATTCAATTAGCCACGGGAATTACCCCACACCTTGAGAGCCAAGGTGCAACCTTGATGGCAGTGGTGCGACCTTGAGGGCCGAGATGCGGTCCGAATATTATGATGTGGCCTTGGAGGCAAGGATGAGGATGACAGCAGGATGGTATCGACGGCCAGGGATAAAGACAAGGCAGTCTAGAACACAAACTGCCAGGATTTACTGGCAGACAGAGACTGCCACAGACTGACAGGAACCAGGATTCACACAGGAATCCGGCAGAACCAGCAGTACCCATGGCCATCAAGCATATTGGTCTCCCAGCAACCGCGGGCGCCATCCCAGTTCGGCTACACTTGCCTGGTGACCGGGCAGGTTGTCAGACCCTGTGGCCGGAGTATACGGCATGAAGGTAACAAGCCACGACGGAGGCTTGTGACATTTATAAAGCATCAACGTTTCTTTCATGCTGCAAGTTCAAACATTGTTTCACAGAAAAGTGCTGCCTGTTTAGACCAGACGTTTTTTCCATTACTTTCTATAGGGAAACTACTATCAGTTAAGGATTGGAAAAGAGATGTAATTAAAGTCAATAGAATCTTTTGTTAAATAGAATGAAAGCTGAAAGTGTCCAGTTGTAAATAAACATGGTCACTCTCCCAGATTTTAATGAGAATCCCAAATTTGGAGGAGAGTCCCTGGCTCCCAGTAGAGTGGGTATTCCTCTCGCATCCCACCACTTCTTGGGTGCAAAGGTATAGCGTGCAGCCAAGGCGACTGGAGCTTGTACATGCGACAGCGCCCCCCCCAAGTGTGCAAGAGAGGGTTGTTCAGCATGTGGGGGCAAATTAAAGGGAAATAAAAGTAAACATATGGGGCATTAATACTGTTCTCCGTTATTGGTATTAATCAGGCCTATGCCTGTAAATAAGGGAAAGAGTTGTCAACTCACTGCAAAGCTGAGTTCTGTCAGACATCTGATCTCCGGTATGCAGACAGAATCTCCTGTATGCAGTCCTGGCTGCATAGAAGAGATCAGTCGTCAGACGGACCACAGCTTTGAGGTGGAACAGAGCCAGGGGGAGGCGGGACTGAGCAGAAGGGAGGAGGGATGGAGTAAGGGGGAGGTGGGTCAGAACCAGGTGGAGGTGGGATGGAGCAGAGGAGGCTGGCATCTGGAATTGCGAGTTTCCCAAATTGCCATTACAGTCCAACTTTTAAGAAGATCCATGCTTGAGTCCAGAAGGTTATATCAAATTGACTGAGGTACTAATTAAGTCACATGTGCTCAATCATGGATATCCTTAAAACCTGGACTGTAACTGTAGAGTTTGGGAAACTCTGCTCCAGAACTATTCCGTATGGGTGGTGACCAGGGTCAATTCTAAAACAAGTAGAGCTCAGGGCTAAATGTTCCTTTGCCCTCCCCACCTCCTTAAAAAAAGAAAAAAAAGAAAAACTGTACTGTTTTTGTGTGTAACTAAATTATAATAAATAAAAATATACCTTACCTATAAGGTGGTTTCTCTGCAATAGGGATCCTCTGAAGAAATTGATCTTCCCTAGCAGGGGCGCCTTTAGAGAGGAGGGGGCCCGTGTGCATTCCCGTGCGGGGCCCCCTCTTCTCTCCCCGGTGGCCGGCAACAGACTGACGTGGCTGGCCAGCCACCGGAGCGTTAGTAGACTCCGGGCATTAGAGTGTGCCCAGAGTCTACTGCGCATGCGCAGAATGCCGGAAAAATGGCTACCATGGCCACACCACTGTTTATATTGTAATGAGGCTTAAAATTAAAATCTGTAAATTGATGTTTTGTGTCAGTGCAAACAGGGCTATCCAAAGCTCCGACAGGCCCTGGTAGTGGGGTGGAGTGAGGGTGGGGCGTGGCCAATTCCAGGAGGTGTGGCCACACCACCTCCCCAAATACCTGTAATAAAATCAGCGCCGCTCACTCAGCACACGGGCGGCTCCAGGAAGGGCGGAGTGGTCCAGGGAGCCAGCTGTAACAATTATTTTGTCTATCCAGTACCACTGTGGCCACATCTGTATAGCATCTGTATAGCAGCTCAGCCGCAGTGGCACTTCGACCAGTGAAAGATAGGAGACTGCTGCTGAGCAGCTGGAGTATCCTCTCTCTCACTTCCCAATGTGCCGCTGCAGCTGCGCTGCTGTACAGACATGGCCACAGCTGTAGCAGGCAGAGAGGAGAACCAACCAGGCCAAAACCTGAGTAAGTAGTACCCGCTCCCCGCTTTCTCAGTGCTACTGCGTACAAATACCTGTCGTTTTCTGTAAACCAAATGAGCAGAGCACATTTGCATAATACCTGTGAAATTAAAATGTATTCAATAAAACAGATCAGGTGGTGATATATAAAAGAGGACATTGTTATCTGCTATGTTACAATGCACTTCCTGTTCTAGCTGCTTCATGAAGAGACAGACAATGTTTACATGTACCTGATTGCCTTATCATGTTTTGTATTACAGCTGCCTCTTTGAACAGTTTGTTCTCTGGGAGGCGTTAACCTGTGACGTGGCTATGTTCATAACAGTCCTGCCAGCTCTGCAGAAAGATTCACACACTAATGCTGCATACACACACAACGATTTAGTAAATGAACGATTTTAGTAAACGATTTTAGTTCATTTTTTCAAGGGAAAAATTAACGAAAATCGTTTACTAAACTAGTTCATTTATTAAATGTAATGAACGATTTTTTTTAACTAGAAACGATTTTTGCATATTCCTTTACTGAAAATTGTTGAGTTGATCAGTCTGACTAAACTACAAATTACAAACGTGAACGCGCATGAACGATAATCGTTCAAAAACTCGTTGTGTGTGTACGCACCTTAAAGCTGCATACACACACAACGATTTAGTAAATGAACGATTTTAGTAAACAATTTTCGTTCATTTTTTCAAGGGAAAAATTTACGAAAATCGTTTATTAAACTCGTTCATTTATTAAATGTAATGAACGATTTTTTTTAACTACAAACGATTTTTGCATATTCCCTTACTGAAAATCGTTGAGTTGGTCAGTCTGACTGAACTACAAACTACAAACGTGAACGCGCATGAACGATAATAGTTCAAAAACTCGTTGTGTGTGTACGCACCTTAAAGCTGCATACACACACAACGATTTTGTAAATGAATGATTTTATTAAATGAATTTTGGGCCTGATTCAGAGCCGTTCGCTATTTGCGGTCGTTCGTTCAAAAACAAGGGGTGGCTATTCAAATGATCCGTTCGCAAATTGCAGTCTGTTCACACCTCTAAGTCTGAACGAGCGAGCAAAACATACGCTCGTTTATTTGATAAAAACGCCCCCTGGCCGCTCGCACCATACGTCATGTCCGCTATTTATTAGATTAATCGAGTACATCGAACAGCGTATGAACTGCTCGCTATTCTTGTGGTTGGTTTTTTCAACCGCTATTTTGGGAGCAGTTCTGAGTTAAAAAAAACCAAGTGACGTGGTCAATGACGCTGCTGTATTAATTATGCACTCCCTTAAAACGCCCGTTTTGACCTTTAAGCACGCCTGCATTTGAATTCCACTCCCCCGTTTTCAAACACCTTCCCCTGTTACCACCCACATACGCCTCATTCTGTCACTCAAAATAGCAGGCACTCGCTATATAGCGTACAAACGATTTTCAGCCGCACTGACTGGTTTGCGCATGCGTACTAAAAACCGTACGTATGCGCAGATGTGCGAACATCGCTCGGAACGAGCGTACGGCCGCTAGCGAGCGGCTCTGAATGAGGGCCATTGTTCACTTTTTCAAGGGAAAAATGAACGAAAATCGTTTACTAAAATCGTTCATTTACTAAATGTAATGAACGATTTTTTAGAACTACAAACGATTTTTGCATATTCCCTTAATGAAAATCGTTGAGTTGGTCAGTCTGACTGAACTACAAACTTGAACGCGCATGAACGATAATTGTTCATCGTTTTAACTTAGAAAGTGAACGATTTTTTCAACGATTGAACGATAAACGATATTGTTAACAATAATCGTTAAAAAAATCGTTGTGTGTGTATGCACCTTTA
This sequence comes from Taudactylus pleione, assembly GCA_031769625.1. Classification (NCBI taxonomy): domain Eukaryota; kingdom Metazoa; phylum Chordata; class Amphibia; order Anura; family Myobatrachidae; genus Taudactylus; species Taudactylus pleione. The sequence goes on from JAUIMM010000094.1 coordinate 15,654,946, forward strand.
GAAATTAGATTCTGCTTAGATATTCTTAGTTTTATTTTAATGTAACAGTAATCTGCTGTTTCATGAAATGTCTGTTGATCATCTATTTACCTGCAACCATCACCAGGAATTAAAAACAAAAATAAAAAGGCTTGGCCTTCTCCTGACTCATTGTTTCTACCATTGATCTGTAACCCGGCTTTTCAGTGTTTTGCGAGCCTAATGCGGTGGTTCAATCTTGGCACCTCCAGGGACTCAAACTGGTGTATCAATTTCTGGATTTGGAATGCTCCTCTGTCCTAACCCTGTCACAGCTTAAAGAGAAGGACCCCTCTCTTGACTTACCACTTTTCGTTTACTTCAGGCTCATAGTTATATTACACAATTATTATCTGGTCTGAAACCTACTAATGTGTCCTGCTCTCTAGATGGTATCGTAAGACTAAAGGGCCCCATACATGGTGTGATATGCACCTTGTGATGCGACGACCGATTCGACGGCCGACATGTCGGGTGGTACTCACAGTAGCCGACCGCCCAATATGCTGGTACCCCCTCCCCCATCAACATAGCGCTGCATGGGATCGTTCGTCGATCCCCCAGGTCAATTTAACAAGCAGAAAGATCTGGAGGAGCAACGGACAACCCCACGGGAGCGCACAGCGGACAAGGGGCCTCATTCAGACCCACTCGCAATCGGCTGTTCGCTCGCAAGTGGGTCGATGGTGTGCACTGCGCATGCGCACGACGGAGGGAGCTCCGTCGTGCGCATGCGCCAGACGCGACGAGCGAAGGACTTTCCTTCGCTCGTTGTGTCTGATCAAAGGGGGCGTGCTGTCGATGTTGATTGACAGCACGCCCCCTATGGTGGGCGTGCCGGGGGCGTGCCTGCCAGACGGAGGCGTTCCCAAGGGAACGCCTACCGCCAGAAGCCGGCCCCACTGACATCACTAGTGATGTCAGTGGGAGTGATGTAGGCTCTGATAGAGCCAAAATCACTCCAGGGCTTGTGGTCGAAAACCCCGACCACAGGCTTCTGGTCGCACTGGCGATGGTCTTGACCATCGCGACCATCATCCTGCATGCTCGTATGTGCTGTGGGTGGTGACCCACAACTATACGAGCGTCCAGGAGGACGCTCCATTTTTATGGAGGACGGCCCTCATTCAGAGCGAGCGCTCTGCTCAGAGCGTCCGGCTCTGAATGAGGGCCAATATCACACACAGAACAATACAGCGGCAATATCATTCAAAACCATCAGATTGGCCGCTATATCGCTCCGTGTGTGGGGGCCTTTAAACCACGATGCCCTCACCCCCCATCGTTGCTTTATGACCATTCTAGACATAGGTTAGATTTATCTAAAGTGATTACAGGGCTGGCCAAATGAAAAGATACTTGTACAGACATAGATTTGAAAACGGTTATTCAATGTATGTAACTTAACCACTTAACTGTCTATTTTTTTTCCCCAAAAGCCGCTCAGAAATTGTCAGGTTTTTTTATGATTAAATTAGGTAGAGAACATTTTTTTAAACTTATCCAACACGATTTTTTTATTATTATTTTTTTAACACAGTATAACATAAAAATAGCAATTTTTATGTTACAGTATAATGTAATGATAGCTATGACAGGAATACCACTGATTGTCAATGGGGCTACCATGGATAAAAAAAAATCATTATTTGAGAACGCAAAGATGGCAAAACCATTTGTTTTTTTTGTCATAGACCATCGATGGTTTGCAAACCATCGATGGTCAGTGGCCATCCCTAGTGTATATACAGGTTGAGTCTCCCATATCCAAAATGCTTGGGACCAAGGGAATTTTGGATAACGGAATATTCCGTATTTTGGAATATTTGCATATCATAATGAACTATCTTGGGACCCCAATATACAAACAGAGGGCCTGATTCAGACCCGCTCGCGAGCGCTATGTGCTCGCAAGTGGTTCGATGGTGGCCCAGTATGCATGTGCACGACGGAGCCGGCTCCGTCTTGCGCCTGCGCGAGACCCGGATAGCGACTGGCAAACCGTCGCTCCGGGTCTCGTACCAAAGGGAGCGTGCTGTCGATGTTGAGTGACAGCACGCCCCTTTTGGTGGGCGGGCCGGGGAGTGGCTGCCCAAACGGAGTCGTTCCCATGTGAATGCCTCCGTTTGGGGACGGCCCCACTGACATCACGAGTGATGTCAGTGGGAGAGATTTCGGCTCTGTGAGAGCCAAAATCTCTCTGGGGCTGGCGACAACGAGACCCTACCACAAGGGTCTCGTCGCAAGTCCGATGGTCGCGATGGTCTTGACCATCGCGACCATCTTCCTGGCCGCTCGCTATAGCTGTGGGTGGTCACCCACAGCTATGCGAGCGGCCAGGAGGCCGCTCTAAAAAACAAGAAAGCGGGCTCTGATTCAGAGCGAGCGCTCTGTCAGAGCGTCCGGCTCTGAATCAGGGCCAGAATGCATTTATGTGTTATATACACCTTATACACACAGCTTGCAGGTCATTTTATACAATATTTTCAATAACTTTGTGGCTCAAGCAAAGTTTGTGTACAGAAATTAAATTAATTTATGTTTCATATACACCTTATAGACACAGGACCTCATTCAGAGTCTCTCGCTAGATGCGTTCGCTCGCACCCAGCGTATGCAAAGTGACGCCACGCGAAGAGATCGCTCGCCAAGGCATAAGCACGCCCACCATGTCTTAGCGAATGGCCAGCGTATGCCCAATCGCACAGGCAGAGCCGTCCACCAGCACACGTCATCTCCAGGAAGTGTATTAAAACATTGGTACATCGAGGACAATCGGAAGCGATCACAGTGCTTGTGGTTGCCTTACCCTACCGCAAGCACTGCGAGGACTTCAGTGTAAAAAACAGGCATGTGACGTGTACTATGATGCTGCGTGTTAATTATGCACACCTCTAAAACGGCGTTGAAACACTCAGGCAGGCCTGCGTTCGCACCTCCACTCCCCCGTTATTAGTGTCCTGCCCCTGTTACCACTCACAAACGGCCTCTCCTGTCACTCATTTCACTGGGCTGTCTTTGCTGGGCGAGCGAGCAAGCGGCCTGCGATTGCACAGAGTAGTTTGCACACGCGCAGAACGAAGTGTGCTCTTGCACGTATGCAAACCATCGGGCCGCTTGTGAGCGCACAGTGCTAGCGAGAGACTCTGAATGAGGTCCACAGCCTGAAGGTAATTTTATACAGTATATTTAATAATTGTGCCTTAGACAAAGTTTGTGCACATTGAACCATCAAAAATCAAAGGTTTAATTTTCTCAGTCATGCCAAAATTATTCCGTATTTTGGAATATTCCGTATTTCGGAATATTTGGATATGGGAGACTCAACCTGTACCATAGTTGCCGACTTTCTGGTTGCTCCTTCCGGGAGGGAGCAGCCAGATCAGCAGGTCAGCGGGGGGTGGGGCCAAAAAGGGGGCGTGTCTGGACGGGTGCCTGACGTTTGTAGGCGTCACAGGGGCGGGGTCACGCGATCGCGTCATTCTGGCCCCGCCCCCACTACACAATACCGATAATACAGTAAATTGCGGGGGATGTCTGGGGGGATCGGCGGCTGCCCGGAGGCTTGCCTACCTTTCCGGGGTGGCGGGAGCTGCACCCGATTATCGGGAGGCTCCCGCCCAAATCGGGAGGGTAGGCAACCCTGACTGTATATGTATATAAATATATATATATAAAATGTATTTATATATACATATGCAAAAAGAGAAGGAAAGGAAAGTATTGTCTCCTTCGCTTTGTTGGTGCACAAATGAAGGAATATATAAAATATTACTTTTATTATGTCATTATTAAATCAATAAATAATAATAAATGAATAATTGCATAATAAAAGTTATATTTTATATATTCTTTCATTTGTGCACCAACAAAGAGACAATACTTTCCTTTCTTCTCTTTTTGCATATCTCCACTTATTGTCCTTGGTAGCACCCCCATAAAGTGATAACATACTCGTTGTGATTTGTTTTATTTGGGCCACAGTATATAATAATTTTCTTAGAATTAAGCCTAGTGCAGAGGTGTCTCCTAAAACCCTCTACCCTAATTTAATTACTTTATATATACATATACTGTATATTTATATTTATATATATATATATATATATATATATATATATATATATACACAGTCATGTGCATAAATATTGGGACATTGACAGAATTTTCATATTTTGGCCTCTATTCACCACCACAATGGCTTGCCTCCCACTTTTTAAGGGGCCAAAAGTAATGGGACAAACTAAACAATCCTATATCTAACTTTCACTTTTTAATACTTTGTTGCAAATCCTTTGCAGGCAATTACAGCCTGAAGTCTGGAACGCATAGACATCACCAGATGCTGGGTTTCATCCCTGGTGATGCTCTGCCAGGCCTCTACTGCAAATGTCTTCAGTTCCTGCTTGTTCTTGGGGCTTTTTCCCCTCAGTTTTGTCTTCATCAAGTGGCATGCTCAATCGGATTCAGGTCAGGGGATTGACTTGGCCATTGCATAACATTCCACTTTTTAGCCTTAAAAACTCTTTGGTTGCTTTTGCAGTATGCTTCGGGCCATTGTCCATCTGCACTGTGAAGCACCATCCAATGAGTTCTGAAGCATTTGACTGAATATGAGCATATAATAGTGCCCGAAACACTTCAGAATTCATTCTGCTCCTTTTGTCCGCAGTCACATCATCAATAAATACAAGGGAACCAGTTCCATTGGCAGCCATACATGCCCACGCCATGACACTACCACCACCATGCTTCACTGATGAGGTGGTATGTTTTGGATCATGAGCAGTTCCTTTCCTTCTCCATACTCTTCTCTTCCCATCACTCTGGTACAAGTTGATCTTTGTCTCATTTGTCCATAGGATGTTGTTCCAGAACTGTAATGGCTTTTTTAGATGTTGTTTGGCAAACTCTAATCTGCTTCCTGTTTTTGTGGCTCACCAGTGGTTTACATCTTGTGGTGAACCCTCTATATTCACTCTTGTGAAGTCTTCTCTTGATTGTCGACTTTGACACATATACACCTACCTCCTGGAGAGTGTTCTTGATATGGCCAACTGTTGTGAAGGAGTTTTTCTTCATCAGGGAAATAATTCTTCTGTCATCCACCACAGTTGTTTTCCGTGGTCTTCCGGGTCTTTTGGTGTTGCTGAGCTCTCTGAAGCGTTCTTTCTTTTTAAGAATGTTCCAAACAGTTGATTTGGCCATACCTAATGTTTTTGCTATCTCTCTGATGGATTTGTTTTGATTTTTCAGCCTAATGATGGCTTGCTTCACTGATAGTGACAGCTCTTTGGATCTCATATTGAGAGTCGACAGCAACTGATTCCAAATGCAAATGTCACACCTAGAATCAACTCCAGACCTTTTACCTGCTTAATTGATAATGAAATAACGAGGGAATAGCTTTTGCGTTGATAGTCCCATTACTTTTGGCCCCTTAAAAAGTGGGAGGCATATATAGAAACCGTTGCAATTCCTACACCATTCACCTGATTTGGATGTAATTACCCTCAAATTAAATCTGAAAGTCTGCAGTTAAAGCACATCTTGTTTGTTTCATTTCAAAGCCATTGTGGTGGTGAATAGAGGCCAAAATATGAAAATTCTGTCAATGTCCCAATATTTATGCACCTGACTGTATATATATACACAGTAGATTCACATTATTATGACCACCTCCTACATTTGACATCGGCAGCACGTAGCCCATAAAGTATGTCACATGCCGTGCGCTGGCTTGGTGGGTATATAAGGTGTGCGAAAAGCCATCTGCACACATATCACATGTTGCCATCATGGGTAAAATGGGAGATTTATCCAAGTTTAAAAAAGGGATGATTGTTGGCTTTTGGGGGCAGGTGGCAGTATTTCTGAAACAGTGCAGTTTGTGAACTGTTTGCGTGCTGCTGTGGTGAAGGTGTATCGTGACTGGACGATATGCAGTCGGGAAGCCGGCGGACGTAATCCCGACGGCCGGCTTCCTGACTGCTTTATCCTGGTGAGGGTTAAATGACAGGCGTCTAAATCTAGACGCCTGTCATTTTACCGATGCTGGGAGACCGGCGCCCGGCATCCCGATAGAAGGGATGCCGGGCGTCGCTGCGGGCAGCCGCGGGGGGGGAGGGTTAGATTTAGGGCACCCCCTGGGGAGGTTAGGGTTAGGCTAGGAGGAGGGAGGGTTAGGGTTAGGCACCCCCCCCGGGGGGGACTTAGGGTTAGGCACCCCCCCGGGGGACTTAGGGTTTAGGCGGCAGGGAAGGGGGGGTTAGGTTTAGGCACTTAGAGGGGGGATTAGGGTTAGGCACTGGGGGGAATGTTAGGTTTAGGCACCCATAAGAAGGGTTAGAGTTAGGGGGGGGGTTAGGTTAGTAAATACTTTCCTGGGGACGATCAGGATTTTCACCCATGTCGGGCAGCCGCTGTCGGGATTTGAACCACTGGATTTGCGTCCAACGGTAATTCATACCAATTCCTGACAGGACAAATGGTACCATTGTGAATAACTGACGTGGAAACTGCTAAGCACCATGTGCCACTGATGTGAGAGGTGAACATCGGCTACGAATGTGCATGAGGGCCGACTGAGATGCTACAGTGGAGGAGCTCGCCGTCCAAATGAACCTGGGGGCCACCAGACGTGTGTCTAAAATGACAGTTCAGCAAACCTTGCTGCGTATGGGGCTCCGAGGCAAATGCATGGTCAATGCATCTATGCTAACGAAGGTGCATAGGCGGAAAAGGCTTACATTTTCATAACTGTTTCGGAATTGGACCTCCGCTGATTCAGGCAACCCTTTGCCAGTCACATTCTCTGCTTCATTGAATGGATGGATGTTGGCATCATAGGCGAAACTAGGGGGTGGTCCGGGGAGGCAAAGGACCACCCATTAGCCTCTGCCACCAAATCGCTATTTTTTTAATGTAATTAGTCCTCTCCCGGTCAGCAAGGCGTTAACGCTGCTTATTCTGCTCTACATACAGCACTCACCTGACCAGGAGGACATTTTCTGCAGCTCCGCCTCCCCTGTGTCCTAACCAATAGATTAATTCTTGTTGCGGCAGAGTGCACGGTGACGTCATGACGTCGAGCAGTGCGCTGAGCGGTCTAGTGAGGAGCTACCGAGATGCCCTACACCTGGAGGAGGAGGACCCAATCCCTGCTGTCTTACCAACGCTGCAGCTTGCAGTGAAGGGGACTTACCGGGGGAAGCAGCAACAGAGCAGCAGCCAGCTCCCTCTCACCTCCACACACGGCACAGACAAAGATAGGTGTCCAGTGAGTGGTGAGGAGAATTGGGGAGGCGGGGTCTGGTGTGAGAGAGTCTGACTGCACTAATCGGTAATTGGGTGGGAGGAACAGCGAGACCCTGGTGACACAGTGCACTAATCCAAACACCCCCAGCACCCATTATACCCCCTTCTCCCACCCATACACACATTATACCCCCCTCCCCCATCCAAATACACATTATATACCTTCTTTCCCCCACCCATAGACACACTATACCCCCCTTCCCCTGCCCATACATACATTATACCCCCCTCTCTCCACTCATAAACACATTATACCCCTCCCCCACCCATACACACATTATACACCCCTCCCCCACCCATACACACATTATACACCCCTCCCCACCCATACACACATTATACACCCCTCCCCCACCTATACACACATTATACACCCCCACCCATACACACAGTATATACCCCCTCCCCTCACCCATACATGCCTTATACACCTCCTCCCCCAACCATACACACATTATACACCTCCTTTCTCCTCAAAGATTATACACCCCCATACTCAAATTATACACCTCCCTTCCTCTAATAGATTATACATCCCCATATACACATTACACCCTTCTGTCCCAAGACACATTATACTCACCTCAATACTACTACACATACACATCCCTTCCCCCCCCCACATACACAGGCACACTGTACCCCTTCCACCACTACAATCACATATCCCCCCTACCACCACACACTTTTCTCCCTCCACCCCTGCACAGGCACACTGTACCACCTTCACTACTACACAGACATCTCTACCCCCTCCGCCCCTGCACAGGCACACTGTACCCCTCTCCACCACTACACAGACATCTCTCCCCCGCCCCTGCACAGGCACACTGTACCCTCTCCACCACTACACAGACATCTCTCCTCCCTCCGCCCCTACACAGGCACACTGTACCCTCTCCACCACTACACAGACATCTCTCCCCCGCCCCTGCACAGGCACACTGTACCCTCTCCACCACTACACAGACATCTCTCCCCCGCCCCTGCACAGGCACACTGTATCCCCTCCACCACTACACAGACATCTCCCCCCCGCCCTTGCACAGGCTCACTGTACCTCCTCCACCACTACACAGACATCTCCCCCCCTCCGCACCTGCACAGGCACACTGTACCCCCTCCACCACTACACAAATACACCTCTCCCCCCCTCCGCCTTGCACAGACACACTGTACCCCCTCCACACTAAGGATACTGCCTTTGAACCTCTATATACCCCTGCCTATAACTTCTAATATCCTTCCTATAAACCTCTAGGGATGATGCTAATTTGCGTACGCAGTCATACAGTAAATAAAGACTCCAGACCTAGTACAAAGTATTATTCAAGTAAAAGTACAGCAGTTACACGCTATGATCCTCATATAATCTTAGCGCAAAGAGATTATACAGACCCAAGTACAATTATACATACGCAGCGCTCTCTGGTCCAGATATAGGCATCAGCAAGAAACCCCTCATCAATCAGCATTCAGCACAAAGACTAGGAACCCAGGGTCAGAGCATATTTATACCCCCCAGAAATAAACAACACAATAGAGAAGTTTGTTGATAATACCATTGGTCCTAAAGGAGAGGGCATATGTTACAAGGCATTTAACAGGTTGATTCAAATAGACACAACCCAGCCTCTAACAACTGGGGCTCTCTGGTTTCCTGCCTCATGCAACATCCTAACAGTTGTTCATATAATGTACATTTTGTTGCTTGAAGTCTCTGCGGTCCATAAGTTGAGAATGCATGATGCGATCTCCACACCGATGGTACCGGAATACTGTTGAAAGAGTACGCATCAGTACAATACCAATCACGGCTTACTTATCATGTATAAAACCTTAGTTACCAAATAATCTTTATTTCACAGAATGAACAAACTTAAATCTTATACTTTAAAGCTTATTAAACATTTATGTGAATATGTAATGTGTAAGTATGCGGGGTGTGATGTAAAGACGCTAGTTAACTTGGGGCAGATGCGTGGGCATGAAGCTAATAAACAGCGTTTTCATACAGAATCTTATGCATTCGCTAATATGCGATTAGTTAACAGCGCAATTGTGCGTATTAATGTGTGTATGAGAAATGGTGCTTTTAAATCTCACTTAAACTAAGTGAACACCTAGCAGTGTGGAATGCTGAGCCTTATAGTTCCATGGCAGCACAGACGGTGTAATGGTTAGCATTACTGCCTCACAGCAATGAGGTCATGGGTTCAATTCCCACCATGGCCCTAACTGTGTGGAGTTTGTATATTCTCCCTGTGCTTGCGTGGGTTTCCTCCGGGTACTCCGGTTTCCTCCCACACTCCAAAAATATACTGGTAGGTTAATTGGTTCCCCACAAAAATTAACCTGTGTGTGCATGTGATAGGGAATATAGATTGTAAGCTCCACTGGGGCAGGGACTGATGTGAATGGCCAAATATTCTCTCTGTAAAGCGCTGCGGAAAATGTGTGCGCTATATAAATAACTGTTAATAAATAAAATAATAAATAAATGACTTGCTCATGCCCCAGCAGCCCCCACCCTTTTCAGGCTCCAAAATACTGGTCTTTGTTCTCTCAGGGCCTGTGTGGATGCAAATTAGCACAGCTACAAGACCCAAACCTCAGATAACACTCTTGGCTTTGAAGGTATTTTATTGTAGGAAGCCTGCTAATGTAAGGTGCTACAAACGACCCTCTTGCTGTATTCGAGCAGGGTCACCTGGAGTGAGAGCAGACGTTATGTCCTGGATGCTTGTCTACACAGGCTAGTTGTCACGTGGCCATTTGCTCTGTTTAGCTAATGCAATCCAATTTTGACATACTGTACAGCCATTTCTGAAATATATCCTTTAGGGGAATTATAATAATATACACTTTATCCAGAGCACCCAAACTACGTAAAGTCATTAAATGGGCTTTTGATGAATCGCCGTAACTTATGGCGATGGTCACAGATGCAATCGCATGATGCTAATAGTAATATCGCCACATGTACTAAAGTGTGAGTCTATCTAAAATGGCGCTTAGGCGGCCATTCGTAAAATGGCGTCTTGCGATCTCATTTCCAAGATGGCGTCTTGCGGCCAGTCGCAAGATGGTGTCGCTGCGATTCAATTTTAAACTGATCTTGTCTCAGCCAATAATCCAGCTTCGACAACCACTACACAAACACACATCTCTCCCCCCTCCGCCCTTGCACAGGCACACTGTACCCCCTCCACCACTACACAAACACGCATCTCTACCCCCTCTGCCCTTGCACAGGCACACAGTACCCCCTCCACCACTACACAGACATCTTTCACCCCTCTGTCCCTACACAGGCACACTGTACCTCTTTACCACTACACAAACACACATCTCTCCCCCCTCCGCTCCAGCACAGGCACACTGCACCCCTCACCACCACTACACAGACATCTTTCCCCATCCGCCCCTGCACAGGCACACTGTACCCCTCTCCACCACTACACAGACATATTTCCCCATCCGCTCCTGCACAGGCACACTGCACCCCTCTCCACCACTACACAGACATCTTTCCCCATCCGCTCCTGCACAGGCACGCTGCACCCCTCTCCACCACTACACAGACTTATTTCCCCATCCGCTCCTGCACAAGCACACTGCACCCCTCTCCACCACTACACAGACATCTCTCCCCCCTCCGCTCCTGCACAGGCACACTGCACCCCTCTCCACCACTACACAGACATATTTCCCCATCCGCCTCTGCACAGGCACACTGTACCCCTCTCAACCACTACACAGACACATCTCTCCGCCCCCTGCCCCTACACAGACTCACTGTACCTGCTCTGCAGACACATCTCTCGTCCCTCCGCCCCTGCACAGGCACACTGCACCCCCTCCACCACCTCTATAGAAACATCTTTCCACCCATGCCCTTACACAGGCACACTGTGCCCCCCTCCACAACTAAACAGACACATCTCTTTGCTGCCTAACTAATGGTCACGAAACAAAGTGCCATACTTCCAATAGCGTTCCTAGTAGGCTGTTTTAGTGGGGCGCCGCGCCCTGCTTGATTTCTAAAGGGCAGCGTTCTGCAGTGTCCCGCGGGTGGGGAAAATAGCAGTGCAGCAGTCACCTCCAGTGTATGGATGCCGGGCACACAGCAGTGCTTGGGGGCAGCCCGGCAGGTCCATAAGTGCCAGACACGCCCCCAAGAGCGATGAAAAGGGGACGTGCCTTAAAGACATGCTACCTTTTCCTGAGGCCATGCCACCTGTCCGGCGGCGTGCACCTTTGGCGCGCACAGGGGTCCCTCTTTCTAGGTCCGGTGCCCTGCCCGGCACTGGAACTACAATGAACACTACTTCCAAAGTAACAGAAGTTTTGGTGAGGGGTTGGACATTACCAAATGTCTAGTTTCACCTATGGTTGGCGTGTCAGGTGAGAAACATCGGATAACAAACAACCTGCAACCATTTCTGGAAGAACACAAGCTGATGGTGGCAATGTTATGGTCTGGGGAATGTTTTCATGGCATTCTCTGCACCCACTCATCCATGTGGAAGGCACCTTCAACCGATATGGTTATGAAGCCATCCTTGCAGAGCACGTACACCCATACATGCTGATTGTCTTCCCTGAGGCGGATGTGATCTACCAGCAAGACAATGCGACATGTCACAGTGCTAGAAATGTCTGATTGTGGTTGGACGAGTATGACCAAGACTTCCAAGTACTTCCCTGGCCCCCTAATTCCCTGGACTTGATCCCAATTGAGCATCAGTGGGACCACCTTGAACATTGAGTTCGCTCAATGGATACTCCACCACACACTCTCCAGCAGCTGTGGAATGCACTGCAGTCAGATACCTGTGCCAACCTACCAGCCCCTTATTGAGTCACTCCCAGGATGTCTAGCTGCTGTCTGTGCTGCACATGGTGGTTACTCTGGCTATTAGCTGGTGGCAGGGCCGGACTAGGACTAAAATAGGCTCTGGCATTGTAAAGCACACAGGCCCACCTCGGTCTCAGCATCTGGCTCATGGCATAGACACCTCCCCTTACTAATCCTGAATCCTCCCACATCTTAGTCTATGCACATATAATTAATATTAGAACATAAAAGTGTACATCATTCTCTGTATTAAAATACACACAAAAGAGCACATCCTGCAGGGGATTTAAACATGTGCCATATTTACACATTCGGTATTTGGTTGGTTCTGTTAGGTAAAGCTGGCACTTCATTGGTGTAGGTCACACACAAAGAAAAGGGAAGGCATTTTTCCAATTGATCAAGCCCTGGCTTAGAAGTTGTAGAAGATTAGATAGTGTTCACTGTAGGATTTGTTTAGGGCAGGGGGTGCTGAGCACAGAGAAGGACACATCTGTGCACACCAAAGCAGAGCCGTTACTACTAGAGGTGAGCGGGTTCGGATTTCTGAAATCCGAACCCCCCCCCGAGCCCTCCCGATCCGAGGCCGAACCGAGTCAGGCTCGACTTTTCCCGGCTGACTCGGATCTGAAATCGAAGCAAAACGTCATCTTCCCACCTACCGGGTCTCGCGGGTTTTGGATTCTATATAAGGTACCCACGTCGGCACCATTTTCTCACTCGGCTGTGGACTTTGAAGAGGGAGGGTGGGAGTTAGGGCTGGCTGGGCTGTGTAGTGTAGTGTAGTGCAGTGTAGTGTTGTGCTGTGCTGCGTTGTGCTGCTGTTGTCCATAGGGGCTATGTCCACTCCTCCAAAGTCCATAGGGGCTGGCTGTGTTGTGCTGTGCTGCTGTAGTCAATAGGGGCTGTGTCCACTCCTCCAAATTCCATAGGGGCTGGCTGTGTTGTGCTGTGCTGCTATTGTCCATAGGGGCTGTGTCCATTCCTCCAAAGTCCATAGGGGCTGGCTGTGTTGTGCTGTGCTGCTATTGTCCATAGGGGCTGTGTCCACTCATCCAAAGTCCATAGGGGCTGGCTGGACTGTGTTGTGCAGTCAGTTGTCCATAGGGGCTGTGTCCACTCCAAAGTCCTGTGCAGTGTCCCAGTCCTAAAGGGGTGCTGTAGTGTTGTCCAGGGGGTGCTCTGTCCATCAGGGGTGCTCCCCCCAAGTGCAAAAAAAAATAATGTTTTTTCTGTGTTTGTGAATTGTGTGCGCAGTAGCCGCACGTGCATCAACAAAGTAGCGAGAAGCGTGCGCCTGTGTCATAAGCAGAGGGCCGGCTGGCTTGACCATTAAAGGGTGCTGTAACCCCCAAAGTGCACTCCAAACCAAATAAAAAAATATTTTCTGTGTTTGTGAATTGTGTGCACTGTGGCTGCACGTGCATCAACAAAGGAGCAGCGCCAAGCGTGCGCCTGTGTCCCATAAGTAAAGGGTCGGCTGGCTTGTCCGTTAAAGGGTGCTGTAACCCCCAAAGTGCACTCCAAAAAATATATATTTTTTTGTGTTTGTGAATTGTGTGTGCAGTAGCCGCACGTGCATCAACAAAGTAGCACCAAGCGTGCACCTGTGTCATAGGTAAAGGGCCGGCTGGCTTGACTGTTAAAGGGTGCTGCAACCCCCAAAGTGCACTCCAAACCAAATAGAAAAATATTTTCTGTGTTTGTGAATTGTGTGCACTGTGGCTACACGTGCATCAACAAAGGAGCAGCGCCAAGCGTGCGCCTGTGTCCCATAAGTAAAGGGCCGGCTGGCTTGTCCATTAAAGGGTGCTGTAACCCCCAAAGTGCACTCCAAAAAAAAATATATATATATTTTTTTGTGTTTGTGAATTGTGTGCGCAGTAGCCGCACGTGCATCAACAAAGTAGTGCCAAGCGTGCGCCTGTGTCATATGTAAAGGGCCGGCTGGCTTGACCATTAAAGGGTGGTCTAACCCTCAAAGTGCACTCCACAAAAAATAAAAAATTCTCCTTTTTTTTCTGTCTTTGTGAATTGTGTGGGCTGTAGCTGAACCTGCATCCTCAAAGCAGCAGCGCCAAGAATGCGTCTGTCTGTTAAAGGGTGGTGTAACCCCAAAGTGCACTCCAACAAAAATAAAATATTTTCTTCTATGTTTGTGAATTGTCTGTACTGTACATGCATCCTCAAAACAGCAGCGCCAAGAGTGCGTCTGTCTGTTAAAGGGTGGTGTAACCCTCAACGTGCGCTCCTCAAAGAATAAAAAATTATTTTTGTTCTGTCTTTGTGAATTGTGTGCACTGTTGCTGCACGTGCATCAATAAAGGAGCAGCGCCAAGCGTGTGCCTGTGTCCCGTAAGTAAAGAGCTGGCTCATTTCTTAAAGGGTGGTGTAACCCACAAAGTTCACTAGTCTCCAACAAAATTGAAAAATTATTTTCTGTGTTTGTGTGCGCCTTAGCCGCACGTATATATCAATATAACATAAATGGAGGACCAAACTTTCTCCGATAAAAATAAAATATGGAAAGATCAAGAACCACTTCCTCCTAGTGCTGAAGCTGCTGCCACTAGTCATGACGATAACATGCCATCAACATCGTCTGCCAAGGCCGATGCCCAATGTCATAGTAGAGGGCACATACAATCCCAAATGATAAAGTTCAGGAAAATGACCTTAAAGAAAACATTTAAATCATCTGAGGAGAAACGTAAACTTGCCAATATGCCATTTACGACACGGAGTGGCAAGGAACGGCTAAGGTCTTTCCCTATGTTCATGACTAGTGGTTCAGCTTCACATGATGATGGAAGCCCTCCTCCCGCTAAAAAAATCAAATGAGTTAAGCTGGCAAAAGCACAGCGAAGAACTGTGCGTTCTAAGAAGATATCACAAATCCCCAAGGAGAGCCCAAGTGTGGTGGCGGTTGCGATGCCTGACCTTCCCAGCACTGGACGGGAAGAGGTGGCTCTTTCCACCATTTGCATGCCCCCTGCAAGTGCTCAAATTGAAGATGTCACTGTTGAAGTACAACAGGATGAAGATACTGGTATAGCTGGCGCTGAGGAGGAAGTTGGCGAGGAGGATTCTGATGGTGATGTGGTTTGTTTAAACCAGGCTCCGGGGGAGACAGTTGTTGTCCGTGGGATGAAAAAGCCCATCACGGTCATGCCTGGGCAGAAGACCAAACATTCCACCTCTTTGGTCTGGCAATATTTCTATCCAAATCCGGACAACAACTGTCTTGCCATATGTACCATATGTAAAGGTGAAATAAGTAGGGGTAGGGACGTTAACCACCTAGGAACATCCTCCCTTATACGGCACCTGCAGCGCGTTCATAAAAAGTTACTGTCAAGTTCAGAAACTTTGTCTAAGACCGTAAGCAGTCCAGGGACACCTAAATCCCGTTGTCCTGTTGTATCCAAGTGCCTGCAAACCACACCATCAACTCCCTCCTCATCAATTTCCTCCTTAGTCAGGATCGGAAGTAGTCCTGCAGGCCATGTCACTGGCATGACTGACTCTCCTGTCCAGGATTCCTCCGGAGGATCCTGCATTGCTACGCCTACTGCTGCTACTGCTTCTGTTACTGCTGGGAGTCGTTCATCATCCCAGAGAAGAAGTAGGAACACCACTACTTTTAATAAACAATTGACCCTCCAACAGTCCTTAGTGAGGTGGATGAAGTACGACAGCAGTCATCCTGAAGCAAAATGTATAACTGAGGCCTTGTTGGTGTTAGACGTGCATCCGGTATCCGCCATTGGTGCAGTGGGATTTAGACAATAGATGGAGGTAGTGTGTCCCCGGTTCCAAATCCTGTCTAGATTCCACTTCACTAGGCAGGCGACACCGAGACTGTATAGAAACGTCAGAAAAAGTGTCCTCAGTGTCCTGAAGAATGCGGTTATACCCAATGTCCACTTAACCATGGACATGTGGACAAGTGGAACAGGGCAGACTAAGGGCTATATGTGACAGCCCACTGGGTAGATGTATCACCTTACGCAGCAACAACAGCAGCGTCACCAGTAGCAGCATCTCAGAAATGCCAGCTCGTTCCAAGGCAGGCTACGCTGTGTATCACTGGTTTCAGTAAGAGGCACACCACCGACAACATCTTAGAGAAACTGAGGGAAATCATCGCCCAGTGGCTTACCCCACTTAGACTCTCCTGGGGATTTGTGATATCTGACAACGCCACCAATATTGTGCGGGCATTACATCTGGGCAAATTCCAACACGTCCCTGGTTTTGCTCAGACAATAAACTTGGTGGTGCAGAATTTTCTGAAAAGCAGCAGGGGCATACAAGAGACGCTTTGGGTGGCCCGAAAAATTTCTGGCCACTTTTGCCATTCAGCAACTGCGTGCCGAAGACTGGAGCGCCAGCAAACACTCTTGAACCTGCCCTGCCATCACCTGAAGCAAGAGGTTGTGACGCGGTGGAACTCAACCCTCTATATGCTTCAGAGGATGGAGGAGCAGCAAAAGGCCATTCAAGCCTATACATCCACCTATGACATAGGCAAAGGAGGGGGTATGCACCTGACTCAAGCGCAGTGGAGAATGATTTCCGTGTTGTGCAAGGTTCTCCAGCCCTTCGAACTTGCCACACGTGAAGTCAGTTCAGAAACTGCAAGCTTGAGCCAGGTCATTCCCCTCATCAGGCTTTTGCAGAAGCAGCTGGAGAAAGTGAAGGAGGAGCTAAGATGGAGCGATTCCGCTTGGCATGTGGGACTTGTGGATGAAGCCCTTCATTCGCTTTGCCAGGATTCCAGGGTGGTCAATCTGTTGAAATCAGACCACTACATTTTGGCCACCGTGCTCGATCCTAGGTTTAAAGCCTATGTGGTATCTCTCTTTCCGGCCAACACAAGCCTGCAGAGGTGCAAAGACCTGCTGGTAACAACACTGTCAGCTGAAGTGGAACGTGACACATCAACAGCTCCTTCTTCATCTTCTCCCGCAACGGGGCTGCCAGGAAAAAACTTAGGTATCCTAAGTAACCCGCTGGAGGTGATGCAGGGCAGGCAGGACCAAGTTTGGACATCTGGTCCGGACTGAAGGACCTGGCAACAATTTCTGACATGTCTACTGTCACTGCATATGATACTGTCACCATTGACAGAATGGTGGAGGATTACATCGGTGACAGCATCCAAGTAGACATGTCAGACAGTCCGTACCTGTACTGGCAGGAAAAAGAGGCAATTTGGAGGCCCCTGTACAAACTGGCTCTATTTTACCTGAGTTGCCCCCCTCCAGTGTGTACTCTGAAAGAGTGTTTAGTGCAGCTGGGAACCTTGTCAGCGAAAGCCGTAGGAGGTTGCTTCCACAAAATGTGGAGAAGATGATGTTCATAAAAATGAATTATCAACTCTTCCAGGGAGACCAGCCTCCAGAACATACAGAGGGACCTGTGGTGGTGGAATCCAGCGGGGACGAATTAATACTCTGTGAGGATGAGGATGTACACAACACTGAAGAGGGTGAGGAATCGGTGGATGAGGAGGATGAGCACGACATCTTGCCTCCGTAGAGCCAATTTGTGCAGGGACAGATTAATTGCCAGCTTGTTTTGTGGGGGCCCAAATGAACCAATCATTTCAGCCACAGTCGTGTGGCAGACTCTGGCACTGAAATGATTGGTTTGTTAAAGTGTGCATGTCCTGTTTATACAACATAAGGGTGGGTGGTGTCAAAGCTGAATAATTGGCTGAGACAAGTTCAGCTTAAAATTTAATCGCGGCGATGCCATCTTGCGACTGGCCGCAAGACGCCATCTTGTGAATGGCAGCAAGACTCCAGTTTAGAAAAGAAAGCTTACACAAGCGCCATTATGTCAAAAATACATAGTACACAATCCACAGTGCAAAATTGCTAAAAGTAGCAATTTTGCTACTCGCAACGCAAAGTTGCTAAAAGTAGCAATTTTACTACTCACAACGCAAAAGTTGCTAAAAAGTAGCACGAACAGCTTTTTAACAATCTTCCCCTAACACCTACCGACGGTGTTTAGCAGACATAAAATAACTTTCCAACACATTAAAATCACCACAGACTTATATCTGAGCAGTAGCAAAGTAGTGGTGTTTTCCCTGCATTCACATTAACACATATGCGATGTAGCAAAAAGTAGCAAATTAGTGGTGTTTTCCCTGCACTTCATGTTAAACATAGGACAATGCAAGATAGCGATTTAGACGCACAGACAGCTTTTTAGTGATCTTTCCCAAACCCATACTGGCATGCTCACACACATACACAGAAGCCTTTCCAACTTAGTGCTGGTCGCTAAGTGCCCCACAGACCCTCAAACACACAACACAATTTAGTGTCATTTCTCGCCGCATACACATTTAAAAGCAATGGTCCCGCAGCGCGAAAGGAATGATTATTACTTGGTTTAATCGCAATGACAGCATATGAAGAAATGAATGTTTTCTGTAACTATGGCTTAGTAAATGACAATTGGACCGTGTTTGGTGCCGTACTGATCTACTCTGTTCCCACAGCGTTCCGGTGGCATCGGTGAGGAGATCAGAACATGCGGCTATGAAATATGAATGTTAGAGAGAATAACTTCTTGAAATGTTGTATGCCATAGTTAGATTAGATTTATTATGCAGCGGGAAGGTGAACACAATCAGGCTGTTAGAGGCTGGGTTGAGTCTTTGCACTGACCTATGAATTGTACCGTAACGGAAGAAGCAAGAAGAGGAACCAATGAGAACCTGCCAACGTATTCTATTGTATTGCTTATCCCAGTACGGGTATATATGTGAGTGCCCTGAAACGAGATGCCAGTCTGCGGTGTTCCTGTTATGCTGTTCGACGAAGGTCTCATTATTGATGCCGGTATCTGGTCCCAGAGCGCACGCGTATGTATTGACTGTACCTTATGACCTAATAATTGTACAATTTATTTTGCGCTCATTGTTAGATCATAGCGTGGTAACATCTGTAATTTTACCTGAATAATAATCTTTAGCGCGTTGGACCCCTATTCAACTGTCTTAGAGTATTATTAATGGTATATTTAAACACAATGCTAATTAGCGACTTCTTGTGGTTTTAGAAGGTATAGGCAGGTTTTGTCTTAGAGGTTCTAGGCAGGTGAATCTTAGAGGTTTATAGGCAGGAATGTACTAAAGGTTTATTTACGATTCAACAGTGGGAGGGCCCAAGGACAATTCCATCTTGCACCTCTTTTTTTTCTTTGCATTATGTACTGTTTGGGGCCTAGTTTTTCAAACTGCCATCCTGTCTGCCACTGCAGTGTCACTCCTAGATGGGCCACGTGTTTGTGCCGCCCACTCGTGTCGCTTAGCATAGTCATCCAGCATAGTCATCCAGCTACCACGGTGCAACCTTTTGGATATAAAAACACTAGTGTGAGGTGTGAGGTGTTCAGAATAGACTGGAAATGAGTGGAAATTAAGGTTATTGAGGTTAATAATAGCATAGGAGTAGAAAAACCCACAAATTCTGTGATTTTAGCTGTTTTTATGCTTATTTAAAAAAAAAATACAGATATAAAACCCAGAACCCAAAACACGGAAGGGTGGTTTTGGCAAAACCAATCCAGATCCAAAACACGAAGAAAGATCCAGATCCAAAACTAAAACATAAAACACCAAAAGTGGCCAGTGCACACCCCTAGTTACTACACATTTTGATGCCCTGTGGACATAAAGAGCATTGGTGTCCCCGATAGCAGCAGGGAGGGTGTGTGCCGGTGTGGCATAATTCAAATTAAGCCACATAGTAGTGCCTCTTTGTCACATTACACTGCAGAGTAGTGCCCCTCTTTCAAGTTATATCACACAGTAATGCCCCTTACCCCTCATTATGTTCCACACAGTAATACCCCTTACACCATGTTATGCCCAACTCAGTAATGCCCCTTACATATTATGCCACACACACAGTAATGCCCCTTACACATTATTCCACACTAATGTCTAGGCAACACCAACCTTTAAGCTTTCTCAATGGTGGGTATATTCCTGCTCATTGTCAGGTGTTTTATGGGCAGCATGCCCCCTTCCCGTTTCGTGTCCGTGGTCACCACTGTTCGCACATGCACAGGTGTAGGCACAAAGGGGGAGGGCACTAACGGGGAGAGATATGGTGCGGGTGGGGAGGGTTAGGGTTAGGGTTAGACTACAAGAAGGGAGGGTTAGGGGTAGAAGGGGGGAGGGTAAGTATACTTACCTGGCCCCTGTCGGGATACTAACCATTGGGATGCCGTTGACAGGAGACATCCCGACTCCTGTATACATACCAATTCCTGTATAGACTCCTGTGCTCATCAGTTAGTTGCTAAATAAAGGGCTGCCTAAATGGACAAAAATATCAGGGGTCCACTTTCCTAATGTATACTATAAATCAATAAGTGCAATTGTACCTTTTCACAGATTTGTATAGCCAACAATATCAGTTAAGCAATAATTATGTCATAAAAAAGTAAAATAGCAAAGTATTTAGGTGCGCTGTCACTATTGCAGCCAGACAGAGGTAGTCAGCCTCTAACCCAATGTATATAGAGAAAATGAAATGACTGGTGCTATGAACTATTGTATATGGAATTAATGAAAAATGAGTAAGAAGCGGAATTCTAATAAAACAATATTAGGCACATTTAATAACAATTAACATATAAATATCAATAAAAATAAAAACAAAAATAAATAAATATATTGATAGAAAATCACTGATTTTGGAGCATCGATGGTGAGTCAAAAGATTAATCTCTATCTATGGACATCCTGGGTATAGATCTTGAGATAGTGTCCAGATGAAAAAGTCAGGAGACAATATTATTAGGGTTCAATAACCGCAACTAATTACCAGTTTGAGATCCTTTGGGATGGCAGTCCAATTAGCAGATAACTGCAAGATTGATATCGATGGTGACAATGGTGAGACTGGTATTTAATCTTCAGTCCACAAGGATAGTCCCTCAGGATTGGGTCCACTATGCAGGTCACTGCAGTGCTGGTCGTTGGTAAAGATGTATAGACAATTGTCTCCTTACACAATGAAGATGGAACCTGGTATGATTACAAGGCTCCCTGGATCCACAATAGAAAATTCCCAATGTCCATAGAGAGAATAAATAGTATCTTAACGCATTTCGCTGGACGACAGGACTCCAGCTTGATCAGAAGCATAACTGAACTGACTCTGAAAAGCTCCATATATACCCCTTTGGAGGGTGTAACAAAAAACACCTGTATGTATAATCAATAGACTTCCGCTTCATTAGACTCCTTATCAACCAGATATTTGATAAAACAATGAAGACAATCCTTTTCTACATGACAATAATATATATATTTATTTGATACATAAAGAATAAATGTATTAACCAACCGCTTTCTGTTGTGCTGTATACTATTATTAATGAACCCATTCTGAATACTGATCCGATCACGTGACTTCAAAGTGTCACGTGATCAAATTGGAACCAATGATACTCATGTTGTGTTAAAGTTGGTTGCTAAGTAACCAAAAAGGGTCATGATTATCCCGGGTCATATGACCGCATCAGGTATATGTAAAAAGGCTAATATTATGCTGGTGGTATTAGAAGATAGTTGTTAATCAGCCATTTACTTTCCACCAGTTGCAATCATACCTGTTCTGATAGTTGTCACGTGGCAGACACTAATATTTATAATTTGTAAATAAATCAAATTCAGCAATCTATCTCTATTATGCTGTTTGCTGTTATCCATAAACCAGCTCTGGACACTAGTTCGATAACATGACTGCAGGCATCATGAAGTCAAGATCAGCTACACTCGTATCATGTTAAAACGGGCTGCCAAGCAACCAACTCGTCATAAGTTTCACCGGTCACGTGGCCTCATCAGGTGTCTATAGGAGACCAATACCATGCTGGTAACAATAGACTATGGTTGCTAAGCAACCTTATGCGTACCACTAGATACGGTTGTGTTTATTCACATAATAAAAAAGTTAGATAGCGTATAATCTTATAATAAACTACCTCAAGACATGACCCTTTCAGTTGTCTAAAAAATCAATAATGAGTCAATAACATTCTGCAAGGTTGGTAAGCAACCGTTACCAATGAGAATACTGATATTCTAAAATACAATGATAATCTATTAATGAATTAAGCTAAATGGATGGTAAATATCTGAGAACAGCCATCGATTATGTACCGACTTGTGGTTGTCTCAAATATTTAACCACTGAAGTCGAGATTAGGCAGATAAATATAACATAACAATATCTGCTAAAATGAATAGAATTGACGTGTATTACAAGTTAAGTCTGACAATACATATCAAATATATGATATGAAATATATGTCTCATCTTACAAACTAAACATATGTATAGGTTATATTATGATCATATTGTGTATATAAGAACAGTCACATTGATTACCTATAGCACAGTAATTACACAGTCCCTCTACATATGAAGTTCTGAATATATATCATCATCTTATTAGCCAATAGAAATGTCTCATTATATTAATAAATCTAAAGGAATATATATGAGATGTTTTAGATGACAGAGTTTAGTTCAATTGTTTCATTCAAACCCGTCGGATGTAAAGAATTAAATTGCAAAGTCCAATATACCTCTTGGCGACATAATTTATTATATCTGTCTCCTCCTCGTAATGTCTGTGGGATTATTTCGATCCCTACAATCGAAAGGCAGCTGGGATTACCATCATGTTTCATGGAGTAGTGTCTCGAAACGCTATGGTATTGATAGCGTTTCAAGATGTTACGCTTATGTTCCATAAATCGCACATGTAATGATCTAATAGTGCGACCTACATAATAAAGCCCACATCCACAGGTGAGTACGTATATAATATAACAACTGTCACAGTTCATAAAATATCGTAAAGTATATTGTTCATTGGTTATTGGTATCATAATAGTAGTAGTCCTTCTGTTTACATGGGAACACATTTTACATCTGGATTTTCCACATTTATAAAAACCAGTTGGTCTTTGAACTAACCAATCCGAACCCTTATCTTGTGTTTTATCAGTCTTTTCTATTCCAAGATGACTAGAAGCCAAAATGGTTTTGATCTATCTATTTTTCTTATAAATTATCTGTGGATTTGTTGGTAAAAGAGTATTAAGTAGAAGGTCCTGTTTTAATATAGGATAATTACGTTTGATAATAGCTTTAATAGCCGAAGCTTGGTTATTATACTTACAGATGAAAGACAGGTGTTTGTTGTCCTCATTATCTATAAACCTTGGTGTCTTAGGTTGAAGTAGTTTGTCTCTTTCCATTAGTAAAACCTCTGAAAAGGCTTGTTGTAATAAATCCTCCGGATAGCCACATTTTCTAAAAGAATTCAACATACTTTGAGCTTGTATCTTAAAGGTCTCTGTATATGTGCAATTGCGCCGAAGGCGCATAAGTTGGCCCTTCGTGATGTTGCATTTCCAAGGGCCATAGTGTGCGCTATCAAAATGTAAATATGAAAATGTATTGACTTCCTTGACATAATTGGAAGTCACGATCTGATTATCAATAATCTCGAGGGTCACATCCAGGAAGTCAATGTGGGTAGGGTGAAAACAATGGGTAAAAGACAAATTATAAGTGTTAGAATTTAGTGATTGGACAAAAGAAGTGGCAGAATAGAGATGCCCATCCCAAATAATAAAAAGATCATCTATATAACGGCCATAGAAGACCAGAGACGCAGCCCAGTCGCTCTCCCACACATGGGTGTTCTCGAACTCACCCATGTATAGGTTTGCATAACTGGGCTCGAATCTGGTCCCTATGGCCGTTCCCATCACCTGTAAATAAATCTAGAGCTCTTATGAAATGTAATGACAGTTACAACGAACGACCATCTAACAGTCTTCACAAACCACCTACCATGTTCATTTCTCAGTACAACACCACGAGTAACTTTATTAATTCTACTGTCAAAAAACTTTGGCCAGTAGTCAACACCGACAGTAACCTCAAACCATTATATTCTTCCAGAATTATGATGGGCTACAGGAGAGGTAGAAATTTGAAAGAATGGCTCGTACATGACATGATATTCCTACTTTTGAAGACCCACAGGGTACCAATTTTCTAACTCGCAAGCCTGGCTGCTATAAATGTATCGGCTGTACTACATGTAGACACATGGAAACTGGCTCCGATGTTGTCCATCCGCATTCAGGCAGACGCATTCCTATCAGGCATGTCCTGAATTGCATGAGCAAACATGTTATTTATATCATCTGGTGTCCGTGTGGCTTGGCCTATATAGGCAAAACATCGTGCACGATGAGAATCAGGATGGCGCAGCATCGCACGGCCAATAGACAAGCACTTGAAGGAAAAGACAACGATCAGCCCGTGGCAAGACATTTTAAAGAATTTAAACATTCATTAGCCACTTTGAGACACAAGGTTATCGATCACGTGCCGACTACTAAGAGAGGCGGTGATAGAGAAAAAACGCTTATTGCAGTTAGAAGCACGTTGGATACACAACATGAATACGGTTGCACCTTTGGGGCTCAATGAGACATTATCTTTTGCCTGCTTTCTGTAAATCATGCCTATTTTCCCTGGTGTTCTCAATTGGCTGCTTATATATCTTCATGTATTTAACACCATTTTTCTTATCAGACCTAATATATGTCTAGTCACTTGATTATTAATTTTTTCTGATGCCGTGCCCGATTTTGATTTTGAGCACTATACAGCTTAATGTCGTTGGATGTGAGTATTTCTTGCTTTAACCACTGTGGTTGATTGGTTCTATGCCTATTTTGTCTTTGGACCAAGGTTCCACCCTATGTGTGTGATCTATGACCCATTTTAGAGGTTATGATTGTTGGAGAGGCTGTTGGTTATTCTTTCTAGGTTTACTAACATACTCACACTGGATAAGCCCGATCCCGTCCGATCTTGGAAGCGAATCAGTGTCTGGCCTGGTCAGTACTAGGGTGGGCGACTCCCTTGGAATACCAGGTTTTGTAAATCATACACAGTTTTGAACTTTTTCCAACTTTTGTAGGGAGACTACCTCTTTCGGTCATTTAGGTCTTTTCCACACTTTACGTGGTGTGGTCCTCAGTTCATCACAGGCTATTTCCTTTATATTGCTGCAGTATTGTCTCACCATTTAATCCCATATTTGTACATATCTATTTATATGTGCAAGGTTTTTCAGACGCACCCTCTCAGTCCTGTGCCACCTGTACATCGTACAGCAACTATTTCTCTTTTACCCCTATGCTTTATTGAGCAGATCCAGCCTTTGTTGCGGGATCATTGGTCTGTTTAGTCCTGTTATTTATTGCATCATCTGAAACAGTGCTGCTTAATTCTTTTTGTATTATGTACCATACGATGATCATTGCAGTTTATATGTTATATGTCGTATAAGTTATGTTTTGTTTAGCACTCATGGTATATGTTCACTCAAGTTTATGTGATTTATTCCCAACACCTGTTGGCATCCTGTGTACTTTGATGCACTTATTACATTGCTGGATTTCACTTGTTTATCATGTTGATGTTATACACTGTCTCCTTGGTGACCATTTACATATACTCCGCCTCCTGCCCTGTAGTGGAAGCCGGTGGGTGTGCGTCATCTTCCCCAGCGTCACATGCCCGATGTAACGTGCATCGTGACAGTCCGGCCGCACCCTGATGACGTCATTCACCCGGCGACTATCAGGATGGGCGCGGACAGCACTTTACCACTGTTACACAGTCCTATAAAGGTATGTACTTTGTATCACTGCTGTATTCTTGATAAAAGTCCTCACCGACTGAAACGTCGAATCCTGTACACCTCTTGTGTACCTGAGTCTTATTTACCAAGTCCTGTGAGTGCCGCTGTTTTCTACACGTTCATACATCAGGTTCTCCTACCTCAGATGGCACCTGGGCAAGTACTGATTGGTACTGTGGAGTGCCGGCTCCAGTGACTTTATTTATATATTTATATATATATATATATATATATATATATATATATAGCCAGAGTCCTCCTATGAAAACCTCAGTTTTTAACTAAAAAAAAGTTGATGAAAAAAGAGAAAATATATGGGACAAAATATGTGTATATATAGTTCACATTAGATGTACTGTGTCCAAGCCACACAGTAAACAACACTCAGAGAGGGCTGTTGCAGCAATCCAACAGATCATGTTGTGGAAATATAAATAAGCATAAGGTACAGTACCTTAGCTTATCTTAAGTCCCATCAGCAGCTGCTTTATGCTCAGCAGCTTTACAAGCATCCTCCTCTACCCTGCCCAGTCACCAGCAGCTTGTAGAATCCCAGCCAGACAGAGGTAGGGGTCGAGGAGGCAGATCTTGCCGGTGCTTTTGCCGAATCAGCTGCTCCCTGTTACTAGAGGTACAGCTGGTCCTCTAGGGTATGCCGGTAGAACATGGCAAATGAAGATTTCTCAAATTTCAATGTGCCACGGTTGTCTCCTCTGAAGCAGTGGCAATTTTGGGAGAGACAATTTCAATAGTATCCATGTAGACGGACAGACCGGCCCATGCAGCCATCGGCCCATCTGGCATTTGTCAGAAGTGCCAGGTGGTCAATCCGGCCCTGCAGGTGGTCATAATAATGTGACTCGACTGTGTATATAATATATATACATACTTATTTGGTATGCAGTCTGGATGCCGACAGTCTAAATGCCGACTGTCTAATCCTGGCAAGGGTCTAATGACAGGCATCGACATCCCGATACCTGTCATTTTACCTAAGCCGGGAGCCCTAAGCCTGGCATCCCGATCGAAGGTAAGCCAGGAAGCAGGGCGCCGGGCGCAGACAGCTGCGGGGGTTAGGGTTAGGGGCTCTGGGGGGGGGACACTTAGTGTTAGCCACCCCAGCGGGAGGGTTAGGGTCAGGCTAGGGGAAAGGGGAGTTAGGGTTAGGCACCCCCAGGGGGGGCGGTAAGGCTTAGGCACCCCCCCCCCCTGGGACGGTTAGGTTTAGGCAGTGGGGAAAGGGGGGTTAGGTTTAGGCACTTAGAGGGGGGTTAAGATTATGCGTCCGGCGGTAAATCATATCGATCCCACATATTCTGTACATGTTGTATATAGAACAGGGGAGGTGGGGTTGCTTGCTGCTGGTTTCCAGGAGGTGACGGCTGTCCTGCCGCCACACCGGGTGGGTGGATGCTGGCTTCCCCATCACTGCTGGCCACAGTGATCGGGACACAGCAGCCGCGGCTACCCTCCGCCGCGGCTGCTGCTTCTATGGAGGTCACAGATGCCCTTGCAGCCGCACTGGGAGGGGGGTGCCACCGGGTCCTGATCATTGTGGCCAGCAGTGGTCAGGACACAAAGGAGGGGTAGCCGCGAGTGCAGAGGGACCGGGAGGAACCCTCTGATATAGGCGGCTGCGGGAAGATTAGCTTGCCACAGCCGCCTAGTGGTCGCTGGTCATCAGATGCGACCATGTTAGGGAAAGCCCAGCCTGGTGTGGTCGCATCTGATGCGACTGTGCCAGGCAAGTGGTTAATAAGCAATTGGTATCTTCCTCTTATGTAGAAATGCATTATAAATTGCTACATAGGGCGTATTCTAGACTTCTCACTGGAGTCTCTGATAATTCCAAGGGCCCTATCTATCAAAATCCGCAATTTATTTGCGGTATTAAAGCGATATTAACAAATTTATCACATGGATGTATCAACATCCGCATGCAGGGACAAAGCTTGTGATAAAGCTATGTCCCTGCGAATCCCCTCCGGAAACTTTTCACTGTATTTTTTGGAAAAAATACAGTGAAAAGTGTCTGTGCTTCTGTTGCCCCCACATCTGCCGCCACGCTGCCTTACAACCCCTGCTGCTGCCCTGCTCAGCTCTCTCCATCCCCTGACCCTGTCATCTTACCGCTGCTGCCACTGCCACCCCCCCTGACACTGGCCCAACCCACCGCTGACACTGGCCCCCCGCCGCCGCCACTGACTGCCGGTCACACTTACCTGTACCATGTACCGAGCGTTGACCTCCTCTGATCGGCCGATTAGCTGATGCTGCAGTCAGCTGAGTTGCAGGAAAATGCCGTCCGCCACTTTACTGCATCTCAGCTGGCAGCAGTTATCAGTAAATCCGCTTGATAGAGGAGACCACCACTCACCAGCTCTGGGTAAGTCTCCTTTTTTTTTGGCTACTAGGGCAGCAGCAGGAAGAGGAAGGCAGTGGTGGCGGTGGGCAGTGTAGGCGGCTGGGGGTGGTAACGGGGGCAGTAGCAGCGGTGGTAGGGAGATGACAGGGGTAGTGTCAGGGGATGGGAGCATCAGAGCCAGGCAGCAGCAGGGGTTGTATGGCGGCGGGATGTCAACTGCGGGGGATGGGGATTTTTTTTAAAGTGATCGGCTTGTGGTCTATTTAGACCACACAGCTGATCACTGGGACTCAGCTCCCGGCTCTGCTCTGCCTGTCAGAATGGAGCAGAAACTGGGGAAAGCCCTGATAATGCCATCTCCAGGTGGTGTTATAATTACAGGACTTTCCCACCTATTTTTTTACAATTTATTTTTAGTAAATCTCAGGCAGATCACATTTTCCATTCCATTTATGGGAAATGCGATCTGCTTACTAAAAATATGTGATAATTAGGGCCTGGAGTAGAATTTTACGAATTCTACTCCAAATGCCCTTTAATAAATGTATGTGGTACTAAAATAATCTGAAAAGGGTATGAAAACACCCTTTTTAAAAAATTTTAAGTAAAAATAATATTCATAAATAGTGCCCCAATTGTTTTTAGTGTTCCACCCCTGACGCTGGAATCAGTAGGTAATGCCGACTGTTGGGATGCCTCCTGTCAAAATTCCGACAGCGGCATCCTTATGGTTGGTATCCCGACAGGGGTTGGGTAAGTGTACTTCCCCTTCCTCCCCTTCTTGTAGCCTAACCCTTCCCCTCCCCACCCCGCACCCTATCCCTCCCCGTTAGTGCCTAAACCCGTCTCCCCCCTTCGTGCCTAAACCTAACCCTCCCCCCTTAGTGCCTAACCCTAACCCCCCCCCCCCCCTCCCAGTGGAGCCTAACCTTAACCCTCCCCCCTAGCGATACCTAACCATAACCCCCCCAAAACCTAACCCTGCTACACTACCTAAACCTAACACTCCCCCCCCGCCACCACCCCCGTTGTGGCTAAAGCTAGGGGCACCCAGGATTTACATCGTTTGGACTAGCGTCCTACTGGACGTCCATTAGTTAAGTCCCGCATCGGACTTTCAGCGTCGACATCCAGACCGACGGCATGCTGTCTGCCGGTCTGATAACTACATCCCCTGCCGCTGATATTATACATTGTATGTGGATGTGTTCTGTGGTACAGACTTTTTGGCTGGATGTATAAAATTATATTAATAATGAGTTATGTATATCTTTTATAGTCCATATATCCTGGGTGTTCTGGAATGAATATGTTTCTTCCACTCTGTCTCAGATATCTAAGGGAGACAACTTACTATTAGCTCGCATAGCAGCAGCTTCAAAGAAAACAATTCTTTCCCGGTGGATACATTACATACATTATGCTACCCTGTTTAGCCTATCTACAGTGAATCCGGAAAGCATTCAAAGCACGTCACTTTTCCCACATTTTGTTATGTTACAGCCTTATTCCAAAATGGAATAAATAAATTCTTGTCCTCAAAATTCTACACATAATACCCCATAATGACAATGTGTAAAATGTTCTTTTGAGATTTTTGTAAATTTAATAAAAAAAACAAAAATTAAGAAATCACATGTACATAAGTATTCACAGCCTTTGCTCAATACTTTGTTGATGCACCTTTGGCAGCAATTACAGCCTCAAGTCTTTGGGCAGTTTCGCCCATTCCTCTTTGCAGCACCTCTCAAGCTTCATCAGGTTGGATGGGAAGCGTCGGTGCACAGCCATTTTCAGGTCTCTCCAGAGATGTTCAATTGGATTCAAGTCTGGGCTCTGGCTGGGTCACTCAAGGACATTCACAGAGTTGTCCTGAAGCCACTCCTTTGATATCTTGGCTGTGTGCTTAGGGTCATTGTCCTGCTGAAAGATGAACCGTCGCCCCAGTCTGAGGTCAAGAGCGCTCTGGAGCAGGTTTTCATCCAGGATGTCTCTGTACATTGCTGCATTTATCTTTCCCTCTATCCTGACTAGTCTCTCAGTTCCTGCTGCTGAAAAACATCCCCACAGCATGATGCTGCCACCACCATGCTTCACTGTAGGTATGGTATTGGCCTGGTGATGAGCGGTGCCTGGCTTCCTCCAAACATAACACCTGGCATCCACGCCAAAGAGTTCAACCTTTGTCTCATCATAGTCTGAGAGTCCTTCAGGTGCATTTTGGCAAACTCCAGATGGGCTGCCATGTGCTTTTTACTAAGGAGTGGCTTCCGTCTGGCCACTCTACCATACAGGCCTGATTGGTGGAATGCTGTAGAGATGGTTGTCCTTCTGGAAGATTCTCCTCTCTCCACAGAGGAATGCTGTAGCTCTATCAGAGTGACCATCGGGATCTTTGTCACCTCCAGGACTAGGGCCCTTCTCCCCCGATTACTCAGTTTAGATGGCTGAAAAACTATAGGAAGAGTCCTGGTCTGAACTTCTTCCGTTTATGGATGATGGAGGCCACTGTGTTCATTGGGACCTTCAAAGCAGCAGATATTTTTTTGTTCCCTTCCCCAGATTTGTGCCTTGAGACAATCCTGTCTCGAAGGTCTACAGACAATTCCTTGGACTTCATGCTTGGTTTGTGCTCTGACATGCACCGTCAAGTGTGGGACCTTATATAGTGTGGTGTATGCCTTTCAAAATCATGTCCAATCAACTGAAGATACCACAGGTGGACTCCAATTAAGCTGTAGGAATATCTCAAGGATGATCAGTGGAAACAGGATGCACCTGAGCTAAATTTTGAGCTTCATGGCAAAGGCTGTGAATACTTATGTACATGTGATTTCTTAGTTTGTTTGTTTTTATTAAATTTGCAAAAATCTCAAAAAAACTTTTTACACGTTGTCATTATGGGGTATTGTGTGTAGAATTTTGAGGACAAAAATGAATTTATTCCATTTTGGAATAAGGCTGTAACATAACAAAATGTGTAAAAAGTGACGCGCTGTGAATACTTTCCGGATTCACTATATACCAGATGGACTGAACTGAGTGTTCCATTGATGCAAAATTTCGAGCACAGGCATTTTTTATGATTTGGCGCCCCTATTTAGTTACTCTTCTACTATCTAATAAAGGGAATGGGATTGAAATGTCGGCGGCTCTTTAGGTGACGGTTTAAATCCAGGCAGCAGATGGCCGTCGGAGGAGATCCCGACAGAGGTAAGTATGTTCCCTATCCCTAACCCTCTCCCCCCCTAACCCTAACCCTCCCTTAGGGGTGCCTAACTCTAACCTCCCCCCCTAGTGCCTAACCCTAACCTCCCCCCAGGGGTGCCAAAACCTAACCCCCCTTCCCTGCACCCTAATTCTAATTCCCTCCCCCTAACCCTAACCCTCCCAGGGGGGTGCCTAACTGTAACCTCCCCCCTAGTGCCTAACCCTAACCCCCCCTTTCCCTAGCCTAACTCTAACCTTCCCCGGGGGGGTGCCTAACCCTAAGTCCCCCCGGGGGTTCCTAAACCTAACTCTCCCATCCACGGGCTAAGTGGAATACTTACCCCGTCAGCGACGATCGGGATGCGGCCACTGGTCTCACAACTACACACCCTACTAGAGAACATGTCAGAAAAGTGGTTAGAATTACCAAATGGTATAATATGGAGGTGCTTTCTAGAGGGTCTCCCCAATTTTAGGCAGAGTGGTTACTAAATATATTAATAAGACTTTGGGTCCTATTCATTATCGAAGGCCGTATGGCTTCCGATGATAAAGTATTGAACTCGCTACGAGGGATACCTAAGTATCCAACTTGCAGCGGGGGAAACTTTGCACCGGAGCAATTCATCATTGCTCCGGTGAGGGGACAACTGCTCCGAAGAGCAGCTGTCCCTTCAGTTAGTATCACAGTTACAGATGTAGCTGCGTAACTTACCTCCTCCTCGTCAGCCCACCGGGGAGGTAGTGAGGAGGCGGTGGAGGGATCTTTCTTCATTCCTCCGGGAACTCCTTCCCATAGGAAGGAGCGGGGCTACGAGAGCAAGCGCCGTCTGAAGATGGAGCTTGTTCTTGGCAGCAAACTCAGAAAACTTTCAGTTTTCGGAGTTTGCTGAATACCATGGGGGTCCTACCAGACCCCTGATGATGAATGGCCCGGTAACTTAAATATGCGGAAACTAGCATTTCCGCATAGTTATCAGGCATTTATCGTTTGATGAATAGGCCCCTTTGTCTGTGGCCAACATTTTTTCAAATATTATTTTTCCTTTATTGTTATTTGGGACTTTTCTGTTGGATTGGATGGTTTCTAAAGTAGATGCTTAGTAAATCTGGCCCTGATTCAGAGCCGGACGCCCTGACAGAGCACTCGCTCTGAATCAGGGCCGTCCCTCCCACTTTTTGAAGCGGCCTCCTGGCCGCTCGCATAGCTGTGGGTGCCCACCCACAGCTATAGCGAGCGGCCAAAATGATGGTAGCGATGGTCAAGACCATCGCGACCACCGGGCTTGCGACGAGACCCTTGCGGAAGGGTCTCGCTGCCGCAAGCCCTGGAGTGCTTTTGGCTCTATCAGAGCCAAAAGCACTCCCACTGACATCACTAGTGATGTCAGTGGGGCCGGGCCCCAGACGGTAGGCGTTCCCATGGGAACTCCTCCGTCTGGGCAGCCACGCCCCCGGCATGCCCACCAAAGGGGGTGTGCTGTCAATCACCATCGACAGCACGCCATCGACAGTCCTTCAGGTCGCCGGGTGCGGTGCCCGCACTGAATGGCGTTCACTGAACATCACTCACCTCTTATCTCTGAACATGCTGAACCTGACGAGCATCATTCGGCTGACCAGCATGTTCGGCAGAGAGTCGGGGTCGGCAAGGACCCAGCGTGTACGCGCATCTCTGGTCTTTGCCGGCTATCCATTACACGACTTTGTGAACAATGCGACCTAAACCTCCTGGTTTTGGTCGGATTGTTCAAAAAGTCGTGTAATGGATAGGCCCCTTAGACAACACCCACCATCCAGTTATCTAATTTCCTTTTTTTTTTTTTTTATTCCTGGTGATGGTTGGAGGTAAATAGATGATTTACAGAAACAGCAGATTACTGTTACATTAAAACAAAACTAAGAATACCTAAGCAGAATCTAATTTCTAAATGTATGAATCTATCTGCAGAGCTGGCAGGACTGTTATGAACATAGCCACGTCACAGGTTAACGCCTCCCAGAGAACAAACTGTTCAAAGAGGCAGCTGTAATACAAAACATGATAAGGCAATCAGGTACATGTAAACATTGTCTGTCTCTTCATGAAGCAGCTAGAACAGGAAGTGCATTGTAACATAGCAGATAACAATGTCCTCTTTTATATATCACCACCTGATCTGTTTTATTGAATACATTTTAGTTTCACAGGTATTATGCAAATATGCTCTGCTCATTTGGTTTACAGAAAATGACAGGTATTTGTACTGAAACAGAGGGGTATATTTACTAAAGGTCGATTTTGGCATGTTGGTGTAGTTATAGGTGATTTTCTGTATGATTTGCAAATTGGGGATTTACTAAAGGCAAAATCAACTATAAAATCGAATAGAATCCCGACAGGTCACGCATGAGCACAAGAGCCCCAGCTCCCGGCGGAAGGAGTGGGACAGGGCCGGAGGGATCAGAAAGGATCCCTCTTCGCAACCCATGACTCCTTCCCATAGGGAAGTAGCGGGCAGCGGGAGCACTCACCATCTGAAGATGGTAAATGCTCCCACAGTCATGCTCCGAAAATATTGTATTTTCAGAGCTTGATGGATGCGGCCATTACAGTAATCAGGAGATATCTGTGATATCTCCTGCTTTACCTTTTTGACGAATGGCCTGATGCATAACGGTGGGTTTCATTCTGATCGAAATGAATAGTTACACACACTTGACTATTTGAGTGAGTACAAATGCACACTTTATTTACAAGTAACAAACAATAGTATACAGTATACTCAACTTTTGTCTAGGTATTTAGATGACACCAGTAGTTCATCATCTTCAACATAAGATGTACTTCATCTTCATCTGGGGAGCCCTTGTTTCAATAAATGCCCAGATCATTCAAGGCACCCTACTGCAGCCTCAGGTCCATACACGAGCCAAAGAGCCTTTGTCTATATCCTGATTTATATACCATAGTATGGTTGTTGGCCTTCAGGATATTAAGCCCATATTAGTTACATACTGGGTACCAAGCACTGATTGGTACAACATAGCATGGACACAGGGCCGGTGCTAGACTTCTAGGCACCCTAGGCAAAACTTCAGCATGCGCCCCCGACGCCCCCGTACTTATTTAGCCCATCAAGTGAAAATGACTTTGCACAGGTGGAGTGGTGGAAAAATTGTGTGTTAAAAAAAATTATATATATATATATATATATATAAATAAATAAAACACAAAACTGATCCGCCATTCCACCTGTGCAAAGTCATTTTCAACTTAGGGGCTAAATGAGTACGAAGAAGCGGGTGCCCCTTACACAGTACCCCCAGAAGTAATAATGCCCCCTGTAATAATGCCCCCTGTAGTAGAGCCCCCAGTAGTAATAATGCTCCCTGTAGTAAATGCCCCTAAAAGTAATGCCCCCTGTAGTAGTGCCCCCAGTAGTAATAATGCCCCCTGTAGTAATTCCCCTAAAAGTAATGCCCCCTGTAGTAGTGCCCCCAGCAGTAATGCCCCCTGCAGTGCCCCCAGTAGTATTGCCCCCTACAGTGCCCCCAGCTGTAATGCCCTTGTAGTGCCCCCAGTAGTAATGCCCCTTGAAGTGCCCCCAGTAGTAAGACCCCCTGCAGTGCATGCCCCCAGTAGTAAGACCCCCTGCAGTGCGTGCCCCCAGTAGTAAGGCCCCTGCAGTGCATGCCCCCAGTAGTAAGACCCCCTGCAGTGCGTGCCCCCAGTAGTAAGGCCCCTGCAGTGCATGCCCCCAGTAGTAAGGCCCCCTGCAGTGCATGCCCCCAGTAGTAAGGCCCCCTGCAGTGCATGCCCCCAGTAGTAAGGTTCCCTGCAGTGCGTGCCCCCAGTAGTAAGGCTCCCTGCAGTGCATGCCCCAGTAGTAAGGTCCCCTGTGGTGCGTGCCCCCAGTAGTAAGGCCCCCTGCAGTGCGTGCTCCCAGTAGTAAGGCTCCCTGCAGTGCGTGCCCCCAGTAGTAAGGCTCCCTGCAGTGCGTGCCCACACACACGTTAAAAAAAAAAAAAACAGTTACCTTAAACCCCGCTCCAATCTCAGCAGGCACCCGGCAAATGGGGGGGTGATCGATGGGCCGGGCGCCCTCTAGTGGCCGGCGCACCTAGGAAGCTACCTAATGCCCCTTTTACACCAAAATCCCGGGTCCAACCCTGGAATTTGAACACTGGTCAATCCCGGGTCAAACTCGGCTTCAGACCCCGTTTACACTGCAACTCTCAGGTTATTCTCGGGTTTGCCCCGTTTACACTGAACCCGGGTAATCCCTGCTTTTCCCTATAGATATAGTTAAAAATTGTATTTTTTAAGGACTGACAAAGATGAGGTCACAAAAGGCAACAAAAGAGAGGGGTGGGACTGCTTACAACATTGCAGCAATGATGGCAGACGGAGCACATATGTGGCTGTGGTGCAGGCTGAAGTTCTGACTGTGGCAGCCTGTGTATCAGCCTACGTTTTGTGGCAGTTGGTCAGGCTGTGGTGCAGGCTGTGTGCAGGAGGTTAGGCAGGCAAGTGATGGCTGCATGTGCATCTCTCTGCAGGGCACTGACAAATGACATCATCTGCCAGCGCTCCAGAAGCTCCAATCAACAAATAGCGGAATGTAGCCGGGTCAAATAATCCGGGTAGCACCCGTTCACACTGCCGCATGACCCGGGAACAACCCGTGTTCAACCCTGCTCTCAACCCGAGTAAGATTGCCGGGTAAATCATCCCTGGTTATTTTTCTGGAAGCCTCGACCCGGATCGACCCGGCAATAACCTGGGTTATTCGGTTGGTGTAAAAGGGGTATAAGTTTGCCTAGTGGAAGCGCAGGTGCCGGAATGGACCATTCTTACCTTACACATGCTCTGTAAGCATTAACATATACTACCAGACAAATAAATACAGTAATGACATGTCCTAATATCTGGAGATAAACTCTCAAAGCCCCTTTGTGTAGAATAACCCATAATGCTTAGCATCTCTACACATCTCACAATGGTCACCCCACTGGAATGTGGCTCACTGTCTACTGATAACACCATATAAGCTATGAATGGCTCATTATACATCTACTAATGACAGGTACAAGTTAGGGCCCCTCAATATAATTCTTGTTTGACCCTATATTTCATCTGAGCATTCTATGCATAGACTATAACTGCATGAAGAATACAATGTCCTTTTTCAAGCCTCAATGGGGCCTAGCACAGGTTGTGTGTTACTACTTATATGACTATGTAGAAATTAATTATTTAACCCACTGGTTACACCTGAAAACTTAATTTCTACAATTGCAGGTGAAAATGTTCAGTCGGATTGAAAATCAACTTAAAATTGACTACAAAATCTACAGAAAAATCCCCAAATAAATAGACTATGAAAATACAGGTGATTTGTAGCTTCTAAACACCATTCTATTGGTAGGAACTGAATTATGATGCCTATAAAAGGAGACACAAGCATGTGGTGCACTGTAGTATGCATGTTAACTCTGACACCAGTTCCTGCAGCATAATTCCCTTGACCCGTTCCTCATACACATTATAATTCACATCCACAGGTGACCCTCCTCCAGTGCTGCGTGTAGAGCACCTTTCCAGGGTCATCTTGGATTTTACACAGCGTCGGATATCTGAAAAATGCTTCACACACTGGCGCTTGTCGCATTTAAATGCCCAATAGAATTCATTGCATCAACTGCTGCCTGTCACAAGGCCCGCTTTCTTCTTGCAGATGTGCGTTGGGTCCGGCGAACAAATAACTCCTCAAAGTTAGACAACAAGGATTTCACCAATGCACAATCCTCAAAGTTAAATCTCACATTGTGTGCAGATTTATTAGTTTTGCCAGGTTGAGGCTTCTCCCCCAAACCTAAGTCCTGGCCCTCTGCCTCCTCCATCACACTATCCTTACCAACTGGATCTCTCTCCTCCACCTTCCTATCCTCTCTTGCCTTACTCCTGGCAGCCTCCATAACAAATAGAAAAATAAATACACTAACTAAACTTAAAAACTAACACAAAACATTAAACACGCACTCCCCAGGCACACACAGAACCACTGACAAAAGGGGCCACGCCCCCTTAGCTGCGCAAGGGGGATGGGAGGCGCTGTGAGCCCCTCAGCCCAGCGCAAATCCAGGGGGGGCACGATCAGGATAATCACTCCCCCCCATAGGCAGAGGAGACTGCCACCCTTTACAGCCTGGCACACAGCAGCGTGTGCTGGGCTGCTCAGCTGATAGGTAAGGAGGGGGGGGGGGGACTGTCGGACCTGGGCCCCAGCCATGTCCCTCCAGCAAGCCCGGGTAATTAGTACCCACTCTCCCCCTCTCGGCACCCCTGCTAACATGGCATTAGCTACCAAACTGCAACATCTTTCATCTTATAATTTGAGGAGCAGGGTCATTAGGGCATTCCTTGTCTAATGTGTCCCCACATGCAAAGATGAGATCTGATATGTTGGACAAGATATTTATATGAGAGTCAAAAGTGGAGAAAGTGCATTTAAGAGGTGTTCGCTGATTAGTGAGGTCGTAGAGTTGGCTAGTGGATAGTTGTCTTGATTCCAGCTTTACAACATGCCTTGCAATGGCATGTAACCATCATTTCTAATCCATTTGATGGTTTACTCATGCACATGCGCTAAGTCCAAGATTGTGTGCACATGCTCAAAAAAAGCACTGACTTTTCTACCACAGAAAAGATGGTAAGCGATGATAGCAACAATTGCTTGCCTTGAATAGAATAGAAAAACTCTGACCATCCAGAAAAAGAAATGATGATTACAAGCAATCGGATTCCGATGGCCATCCCTAGTGAGGGCCTCTACAGCAGTTTTTATTCTTTAGTAGTTTCTGGTTATGACACATTCTCAAAGATTAGGCCTATTCTTTCAGCGTAAGGCAAAATGATAAATGGCCCGGTAACCATGCGGAGTTTCCGCATTTTTAAGTTAGCAGGCCATTCATGATTAGGGCTCCCATCGGACCCCCCCGGTATTAAGCAAACTCTGAAAACTGAAAGTTTTCAGCATTTTCTGCCGAGAACAAGCGCCATCTTCATACAGCGCTTGCTCTCGGATTCCCACTCCTTCTTATGGGAAGGAGTTCCGGGGATGAGAAGAGAGATCTGAGCGGATGCTTCTGCCGCCTCCTCACCAGCTTCCCAGTGGCTATGAGCATGCGTCACCTGAGGTGACGCATGCGTTGCCAGGACAACGGGGAGCAGGTAAGTAATGCAGCTACAGAAGTAGCTGCGATACTTTCCACGGCGACAACTGCTTATCGGAGCAGTTGTCCCCTCACCGGAGCAATGACGAATTGCTCCGGTGTCAAGCTTCCCCAGCTGCGAGTTCTAAACTTCATCATCGGAGGCCATACTGCCTTCGATGATGAATAAGCCCCTTAGAGGCCTATTCATCATGACATAATTATGACTAGTGATATATTGTTTTAAACTCGCTGTGAGTTTAAAAGATGTTTTGGAGGCATTCATTATGCCTCCCTAACAAAAGTATCACTTCCAAAAAGCTTATTTTTTTGCGGAGTCAGCTTTCGGAAAATTAATACTTTTGCCTATGCAGCTGAGGTATCCACAAAGATTTACTCACTGCTGCATGTCTCTCCCTTCTCTATTCCCCTGCTGGCTCGCCTCCTCCCCCCCGTGGCGCCTCTGGTATCCGATCTGACCCCCCCTCCCACCCACCCGGGCATACTTTGCACACACACAACCCCTGCGTGTTGTCTGATGCCTTCCCTCGCCCGCTGAAAGCCCTCTCACCTTTTCCACCTGTGTCTTCGGCTAGTGAGTGTGGCCATATGTCTGCGGTGCCCCAGAGCTCTCAGCCTCGTGGCTCGGCAGTGCAGACACAGCAGGGAGGATCTGAATAGTTCTCTCTACTGTGGCTGGCAGGTTATTTCTTCACAGGCTGCCGTGTAAACAGTAACCTGTGCAGATTATCGGGGGGCTGAACGCCATCTCAAAATGGTGTTCAGTACCACCATCAAGTTACTAAAAAAAATGCTTTTTTGGAACTTGATGAATAGCCCTTTAGCACTTTCTATGTGTGCATATACAGAAATCGCATGCAATTCAACAAATGTAACAAAACAATTCACATATTAGTAGAGTAATGACACATGCAGAACAGTGACATGAACAAGCACGGTCCTGATGTCCCTCACTTTCAAGGTTTTTTCATACCCCCAACCATCTCACTTGGGGCAAGACACTGTCCAGCCTTCCCACCCACTGGTCGCAGTGTACCGTGGGGGGGGGGGGGGAGTTTGGAGGAGTACTCTACATAGCAGAGCAGTAAGTGAATAAATGCCGTGTACATGCACATGGCATCTACATAGTGCAGGGGAGAGCCTAGGGGCAGCCCAGTAGCTCTGGAAGTGCTGGAGACACCCTCAGAGTGATGGGAATGGGGGTGTGGTATGAGACCACACACTACTTGCCCTTTTTCAGATGAAGGGGCAGGCAGATGTTCCCTCTTCCCGACTCCCATATGTTGGGAGGTATGTTTTATTTTGTTGAAGCCGGAGAGCACTACTGCACATACTCCATATTGACTCCTTTAGGGAGGCTTCAATCCCTAACCAAGATGGCCACTGTCTGTACTTCTGCCGCAATGTGACACCTGCACCACTACCCATATACAGTCACCGGCTGGCAACCTCTACTACGCTCAAGCTCTGCTCCATGCAGAAAGTGTGTATATGCATAACATTGAGTACTGTTGTACCAATCACATTACTGCTGAATACATACCTCCCAACCTTCTTATTATAAATATCAGGGCACCTGTGCGCCGTCGGTCTGACTGAAAGGGGTGTCTTATCAATAAAGGGGTGTGACCTCACAGCACGCCTCCAATTTTCAATGCTCTGGGGGCAAGCCCAGTACTCTGAGAGATGCTGGGCTACCCCTGGACTCTCCCCACACAGTGAAGGGATGCCGTGCTCTACCAAACTTGATGAGTACTATCCCCAACTTCCTCCCCCCATGGGACACTGCTGCCCGCAGGAGGGACGGCGGGACAGTCCCTGAATAGCGGATATTAATTGGGAGGTATGTGAATAAACCACCCAACTGGTTAAGTACTGTACTGTTTGTTGTCTCAAGGCATCCACTGGTATGTACACTAAGAGCCTGATTTACAGATTTATGCAAAGCCGATATTTTCGCAGATCGAGCGACCGTTTGCAAATTTGCATGCACAAAAGTCGCGCTGTACACATGCAACGATTGCATTGCAATTATGTCTGTAGACAGGAACCATTCGCAAAGTGAGTGACAGGTAATCAGCATGTGGGGGTGGTAAAGGGGGGGGAGAGGTGGCTAGAAGAACACAGGCCTGTCTGACAATTTAAACATTTTGTGGGCATGCATAAATTAGTCATTGTGATATCCTGTACAACATGAGAGATCTGCAGTGTTTGCGGCTGGTCTTGCTTGTCGCATATGCTGTATGGCTGCCCGATGTGTGTGGATGTTACAGAGGATTACAGTGTTGCACGTTGTATTACAGATATGTGAAGGCAGCAGTGGGCTTTCTTATGATCGGCTGTGCTTTGGAGGGCATTAGAATTTGCAGATGCATTACCATCCGTCCCTGAATCAGGCCTTAAGGCTGCCACCGCTACCTGTACACATATATTCCAACAAAAACCCTATCCCCCCCTCAGTCAGGAAAATGATTCATTCATCTAACAGTATAATTACACCAATTAATACTGGATATTTGAAATGAGTGTTGACCATTCTATAGTGCTTTCAGATCAACGTAAATAAAGTGTTATACCCCTTTTACACTGGAGCTAAAACCCGGGTTATTTAAGGGTTAACCCGGGCAGCTCCCTGGTGTAAAAGGGGAGAGGGTTGGATCGCCGGGTCGAGTGACCTGGCAATCCAGCCCAGGTAACTAGC
This sequence comes from Taudactylus pleione, assembly GCA_031769625.1. NCBI lineage: Eukaryota > Metazoa > Chordata > Amphibia > Anura > Myobatrachidae > Taudactylus > Taudactylus pleione. The sequence goes on from JAUIMM010000094.1 coordinate 15,696,414, forward strand.
AGGGTTTAACACAGGGGTAGCCCGTGAAACCCTGCTGTGAGAACAGCGCAATCCGGGTCACAATGAACTGGAGTGCGCTGCTAGCCGGCCAATTGGTCCGGCTTCAGTGGCGCTTGGAGATGATGTCATCTCCAAGTGACCACTTTCACGCCGGGAAAGCCGGGTCTATGCAGACCCAACTCCGGTGTGAGCGGCTCTGACTCGGGAATATCCCAAGTTGGCGCCGGCTAAATTCCGGGTCTGATCCGGATAGGAACTCTGTTCCAACTCTGGGTCAGACCCGGAATTTAGGTGGAAAAGGGGTATTAGACAGGTGCAGGGGAATATTCAGATTTATAATATTAATTTATACATTTGTTTTGTGGTTCAGATTATAACTGCATGGAGAATTATGTAGGGGCACTTCCTCACATGATGATATAGAAAAGGTGGGGGAAGGGCCATGTACAGAAATGTTTTGTTGAGTTCAGCTTTTAACCTGACAAATAAATGTACCCCTTTAACATTGTGCCATGTACACAACATACCTTCAGCTAGCAAAAATACTCTAATTTCACCATCCTGCACTGTGCATTCAATATGTACATGTAGAACATACCTACTTTTAAAAAGCATTTCAGGGATATTGTGAAAGCACTACCTATGCACGCGGTGCTGTAGAGGGTGTGTACTGCTCTGTCTGAGAGAAGTGTCATAAAATCAAGTTACTTCCAGCTGTAAATGAGCTCCAAAACATAATAAATGAATAATAAAGCAAGATGTTTTACAATAGGCAGGCAGGACTGTGCCTTAAAAATATGATGTAGTGTACTATTTTCTTGCATCTTAAATACAGTAACACACCTACTTCTTTAACATCAGCCATAAAGAGGTGCCTCTTATCATATATATATTTTTCTCTTTTTCCCAGGACTGTGAGTATATGGAATTCCATTCATACACTGAATATATGCACAACTAAATCCACTTTATTAGAACTGTGCACTAGCACTACTGTAACATTGTATTGTAGCTTTTTATGTGACACATTGTTGTTTTATTTTCTTGTACACATTAATTAGAATGTGGACACATTAGTGTATTATTACATAGGATTTTGTGCCAATTCAGTATATTATTTGAGTCATAGTGAGGAATTTTTTCCCTCTTTTATATGGATATGTCCTAATATAATTTTTAGATTGTATTTTATTTACTGTGATATCGTGATTAAAATAGGATATTTTATTATCTGAATGTTTTGTGTCCTTTAGAGCCACCTTATACATTTTTGGTTGTATCTGTCTTTGTGAGAAGTTTGGCAAAGCCTATCGCATAGGTGTGCAGCAAATTTTGACACTTTATCCATATACACCACTGTTAGCACCGGGTACCTTTTTGTTTTATATCTTAAATGACTCCCCCTAACTCTCTCCCTTCTAACAGGTCCAAGCAATTCATCACACAACACTGGCCACTCATGTAGCCATCAATGGGTCTGTTTCAGAGTTGGTACGCTGTTAGCATCGCTGTTGTGTCTTTGGACACAGTAGGGATGTTAAAATATGCTAATGCAGCAGGAGGCATCTGAGGACAAAAGAAGCCCTCTGATGGCATCGTACATCGCCATCGTGACTGGGCATCGGCCATCTGAGTGAGCCTTAAGCCGCATATACATTAGGCGATTTTAATGAGCAATTGAACGATTACAACATCATAATCGTTCAATCGCTTATTAATCATGCACAAATCGTGCACTACAATGTTGGAAATGACCAGCAATGCGCACTCCTGCTGGTCGTTTCTGACATCAATCATCGCCTGAACATGTTGGTCAATCTGCCGATAACGACATATTGACCATGTCCGGGGATGAGGGAGGGTGCCTGCACTGAAAGACATATCATTCAGTGTAGGCACTACAGGGGATCAGGAACGACTGTACGATTATGGTATCATAATCATACTGTCTTTCCTTAGTCGGGTAGTGGATGCGCACCTTTAGGCTACTCAGAAAGGCTGTCCTTAGCTGAGGAGAGTAACTTTGTATCTTAAGAGACAAACACTGGCCTCGGCACTTCAAGAGAATGGGGGGCAACTCGTGATCATGTCATCACTGTGTTGTGCACCAGCCCAGCCTCAGGGAGATTGCTAGACTCTTCAGGGAGTCAGGAAGTTCATTACTTTTTCAGGGAATCTGCCTGATATTCAGGGACAGTTGGCACGTATGATATAGCAGGTGAGGCAGATTAAGTTGTACATCAGTGTAGGATAGCATATATTGTCTGTATTCACACTGCACATATTTAGAAAGTGACCACGCACATAACCAATACAGAGATGAGCATGCATTTCAACATATCAAACCTTACCAACTGAGAGATGGCTACAAGGAAAGAAATAAAATAAAAAAAGGTTTCCCGCCAGCACACTGCAAAAAAAACAGAAGAAAAACTTGAATACTACAAGGTATTTGTTGCATGTACAGTATTTGCAAATATATGGTTAAGTGCCGGGCCAGCATCAAGGCTCCTCTATACCGGCCTGCATAATGCTACATGACAATAACACTCACTCTGGGTCATATAATTGAATACTGTTGTGCCACATGATAACAGCACATACATAAATATATATAAGCTGAGAGCCAACTCACCTAGGAGGTACCCCAGAAACCTGAAAAAAAAGGGGGGTAAAGGGAACTGGGAAGGATTCTGCACAAGAGAATTAATACGTGTAATTATGGATATGATTTCAACAATAAATATATACATGGAAATCAACCAACTATAGCTAACAATAATAGGGAATACCCCCCTTATACTCAATTGAAATTGTTGGTGGTGCTCCCAATAGTCTGTTATTTTAAACAAGAAAAAATTCCCTGCACAGGCAGGCCAAATGGACTATTTTTTGGGGCACTCTTAACTGATGACAAGTGAAATGATATGTGATATGATGTATAACAATTAAAACATCAATTTTATTACTCTACTCAATAGAATATTAGTGCCGTGAAACACTATATAACGAAACAACACATACAACAATAAAGATACAATGATCTAAAATCATAAATCATAAACCTTGTCTGAGGAGATAAAAAATAAACTCCTATGACAGGAATAGTGTGGGCGAAATTATTGAGAAATGGCCATCTCATATGTATGGAGATGATAAGATGCTAGCAAGCACAGGAATCAGATCATGAATCAGGATTGTGAAAATCACATTAATTGTTGTGTCGCTCACTAATGGTACAAGACATGTATATATCTCAAACCAAAATGTATTCACATATCAGATATTATTATTGGTACAGAGACAGTTCAATGTACACCATAAGGATAAGAATCTAATAAATCTTACCAGTGTCTAAAAAGTTATCATGGGTGATCAAATAGTCACAATTGGTTTAAGCAAAATACCTTGCAAGTGAAAAAATGTAACCAACAGTACACTCATACTGCAACATACCACTATTGTCAAGTGGTGAAACCTTACATCTTATATTGAAAAACAATTAACATTAAATCACAATTCATTAATTAACCATTGCATAAGCATTTGGAAAAAATTTCAGTTTTTTATATATCACTATTATTTAATAGTGAAACTTTATATTTGCCACTGGTGATCAAAATACCTTATATTACAGCTCATCATTGCATAAGTATGATCTCATAAAGCTTATTATAGTGACTGGATGTCATATGTGAAATATATTCCAGGTTGAAGAAAGAAAAAAGTAAGGCACATAGAATGTCTCTCCACTTCTGCTTTCACTCAGAATAATGCAAGCCGAGTGATGAGAGAGTGGGGAGACCAGTGTCTATGGAAACAACAGCCAGGTGGTGTCTGTTAAGGATCCGTGGGTGTTAGGTGAGCTCTGTTACCAGAGCACTGCAGAGCCCAAATGCGCTCCAGATCAGTCAGACCACCGCCGGAGAGGATAGAAAATACCTGGTTGAGTATCTGTGCCAGTGTGAGATTGCCTGTGTTGCATACAAACATCCGATCAGCTGCAAACAAAACTCTGTATAGAGAGTGCGGCGTCTGTGAAGTGCCGCCCGATAGCGGCCACGTGCAGACAGTCAGCTGGTCGGATCCTGGATGACGCGCGTTTCACCCGGAGGCTTGTTCACACAAAGGAATGCCCAGTGATCCATTGATACCATGTGTTAGTTTTTACCTGCTAGCTGGCGAATCCGGATCCAGCTAGCATGACTGAAGGCTCCTGTAGCCAATAATCTGCTGGTCAATGAACAACCAATCAGTCTAAGACATAAATGATTGACATATGTTACTGCCAATCCTAGCTGAGAATAGCTATAATAAACGAACAGACTGTGCTAATCTTATGCTAAGTATCATTCATACACTCTCTGGATGGAAATCAAATGCCAGACTAAATTGCTGGCATGTAAAGCATATAACTATTAACTTATAGAGAATATAAAGAATATATGTATCTCTCAAATTCAATAACCTGTCGCTGGACATCAATCCAATTGTCAGACAGTCAACAGCTAAAATAAACAAAGAGAATAAACTTGTCTCAATCTGAATGTAATTGATATGAACTTTAGGATAGAAAATAAAACTGGGTTAATGGTATATTGGACCTATATCTATTATAATACATTTATCAAATATATATATATATATATATCTGAAATTCAATATCCACTATATCATATTTACTCAAATCATTGTATCATGGATCCCAAAATTATCCAATTGGAATGAATATGTTATGTTCTGGGTTGTTTGTGGACCCGGGGTGGTAGCAGGAGCGATCACAGAAGCAGATTTGAAAATAAAACTAGGATTTTTAATAAGTGCTTGAGTAGACATGTAATGTGGCAGTAAATAAAAGTCCAGGAATATATAAATGTGCACAAGAGTTCTGTGGTGGGAGCAAAAGGGTTAATGTCCAAGTAGAAACAATTAGAGCTGTCCAGGTGTGCAGGTAGTGAAACTGAAAATAATCAAGCCAGGTTTGCAGGTAGTGAACTGAAAATAAACAAGCCAGGTTTGCAGGTAGTGAACTGAAGCGCAGGATGTCAGCAGGCTCAGGCACTCAGGTATGGGCAAGGGTGATGGAGGAAGCGGGGTAGTCCAGTGGGAGCTAGGAGCTGACAGGCAGACAGCGAATTCACAGGAACAGGAAAGCACAGAGAACTCCCTCTCAGCTAGGCTGAGATACACGTTGCACTGGCAAAGAAGGAAGGCACTGACCCTTCCTAAATACCCCATGCCGTGCTGTTACTGGCCGGAGGGAACATGTGACTCACCAGGATTGGCCAGCCGCATCACATGGCCAGAAGGCAAGATGGCAGCGCCCATGCCAAACGGAACGGAGATGCCGCCAGGCCTCACCAGCGCAGAGTGACAACAGGGCCGCACAACAATGCGCGCAGCCAAAGCCCCCCGCCAGACACCAGCTCCGCCACCAGACAGCCCGCGCCACAACGACCTCACAGGTAACACCCGCCTAGCGCCATGCTGAAATACCCTGGCCGTGACAGTACCCCCCCCTTTTGGGGTGGCCTCAGGACACTCACCAGGCTTCTTCGGATGGGCAGAATGGAATCTCCTGATGAGCGTCGGAGCGTGGACATCATGAGCATCGGTCCAGCAATGTTCCTCTGGACCGTAACCTTTCCAGTCCAACAAATACTGAAGATGACCTCTGCGCAGACGAGAGTCCAAGATCTGGGCAACTTCAAACTCAACTCCTCTCTCCGTCTGGACTCGAGGAGAAGCAGGTAGAGCATTATGGAACTTATTCAGGACTAGGGGCTTTAATAAGGAAACATGGAAGGAATTGGGAATTTTTAGGTATGGGGTAACTGTAAACGGTAGGCCACTGGATTAATGACTTCTGTTATGGTGAAGGGACCGATGAAGCGGGGTGCGAATTTCATAGACGGAACTCTTAGACAAAGGTTCCGAGTAGACAACCAGACCTGGTTTCCTACTTGCATGCGTGGAACTATTCTATGCTTTCTATCGGCCTGGGTCTTATAGCGAGAGGATGCCTTCAACAAATCAGACCGTACTTGAGTCCAGATGGCAGCAAAATTCCGCACCGTATCCTCCACGGCCGGAACATCGAAAACAGGCAGGCTTCGAAATTCAGGAACACGAGGATGAAGGCCATATACAACCTGAAATGGCGTTTGGTTAGTTGACGAGTGGTAGGAAGCATTATGTGCAAACTCAGCCCACGGCAGCAAGGCAGCCCATTGTCCTGGGAAGATTACATAAAAATTCTTAAGAAAGTCTCTAGATCTTGATTAACTCTCTCGGTGGAGCCGTTGCTTTGCGGATGGTAGGCCGTGGAAAAGTTTAACTTCACTTGAAGAACAGAACACAAAGCCCTCCAGCATTTTGCAGTAAATTGCACACCACAGTCAGAGACAATTTCAGCAGGAAGGCCATGTAGACGAAATATGTGTTGGACAAACAACTGTGCCAGGTCAGGGGCAGAAGGTAACTTCTTCAATGGTATATAGTGGACCATCTTAGAAAAATCGGTCTATTACAACCCAGATAGTGTTGAAACCTTGAGAGACTGGCAGGTCTGTGATGAAATCCATGGAGAGATGCGTCCATGGACGTGATGAAGTAGGTAATGGAAGCAATTCCCCAGCTGGAGCTTGTCGTGATGATTTATGCTGGGCACAGGAGGAGCAGGAAGAGATGAACTCCATTATATATGCCTTCATAGAAGGCCACCAATAGTGTCTTTTCAGGAACTCCAAGGTCTTCCGAGCGCCTGAGTGCCCTGCAAAGCGAGAGGAATGTGCCCAAGTGAGAAGCTGCTTCCTTAATTCCGGGGCCACAAATGATTTTCCCGTAGGAGGCTGAACTTGTAATGCAGTGAAAACTCTTGATTCCAAGACAGGGGTATTGCTTTGATTTTCAGATTGATCATCAGAGAGGAGAGATCTTGATAGGGCATCAGCCTTCTGATTAAGTGCTCCAGACCAGACGGTCAGAGTGAACTGAAATCTGGCAAAGAATATTGCCCAGCGGGCCAAACGAGGACTCACACATTGGAGGTTTTTGAGAAATAGGAGATTTTTATGGTCCGTAAATACAGTAAATGGAAACTTGGCGCCTTCTAGCAAATATCTCCATTCCTTCAACGCCAACTTTACAGATAGTAGTTCTTGCTCACCTATGGCGTAGTTCCTTTTGGCAGGTGAGAATTTTTTAGAAAAGAACCCACACGGATGGACTCGGTTGTCCTCATAACGTTGAGACAAGACTGCTCCCACAGCTTCAGATGATGCGTCCACTTCCAACAAAAAAGGCCTGTCCAGATCTGGTTGTCGAAGAACTGGTGCTGAGATAAAGGCCTGTTTTAGAAGATGAAAAGCAGACTCTGCCTCAGGTGACCATTGGGCAGGATTAGCACCTTTGCGGGTCAAGGCTGTAATGGGAGCCAGCAGTGTAGAAAATCCCTTAATGAAGCGTCTATAATAATTGGTGAAGCCCAACAATCTCTGGATATCCTTCAGTGTCTGAGGTCGGGTCCAATCCAGAATTGCTTGTACCTTCTAGGAGTCCATTTCTAAACTGGAGCCAGATATTACATAGCCGAGAAAAGGTACACTGGGCACTCCAAAGACGCACTTCTCCAGTTTGCAGTAAAGGTGGTTTTCTCTGAAACGGGTCAGAACTTCTTTAACATGTTCTTGATGTTTAGCCACAGAGGGTGAAAAAATCAGTATGTCATCCAGATAGACAACAACCGAAACATATAACAGATCCTGGAAAATCTCATTAACGAAACTTTGAAAGACAGCAGGGGCGTTACACAATCCAAAAGGCATTACTAAATACTCGAAATGTCCATCTCTGGTATTAAAAGCGGTCTTCCATTCATCGCCAGCTCGGATACGAATGAGGTTGTAAGCCCCTCTCAGATCTAATTTAGAGAAAATGACAGAGCCCTTGACCCTATCAAACAACTCAGTAATCAGGGGAAGAGGGTATCGAATCTTTACAATAATGTCATTAAGGCCTCGATAATCGATACATGGTCTTAGACCACCGTCCTTCTTGCCAACGAAGAAAAACCCAGCTCCGGCAGGTGAAGTAGAGGGGCGAATGAACTCCTTTGCCAAGTTGTCCCAGATGTACTCGGTCATGGCTTGAGTCTCAGGCAAGGACAGCAGATAGGTACGACCATGAGGTGGTATCTTATCAGGTATCAATTCAATTGGACAGTCCCATTCCCTATGAGGGGGTAAGATATTTGCTTGTTGCTCAGAGAACACGTCGGCAAACATCTGATATTCCTTGGGAATGGCAGAAGAAACTAATGGTACTGTCTTTCTCACAGGTCGAATTTTTGGAAGACAGGATTTCTGACAGTCCATACCCCATGACAGAATCTGCATAGAACTCCAATCAATCCTGGGATTATGTTGACGTAACCAGGGTAGACCAAGAACCACTTCTTGAGAGGCCTCTGATATCACCAGGAATTTTAAGGACTCAGAATGAAGTGCTCCAATTCGGACCAATACTGGTTGAGTCTCTTTGGTGACTATCCCGTTAGTTAGAGGGCGTCCGTCTATAGAGGTCAGAGAGATGGCATGGTTGAGAGACAAACAAGGAATCTGAAATTTATCTATGAAACTAGACGTTATGAAATTTCCGGCTGCTCCCGAGTCAAGTAGAGCAGTAGCAAAGACAGGTTTGCGTTTAAGATCAAAGGCTAGGGTAATCGTGAAATCTTTAATTTTTGGAGACGGGTTCATAACTCCTAACTTGATGTCTCCAGGGTCAGTTAGGATTTGGCATTTCCCAGTTTACGGGGGCAGGAGATCAGCAGGTGACCGGACTCTACGCAGTACAGACAGAGGTTCTTTTGCATTCTTCTCTGACGTTCTTCTTTGGAGAGGTGTGTATGATTCACCTGCATAGGCTCCTCTTCAGTAGGAGAAGGAATGGGTCGGGTAGAAATGGAGGGGGTAAATGACCTTTGCCGGTCAGTTCTGTTTTTTTCAGCCTGACGTTCCCTGAAGCATAGGTCAACTTTGATACACAACGAAATCATGTCGTTCAGATTAGTAGGAAGCTCTCGAGTGACTAGATCATCCTTTAGTCGGTCTGACAACCCATGCCAGAAGGCCGAGGTGAGGGCTTCCTCATTCCATTTGAGCTCTGATGCTAAAATTTGAAATTGCACGGCATATTGACTGACAGGACGGACCCCTTGTCTCAGTGTCATGATGTTTGATGATGCTGATACAGTACGCCCAGGTTCATCGAAAATCCTCCTGAAGGATGACACAAAGCCTGCGTAATTATCCAGCAGCGGATCTGAGCGCTCCCAGAGTGGGGAAGCCCATTCCAAGGCCTGGCCGGATAACAGAGAGACTATATAAGCCACTTTAGTTCTTGCAGTTAGAAAGTTGTCAGGCTGCAGGGTAAAATGTATGTCACACTGATTTAGGAATCCTCGGCAGAGTTTAGGATTGCCGTCAAATTTACTTGGTAAAGGAAGATGTAAGCGAGGAGATGATCTACCTCCTGTATTCCCAGACGCTGATGCGGATGTAGATGCTGGTACTTCAGGGGTAGAAAAGGAAGTTTGCAAACTATCCTTTCGCTTGGACATCTCTTGCAGAAATTGAGCCATCTGATGCTGCATGTTTTCCAGATTCTCTAAACGACCAGAAATGCACCGGAACAAATCCACTCCTGACTCCTGATCCGTGGCCGGCTCCATGGGGCCAGTGCAAACTGTTATGTTCTGGGTTGTTTGTGGACCCGGGGTGGTAGCAGGAGCGATCACAGAAGCAGATTTGAAAATAAAACTAGGATTTTTAATAAGTGCTTGAGTAGACATATAATATGGCAGTAAATAAAAGTCCAGGAATATATAAATGTGCACAAGAGTTCTGTGGTGGGAGCAAAAGGGTTAATGTCCAAGTAGAAACAATTAGAGCTGTCCAGGTGTGCAGGTAGTGAAACTGAAAATAATCAAGCCAGGTTTGCAGGTAGTGAACTGAAAATAAACAAGCCAGGTTTGCAGGTAGTGAACTGAAGCGCAGGATGTCAGCAGGCTCAGGCACTCAGGTATGGGCAAGGGTGATGGAGGAAGCGGGGTAGTCCGGTGGGAGCTAGGAGCTGACAGGCAGACTGGCAGACAGCGAATTCACAGGAACAGGAAAGCACAGAGAACTCCCTCTCAGCTAGGCTGAGATACACGTTGCACTGGCAAAGAAGGAAGGCACTGACCCTTCCTAAATACCCCATGCCGTGCTGTTACTGGCCGGAGGGAACATGTGACTCACCAGGATTGGCCAGCCACATCACATGGCCAGAAGGCAAGATGGCGGCGCCCATGCCAAACGGAACGGAGACGCCGCCAGGCCTCACCAGCGCAGAGTGACAACAGGGCCGCACAACAACGCGCGCAGCCAAAGCCCCCCGCCAGACACCAGCTCCGCCACCAGACAGCCCGCGCCACAACGACCTCACAGGTAACACCCGCCTAGCGCCATGCTGAAATACCCTGGCCGTGACAGAATATATACAGTGAAAGCAACATATATTATAGTAGAAAATGATGGTTAAAGATATGGATAATAAAGTAATCTTGTCTATATCTAATCAAAGTGATCGCACATGATACGTGTGAATGTATCAGGGCCGGCTCCAGGGTTCGGAGCACCCTGTGCCGGCCCTCGAGATGGCACCCTAACATCGTGCGTGACGAAGCTGTGCGCGACCGAATTTGGGGGTGTGGCCTAATTAGGCCTAATTAGGCCACGCCCCTATGTGACATTATTTGGAGGCGTGCCCACATGGCACGCCTCCAAATAACGTCAGGCTGGGGGTAAAGCCCAGCACTCCGTCACTGGCTGGGCTTCCCCCAGTCCTCTCCCGTCAGTGAATGGTTGCCTCGCGCATGCACGCGGCATCCATTCAGTCTCCGGGGGTCCCCAGCCTCCCGATTTGACCACCAGTGGGCCACTTCGGCCCGCGGGTGGAACAGCGGGACTGTACCGCTGAAATCGGGATGCTGGGGTGGGGTGCCGCCCCTCTACGGGTGGCGTCCCTGTGCGACCACACTGGTCGAACACCCCTAGAGCCGGCCTTGGAATGTATATTACATTAGGGTGGCTTACATTCACACGTATCATGTGCAATCACTTTGATTAGATATAGACAAGATTACTTTATTATCTATTATCCACATCTTTATAACATCATTTTCTACTATAATATATGTTGCTTTCACTGTATATATTCAGTCCAATTGGATAATTTTGGGATCCATGATACAATGATTGGAGTAAATATGATATAGTGGATATCGAACTTCAGATATATATATATATATATATATATATATATATATATATATATATATATATATATTTGATATATGTATTATAATAGATATAGGTCCAATATACCATTAACCCAGTTTTGTTTTCTATCCTAAAGTTCATATCAATAACATTCAGATTGAGACAAGTTTATTCTCTTTGTTTATTTTAGCTGTTGACTGTCTGACAATTGGATTGATGTCCAGCTACAGGTTATTGAATTTGAGAGATACATATATTCTTTATATTCTCTATAAGTTAATAGTTATATGCTTTACATGCCAGCAATTTAGTCTGGCATTAGATTTCCATCCAGAGAGTATATGAATGATACTTAGCATAAGATCAGCACAGTCTGTTCGTTTATTATAGCTATTCTCAGCTAGGATTGGCAGTAACATATGTCAATCATTTATGTCTTAGACTGATTGGTTGTTCATTGACCAGCAGATTATTGGCTACAGGAGCCTTCAATCATGCTAGCTGGATCCGGATTCGCCAGCTAGCAGGTAAAAACTAACACATGGTATCAATGGATCACTGGGCATTCCTTTGTGTGAACAAGCTTCCGGGCGAAATGCGCGTCATCCAGGATCCGACCAGCTGACTGTCTGCACGTGGCCGCTATCGGGCGGCACTTCACAGACGCCGCACTCTCTATACAGAGTTTTGTTTGCAGCTGATCGGATGTTTGTATACAGCACAGGCAATCTCACACTGGCACAGATACTCAACCAGATATTTTCTATCCTCTCCGGCGGTGGTCTGACTGATCTGGGGCACATTTGGGCTCTGCAATGCTCTGGTAACAGAGCTCACCTAACACCCATGGATCCTTAACAGACACCACCTGGCTGTTGTTTCCATAGACACTGGTCTCCCCACTCTCTCATCACTCGGCTTGCATTATTCTGAGTGAAAGCAGAAGTGGAGAGACATTCTATGTGCCTTACTTTTCTCTTTCTTCAACCTGGAATATATTTCACATATGACATCTAGTCACTATAATAAGCTTTATGAGATCATACTTATGCAATGATGAGCTGTAATATAAGGTATTTTGATCACCAGTGGCAAATATAAAGTTTCACTATTAAATAATAGTGATATATAAAAAACTGACATTTTTTCCAATGCTTATGCAATGGTTAATTAATGAATTGTAATTTAATGTTAATTGTTTTTCAATATAAGATGTAAGGTTTCACCACTTGACAATAGTGGTATGTTGCAGTATGAGTGTACTGTTGATTAATTTTTTTCAGTTGCAAGGTATTTTGCTTAAACCAACTGTGACTATTAGAATCTTATCCTTATGGTGTACATTGAACTGTCTCTGTACCAATAATAATATCTGATATGTGAATACATTTTGGTTTGAGATATATACATGTCTTGTACCATTAGTGAGAGACACAACAATTAATGTGATTTTCACAATCCTGATTCATGATCTGATTCCTGTGCTTGCTAGCATCTTATCATCTCCATACATATGAGATGGCCATTTCTCAATAATTTCGCCCACACTATTCCTGTCATAGGAGTTCATTTTTTATCTCCTCAGAAAAGGTTTATGATTTTAGATCATTGTATGTTTATTGAAGTATGTGTTGTTTCATTATATAGTGTTTCACGGCACTAATATTTTATTGAGTAGAGTAATAAAATTGATGTTTTAATTGTTATACATCATATCACATATCATTTCACTTGTCATCAGTTAAGAGTGCCCCCAAAAATAGTCCACTTGGCCTGCCTGTGCAGGGAATTTTTTCTTACCCCAGAAACCTCCAAATAGCACTACAGGAACCAGTACACCCTCCCAATGCTGGTCTTATCTATGCCTCTCAGAACAGCAATACAAAATAGTGTTTGCTCATATAAACTTAATGTATTTCACAGGTGCTTGAGAGGCGGAACAGGATGGGAAGGGCAGGCTTGGACTGGGCTGCCGAGGAGTCGGGTAATTCCCCGATGGGCCCCACTGATTTTAGGCCACTCCCCATTCTGGGAGTGGGCGGGGCTTATCGGCCGCGATCGTGGAGCGGGTTGCTGTCCAGCCTGTGAGTGTGCTCCATATCTACCCCTCACTTCTACCTGAACTAGGCATTGCTTCCTACAATTTTTATAATTTACATTTGGGGTGAGCGTTCAGGCTTAAGACCCCCGGGGCTGGTCTGGCTGGGCCCCCTCATGGCATCACCACTTAATACACATAGTTGCTTTTTACATCACATATTATGTTTGTATTTTTTTCATGTAATAATTCACATATATTTTAACCCCTTTTTCCAACACACATTAATTAGTCTTACACAGCTATACTTTACACTGCACTGTCACTCTTTTTCCATTTTTCGTGTGATGCCCTGGGGGGGGTCCAGGGCTGGACGTTTTTCGGGGTGCACTGCGCCCCGGATGTGAACCCCTTAGTGTTAGGGACTGCTAGAGACAGAGAAGCCGTGACGTGGCCTAGCAGCTTCCCGTGTATTTGCAAATGCATGCAACTAATATCTCTGATTTCTATGACCATATAGTCTTCATATATTGTTGCAGGTACTATTCAGTGTGCTGAGGAACAATAGGGGGTTAAACCCCCCTCCTTTTTCTACTTAGTATGACCCCTCCCTTTCATGCACCTGATTAGTGCTGCTAGATTGATTGAGCAGCTGCCATTTTTTGTTTGTTTTTTTGTTTGTTCCTACAATACCTGCAGCTTGTCCCCAGATCCATTCCCTACCACAAGCTGCTTTGAAGCAGATCAGCAATGGGGGGGCAGAGCCTAATGCAGGGGGCGGAGCCTAATGCAGGGGGCGGAGCCTAATGCAGGGGGTGGAGCCTAACTCCGGGAGCAGATCTGGGAGGTTCAGATATCCCTGCTGCAGTACGCTTAATGATGGTTTTAGTGCCACGTGCCCGTCTCTCAGGGCCCCCTAAGCAAGGTTTAGCTGCCAGCAAGTGCCTCTTCTTCCCAGAATACGACAGCATGCTGTTCTGTAGCAGCTATGTGACAGGGGCGGAGCCTAATGCAGGAGGTGGAGTCCAACGCTGGGCACAGGTCTTGGAGTGTCGGGGATTCCTGAGTCAGCATAATTATGATTTTAAAGTGCCTTCTTCCTCCCTCTTTTGAGGGGCCCCCTAAGCCAGGATTGGCTGACAGCAAATGCCCCCTACTGCATGCTGCTCTGCTTACTACAGTGAGAGAGCTCTAAGTGGGGAAACCTGACCAAATATCTGAAGGAGAGCCGAGTGTGTATAGGAGATTGTGTGTATAGAAGAGTACAGCTGTCCAGGCATAATAATCGTGAGTAAAAATCTAAATTTACTATCACAAAGGACTTTAAGCCGGGTACACACTAGACGATATGCATCCCACGCTCCCACGCATTGTCAGCAACATGCAGGTCCGACAGGCGATATTGTCAGCGGGGGCCATGCTGTCGAATACAGCATGGCCCCACTGTCGTTCTGTCACTGCCGGCATCGGCAAGTGTGTGCGCACTTTCCGATGCCGGGACCTGCCGCAGGTGATATCAAGAGTGTACCCAGCATTAGACTTCTGCCATCAGGGGTGAGTGGAGGGTTGTGAGGAAGCAACTTCTGGTGCAGCCTCTGTGCATGCCAGGAGTAAGATAATGATACTGATATTTTAGTGGCCATTATTACTTAAGCTGAGACTAAGGGGCTGATTCTGAGTTGGACACAGCATCCTGTGCCAGTTACACATCTGTGATTTTATGGTAGTGCCACTACAAGCCCTTCTGGTGTACACCCGTACTTATGAATGTGCAAGGACAGGGACCCCATTTAAAGCATCTCCAGACACTGCAGTTGTGCTTTGTGCGTCCTGGTGCATCGAAACTTGCAGTATCCCCATGCTAGGTGCAGAATCTCTGTCTAAGTATGGGCTCCAATGTGAGCAATTAAGAGGTGTATATACTAAAGTGGGGGTTTTAGAAGTGGAGATGTTGCCCATAGCAACCAATCAGATTCTACTTAACATTTATCTTGCATCTTCTAGAATATAATATCTAGAATCTGATTTGTTGCTATGGGCAACATCTCCACTTCTAAAATCTCTCACTTTAGTAAATACACCCCTAAAAGTCTGTGTACACAACCATTTTAGGAACACGCACAGGATACACCCATAACACGTCCATAAGGCGGACCATCTCCGTTTGTCTGAACAGCCACCTCCCTGTCACTGCCAAGGAATGCCAAATCCATTTTCAATAAACTTCTGCGTCCATGCATCTCAAATCACTACTGCGACTATCGGAATGTGTACACAACTAAAAAAGGTTAAAATCGCTCAACTGTGTCCAGCATCGACATACTGTAACGTCCGACTCAGAGACAGGTCCTAAAGGCTTTCCCACTAAAGCTGGGTACACATTAGACGACCTGTATACCCAGCCAACGGCAGATGTGACAGACGACATATTGTGCGGTCCATACACACCACACAATTTTTATGAATGACCGTACGATATGTCGTTCCCCCGCCATATTCACATGCATGGCATCTTCAGTCACATCTTCAGATTGAACTGCATGTAGGGCCGACCTGAAGACACTACGGATGATGCCGCAGGAGCGCGCATAGTGCGTACACACTTGACGATTTGAACTATTTGTCGTTCCAATCCATCAGAAACGGGCAAATTGTTAAAAATATTGTCTAATGTGTACCCAGTAGGATGGTCGCTCCTTCTCCTGGTTGCCGCTAATCCTGCTACATCTCCCCATTACCCTCCAAAATTCTTGGGAACTTTCTGGAATGCTAGATCTGTCTGCAATAAACTGGCCTCCCTTCATAATATTTTAATCTCTGATTTCCGAAAGCTTTTTGGCCATACCCCTCCATTTAATGACCACACCTACCCAATGGCTGGCCATGCCCCTTTAGTGGGCCCCTTCTGTTGCATTTCCCTGGTGGACCCTTCATGCCTTAGTCCAACACTAGGGAAGGGGCATTCTCATATATTTGAGGTGATGACTTGCATTGATTACTGCATTCAGACTGCAACACGGGCTATTGAAGTCTCTCATCAGGATGCTAATAATTTTCATCACCCAATCATGAACATTATTTTGTTTTATTACAAATGTGTTTCTGCTCTTCTTATACAGTGTGTAACTCTAAAACAACAAGGGCTTGTAAAGTTTCTCATTAATTTGTCTTTGAATAGTACTCTTCTTTCCCTGACTGTCTCTCCCATTCTTCCTCATCCATTTTACTAACTCCGAAGTCATGGCCCTAATCCAGTCCGCCACCCCCCTCCACCTCCCCCCTTGACCATATCCCCGTCTCCTCTGCTCCATCTCTCCCATTGGCTGTTCCCATATTGCCCATCTCTTCAATATTTCCCTGTCATCAGACACTGTCCCCTCTGCATTTAAGGATGCCCTTATCTCTTCCATTCTTACAAACCACCCTTGGTCCTGACACACTCTCTGACTAAATACTTCCCCAACTCTCTCCTCCCCATTGCTGTCTATAACCACCTTACCACCTTTCTTTCCTCCTACTCCCTGCTTGATCTATTTCAGTCTGGCTTCCATCCGCTCCACTCCACCACCACCATCTCCTACTGTAAATCATTCACCCCCTTGGTCTGCATGATACTGCCCTTTTCACACATCAGGGTCTTATCCATAGTTCGCAATAAAAGGTGCACTCAAATAGCTTCAATTATATCAAAGCTCAAATTGCATTACTTAAAACATAACTTTTAATATATATATAACAATTAAATAAAAGGACTTACACAGATGTCAAGAACTCTGACAAAGAGTTGTGAAAAGAGTGAATCTAGGTTATAAAACCTGGATGAAGATAGGCGAAATATGGAAAAACATATATTGGACAATACAACTTGAAACATGTAATAAAATATAAAAAAGCACCATGTCAGTGGATGTTAGTTGGAAGATCCAATAAAGTAACAGTGTTAATCTCTTCTTGCCAGCAAAAGGTGCATTACAGAGAACAATAGGAAAATGAGAAAGTTAGGGGCATCAAATTCAATACCGGGCTCTGCTGTTCCTTTCACACTTACAGTAAGTGGAGGAAAAGGAGTGAGAGATCTGCCAGCATCGTAACCCCTAAGGATAATTAGTCAACAGTGGTCTTAGTCATCAAACCCAATTACTACTATCTGCTGTCAAATCTATGACATTGGACAGCAAATGAGTGAATAGATAGTAAGAGATGGGGACCACTGGGAAGTATAAGATATAGTGGAAATGTTTCCAATATGACAGGTAAGTGGATTATTTCACAACCTAGTATCATAGGTTTAGAGACTTTAAAGTGAAAATAATGTTGAAGCATATTAATTCTCAGTTAACAGTGTGATAGAAAAGTAGGGGCTAAAGATTCCACAACTAGGCTCTGCTGCTCGGTCTCATGCAAAATTGCAGTGGAGGAGGAGTGAGAGATCTGCTGGTGTAGTAGTCCCGAGAGAAAAAAGTCAAGAAGAGGTTCCCTTCATCAACCCCAATTTCTGCTGTTGGTTTGTCATACCTGCCGGCATTGGACAACAAATGAGTGAATTATCAGATTGGTATGGGAGCCTCTTGGAATTAAGACAGTAAAGTCACACTCAAACTGTTAATATAATAATTTTTAGCACTTTTATATACAAAAGGTCATGTTAATGCGATCTCAAAATTTATATATTTGGTCGCAAGGATACATCAAAAGGGTATATCTCAATTGAATGCGGCAATACTATTCAGTCAGGTTGTAGCTAAAACCCAATATATTCAGGCATCAGAAATATGTTGCTGATGGCGATTGAATCAACATGTGTCATTATCAATCCAACGTACAGGTAATCAACATAACTAAAATAATGTTAATGTCTAATCTAGGATATCTATTAATATCAGCAAAAGTTGCTATACATAAAAACATATTATACATCAAATAATAACCAGTGATAGATGGTCCAAAATAATGTATATCATTCCTATCAAAAAGCAATATGAATTGGCTGAAAATCAGTGAAAATCAGTGTAATTCAGTTTATATATCAATATACAATATTCTCTGTATATATGATGTAAATAACCCTGTTCTTCTTGAAGGAAACAGGAAAATGCTAGGCAATGAAAGGGTGAATCCTAAATAGCCACCGTAGGTATTATCCTGCCAAATAAATAAATGAATCAGATTGGCATATTGACAATGAAAGGGTAAATCCTAAATAGCCGCGGTGTGCTATTAACATGCCATGCAAATCAAATGAGGAGGTGACCTCCAAAGTACATTGTGTATGAATACATGATCTGGTGTTGGGGTGTCCTGTCCTGCGCAGTAATGGGACCACCCTGCTCCGTGCCGACGTGCGTTTTGTCTCATGGGCTTGATCACGTGGGATGCAGCTCAGTCTAGTTCCCAGTATCCAGGGTCTATGTACGTTCCTATACCCAATCGAATTGCTGAGCTACGTGACAGGCGTCTAGTTCAGCCTATCACCACAAAGGGAGGAGAAAATCAGGAAGGATCAGGGGAGAAGGTAATCCCCATGTACGTCATCTCTAACAGAACTGTGTACATTCTTCTATCTAATCAGGAGGGTTAAACACAGTAACAGGCATTCAATACAGCCTGTTGCTGCAATAGGAAAAGGAAAGCCAGGGGAGAAGGAAATCCCCCTACACGTCATTATTATAGATCGAAGGGAGAGACATATGAGCAGAGCCTGTCAGTTTATACACGCTATAGTGTCACCATTGATTACAGTTACAAGCTAATTAAAAATGCATAATAGAATCCTTAATATCATTATGTATGGTCTTGTGGATAATTAAACAAAAATGAGTATATCCAATTAATATATTACTGCATAACATAAGTTTATTAGAATAAAGGAATTTTTATTAAATGAGATAAAATGAAGAATTAAATTAGAAGGAAAATGAAGAGATTATTCAGTGAAATAATCCACTTACCTTTCATATTGGAAACATTTCCACTATATCTTATACTTCCCAGTGGTCCCCATCTCTTACTATCTATTCCGTCATTTGCTGTCCAATGTCATAGATATGACAGTAGATAGTAGTAATTGGGTTTGATGACTAAGACCACTGTTGACTAATTATCCTTAGGGGTTACGATGCTGGCAGATGTCCCACTCCTATTCCTCCACTTACTGTAAGTGTGAAAGGAGCAACAGAGCCCGGTATTGAATTTGATGCCCCTAACTTTCTATTTTTCCTATTGTTCTCTGTAATGCAACTTTTGCTGGCAAGAAGAGATTAACACTGCTACTTTATTGGATCTTCCAACTAACATCTACTGACATGGTGTTTTTTTATATTTTATTACATGTTTCATGTTGTATTGTCCAATATATGTTTTTCCATATTTCGCCTATCTTCATCCAGGTTTATAACCTAGATTCACTCTTTTCACAACTCTTTGTCAGAGTTCTTGACATCTGTGTAAGTCCTTTTATTTAATTGTTATATATATATTAAAAGTTATGTTTTAAGTAATGCAATTTGAGCTTTGATGTAATTGAAGCTATTTGAGTGCACCCTATATAGAGATCTTGGTCGAGGTTCTTTTCTTTGAACCAACACCTATTGCTTTTCATTACCCTATTCATTACTCTAGGTAGCAACACCACCCCACCTTATTTGAGGCAGTATTTATACTAGAACGCACATTGGAGGTGGTTATAGCATCTTCATTACAATCAGGATATACCTTTATTTTGTTTACTAAGATCCATCTTGTCAGTTCACTGTCCTCCATGCAAATCCTGGTCATTTCAGACACTCCTGAGACCTACACTGGCACTACTGGTGCATGCCCGGCTTTTACCCTTCTGTCAGTTCCCACGATGGTGATGCATAGGTGCAGTCATCTTATATTTGTCTACATGACTACTATGTGCCAACTGGATTCCAGCAGCTGCACTCACATGACCTGCCTGGCCAATAGGCGCTGGGAGCACACATTTTTAAACTGCTTCCTGTGTCCAGCTCAATGCCAGAACACTTCTCTTCTCCCTGAGACTTGTCTCCTGGTTTGTGGCTTCTAGCTATTTTCCACTATCTACATTTGACTCAGTTTCCAGTGTCCTGTGCTTACAAAGTGCATCTGCATTTTGACCAGTGTCCTGCATTCTAGGGCATATTGGCTCTAACGCCAGCTACTTGTACTCCACTCAGTGTTTCCTGCATTTATTCAGTCCACATTCATCCCAAGCATCTACGATCTAGGTTGCTCAGCACTTTGCAGTTCGCACCCA
Source organism: Taudactylus pleione (assembly GCA_031769625.1). Classification (NCBI taxonomy): domain Eukaryota; kingdom Metazoa; phylum Chordata; class Amphibia; order Anura; family Myobatrachidae; genus Taudactylus; species Taudactylus pleione. Next base: position 15,717,034 of record JAUIMM010000094.1, read on the forward strand.
TCCAAACAAGGATATTACTACATGCTGGTGCATCCATTTATCAGTACTGTGTACTGTGCAGCACTCCAGTATTATCATCTCCTGCAGGATGACACCATTACTACAGCACTTCACTCTGGAGCTATGGACATCTACTGCCTGTGTACACTACAGTTCCAAGTACAGAATCTTTAAGAGACTGTGGTGTCTATTTACTAAGCAGTGTCAGGAGACAGAGTGAAAAGTGATAAGGTGCCAGCCAATCAGCTACCAACTGTCATTTTTCAAACACAACCTGTGAGATGACAGTTGTGAGCTGATTGGCTGGCATCTTATCACTTTTCACTATGTCTCCTAACACTGCTTAATAAATAGACCCCTGTAACTGTCATGCTTCTAGCACTCTATCCAGTATCGCCCTAAAGACTATGGGCCTGATTCAGACTAGAGTAGAACAATAATGCTGCTGCAGCTGCTATTTTCGCAGATGTGGGTGTGTGAAAATATGCTAATGTAACAGTGGCCGGGACTTGTACTGAGATGCCCACCTGAGCCATCGCAGCTATCTGCAACTGTACACACATACGCAGTATCGGATGCAGATCATGTAATCGTCGACTTCCTGTGTTGGTCTATGGTCGGGCAACATTGCTGCTGTACCTGAGATGCCATAGCCATGTTATCTGCGGTCAGGATCACCGTTTTGTATGTTACCTCATACAAAATGACCCCTGCCTGTGAATCACTTGCTAATAAATCCTCTGAACTAGCATATTCGCAATTCAATTGTGGCATGTGATGGCCGATAATAGCTGAACTGCGGGAACATTGGCATAGTGTACTACTCTGAATCAGGCCCTATATCATATCTGTTCGTTCAAGCACCCATTCAATGTCCTGATCCGAGTCTATAAAACCCCAATGACATGACAACCTTCTCCTGGCTGTCTTCCTACCTCTCTGACTACTCTTTATAGGTCTCTTAATCAGTCTCCACTCATGATTCCACTACTCCCCCACTTCCTGATAATCTTCCCACCCTCCCAAATCAGCTACCGATCTATTGATAGCACCACCATCTCCTTTGTCCTGCGTTAGGATGCAAGCGGCCGCCCAGTTTCTGAGCGACCGCTTGCATCCTCCGACCGCCTCTGAATGAGGGCCTCAGTACCTTTTGCAATCCTGCCATTTCCATCTCAAAAATATCTACAGGATCAAACCCTTTCTCACCCTGGAGGCAACTAAAGCTGGGTACACACTGGGACGATGGATCGGGACAATCTGCCGTTCTTTCTGACTATTGGTACGTGCATACACATATACCAATCGTTGGCCCGGTGGGTTGTGATTGATGTCACAACTGGGCGGGTATTTACATGCCCATCCAGTTCAGCTGTCAATCACCGGCGGCCTCTGCAGATATATTGGGCATCGGCTGTGCTGCACAGCCAACAAGATATATATCTGTGAACGACGTCGTAAACAAGAATTTCGCTGGTATACACCCGCCGATGCTCCCACCATATATCGCCCATTGACTTGAATGGCCGATATGTCGGCCAGTGTGTATTGTCAGGATCCGGCCTGGGATTGGGCTTTACTCACTGCTGAACTGGTATCTTTAGGCTCCGAGGTGTTCAGACGCCAGTGGTAGAGGTGGGTTATGGCTGAGGATATTCCCGAGGTCCGTTTGGACTTCCATGCGTGCGTCCTGACTCCTGTGTTAGCAGGCATGGGCGCAGCCATGTTGGTTCATCTCACTTGATCAGTCTCCTCCAATGGCAGCCCTGCTAGTCTCCCAGCTGATCTCATGATCCAATGACCAGCTGCCTAGGGGTATTTAGGTCCGACTCCTGCAACATGACGTTGCTGTTCAACATCGCTGTATGGCTGCATGCAGTCTTTCCCTGTGACAACCGTCTCATGTTCCAGAGGCCATATTTCTTCCTCAATGTTCCTGGTTTTCTGTGTGTCTTCAATCACAACTCTGTGTATCCAGTCCCTGTGTTCCGTACATGTTCCTGGCTTCCTGTGTGTCTCCAGTTACAACTCTGTATATCCAGTCCCTGTGTTCTGTACAAGTTCCTGGCTTCCTGTCTGTCTCCAGTCGCATCTCTGTGTATGCAGTCCCCGCATTCTGTACAAGTCTATCCTGTGTGTCTCAAGTTGCTCCACTGTGTATCCTTTCCAGTCCTCTGCTGGTGCATCCGGAGTCGCACCTTTGTGTACTAAATACACACCATAGTGTAAAAAGGATGCACCATTGTGTACTTTATCCCTGTACTTCAGTACGATTTCATCATGAGTGTCTCAAGTCGCACCTCTGTGTACCCAGCCCCCAACTTCAATACAACTTCACCCTGAGTATCTCCAGTTACATCTCCAGTTCGCCCCCCAGTGGCATCCTTGTGTACTTCATCCCTGTATTCAGTACAAGTTCCATCTACACCTCCAGTGCACCCCCAAGTGGCATCTTCGTGTACCTTGTTCCTGTCTCAGTATTATGTCATCCCTGCACTTTCAGTATGTCTCCGAAACATCTTAGAGTATCCAGTCCCAGTGTTTCAGTACTAGCCATTCCTCTATGTCACTGTATTCTTGGAGTTCTCTGTGTTATTTCTATATATATATTTCAGTCTTCTGCCAGTCCCAGGTATCTGTCCAAAGGGTCGCGACCTGCTCACTTGGTGCAGCATAAAACCAAATCCCAATTGGAGGGGTCACTGGAGAAAACCATCAAGTGAGTTAGACTCCGTGCCTCTGGGCAGGTCGAGTCAAACCTGGGTTTGGCCGCAACTAGGAGACTTAGCCTGCCACCCCTGTCTTTTCCCACAACTATCCTAAACCCCTCGGTTCTTAACCTCATCAGAGGTTTTCCTTGAGCCTGGTTGTGACAGTTTGAACAGTCCCAACATGCAAGCCGCCGGGCTTCAGGATCGAGCAAGTTGTCAGGAATTACTTTCTCGAATTAAAGCTCATGAGATAAGTCTTCAACTCATGAGTCAGCAACTGCAAGAATTTTCTGGCCAATTAAAAAAAAAATTTCCGTTCTCACTACATTATCTCCAGTTGATTTACAATTTCATTCAGTGAAGTCTCCTGTGCCTGGTTCTTTCAAGTCTCAAGTTTAATCTACACCTATGGCAGACAGTTCTTCTAAATCCTCTAATCCACCTTCCAAACATTTACCGAACATTTCACGAGTTTACTCGATCTGTTAGAGCAACTACTATTTCTTTTCCCTGAAATTTTCCAAGGTCTTTCTAAAGTTTCTAGTGCCATTGCTGATTCTGCTACCATCTCGTCCACCCAAGATAGAGTGAAGCATCGAAGTTTCCTGCATCCTAGACTTACTGAGCTTAAACGCCAGCAATGCAGAGAATTACACCTTTGCCTATATTGTGGTCATGAAGATCATTTTATTAGAGATTGTATTCTTTGTCCACCAAGAAATGATGAAAAAAGTAAGAGCACTCATGCCTGCACTTTTGGTTCTGGCCATCTGCCATCGGTGGATTCAGTATCCCTCGGTCGAGGCAAGGAAGGAAAGTCCACCCAAGATGAGAAAATTCAAATTTTCAATTGGGGTCCAGCTACAGATATTGCTGTACACGTGTGGGAAATTTGGGTAGAATAGCTTTCTCTATGAAGCTCACAGAGACACGAGTTTCTGGTAGATCCGGTCTCGAACCAAATGAACCCTGCGCTAGGAACTCTTGTGATCTAGGGCGGGATGTAATAGAGATCGAGTCTGCCGGAGGTGCGGGATGCAGACTGATCTCGATCGTTTTTTTAAAGTTGCAGTAATTTACAAGGCAAAGCCGAACTGGCTTTGCCTTGTAAATGACTAACTTTAAAAAAACGATCGAGATCAGTCTGCATCCCTCACCTCCGGCAGACTCGATATATATTACATCCCGCCCCTAGTAGGTTCTGGACGGGCAACTATGTCGCTACCCACTGGGGGGAAGTCTGAGGTCACCATGCCAGAAGTGGGTGTATTACCACCTTCAGAGGAGCAGTTTGCCTCACTAAAAACCAGTGCCTCACCTGAGTTTTCAGTACTAACAAGGGTACACTGTACTAAAATTTCTAGGACAACTTTCGATACTCCAAAATTAGTTCTTAGTATGGTTCAGGAAGGGTCTTCAGAACAAACTATTCCTATTTCTATTATTTCAAGTTTCAAGCCCCAGGAGGGGAATTCAAGTCTTGAACACCAGCAGGAGGATTCTAGTTCCATTCCTTTGGGGGAAATTTCAAGTGTCGAACTCCAGGAGAGGGTTTTGAATTTCTCTCCCCAAGGAAACATTTAGAGTTTCACGCCCCAGGAGGGGCCTACATTTTGAGTTTCATACCCCAGGCGGGGGTTTCAAGTCTTGCACCCCAGGAGGGGGTTTCAAGTCTTGCACCCCAGGAGGGGGTTTCAAGTCTTGCACCCCAGGAGAGGTTTACAGGTGTTTCACCCCAGGAGGGGGGTTCTGTTTTGAGTTTTACACCCAAAGAGGGGGTTTCAAATTGTGTTTCCCAGGGGGGGGTCTTCTGGTGCTATACCCCAGGAGGGGTTTTTGAGGATTATACCCCAAGCAGGGGTTTTGGGTCACTCACCCCGGGACGGAGTCCTCTGGTCTTGCATCCCATGGGAAGGTTTCATGTTCTGTACCCCAAGAGGGAAAGTCAAGTCAGCTTCCTCAGGAGGGGGTTTTAAGTCCCGTACCCCAGTAGGGGGTTTCAAGTCCTGAACCCCAGCAGGGGCCTTCTTGTGTTTTACCCCAAGAAGTGTTTTTGGGTATCGTACCCCAAGAAGGGGCCTTGAGTCTCCCACCCCAAGAGGGGGTTTCAAGTCTTGTACCCAAGGAGGGGGACTCCGATCTCTCACCCCGGGAGGGGATTTCAAGTCTCTCACCCCTGAGTACTCACTGCGATTGCCCATGCAGTGAGTACGCAGGCTGCATAGGCAGTCGCAGTGGCTAATTTATGCATGCCTATGCAACTGCATTCAAACGGACAGGCACGCCTGCGTTTCTGCAACCACTCCCCCGTCACCACCCCCAAATGCTCATGGCCGGTCACTCACTCTGCGATGGATTCCACAGTTCATCTGTAATTGCAGTGTATTCGCTGCGCTCGCTCAGTGCCGTGCATGCGCAGTACGCAACAATCGGCCGATCTGTGTATGCGGTTGCAATTGCAATCCATGCTGAATCAGGCCCTCTGTCATCAGGTAGGTGGTGTGGTGGATTACTCTGGCTACTCCTGAGGTGCTGACATTCTGCAATTTAGGGACGGAAACATTTTATTAGATCTTGGCCCCCCCCAACCTAAAAATGTTTTGGCGTCCCTAGATAGGCCCTAATGTTGGAGGCGTGGCTGCTGAAAAAGACTCGGCTATACCTCCTCATTGTTATATTACTAAGGTGTCACCACTGTAAATTATTGGTGTACGCATCTGGGGCATGACTGCGGCTACTGCAGGAGTTCAGAAGTATAGGAAAGGCGTAACAATGCCTTCCTGCACTCCCAGGCTTCTATAGAGATTTGGGCGCAGGCAATCTGTATCCCCTCCTTCTCAGCGCCCTGGTCACACAGTGTAACGTTTTACCACTCCTAGAAGTGAGCTATTTTATTAATTTTATGCTTTAGTTTTGGATTATTTTGATTTTATGCCTGATGTTATTTTTCTGTTGCTGTCTTTTTTAAATATTAATTTCTAATATGTTATCAATTTACTGCCTGTAAATAACGAAAACTTTTTATATGTTTTAATATTATGTTTATCCATGCCAGAAATTGTTTTGTATTTTTAATGCCACTTATAACTTTAAAATAAATGTTATTTGAAACCTAAAGGGATATCCTCCATTATTGAATTAAATATTTTATTAATGGTTCTAAGGTGTTACCCAATTGTATAATCAGGGTTGCCGATATTCTGGCTGCTCCTTCTGGGAGGGAGCAGCCAGATGGGCATAGCAGGGAGCGTGGCCAGCACAAGGGGGCAGGGCATACAGGTGTGTAGGCAGAGTGGGGCATGGCCACGCGATTGCATCATTTTGGCCCCACCCCCAATACACAATGCCGAGATTACCGGAATTGTGAAGCAGGGGGTGGGGCCAAAATTACGTTACTCGGCATGAATCACGTCATTGGCCCCCCTGCTGTAAGTTTTTTCCTTGTTAACGTGGGGGGTCGGTGGCCTACCTTTCCCAGGGGGGCGGGAGCGGCACCCGATTTTCGGGTGGCTCCCAGCCGAATCGGGAGGGTAGGCAAGTATGTGTATAATAGCTGTGATAATTAGTTTGGGAAAGGTCAATCTAAACATTAGCTCTCCATATATGGGTGAGTGGGGGTGCCAGAGAGAGCATTGGCACCCCCCCAAAAAAAAAATTTTAAATAGGGACATAAGATAGTGCACCTGGAAAAGGGCCATGGACTCATGGTGAAGGGCCAAGGAAGAGATAGGGGAAGCCAGGAGATGCTGGGGATAAAAGAAGAGGTAGCTACAAGTGAGAATGATAATAATGATAGTAAATAGGATAATTGCCAGGCCCAAACAGTGCCCCCTGCCATGCGGTGCCCTGTGCCATGGCACTGGTCGCACTACCCTAGTTACGTCCCTGGTAATCACAGTATAGTGTCATAGACACGATTCATTTAAAGTAATATATTTGGATCTTATTGTCTTCCAGTGTCGTAGAATCCTTCTTTTTAAATCTATATACTCTTAAGGGTCTAGGAAACCCCGTCTTCTCTTTAGGCCTGTAGCACATGCAGGGGGGGTTCCCGAGCACACAGAAACCCCCCAGACGAATATTTTTTTTTTTTAAAGACGGAGACAACTTTGACTCTGCAGAGTCAGCGGGCCACCCGCGGCCGCGATTGGAGCTGTCGCACATGTGCAGCAGCTCCTCGGGCAGAGAGCTCTGATCGGTAGAGCTCTCTGCACTGGATACAGAAGATACGGATGGCCGAGGGAGCTGAGGCGCATGTGCATTACCAAATCACTGGGAACAGTGCCAATAATACCCCTTTCAGACATAAGACCCGAGAAATACACAGGTACTTCCCGGGTCTATCAACCTGGGAAATTCCTGGGTCTCAGTCTGAGACCCCATTCACACTACACCAAAAACCCAGGAAATTCCAGGGTTGGATATGTTCACACTGAACCCAGGTCTGCCCTGGAATTTGGTGTGGATTTAAAGGGGACACTTTGTTTTTTTGTTCACTGTAATGACATAATATAAAAATTTGCATTTTCTGAGTAAAGGCCTGCAAAGTTGTTTGCAACGTTTGTTTTTTTTATCAAAAACCAATAAACTTTTAAATTGCAATTATTTTTCTGTGTGAAAGGGTCAACCAGGGTCGAAATTGCCAGGTCTCCGACCCTGGTAAAAAGCACAGTCGGAGACCCGGAAATTTCGACCCGGCTTGACCCTTCAACACAGAAAAAGAAAAACATGTTGATCTGCAAATTACCAGGTAAAAGTGCTTTACCCGGTAATTTAGTTTTCTGTGTCAAAGGCGTATGAAATGGGTATAAGGGACTTCAGTTTTCAGGGCATATTTACAATTTTAATAAATAGGCCCCTTACTCATCTTGTTCTTGCATCATGTATTAATGAGTTCGTTAGGAGATCTGTCAGTACTTCCTGTTACACATGCATATTAATTTATTGTAATACATTTTCCCTTATTGTGCAATTTTGAAAACATTAGACCTTTCTTTTAATAAGATTTACAATAATACTGTATTTTGATAGTGTGTAGCAATAAATAACCTAATAGGTTTAATAATCCCCCCGGTAGAATCTACTTATGTATGGCTGTAGCAGATCACACAAATTAAAGTTTCTTGCATTGAAGACACTTGGTAAACATCACATTTAATAACATTCTATATATGGCAGTTTGCTAATTCATAAAATATTTTAAGTTATACATCATGAACACCCACAGCACTTAAGAGTACTGTGTACCTGGCAGACGCCAGTATACCCACAGACTTTTACTAGTAACTTCCATCGTCTGAATGAACTAAATTATGTACAGTAGACAAAGAACATGTTTTTTGGTAATGTTACCATTTTGGAAGCCAATGATAATAATATAAACTATTTATTTAAAAAAAAATTGGGGGGGGGGCTACAGTGTGATTAACTTAAGTCTAAGGATCACTTGTAATTGACATGACGGTTGAACAAACTCCTGGCCCACCAAAATGCCTCATTTCAAAACGTAGTGGTCCAAAATTCTGTAGCTTGCAATAGGTGCACATCTATTGTAGCCTGGGTGAACCCGGCTGGGTCAGTATACAGCCTTCTTCATACTACTGTACATTAGGGATGTGCAGGCTCGGATAGGTTCGAGTTTGCACGTTGAGTTCGGATTTTTCCCTCCAAAAAAACGGAACTCAGAACGAGGCAAAACGTCATCTTACATGGACGAACATCATCATTCCTGGACAAAAGTCCAGGAATGATGATGTTCGTCCATGTAAGATGACGTTTTGCCTCGTTCTGAGTTCCGTTTTTTTGGAGGGAAAAATCCGAACTCCACGTGCAAACTCGAACCTATCCGAGCCTGCACATCCCTAGTCTGCATATCCTCTGCGATTGCTGTCTCATACTTTTATCCTAATCCTATATATGTGTATATGCTGAAGTATTATTTTGACATTTGTTGACAATTCAAAGCAATATTGCAAAAAATGTAAACAAGTATATTCATTTCAAATAAAGAACACTGAACTTCAAATTTATTCAATAATTCCTGTGAAATAAAACCTGACATTATTTATTATTATTATTATTAAGATCTTATCACTAATTGGCCGCCTATCAACAGCAGTTTTAACTGATAGTTTTAAATAGGCAATAGGAATAAATGCTAAACCAGGCATCAGATGGGCTTTCTGTTGCCCATCACCTGATGGCTGGCTGAAGGTGGGGGACCAGTGGGTGTGCATAACAGAGCAGTGGGTGTGCAGCGGTAGAATAGATGCCATGTGCATGCACACAGCATCTATTCACATTGTATGTGGAGCCTGGGGCTCGTAGAGTGCTGGGTACGCCCCTACAGTGACGTGGACGGGGGAGCCCATCTCACACAGGCTGCACCCCTTTCACGCAAAAGTATGACCATCATGATGGTTATACTATCGAATTGTTGCGATGCAATGGCTAGTTACCATCGCATCGCATGATTTGATGTCGAAAGCCCGGCAACCATTCGATGCCGGGATTCTGTTGTCCGTCTCTAGATACCGGGGTTATGGGTATGGGCTCGGGAGGGCCCTCTAGGGAAATCCCAGCCCGACTCCATCCCTGGTCTCCTGGTCTCCATCCGTACAGACGGCATCCTTCACCACAGTTGTGCCCGGCGCATTTGCTCTGCCCTCCCTACGCCGCTATCTGAGGTGTGTGGAAAGATGATGTGGAGCTTGGTTGGGACATAATATCACCTGAAAATAAAATTTTAGGTATTTTCTGTGGACATTGATAGAAGATTTCACAATGTCTTCCAGTGTTTCAGACCAGTCTCCTAAAGGGGCCTATCCATTAAACGACTTTGTGAACAATCCGACCAAAACCAGGAGGTTTCAGTCGCATTGTACACAAAGTCTTGTAATGGATAGCCGGCAAGGACCAGCGATGCGCGTGCACACTGGGGGGGTCATTCAGACCCGGTTGTTAGAGCCGATACGCTCGGACCGGGTCGATGGGCCCCCACAGAGCATCCGCGCGCCGGCGCCGTCGTGCGCATGCATGAGACCCGCTACGACCGACAGCGCCGATCATAGCGGGTCTCGATCCAAAGGGGGCGAGCTGTCGATGTTGATTGACAGCTCGCCCCGTTTGGAAGGCGGGCCTGGGGGGTGGCAGCCCAAACGGGGGCGTTCCCATGGGAACGCCTACCGTTTGGGGGCGGCCCCACTGACATCACTAGTGATGTCAGTGGAGAGCTTCCGGCTCAGACAGAGCCGAAAGCTCTCCGGGACTTACGACAAGGGAGACCCTACCCTAGGGTCTCGTCGTAAGCCCCGAAGGACTGTGGGTGTTAACCCACAGCCTTACCACCGCAAAGGAGGACGTCTTGAAAATTCAAGACGTCCTCCCCTCATTCAGACCGACCGCACGCTCTGTGCGACCGGCTCTGAATGAGGTCCTGGGTCCTTGCCAACCCCGACTATCTACTGAACATGCTCGTCAGGTTCGGCATGTTCAGAGATAGGAGGTCGCACTCCTGCACTGAATGACATTCAGTGACCGCCGTTCAGTGCGGTCGCCGCACCTTGGCGACCTGAAGGTCTGAATGCTAGACGTTCAGTCTTTCAGGTTGCCTAGTGGATAGGCCCCTTAAGTCCAAGGTGGTTTCACCAAAGTCTTGTTCCCATTTATATTGCCATTAGAAATATGGAGCAGAACATAAAAGACTGTAAGGCCGATTCTGAGCTGGGAGCAAGCAAAGCAAAAAAGAGCAAGTAACTTTGCACTTTAGTAAAACCATGCTGCACTGCGGGTAGGACAGATGTAAAATGTGCATGTGCAGAGAGACTTGGGACTTTATTTACGAAGCAGCGGCTTGTGTAAGCCCTTGCTTTTCAGTGGATTGCAGGTAAAAATCTAAAATGCAGTCAGTGTAAGGCCCTTCGGAATTTACAATAACTGCAGGTGACGTGTTAAATTTTCACCTGCATCCTGCCAGGATCAGGGGCTTACACAAACCACTGCTTCGTATATAGGACCTGATTCAGACCCGCTCGCTAGGAAGTGTTCGCACACAGCCAGCCGATGTTTGCAATGTGCGCATGCATCGCAGTGCGCAAACCAGTCCGAGCGATCGGGAAACGTGCGCATAGACAGCCTGGCAGAATGAGTGATAGGAGAAGCCATTTGTGGGTGGTGGCAGCGGCTGGCCACTAGAAACGGGGGAGTGGAGACGCGAACGCAGGCATGCCTGAGCGTATTAACGTCATTTCAGAGTCGTGCATAATTAAGAAGCAGCGTCATAGTACACGTCACTTGGTTGTATTTTACACTGAAGTGCTCGCAAGTGCTAGCGGTAGAGTATGGTCAACCACAGGCGCTGCGTATGCATCCGATGGTACTCCATGGTACCGATGGTTGCATACACTTCCTGGAGATGACGTGCGCAAGTGAGCGTCTTTAGACTGGCTGGTGGGCGTCTGCATACACAAAGCGATTGCACGTCAAGACATAGTGGGCCTGCTAAAGTCTTGCCGTGCGATCGCCTGTCTTCACGAATTTGCATACGCATCGAGTGAGCGAACGCATCTAGCAAGCAGGTCTGAATGAGGTCCATAGATCCCTAAGATTTGGACGGGGTGTGTCCAAACTCTAATCTAAATTGCAGTATAAAAATAAAGCCGTCCAGCATTTGTGAGCTACATGCAAAAGCAGCCAGTATTTACCCTGCATGCAAAAACAATAATGCATTTGCACCCCTTGCATTGCAACTTGATACAAAGTTACTTTCTTTTCTTTGCTTCTTTGAATCAGGCTCTGTGACATTTATTTTTATCTTTTATTATGCTATTTTAGTTTCCATGAAACTCTTGCAAAGTACTAACATGCTTACAACATAACGAAAACCAGTACATTCCAGAATTCATGCAAATAATGGAGAGGTTATTTGCATTCAATTCAAAATGTTCTGGATTTCTACCAATTGTTTGTCTGACCTTAAACACATCTTTATTAGAATACCCAGCTATAAAGTGCAGTTTGTAACTGCTGAGTGTGGGTAATGGAGGTTATTTATGAAATATTGTACAAAGCAAATGTTGGTGTTGCCCAAAACAGTAGTTGACAGCTATTTCACACATAGCTGAAATACCCAGGTCCCTGGGTCGTCTCAAGTGTGAATGGCATAAGCCGGATCACGATGGCCTGAGTCATCATGCCTAAGAGACTCTGGCCCTCATTCAGAGGCAGTCGGAGGATGCAAGCGGTCGCTCAGAAACTGGGCGGCTGCTTGCATCCTGACCGGCCGCCTCTGTTTCGGTCGTTAGGCTGTGGGTTAACACACAGCTCTATCGACCGCTAGGGTGATGGTCGAGATGGTCATTGACCATCGCGACCATCGGGGCTTACGACGGGACCCTAGGGTAGGGTCTCACTTGTCGTAAGCCCTGGAGAGCTTCTGGCTCTGTCAACGATATATCGATCATATCGGTCATTTTTTAATCAGTGAACAACCAACGATGCGCGTTCCCGCATGAACGATAACGATATCTATGATCGTCCGTACATGTAGGCCAATCTGGACGATATCGTCAGCTTTGCCTGTTCAGAGATGTGGCAGGATGACTCACTGAAAGATATCTTTGAAAGATCTATGAACGATCTATAAACGATATCTATGAAAGATATCTTTCAAGTCGTTGGTGGTATAGATCGTCCCGTGTGTATGCACCTTCTGTAGCAATAGCAGCCAATACACCTGCTGTAGGATTCAGCAGCTTTGAGGGCCAATTACCCAGAGAATATCATAGGTCTGTAATGATCCTGTAAGTCTACAGTAGCTGTCTAGTCAGCAATTGAATTTACAGGTTCCTAATGCTAAAAGAAGGTACATGAAAATCACATTAGAGCTTTTGGGGGGAGATGCATCAAACATTGGAGAGAAATAAAGTGGGTAGAGATAAAATACAAACCAATCAGTTTCTAACTGTCATTTTACAGGCTGCGTTTTTTAGAAAAACACATGCGTGTTGAATCATTTAAAAGCCATTTCATGGGCGTGCTTAAATTAGCCATTGTGATCTCCTTCACAGCATGAGAGCTCTCTGCATGTCAGGAAGACAGCAGTGTTTGTGGCTGGTCAGACTTGACTTACAAGCTGCGTGGTTGCCCGATGTGCTTTAATGTTACTGATGTTTACTATGTTGCATGTCGTCAGACGGATATGAGAATGTAGCAGTGTGCGTCCATATGCTCGGATATGCTTTGGAAGGGATTAGCATATTTTAGCAACCACAATATGTGAGAGAATGCAGTTGCATTAACATAAATCTTGGAATCAAGCCCTGGGAGTGCAACTTAGTCCCACAACAATGAAGAAGTTGTCAGACACTATCCCTCCTACCTGTTCATGCCGTATTCCCTTCCTGCTGGTGTCTTAAGCTCAGTTGCTGTTTGGCTGGATCCTGGTATGTTGGGCAGTCCTTGAAAAAGAGATAGATACTATTCATCTCCAGGAAAGCCAAGAAATTAGTAAACACTATAGGGTCCTCAAAGGGCTCCAACATTGAAACAATAGTATTCACATTTAACAGATACTACATATTTCCCCTAGTGACCCTCAACATTACATTATTAGCTGCCCATTACATCAATTAATAACACCCCCCACGCCAGAGTTGCCTACCCTCCCGATTTTAGCGGGAGGCTCCCGGTTTTTAATGAAGCCTCCCGCTCCCCCGTAAACTTTACTTAAACTCCCGTTTTTTAGAAGCAATGGGACTGCGCATGCGTGGTTCCTCAATGTTGGGGGCGGGGTCTGCGGAGGGGACCTCTTGACATCACGAGGGCCACCGCGGGGTTGTGGGTAGCAGTGGCTGGCGCTAGTCAGCAGGGCGCACTGTACACACAGAGCCTTTTAACAGCAGCGCTGCACTGTTTGGGACAGTAGCGCAGGTTTCGGGCATCAGTGAATGGTGTGTGGTGGCCTTTTCTCCCCCCCAAGGTGGCCTCACTAAAATGTAAGTCAAACAGAACTGTGATATATATATACAGTACATGATGGGGGCTTGGTGCTGAGTGTCATAGGCATTAACTGCACTTTGAAAGAGCACTCACTGACAGCCAATAAATGGATGGAAGCCAGTGAGTGCCCTTTCAGAGTGCAGTTAATGTCTGTGACTGGCTGGATATATCAAAATAAGGAAGCTCTAAAAATACAGCTGCCCCCTCTGAGCACATTTATTCAAGCAGTATACATTGATTACTATTACTAACTGCTTTGGGGCTTATTTACATATGAATATAAGTGATTTTTATGGCATGCCCCTCAGATGTAGCAGGATACGCCCACTTTACCACTGCGCTCATAGGTGCTGCTTTTTCAAAAGTAGGCACGTATGCCCCCCACACACACACACATACTACAGCAATCAACAATGCCTGCCACATTATATTAATACTACTTTCACCATTCAGCCCCATCACATTACATCAATACCAACATTGCCCCACAACCACTCTATATTACATCAAATCTACATATTACATCAATATGACCCCTGACCCTTAACATTACATCAATTCCACCATGCCCTTCATTAAGCTACACTAATGCTATCTTTGCACCTGAGTCAGTTCACACTACACCCACACCACCCCAGTTCCTCTGCCCTTCCGCATTATATGAGTACCATTCCCGACCCTCTGCCCCTCCTCATTACCTCTATACCCCTCACCCCTTAGGCCATCACCATTACACCAATATCATCCTGTACCTTCAAATTACATCAATACCACCTCCACCACCCAGTTACCCTCATTACATCAATACCAGCCCCTCCGATTTAAACCAATACCATCTCCACCCCTCAGCTCCCCCATTACTCCAATAGCACCCTACCCCTCAGCCCCTCCCCATTACACTAATACCACCTTCAACACATTACACTAATACCACCCCTTCCAGTCATCCCTTCCACATTACACATATTCCACCTTCAACCCCCAGCCCCTCCCCACTACATCAATACCAGCCCACCCCTCAGCATTACACACATACTAGCCACACCATTCAGTCCCTCCACGTTACACTATTACCACCTTCACACCTCAGTCTCTCCCCATTACACCAATACAACTCCCAGCATTGCTCCCCTCCATCTTACACTGATACTGCCCACAAAAAGTGCCTGTGTCAGAGGTGGACACTATATTATGCGCAGCTTCGATTTTTAAAGTTTCAGCCATCCCCTTATGCACTAGCGTACGTTGGACAGTGCAAGTCCTGAGGCACCCACAATCAATGTCCGTGGACAGTGCAGTGGACTCTAACACTCCACCATTATGATCACCATTGACATTTAAGAAGCCCTATGGCTGGCGCAGTGTTTCCTTCTGAACTTGCTTTTGAGAATGCAGCCATATTCATTGACATGCCCGCGACACTCCCATAACATGCCCATGAGACAGCCTTTCTTTGCGTTCACTTCAAGCCACCCCCCAGTCACCTCCGAGGAA
Source organism: Taudactylus pleione (assembly GCA_031769625.1). Lineage (NCBI taxonomy): Eukaryota > Metazoa > Chordata > Amphibia > Anura > Myobatrachidae > Taudactylus > Taudactylus pleione. The sequence continues at coordinate 15,732,237 of JAUIMM010000094.1, forward strand.
TGCCCATGGCTCTCCGCCACCAGCTCAAGTGGGAACGATCGCATATGCAACAGCAATCTCTGCATACACTCAGTGGTAATCAAGCGCTGTGGGGGTTTCCGAGACTTTTCGCACATGCACAGTAGCCAGAGCTAGATAAAAGTCCACATGGGCCTGGGGCATTTATTTATTAAGGGCCTATTGTGTGCGGCATTGCAGGGCGTCGAGAGGGAGGGGGCGGGTACAATTTACCAGGGCCCAGGCTTGCTAGAGGGGCCCGGCGCAGCTCTCCCCCTCCTCCCATCCACACAGCAGCCCAGCACACAACAGCCACAGCAGTCTCCTATGCCTGTTGGGGGGGCGATCACACTGTTCGCGCCCCCCTCTGGCTTTGCGCCGAGCTGAGGGGCTCACAGCGCCCCTCTCCCAATCTCCCAAGCGATGCAATAGTGTCTTTTTTTTCTTCTTCTTTAGCTCAAGGGGGCATGCCCACACACAGAGCCGGCCCTAACCAATTTGGTGCCCTAGGCAAGATTTTGGCTACCACCACCACGCTTAGGGTCTCATTCAGACCCGCTTGCAAGCACCTGAGCGCTCGCAAGCGGGTCGATGTTTGGCTGTGCGCACGTGCAGCGGCCGCACTGCGCGTGCGCAAGCCCCGGAGCGAGAGAGAAATTCTCTCGCTGCGTGGCTCACTACAAAAGGGGCGGCTGTCTATGTTGATCGACAGCTCGACCCGTTTTGTAGGCGTGGCGGGGGGGTGGCTTCACAAACAGAGGCGTTCCGAAGCGAATGCCTGCCGTTTGTGGGCGGCCCCACTGACATCACCAGTGATGTCAGTGGGAGAGCTTCCGGCTCTATTAGAGCTGAAAGCTCTCTGGGGCTTGCGGCAGACGAGACCCTACCTCAAGGGTCTCGTCGCAAGCCCTAATGGTCGCGATGGTCTTGACCATCACGACCATCATCCTGGCCACTCGTTAAGGCTGTGGGTGGCAACGCACAGCCTAGCGAGCGGCCAGGAGGCCGGATCATTTTTTAGTTGCGGCCGCCCTCATTCAGAGCGATGAATGATGTTAGAACATGCTTGACATGTCTCTAAGTAACAATTGCAGATTAAGGGCCTGATTCAGAGCCGGACGCTCTGACCAGAGTGCTCGCTCTGAATCAGGGCCCTCCTCCCTCAACTTGGAGCGGCCTCATAGGGGGCGTGCTGTCACTCACCATCGACAGCACGTCCCCTTTGGTGCGAGACCCATAACAACGGCTTGGCCATCGTTATTCGGGACTCGCGCATGCGCACTACGGAGCACCCTCCGTCGTGCGCATGCGCAATTCGGCACCATCGACCTGCTTGCGAGCGTCCTGCGCTCGCGAGCGGGTCTGAATGACCCCCTAAGTTCATCTACACTTGACTTACTGGATGCTGTGAACACTAAAACTACATCTCCCAGCATGCTCTGTTTTACACTGGCTGGGAGATCATGTGACTCTTTTAGCCAATCACTGTCCACTTACTTCCTGTCCCCGGGGACACATGCGGGAAGGGATGAATCATAGCAGGGGCGGATTGGGATGGAAAACCAGCCCGGGAAAGTTTTGGAAGCAGCCCTGGTGGGGGCGGGCTCTGTTGAGAGGGCGAGTCTGAGGGAATGGGATACTGCCTCTTTATAGGCCCTGATTCTAAATTGAACGCAGTTGCGGCTACTACTAACCCCTTGCATGGTGCACAGCCGTGCGTCTGAATCTGCAAGGACTGAGACACATACTCTAATGGCCGGTACACACTAAACGATATGTTGTCCAATCCGGATGGATTGGACAACATATTGGGAACATTGTCTAGTGTGTATCCTCAGTTTAACTGACGTTGAGCACACCCGTGCATCGTCAGCGACATCGCCCCTTTGACCTTGCATGCAGGTCCGACGGGTGACATCGTTAGTGAGGGCCATGCTGCCTAATGAAGCATGGCACCCGCCATGGCGATGTTGCTCCCGATACCACCGCTGGTCCCATCACTGAGACTATGCTCGTTAAATGTGTACTCAGCATTAACGCTACAAATGCTGCAATACTGCTTGGTGTACCTTTAGACACCACCATTGCTTACACCATCAAAACTTGTACCAACCATATGCAAGTTGCATTTCATCACAGTATGGCCTCCAACGTGATCGATTCAGCATCTCTGTATGCAAATATATATACATATATACATATATATATATACACACACACACAGTATATAGCAAGTAGATGGGCGGCACTTTGGTTGTGTGTGTGTGTATATATATATATATATATATATATATATATATATAATACAAATGGCGGTCATCAGACCAGAATGATATATATGACATATAAAACAAGCTTACCTATAGACATGTCTGCATGTATATAGGTAAGCTTGTTTTATATGTCATTTCTATTCCTGACGAAGGTCCGCAAGGACTGAAACGTTGAAATTAAATATCATTGTGGTCTGATGACCCGGTCTTAGTGACTAATTATTTGGAGTGCCACCGCCATCTGTATGCAGTTTATTCTATTTTTGCGGAGGGCACCCACATTATACTTTCCAAGGAAGAGTGCAAAGCCTGCTGATTATATATATTATATATATATATATATATATATATATATAATGTATACAGTATATATTATATACACACTGTGTGTGTGTGTGTGTATATATATATATATATATATATATATATATATTTAGGCAGGCAGACATATATTAGATATAAATAATATAGTTTACTTACTATAACAAATGGTCTGTAGGCTGTCCTGTCGGCACCTGTGTGCAGGATGCTGCTGTTCCGTGCGTGTACATTGCCCTGCCGGCGTGTACATAACACGTCCTGGAGGCGCCGAGGTGGGCTGCAGACAGCCTGGAGGCGGTGCCTTCAGAAGTGACTGACAGGCATCCACAAGGGCTTATGGGGGAGCTGCAGCGGCTGGGCATGCGCGGCAGCTCCCCGGCATCTGCCATTTTTGTTTAAGTGCAGACAGCTGTAACGCTGCCCGATCGGAGCTGAGCTCCGATCCTGGCATCGGGGCTGTCAAAGCAGAAGGGTGGGTGAGGAATGGGGCGGTTGCCAGCATGTGCGGAAGCTATAATGCTGCACGATCGGAGCTGAGCTCCGATCGTGGCAGCTTGCAGCTGGGCCGGCAGAGGCGTGGGTGAGGAAAGGGCCGCCACCTGCCCCTAAAGATATAATAAGGGACCGGCCCAGCGGGAAACGGCCAGGCTTCCCGTCGGCCCAATCCGCCCCTGAATCATAGTGACAGCTGATGTGGCTGGCTGGCTAGGCCGGCAGGGGACTGTAGCATAAGTAAGTATGCGTGGCTGTGACTGTATTTCAGGGAAGATGATCGCCCCACCCTTGATCCATCCCTGGATAGAATGAACTTCTGCGCTTGAGCTCCAATCATGGTAGCTGCTGCTGCCCCAGTGCTACGCTGGCCCTAGGCTTGGGAATCGGGATGCCCCTAGGCACTCCAGATGCCCCTAGGCATTTGCCTGCAATGCCTATACCTAGGGCCGGCTCTGGCCACATCCCACAATTAGGCACGGCCGGGCTCTCTACGCCCCTATTGGGGGTGTAAACAGCGCCACGGATTTGGGACTGGTGATGTGGTCTGCACAGGGGACATATTAGTGTAATATATATATATATATATATATATATATATATATATATATATACTCTGCTATGTTGCGGCACTCACGGCGACTGCTCACAAATTACAACGAACTCTCATGTTTAGATCAACGTTTAATGAAGCTTTACTTAGTTTCGTCAGGATAACAAAAGTGTAAAAAATTACATACCTTTATAGGACACCGCGTGTAGTCGCCGATCTTCCGCCCAGGGGCGGAAGTTGACGTCAAACAGTTCAGAGTGCACCCATCACCATGGTTACCACATTACATTGCTAATGAACAAAACAAAACACTACAAAACATCAATTAAGAATTAAGTATCAAGCACAAACAGTAACAGTATTCTTAAACCGGCTAAGAACCCTATTTTTATATATAAGGTGAATAGCAACTAAGAATCAATTTACCATACACCTTAATGGCAATCAAACATCATTATGCATATATGTAATCTCTGGTTAGATATACATTCACAAAAACGACCTATTGTAGTACTGATAACTGTTAATAGAGTTTAATCTTATACAAATATGGATAGCCTAGAGATTATATTGATTTGCAAACTAGAATACCTTAGATACAAAGCGAATTATTTTCAAACAAGTCATTTTTTTAACAAACTAATATCTACCTAAAGCACTTATTAGCATTACCGCATATTAATACAGGAGATTATTTATCAAAGCCTTCATCACAAATTGTATGTGTTGCAAGATAAGGAATTAGTTTGGCTCCAAGCAAGAAAATCTACGATTTTACAAAAAACACTGCAATCCCAAATTCTCATTCAAGCCCAAAGGAGTTAAAGTGTTCAAGCGATATATCCATTGGGCTTCTAACCTAAGCAACTCCTTGCCCCGGTCTCCAACTCGCATATGGGGGGGTACATGGTCTATGATTTTGTATCGTAAGGTTGCCAAGCTGTGGTTGGCCTCCACAAAATGACGTGCGACTGGTTGATCACTACAGCCTTTCGCTATGGCACTCCGAATCGCACTTCTATGCAGTGCCATTCTTTCTTTAAACATGCGTTCGGTTTTGCCCACATAGTTCTTACTACATGGTCAACTAATGAGGTAAACTACAAACCTCGTAGTACATGTTAGGAAATGCCGTATAAATTTTTTTTTACCTGAAAATGGGTAGTTAAATGAGTTGCCTATGGTTAGATATTGGCAGGTTAAGCAATCAAGGCATTTATAGCATCCCTTTTTTTTGGTGCTTAGCTGATTGGTCACCTTAAGATTTACATCTGAGATGTCAGTTTTAACCAGTAGGTCCCTCAAATTTTTACCCCTGGAAAAGCTTTGCATAATTGATGTTCCTGAAAATTTTTTTAGCTCATAATCATAAGTCACTATCGGCCAATATTTATTCAGTTCTTTATGTACCATGGTACTGGTGGAGCTATAGTGATTAATCCATGGGATCCTATTTGATTTTTTAACCTTCTTACTGGCCTGTGATTTTAATAAATCTATGCGAGGGATGGCCATAGCTTTTTGTTTTTGCGACATTAATAGTTCAATTGGATAGCCCCTACAAAGAAATTTCTGCATCATCGTGTCTAACTGACTTTCCAAGGTTGCTCTATCACTAATGTTTCTACACGCACGCAGAAACTGTGAATAGGGCAGACCCTGTTTTGTGGCTGGAGGATGAAAACTTTTGAAGTGAAGTACATTATTTCTATCGGTAGGTTTGGCAAATAAATCTGTCATTATTTTGTTGTTACATACAACAAAACAGCTATGGCCATCCCTCGCATAGATTTATTAAAATCACAGGCCAGTAAGAAGGTTAAAAAATCAAATAGGATCCCATGGATTAATCACTATAGCTCCACCAGTACCGTGGTACATAAAGAACTGAATAAATATTGTCCGATAGTGACTTCTGATTCTGAGCTAAAAAAATTTTCAGGAACATCAATTATGCAAAGCTTTTCCAGGGGTAAAAATTTGAGGGACCTACTGGTTAAAACTGACATCTCAGACGTAAATCTTAAGGTGACCAATCAGCTAAGCACCAAAAAAAAGGGATGTTATAAATGCCTTGATTGCTTAACCTGCCGATATCTAACCATAGGCAACTCATTTAACCACCCATTTTCAGGTAAAAAAAAATTTATACGGCATTTCCTAACATGTACTACGAGGTTTGTAGTTTACCTCATTAGTTGCCCATGTAGTAAGAACTATGTGGGCAAAACCGAACGCATGTTTAAAGAAAGAATGGCACTGCATAGAAGTGCGATTCAGAGTGCCATAGCGAAAGGCTCTAGTGATCAACCAGTCGCACGTCATTTTGTGGAGGCCAACCACAGCTTGGCAACCTTACGATACAAAATCATAGACCATGTACCCCCCCATATGCGAGGGGGAGACCGGGGCAAGGAGTTGCTTAGGTTAGAAGCCCAATGGATATATCGCTTGAACACTTTAACTCCTTTGGGCTTGAATGAGAATTTGGGATTGCAGTGTTTTTTGTAAAATCGTAGATTTTCTTGCTTGGAGCCAAACTAATTCCTTATCTTGCAACACATACAATTTGTGATGAAGGCTTTGATAAATAATCTCCTGTATTAATATGCGGTAATGCTAATAAGTGCTTTAGGTAGATATTAGTTTGTTAAAAAAATTACTTGTTTGAAAATAATTAGATTTGTTTCTAAGGTATTCTAGTTTGCAAATCAATATAATCTCTAGGCTATCCATATTTGTATAAGATTAAACTCTATTAACAGTTATCAGTACTACAATAGGTCGTTTTTGTGAATGTATATCTAACCAGTGATTACATATATGCATAATGATGTTTGATTGCCGTTAAGGTGTATGGTACATTGATTCTTAGTTGCTATTCACCTTATATATAAAAATAGGGTTCTTAGCCGGTTTAAGAATACTGTTACTGTTTGTGCTTGATACTTAATTCTTAATTGATGTTTTGTATTGTTTTGTTTTGTTCGTTAGCAATGTAATGTGGTAACCATGGTGATGGGTGCACTCTGAACTGTTTGACGTCAACTTCCGCCCCTGGGCGGAAGATCGGCGACTACACGCGGTGTCCTATAAAGGAATTTCATTTTTTACACTTTTTTATCCCGACGAAATGAAGTAAAGCTTCATGAAACGTTGATCTAAACATGAGAGTTCGTTGTAATTTGTGAGCAGTCGCCGTGAGTGCCGCCACATAGCAGAGTATATTGGTCCTGCTTGCAGTTCCACGGAGGGCACCGGCGCACAATTGATATTTTAAATGAAGAGTGCCAGCATCACCGTTTCTTTATACATATATATATATATATATATATATATATATATATATGCTAATAAATATTAAATAAATATGAATATAAAAATGGAAAAGATGAATACAACAAAAATATATTTATTTGGAATAGAGGGCTCAGCAGCTATGGCTCGGTGTTAACACTCTTGGGGGTGTATCTACTAAGGTGCGGTTTTTAGAAGTGGAGTTTTTGCCTATAGCAAACATTTAAATTATAGCTGTATTCTATAAGGTGCTAGATAAATGATAAGTAGATTATGATTGGTTGCTATGGGCAACAACTCCACTTCTATAAAAACCAGCACTTTAGTAAAAGTAGATACCCCTTTGAATTTTGAAAAGTGAGTGTGCTGAGCCCTATTGTCTCTGGAGTGTCCACTTATATAAATTTCACAAGGTGCGGCACTCACGGACATTGAGACACAGAACACTGCTAGTGAAGTTGTTGACATTTCAGTTTTATGTAACTGTCTTCAGAATAAACAAAATATACAAACATATACCTTTATATATCCCATCACCAGCACCCAAAGTGACTGCTCCAATTGACACCCCCTCTGCTCCCGCCCACCGTGTCCGTCTGATGATGATGACGTCATCGGAATCCCTTACTCGGCGCACACAACCAGGCAACACTGAACAACAATACATATTGCATTAAATGAAGCATTTGGACAGCGATCCTTGTCAAAACTATAGAATCAGATTGTATCAATGAGCTAAAGAAAAACAGGCATACTCGCACCTCATTTAATCATCTAACAAAAGATAGCAGCATCCACGATGTTCCATAGTCTGCCTATCACATAAGGGATTTATCACCAGGCAACAATACATTAAATCAAACCCTTTACTAACAGCCCCTATCAGAACTCATGGAAGGTAGATCCCATCAGTTGCATACATGTATAAAAACATGTATAAAAACATTTTCACAACCAATGTAGTCACTCAAGTTGCTTAGACTAACTGTACTATTACCTCACTCCCAAAAGGTGTGGTGGTGCGCGCCGAGTAAGGGATTCCGATGACGTCATCATCATCAGACGGACACGGCGGGCGGGACCAGAGGGGGTGTCATTTGGAGCAGTCACTTTGGGTGTTGGTGATGGGATATATAAAGGTATGTGTTTGTACATTTTGTTTATTCACTCAATTTGTCTGCTGATCAAAGGAGATAACTTGCTCTGAGTTGGAGCAAAAACCAGGCCAGATATATACCATAAACAATGCTTCACTGACCAATACAGACTATACAGGAAAAAAAACAAAAAAAACAACAAATCTATGCAAGAGAGACAGTCACATACATTTAAAACCACACACAATTGCAAGCATGAGGTTCTATGCAGAATATAGGTGCAATAAGCAAGATGAGACAGTCACATACATTTAAATCCACACACGATTGCAAGCATGAGGTTCTATGCAGAATATAGGTGCAATAAGCAGGATGAGACAGTCACATACATTTAAATCCACACACGATTGCAAGCATGAGGTTCTGTGCAGAATATAGGTGCAATAAGCAGGATGAGACAGTCACATACATTTAAATCCACACGATTGCAAGCATGAGGTTCTGTGCAGAATATAGGTGCAATAAGCAGGATGAGACAGTCACATATATTTAAATCCACACCCGAATGCAAGCATGAGGTTCTGTACAGAATATAGGTGCAATAAGCAGGATGAGACAGTCACATACATTTAAATCCACACACGATTGCAAGCATGAGGTTCTGTGCAGAATATAGGTGCAATAAGCAGGATGAGACAGTCACATACATTTAAATCCACACCCGATTGCAAGCATGAGGTTCTGTGCAGAATATAGGTGCAATAAGCAGGATGAGACAGTCACATACATTTAAATCCACACCCGATTACAAGCATGAGGTTCTATGCAGAATATAGGTGCAATAAGCAGGATGAGACAGTTACATACATTTAAATCCACACCCGATTGCAAGCATGAGGTTCTATGCAGAATATAGGTGCAATAAGCAGGATGAGACAGTCACATACATTTAAATCCACACCCGATTGCAAGCATGAGGTTCTATGCAGAATATAGGTGCAATAAGCAGGATGAGACAGTCACATACATTTAAATCCACACATGATTGCAAGCATGAGGTTCTATGCAGAATATAGGTGCAATAAGCAGGATGAGACAGTCACATACATTTAAATCCACACCCGATTGCAAGCATGAGGTTCTATGCAGAATATAGGTGCAATAAGCAGGATGAGACAGTCACATACATTTAAATCCACACCCGATTGCAAGCATGAGGTTCTATGAAGAATATAGTTGCAATAAGCAGGATGAGACAGTCACATACATTTAAATCCACACACGATTGCAAGCATGAGGTTCTATGCAGAATATAGGTGCAATAAGCAGGATGAGACAGTCACATACATTTAAATCCACACACAATTGCAAGCATGAGGTTCTATGCAGAATATAGGTGCAATAAGCAGGATGAGACAGTCACATACATTTAAATCCACACACAATTGCAAGCATGAGGTTCTATGCAGAATATAGGTGCAATAAGCAGGATGAGACATTCACATACATTTAAATCCACACACGATTGCAAGCATGAGGTTCTATGCAGAATATAGGTGCAATAAGCAGGATGAGACAGTCACATACCTGAGGAATTAAATAAATATATATATATGTATATATATATACAGTACTAGTACTGCCCTATATGTCCTACCACAGTACTGCCCCATATGCCAACACCACAATACTGTTGTTAGTACCAGGAAGATGACAAGGGGACTCTGCAAGCTTAGATTGAACACTTCAGATACAGCAACTCTTGTGTTCTGTCACCCACCTGCAGTATGAGATCTGTCGTTGTTGGCTCCGTGAGCAGTTGTAGAGGCTCAGCCACTGGGAGCATGTAAAGATGGCAGGACTGAGTTTCAACAGGCAGAACACATTACTTTAGCTACCCTCTGCTTTTAGTGTCCTCTCCTATCTATGGAGTGCAGGCCGTGTTCCCAACACCTAGAATTCTGGATAACGGCTGTACCTGCTGATGTGTGCTGATATGCGTGATCATTTTAAAGGAAGTACGGGCTTCAGTTTAAAGAACAGGTAGCCCTGGTTGTCTGGAGCCTGTGCAGAGGTGGGCCAGTCCATGACAAATGTTTCCTGGTGGCCTGTAGTTGACAGTCAGTTTCACAATGCGCCATTGCATGACTTGAGTCACAGTTCACCTGGCCATGTCTAAGTCATACACAGTCTGTGACAGTATGCCCGGCATTTGAATTGCGGGTAGGCGCGCTGGCCAGGCAGCGGCAGCCACGGGGGTAAGGCAGGGGACGCTGGGGTTTCAGTTTGCGGCTCTTTGGTCAGGACATACTGACAGGCTGCTGTAGCAGTATTTTTTTTCCTGTTTACTGCAGCACAGCAGATGCTATCGGCCTATTTTGATGGATGGGCTTTAAGCTGCAGCTCCATCCGCCCCATTGTTAATCCGGCCCTGGCGGTAGCAAATAATCGCTCAACTGTGTATTAACACTGCGTCCACTTGAATCAGTCCCAAAATCACGACCACTCCTCTGACCACACAGTCTAAAACCATCTCAACCCCTTTGCCAATACATTATACCAAACCCACCCCTCTCCTTGCACATTACACCCATACCACAAATGCACTTACACACAGGGGCGGATTGGGATGGAAAACCAGCCCGGGAAAGTTTTGGAAGCAGCCCTGGTGGGGGCGGGCTCTGTTGAGAGGGCGAGTCTGAGGGAATGGGATACTGCCTCTTTATAGGCCCTGATTCTAAATTGAACGCAGTTGCGGCTACTACTAACCCCTTGCATGGTGCACAGCCGTGCGTCTGAATCTGCAAGGACTGAGACACATACTCTAATGGCCGGTACACACTAAATGATATGTTGTCCAATCCGGATGGATTGGACAACATATTGGGAACATTGGCCCTCATTCAGAGCCGTACGCTCTGAGCAGAGCGCACGCTCTGAATGAGGGCCGGGCTCCATTTTCATGGAGCGTCCTCCTGGACGCTCGTATAGCTGTGGGTCACCACCCACAGGCTATACGAGCGTGCATTGTGATGGTCGCGATGGTCGAGACCATCGCGACCATCGAATTTGCGAGCCGGAGCCTGCGGTTGAGGTTTTCAACCGCAAGCTCTGGAGTGATTTTGGCTCTATCAGAGCCAAAATCACTCCCACTGACATCACTAGTGATGTCAGTGGGCCGGCTTCTGACGGGAGGCGTTCCCATGGGAACGCCCCCGTCAGGGAGGCACGCCCCCGGCACGCCCACCAAAGGGGGCGTGCTGTCAATCAACATTGACAGCACGCCCCCTTTGATCGGACACAACGAGCGAAGGACTTTCCTTCACTCGTCGCGTCTGGCGCATGCGCACGACGGAGCTCCCTCCGTCGTGCGCATGCTCAGTCCATAACATCGACCCACTTGCGAGCGGACAGCCGCTCGCGAGTGGGTCTGAATCAGGCCCATTGTCTAGTGTGTATCCTCAGTTTAACTGACGTTGCGCACTCCCGTGCATCGTCAGCGCAGTGTCGGACTGGGGCATAAAGGGCCCACCGGGGGTATGCAGTGCTAGGGGCCCGTGCTTAAGGGGTGTGGTCAGCCACCAGAGGGTGTTTGGTCAGCCACTACAGCTGCTTAGCTAACCATTAGGCAAATCTTGGTGTAGTTTCTTTAGAAGTGCATCAAGCACCCATGTTTATCCATGGTCCTGCTCCACCAGGTAACTGACCCTCTAATAGAGTAACAATGTATAATTTGAGTGCACAGTCTTGAACCTGACACCTAGTGGAGGGAGTGGGGCCCCAGACACTGGGGCCCACCGGGGAATTCCCCTATACCCCTGTGGGCCAGTCCAACCCTGCGTCAGCGACATCGCCCCTTTGACCTTGCATGCAGGTCCGACGGGTGACATCGTTAGTGAGGGTCATGCTGCCTAATGCAGCATGGCACCCGCCATGGCGATGTTGCTCCCGATACCACCGCTGGTCCCATCACTGAGACTATGCTCGTTAAATGTGTACTCAGCATTAACGCTACAAATGCTGCAATACTGCTTGGTGTACCTTTAGACACCACCATTGCTTACACCATCAAAACTTGTACCAACCATATGCAAGTTGCATTTCATCACAGTATGGCCTCCAAAGTGATCGATTCAGCATCTCTGTATGCAAATATATATACATATATATATATAATGTGACCAACAAGGCGGCACTCTGGCGTCTTAAAGGAATGCAATGGACCCCAAAAAGTAATATCAACGTTTCAGAACACTTTACTTGGGTTCTTTCGTCAGGATACAAAAGATACAAAAAAGAGACATACCTTTATGCTTAACACCACGTGAACACGCCAGCACAGCTTCCGGTCAGGAAGTTGAATGACATCAATTAAGTGAACACCCATCACCCAACGTACTCAATATATTCAAATAAGTACATCACTAAACATAACAAATAAACACAAATAAAAAACATCAATTTTACCTCATGACATATGGGCCCTGATTCAGACCCACTCGCAAGTGGGCGTGCGCACGTTCGGCGTACGTAAAAAAATATTTAAATTCAAGCACTCGCTCGTATTTTCGTACGCAGCTAAAAATCCGCCCCAAACTCAGGCGACCCCTCCTCTAACTAACGAGCGTGCCAAATAGCGAGCGTACATCCCCGAAATGGCTTGAAGGGAACGCACGCACAAGTACAAACCAGAAGTGGGAATGTCAGATTCCGATTACCTGCTCGTTTTTTCGGCCTACCTCCCTCAATCGTATCATGGCAATCAATGTATCAATTAGCTTAATTGGGGGTTTTTTTCAACACAATGCAATAAACTTTAATCTTGTCCGTGTTTGTATTTACTCGCAGAATACGTATGGCTGAAACCTTCGCTTTTATTGTTCAAAAGACATGTTAGCCCCAATTAAACAATTGTTCTATTTGTTTGTATCCCCACAAATTTTCTGTGGTTCATTTCTTTATTTAAATTTGCTTACGCATGTCACTGCATCAAGCCTATCATAACTCTCAAGAGATTTGTGGCCCTGTCGTACACATGACTCATACACTAACCAATAGAATTTGTCCTGTTAATTTCCCAAATACATTAGCCAATCAAATTTGTTTGGGGTGCTTTATTAAAAATATTTTGTCAAAAAAACACCATTGCCATCATGAGATCCGCCGCATTCACCAGGCGCGAACTGCTGGTGCTGACGGAGGTGATGGACAGGCGGATCACCAGTCAGTCTCCACCCATCTCCAATAGGCGCAAGCGTTCCGCATATGAGGAGGTACGTCGACGCCTGCGCTCCTTCGGCTCACGCCGACATATTGGCCAGCTGGAGCGCAGGTGGTCGGACCTGCGCCGGCGGACACCCCGCTTGCTGGCATGCTTTCGCATGCAGATTGCGGAAAGTAAGTGTTCTGGACTGTGGTTTTCAAGTTTATCTTGTGGGCCCTAACTGCGTGTGCATGTTTTCATGTCTGTCCTATTGAGTCATTGTAGTCATATCTGCATGTGCATGTTTTCATGTCTGTCCTATTTAGTCATTTTTTTATTTTTATTTTTTGTTTTTTTGTTTTTTTGGATTCCTGTTGAAACTAACCACAATATTTTTGTCATTTTTTAGGGGCACAGCAAACACTACGGCGGCATCGCCACACAAGACGCCGGTCCCGGACCCTCTCTCCAACCCCCAATTCATCGATTACCCCCTCCTCCCCAGACCCTGTGGCCGAAATTTCAGGCCTACTTCCCCCCCAGCCCAATTCCCCCTCTCCTCCATCCATCCCTCCTCCAAATACCCCCTCCCAGGATTCCTCAAACACCTTGCCCCTAGGGTTGGGGAATGTAGCCACCTCCGAGGTGGTCCAGGGAGTGGCTTCTGGCTCTGTCGTTTTGGAGAACGGTATGTTTTTAAAGTTTATTTTGGACACCACAAACTGTTTGTATGTAATCATGTGTCGTCCCCATTTTTTTTGCCTTTCTGTCGCCTTAGGGTATTTTTGGGGGTTGTCTTTACCTGTTCCTGCTGATGTCACCATACACATATCACACCTGTGTGCCTTTTTTTAGGGCCCTTGTATTTTTGCCCTTAGACATTTTGGGGTGCTGGGTTTTATCCGTGTAATGTTTTTTTGGCCCACAAGCTTGTAAGTTTTGGTTTGCTTGTTTTGTGTTTTTTTAGAATGTTGCTTCATTATCGATTTATTAATCCCCAAACTTTTGTCACCCACAGAGGAACAGAGGCGTCGGGAAGAGCTAGTGAATTGTGTCGGCCGTATGCGGGAGCAGGTCACCGGGCTTATGCAGGGCCTTGACCATCTGTTGGTCCTCCTTAGGAATTAGTTTTTTTTTTATTTTATTTTCGTTTTGTTTCATAATAAATCAGTTTTAAATCAAGCTCTGTCTCATGCGTTTGGAGTAAATCCAAGATTCTTTACACTGACATAAGTAGACTCTTCAAGCAAGGATTGCCACAGAATCTCACTACAGATTGTGCGTTGTATTTTGAAGGCAAACAGGCACAAGAAACACCTCCCAGTACCAATGTCATTTTCCTTTTTTGTGGTGGTCAACATGATAGTTTACACCATTTTTCAGGTTCCTATTTGGTGGCCAAACTGCTTAGGACAATCTTACGAAGGCAACTGATTGTACACGATTCCTTGTTGTGTTGGTTAGTACCCCGAAAACATATTACATTTTAGCTCCACTTGCTTCATTACTGGGTTACCCCTTAGGTAAAATTAACGTTTGGGAGTTTGTTTACACTTGCTTCTAACGTGCCCAAAAAGGAAACAAATTACACTCTCCAAATATTTATTCACAACAAAAATCAAAATACAAAGTGGTCACTTACAAACAAAACACACAGTGATAATCAGAAATACACCACATACCAAAAACACGAAACAAACACACAACAAATCAAGAACTGGTTGACGAAGGTCCATGCCCACATGATTTCAAAAATATGGCGTTGCAATATTGGTGTCAGAATATATTCCCGAAGTTTCAACATAAAGGTTTTTGAAGGGTAGCAGGAAGTAGTCAACGTGGGAGTGCCAAAGATTATGCAAACAAACAGAAGATGGTGCAAGAATTAATATAAAAAAAGATGAATGTTAAAAAACCGTAACACATTGGGTATACACACTGTTGTTTGGTTAATAATTACCTAAAATATCGGGCCACCACATCATCACGTATGGCCCCCCCACATACTGACTTCCGACCAACCTCGGGGGGGCCATCCTCAGGTAAGGCATCCTCTGGCTGCATTGGAACACCACTCCTTATGGCGATGTTCTGAAAGATCCCACACAGGACCACAATTGTCGAAACCATATCCGGCAAATACATGAGCTCGCCACCATCTGAATCGACCTTTTAAAAGGCCGATACAGCGCTCCACCACTTGCCTGGTGGCTGTAAGTGCGGTATTAAACTCACTTTGTGGACCTGGTGTGGGAGCCAAATAAGGAGTGAGCAGCCAGGGCATGCAAGGGTATCCACTGTCTCCTGTGAAAAAGAATAGACAACATCAGGATCACTGTGTATCAAGCTTAACATTGTTATGTACTAAAGGTCTACACTTACCCAGAAGCCACGCATCACCAGCTTGTAGGTTGTTTAATTTGTGCCATATCCCTGATTGCCGGATGACGAAGGAGTCATGTGCACTTCCTGGTAATTTTGCATTCAGGGACAGGATCTGGAGGGAGGCATCACATACCACCATTACATTCAGGGAGTGATAGTGTTTCCTGTTTCGAAATATGGCCTCCAGCCGTGCTGGAGGCTGAAGTGGTATGTGAGTACCATCCACAACCCCTATGATGTGTGGGAAGCCAGCTATTTGGTAAAAATTGGCCTTGGCCACACTAAAGGCACCCATATCCAAAGGCATTTGAATAAAATGATGGAGGTGCTTGAAAAGCGCCTCCATCACTGCCCTCAGGATCCGGGAAAAGGAGGATTGGGAGATGCCCGCCACTATTCCCACCGTTGTTTGAAATGATCCTGAGGCACAGAAATGTAACACCGCCATAATTTGCGTAAGTGGTGGTATTGCTGTTGGACTGTCAATTTGCCGCTCAAGATCACTCTCTATTAATGAGAGAGTGTCTATGATGATTTTGGGAGGAAGACGGTAGCGTCTTAAAACCTCATCATCGGGCATTCCAAAAAGGGTGACACGTGTTCGAAATATCTGGGGCCTTGCACGCCTACGATGCCTACGCCTGGGACGAGATTGAGGTTGGTCGGCTTCCGGGAGCATGGCCAGAACAATCCGCCCAAGATCAACCTGAAATGGCAAGATTGGAATGTAAGGCTTTGGACCCACCCCTAAAGAAAATTAAGAACAACTTAGCTTGATGATACCATCCATTGCTGCTTACATGCCGGGGTATTGTCATGATACGTCCAAACTGAAATTAATCACAAAATTAATTTGACACATTTTACTATGTGCATTTATGTTTCTAAATTTTGTGCTAGACAAATCTTAAAATATGCGAAACACACATTTGGCCAAAGAGCAAAACGACATTGCACACAGTACATCAAAATGGGTTGAAATGTTTCCCAAAAAAGCGAAAGGGCAACCACAAAAAATTTGACAGGATTAATAAGCATTTAAATATGCGCTAATTAGTTTGCAAATACAAGTCACAATAGTAAGCATTAAGAATGCGCTAATTAGTTCGCAAATACAAGTCACAATAGTAAGTATTAAAAATGCGCTAATTAGTTCGCAAATACAAGTCACAATAGTAAGTATTAAAAATGCGCTAATTAGTTCGCAAATACAAGTCACTATACAAACTGAGAAAAATGCGCTAATTAGTTCACAAATACAAGATAAAAAATGGACTTACCAAGAGCAAATATATAAGAGTCCAAATCAAAAGGTCTTTGGGTCCGAAATTAATAAAATGCTAAAAGATATGAAATTATGGATCCAAAAATTAAAAACAAGAAGAAACACAATGAGACACCAATTGAACAAAAGTTAGACTTCACAAAACTTACCAAATCAAGAAACAAGGCCAAAAAAAAAAATACCAAAAAAGAGAACGGAAAATAAAAACGCAAATCTAGCAAACAAAATAAACTCCAAACGCCAACTCCTTTATCCGCAAACAAGAAACTCCAACCAAGGTAACCTCCAACAATCCAAAAACGCCACCTCGACTCAAGACACACCAAGCCATAAATAGTGTTTCGTTTCCCGCACAAATTAAGGAGGGATCATAGGAACGCACAATCAATGATGCGGCCGCAAAATAAGGACGCATGTATAAATACGTCACGAAAACACATTTAAATTCTGGTGTATTTCTTGTTTGGACCTCAGACATGGCGACAGACCAGGGAAACAATGCCCAAGAGTCAGGCGGTAAGTCTTTCATGCATTTTGTATCAATGATTAATTTGAAACATAAGATTGGGCAAGTTGTGAATTTGTGAAATCTGAATATTTACACAAATAGGTGAGGAGGATGACATGGAAGAGGCTGCTGGGCCCAGTATTCCATGCGAAAGCTGCAAAAAAAAAAAGGCAGCCACATTTCACAAGAAAGGAGATGGAGGTTTTGATACAGAAGTGTGTGGACATCCTGCCACAGGCAGACAGGAATATGAGTCTAAGCCAGAAGTGGAGAATGTGGGAAGAGGTAGCCGTTGCTGTCAATAGGGTGGGTGATTATGTCCGTCTAGCCCGGGATGTCAAACGGCGGTAAGTAAACACTTGCCCCCCCTAAAAACAAACACCATTTTAAACAAAAGGATAATGGCTTCCATTTTTTCCCACAGATGGGGCGACTTCAAATATCGCCTAAAGCAAAAACTCGTGGACAGGGCTAGGCATGCAAGGGGGACAGGTGGGGGTCCCACCCCTGTGTCATTGGAGTTGACGGATTTAGAAGAGCTGGCACAGGGGTGTGTGCAGCCTGTGGAGGTGTTTGGCGTGTCCAACATGGATACGGACATGCCAGACTTTGCGGCTCCTCATGTTGTCCCAGGTAAATCTTTTGATGTCACCAACTCTGAAATGTTAGTGGGCCAATATGTAGATTCTAATGTGAGTCTTTTCTCATTTTACCTAACAGAGACACAGGCGGATGAGTTTGCTCCAGAGGGGAGCCTTGGCCGCCGAATTTCTGCTGGCTCGGCAGGGGAGGAACCAGTACATCCGGCTGAGGACCCTGCAGAAGCCAGTCCAGGGCAATCCCCCTCGCAGGCAGTGTCCCTCCTCACAGAACTCAATTTCAAATCGGATGTCCATACGGAGATTCTGCAGAGGATGGACGCCAGTCTGCTACGGGTGGCTGAGGCCCTGGAGCAAAATGCTACGGCCAACGTGACCATTGGTCAGGCCCTGGCGGAAAATACCAGGGCCAACATCCGCATCGCCAATGCCCTGGAGCAGCTCGTTCGCCAGCACATGGTGGAGCTGACCTCCCTTCCTGCCGGAACATCAGGATCCTCCACCTCTGGCACAACATCAGCCAATCCTCCAAATGTGCCTAGCCCTGTGCCTAGTCCAGAGGCCACAACATCTGCCTCTGGACAGGCCAGCCCGATGACATCCCGGACCCGGTCTGGCGCCCTCCCTCCCCCATCCAAACGGGTGAAAAAACGGTGACAGCAATGGCGACTTTTCCCACACTCCTTCTGTGCTTGGCTCATATTCCTTTCTGGTCAAAACTTCCCTCTCCTTTCTTGTGAAATGTTTTTAATTTTTTGTTGTACGTTTATGTCTACAGTTATGTTGGGCCAATTTGTTTGATTTTGGAAATGATCTTTGCAAAAAAAAGATGTCCCCAAATTTATTATTATTTTAGTTTTGGTTTGACCAATAAATTGACGCCAAAAATCTGACATTGTATTGTGACATTATTGTACAAATGGGTTACATTTAATCCTGGCCCAAAAGGCAAAAACTTGCCAAAAAAAAAAAAAAATTTTTTTAAAAAAGGGCTCTTTAAGGAACGTTAAAAAAATCATATAACGAGGCAAATTCAAGAGGCCAAAATAAAATGGTGAGAAAATTAAAACATGATGACGTTATTGTTACAATAGGCCCTAACTACCAAATTGAGGCCAAAATAAACCCCCACAAATGTACGCAAATTGATTGTGTCATCCTGACATTAGCAGCTCTGATTTCCACCTGCGTACGGTTTTGTGCTATCCCAAAAAACTGATTTCAAAACACATACCAAGCCGGTTTTCAATCCAACACTAATTGCTTTTCAAATCACCCGCGATTAATCGCAACAACATCGTGGAGTCCCGGGACGGAGGAGAAGGCCATCGCCAATGTGGTCGAGTAATCCAGACCCTAAGCTGTGCGAGCATTTTGAAGGGAAAGAGGATCATCCAGTGACGTATGAGTCGGTCCGAACACATTTTACGCTCGCATCTGCTAATGTATGTACGCCCCAAAAACGCCTCGCCACGCCTGCGTTTTTCCATCTCCACCCCCGTCAACACCCAAAAACGCCCTGTTCTGTCAATCACATTTGACATGTCACTTCCTGTACGCTATTTGACGAACGAGACCAAAAAAACTCGCAATCTGCCGTACGCACATGCGCAGTGTTACACCGACGCATGCGCGGTTATTCAACATTGGAACGCAACGAGCGTACTGCTGTTTGCGAGTGGCTCTGAATGAGGGCCATGGTTATTAGGGGTTCGATTACTAGGTAAAACACAGATTTCATAGGAGGATGTCAAAAAACAATTATTATTTGTGCTCAATATTAGCTGCAACTGACAATTAGTATTAATTAAACATCCATTCCATTAATCGTATGAAATTAGTAATAGATAACATATCCATTAATTAAAAAAACCCTATATCATCCCACCCAAAAAATTTTTTTGTGTAGAGGAAAATATATGATTTTATACAAAATGCAAATACACTATATGGGTAAAGAGAGAGCCTAATTATAAATGCCATAGTAACTGCGGAAAACACTTGCCGCATATATTAACTCACTGCTATCAAAGCTGGATCTCAAAACAGCCAATATGGTAACTATAACCACACTAATAAAAAACGAGACTGAAAAAAATTATACAAAACATAGCAAAATGTATCTGATACGCTATAAGATGAGATAAACTAAGTAACACTTAAACAGTTACATCGTAACATCTCCGTGGTCTGTCTGCGTGTAAGATAACACCTCATTCAGAGCCGTTCGCTATTTGCGGTCGTTCGTTCAAAAACAAGGGGTGGCTATTCAAATGATCCGTTCGCAAATTGTAGTCTGTTCACGCCTCTAAGTCTGAACGAGCGAGTAAAACATACGCTCGTTTATTTGTTAAAAACGCCCCCTGGCCGCTCGCATCCACGTCATGTCCGCTATTTATTAGATTAATCGAGTACATCGACCAGCGTATGAACTGCTCGCTATTCTTGTGGTTGGTGTTTGCTACCACAAATTTGCGAGCAGTTCTGGCTATAAAATAACCCAGTGACGTGGTCAATGACGCTGCTGTATTAATTATGCACACCCATAATACGCCCGTTTTGACCTTTAAGCACGCCTGCGTTCGGATCTCAACTCCCCATTTTCAAACACCTTCCCCTGTTACCACCCACATACGCCTCATTCTGTCACTCAAAATAGCAGGCACTCGCTATATAGCGTACAAACGATTTTTGGCCGCACTGACTGGTTCGCGCATGCGTACTAAAAACCGTACGCATGCGCAGATGTGCAAACATTGCTCGGAACGAGCGTACTGCCGCTAACGAGCGGCTCTGAATGAGGGCCATAGTTCACTCCAGGAACCATCAGTACCATTGAACCAGGCAAGACACACACTGTTAACCCTTAATAGGTAGCAGACAGGGAAGATAAATTGCATTGTTGGTATACGGCTGTTACGTATAGTAAAACAGCCATTAAAGAACACAAGAGGAGAAAACAAGTAATCAAAGGGAAGAATTCTCCCACAACAGACTTAAAGACAACCACCTAAATCAATATGACACAATTAGAAGGATTAAAGAAAGCACTGTAAACCCAGTTGTTCGTTAAGACCAAAAGGAGATATAGTATTTAATCTATAAATCCATTTGGATTCTAATTGTAACAAACAACGTGATCAATCACCTCCTCTAGAAAGGGGGGCGACGTGATCAAACATTTATCCTGCATGAATATGGACTAATCATCTGTTTATTTCATTTCATCCCTCAGGTATGAGACTGTCTCATCTTGCTTATTGCACCGATATTCTGCATAGAACCTCATGCTTGCAATCGTGTGTGGATTCAAATGTATGTGACTGTCTCATCTTGCTTATTGCACCGATATTCTGCATACAACCTCATGCTTGCAATCGTGTGTGGATTCAAATGTATGTGACTGTCTCATCTTGCTTATTGCACCGATATTCTGCATACAACCTCATGCTTGCAATCGTGTGTGGATTCAAATGTATGTGACTGTCTCATCTTGCTTATTGCACCGATATTCTGCATACAACCTCATGCTTGCAATCGTGTGTGGATTCAAATGTATGTGACTGTCTCATCTTGCTTATTGCACCGATATTCTGCATACAACCTCATGCTTGCAATCGTGTGTGGATTCAAATGTATGTGACTGTCTCGTCTTGCTTATTGCACCGATATTCTGCATACAACCTCATGCTTGCAATCGTGTGTGGATTCAAATGTATGTGACTGTCTCGTCTTGCTTATTGCACCGATATTCTGCATACAACCTCATGCTTGCAATCGTGTGTGGATTCAAATGTATGTGACTGTCTCGTCTTGCTTATTGCACCGATATTCTGCATAGAACCTCATGCTTGCAATCGTGTGTGGATTCAAATGTATGTGACTGTCTCATCTTGCTTATTGCACCGATATTCTGCATAGAACCTCATGCTTGCAATCGTGTGTGGATTCAAATGTATGTGACTGTCTCATCTTGCTTATTGCACCGATATTCTGCATAGAACCTCATGCTTGCAATCGTGTGTGGATTCAAATGTATGTGACTGTCTCATCTTGCTTATTGCACCGATATTCTGCATAGAACCTCATGCTTGCAATCGTGTGTGGATTCAAATGTATGTGACTGTCTCATCTTGCTTATTTCACCGATATTCTGCATACAACCTCATGCTTGCAATCGTGTGTGGATTCAAATGTATGTGACTGTCTCATCTTGCTTATTATACCGATATTCTGCATAGAACCTCATGCTTGCAATCGTGTGTGGATTCAAATGTATGTGACTGTCTCATCTTGCTTATTGCACCGATATTCTGCATAGAACCTCATGCTTGCAATCGTGTGTGGATTCAAATGTATATGACTGTATCTCTTGCATAGATTGTTTTTTTTTTTCTCTTCCTGTATAGTCTGTATTGGTCAGTGAAGCATAGTTTATGGTATATATCTGGCCTGGTTTTTGCTCCAACTCAGAGCAAGTTATCTCCTTTGATCAGCAAGCCAATTGAGTCAGTTGTAGCCTGTCTTAATCAAGGGTTACCACTCCTTATATTCAGTCTAGGGGCAGCTGGGGTTAAAAACAGCAAGTGTTAAATGCACAAAGTGTGATTACATAACAGTTAATCAAACAGTTGAACAAACATTGACCAACATCTAAGGTAATTTCAGATTAAGATACCATTAGTTTAAAATTTGTCTAAAAAAAACAAACCTAAAACTCACCATGTACTACACATTTCTTTTTTTCAACTCCCTCCTTTGTATTTTCTCTAAGGATATAACATCCCTAACTCTCCCTGCATCTCACCTCTCTGGGCACACTGCCGCCCTATTGAGTCACTCACCTCCTCTAAAAACTAATGAGCTTTCTTTTCATCAAAAATTGACTATTACAACCTCATTGTGTCACTATAAAAAATTTTTACACACCTACAACTATATCTACTTCTCCATTCTTCTGCTTTTATTATCTGGTGACATATCACCAAATCCAGGCCCCACACACGGACAGCGGATATACTATGGAATAAATATCCTGCACACCTCACATGTCTCCCATCACCCTCCAAATCAATAAATGTGCCTTATAGAATTCACACTTGATCACAACTTACCAATTTCTACATTTACCTGAGACTGCTGGTTTATACGTTAACCAAACTCTCTAAATAGCCCTTCATGAAGTGGCTTCAGCTACCCGCCAGACTTCACGTAAACTGATATAGCAGCCATGGTTTTCCACAGACACCTACAAAAACTGCCTCTTAAAGTAGAATGTCAGTGGCATAAATCTTAATTCAAATGACTTCCACACATACTGTAAAATACTGTAAAATAGGAATCCACCCATCTGTCATCCTAACCCTCTGTCCCATGCTCACTGTCTACCCCATCCATGTCACCCCTGTCTGTTTGCCCATCCCCTCTAGAATGTAAGCTCTCACGAGCAGGGCCCTCTTTCCTCTTGTGCTTATCCTTTCTTTACTTATATTATCTGCTCTATACTCAAAAGCACCTAACCCGTGACTTTTGCCATCCTGCTTCTGTTGCAGCAGTGTTTATATACCATGTACTTGTATTGCATTGTCTTAAACTGTATGACACTGTTTTCTTGTTCTGCTCAACTGTCTATGTACTATGTTTGTGCACTATGTTTATGTACTATGTAAGGCGCTGCGGAATCCTTGTGGCGCCATATAAATAAAGGATAATAATAATAATAATTTTGTACCTTAATGTGGCCAGACTATGTCCTGCTGACAAGAAGTGTTTGGCTACGGGCTGATCGCTATGTCCCTTCTGGAGTGCTAATCTTATGGCACTTCTATGTAACGCCATCCGCTCCGCACTTAATTGATTTCATTCAACTTCCTGACCGGAAGCTGTGCTGGCGTGTTCACGTGGTGTTAAGCATAAAGGTATGTCTCTTTTTTGTATCTTTTGTATCCTGACGAAAGAACCCAAGTAAAGTGTTCTGAAACGTTGATATTACTTTTTGGGGTCCATTGCATTCCTTTAAGACGCCAGAGTGCCGCCTTGTTGGTCACATTTTGTGTTTTTCCATCCCTTTCTCTGAGGGTTGGTAATTTGGGAGGGCACCGGCGCAAGGTGTATAGGAGCATGAGAGTGCCGGCTTTTTCTTTTCCCATATATATATATATATATATATATATATATATATACACACACAGTATATAGCAAGTAGATGGGCGGCACTTTGGTTGTGTGTGTGTGTGTGTGTGTATATATATATATATATATAATACAAATGGCGGTCATCAGACCAGAATGATATATATGACATATAAAACAAGCTTGCCTATAGACATGTCTGCATGTATATAGGTAAGCTTGTTTTATATGTCATTTCTATTCCTGACGAAGGTCCGCAAGGACTGAAACGTTGAAATTAAATATCATTGTGGTCTGATGACCCGGTCTTAGTGACTAATTATTTGGAGTGCCACCGCCATCTGTGTGCAGTTTATTCTATTTTTGCGGAGGGCACCCACATTATACTTTCCAAGGAAGAGTGCAAAGCCTGCTGATATATATATATATAATGTATACAGTATATATTATATACACACAGTGGGCCTCATTCAGAGGCGGTCGGAGGATGCAAGCGGTCGCTCAGAAACTGGGCGGCCACTTGCATCCTGACCGCCCGCCTCTGTTGCGGTCGTTAGGCTGTGGGTTAACACCCACAGCTCTAACGACCGCTCCGGTGATGATCGCGATGGTCAGAGACCATCGCGACTATCGGGGCTTACGACGAGACCCTAGGGTAGGGTCTCCCTTGTCATAAGCCCCGGAGAGCTTCTGGCTCTGTCTTCGTATTAGCAACTGCGATCCTTGCTGAATCAGGTACACACTGGTAAGGGGCTGACCAAGTACGGTGACCTGGGAGGGTAAGATGAGCAATGGAAAGGACTGAGCAGCCTGTGCATCACATATAATGTAGCTGGTTCCTGGGTTGGCCCCAGACACTAGGATGCAGACTGGTGGGCCAGCCCTAAATAGATTTAAAGTTTTTTGTTGTGTAAGTTACCTCATGATTTCATGGCAAGCACTAGCCCAGTAGCAGATCCATATGGGTGGGATACATTTGGCCGCATATTACACAGATTACTGTACCTTACAGGCATGAAGCAGGCAGAGGATTCTGCTGTTTTAATTTTTTTTTAGCTGCCAAGAGCAGCCATGGGTATGACTTTAAACACTGATTAGTGGATGGCAATCAGAGTAGTTTGAGATATCCACACTTTAATGGTGAATGTTGTAACTTCCCACTAAATAAAGTGCAGAAGGGTCTATGATTTTGATAATTTGCTCCCCTGAAAATAAGTCTTGATTCACTCTTGCACTGGCCTCCTATGGTCAGTATACCATGGGCAGAGAATTGAAATAAGGTCCGTACCTCCTAAATTGGGAGTTACGAGTTAGTTATAATTTTTTTACATATATATATATATATATATATAATGTTTATGTGTGTGCTTTAGGATTTAACTGCGTTTCACTATGTTACATGTTTAGCTTTCTTTATGTTAAACTACTGCATTTTAGTGCAGGAAATAGTGGGCAGAAGAAAATTAAGGGGAAGGAGAGAGGAAGGAGGGGAGGGAGACTTTTATATCTACTGAGCCACACATCTAATGCAGCCGTAATAGGTGGTGCGGGTTCAGTAACCTTATTCTGAGTTCAAATGTTTAAATAATTGTGAGTGAGGTATACTTGGACGCATAAGTAAATAAGCAGTCAGAAGGCATATCTATTTCATACCTCCAACAAACGGTGCACACAAAAAGGAGGTGTGGCCTTGCAGCAAGTCCCCGTTTTAATCACTCTTGGGGCGTGCCTAGCACTCCTGGAGATGCTAGGCTGCCCCCAGGCTCTCCCCGCACTATGTAGTGTAGTAATGAAAGTGTTGCACTGCATACTGTCCTGTCCAAAACCCCCCCGGCGGGATAGCATCCGAAAGTAGGTATGCTATTTTGCTGGCTGGCTGTGACAACATGGACGCACTAATGAGGATTATAACGATAAAGTAAAGGTCCCTACACACTAGACGATACATGTGCAATATGTACGCTCTACCAAACGGCCAAGCGATATGGTTACATTATATAGTTAACAATCTAACCACAAACGATGCAAGATATATCGTTTGGTCATTTGCTAGATTGTACAGTGTGTATGCACTAGATTGTTTGTCCGGGAGTTCAAGGGAAATCGTTGATGACATTGCATCGTTTGCAAGTCGACTAGTGTGTACCTAGCTTTATGCAATGGCGCTATAGGAAAGGGTAATTGATATTAGGGGCGAAATGTACTAACCTGCGGGTTGTTCACTCCGGCGGTTTGATGGCGGGTTCTACAACCCAGAGGATTGGTGGCGGTTTGGCGGTGATTTCTAAATAACATCCCTGTTCTATTCTAAAATATGTTTGACAACGGTTTTGCAGCGGTTTTGGCCAAACCGCCAGGGTTTAGAACCCGCCGCTTAGTAAATTTTGCCCTAGGTGTCTTTCATTTTTAATCAAATGTTTAAATTCACCTCCTACAACAAGAGCAGAACAATGGATGGTATTAGTTATCATATCGATAATAGAAGAAAACAGGGCCTGAATCAGACCCGGACGCTAAGCCGCGATCTCTCGCTGTGACCGATAGTCTAACATCTGCGCATGCGTCGCAGTGCGCGTGTGCGAGGCAGTCACTGCGATCGTGAATCTTGCGCTCGTAGCACAAAGACTGAACGCTACTTAGAGTGACAGATAGTGCCGTTTGTGGGTGGTGTCAGGGGAAGGTCTGTGTAAACGGGGGTGTGGATGTGTGAACGCAGGTGTGCCTGAGTGTTCTAACAGCATTTCATGGGCGTGCATAATTAGCATGGAGGCGTCATTGTACACGTCACCTGGTTGCATTTCAGCCAGCAGTGATCGCAGTGCTTGCGGCAGGGTAGGGTCTACCTCAAGGGCTAAGAGCAGCTCCGATGGCTCTTGATGTTACTGATATTATATACACTTCCTGGAGATGACGTGTGCTGCAAGGAAAAGGGGGCGTCTTTAGACCAGCATGCGTTCGCTCTACCATTGCTCTCTAAGACATAGAGGGTGTCCTTATGCTTGCCGTGCGATCACGGAATTTGCATACCGTGCCCCTGATGGCTGCAAAAGTGCGCTGCTTTGCGTCCGGGTCTGAATCGCCCCCTGTGTTCCTATTGAAGTAGATAACATTCATGCAACAGTATGCAAAAAAAAAAACCCTCATAAAATATAACTGTGATTAGATAAGGTTTTCACGTGAATACCATACACAGACACATTTTCATGCTAATTTCATACTAATTTCATATGGATTTCATCTTTCATGCGCAGTGATGTGGCCTTCATGCTAATTTAATACATTATTCACATGAATTTATGCTCACTAATATGCTATTCCCCAATGGTAAAAGCTGGAGTGTCTGCACTGCAGTTGCTGTAGGCAAGGGTGTTTCCATAGTAATAGTAACTCAAGAGACTGTGATGGTCCCCTGCAGAATAGTGGCCCCATACCTAGATAAAAACATGTACTTTATGCACCTTATTCTGACTGCATTATTGCAGGCAGCAATTGGTTTCTGCAGGGATATTGGAAATGTATATACAGTTTCATATGGGCTTTTATATGCATGGTTTTGGGACAGATCACATTTCAGTGTTTTTTTTCAAATATCTTTTTATTTTAGATTTTTCAGACAAGAAAAATACAAAAAAGTAACAAAAATACTCTTGTAGGTATAACAGAAATAAGTCATTTAAATATGACAGAGTAGATACAAACATACTGCTCAAAGACATAAAGACATAAAGACAAAAAAAAAATCGACCATGAAATATACAGTTATTTCCAAGCATCTGAAAATGATTACAGATAAGATTAAACAAAACAGAAGTAAGGAACTCTAAAAGAAGTTCCAATCTCAAAAATCACATCAAAACTGTAATGATTGAGAACCTCAAGGTTCCAGATTCTGGTACTCTATTAGATAAAAAAGAAAACAATTTATATCTTTAGCCAACTAATACAAAATAATAATATAATATAAAATATAATATTTATAATAATATAAAATAAAAAATAAAAATAGACAATATACATAATGAAGAAAAGGAAGAGAGAGAAAGGGAATAGAAGACAGAGGGGGGGGAGGAGAAGGAGAGGTAAGTACCCGTATTTTTAGGTGTTTCTAGGACTGAGTCTTCTATAGTAGAGACCTTTTAATAATTTAATTCAGAAAGCTTGAACAGAAGTCATTCAGATCACTTAAGGAACACAGACACAATATATGAGTTAAACCAGTTTTTGGAGCAAGTACCATGATGTGGTTTCAAAAATGTTATTAATATGGGATTGAGTGGAGTTATCCAAGTGAGATATATAAAAGCCCCATTTTCTCTGGAAACGTTCTACCCCCTTCTCTATATCCGGGAGAGTGTCACGCCGGTCAAAATAAAGTACTTGAAGTATCATACGTTTAACATCCCCAAGAAAAGGAGGGGTCTTTACCGTCCAATTTATGAGAATCGCTTTCTTAGCGATGGTCACTATTATCGTAAGGAGCGGAATAACTGTTTTCTTATTATGAGGGAACACATTCCAATTACTAAAGTTCGCAAAAATTAAAGCTAAGGGATCTTTTACTAAACGTATTGATAACAAATCATTTATAAAGCACATAAGTTTATCCCAGAATTTGCGGATGTGCCCACATTCCCATATATTGTGCCAAAAAGTGGCTTTAGAGGCTTTGCACTTCACACATTGTCCCGTCTCATCTAATACCATATGAGCTCTGCTACTCTGCGAAATATATGCCTTATGTAAAATCTTCACATGGACTTCCTGTAGGCGAGCCGAGTGTAGGATTTTCAGGGTGGACTCATAATATCTTAAAAGAATTTCAGGAGAATCAATTGTGGGGATATCAACTGCCCATCTCTTCACGCATTTATGCCATAGGGATTTTGCTTTGGATGAAGTGAATTCAGTTGTCAAAAGTTTAGTTTTGTAATTATTTTGCATTGTGAACGTAAATATGGAGTCTAGTGCATCTTTTGCACCTGGGTCTGTCAAAGCAGGAGGGGTATGTTGGATAAAATGTCTGACTTGGAGATACATGAAAAATTGAGAGTTAGAAAGATTGAATTTATCCTTAAGAATTTGAAATGAAAGAAAGGTGCCGCCTGGGTCAAAAACATCTTTGATTTTTGCTAGACCTTTAGCCTTCCAAACGAGGAAGTGAGAGTTATCTAAACTTGGGCTAAACATAGGATTACCCCAAAGGGTGTTGTATTTTGAAGAACAGGCGTTTCGGTTGAGTCTCTGGTTAATGTTCCACCACACCTTGTAGGTGTCACGAAAAATGATATTACTGAAAATTAGATTGGGGAGCTTGGATTTAGGTGTGTGTAAAAGTGCACTTGGAGCAAAAGGAGAAAGTAATTCTGTCTCCAGAGATAGATCTGTATAAATACTATGTCCAAGACACCAATCCAACACATATCTATAAAATACAGCTGCTGAAAAGTCCTTCAGATCTGGGATGCCCAAACCACCCCTCTTCCTGTCACCCTGAAGCTTAGCTAGAGCTATTCTGGTTTTCCTGCCTCGCCATAAAAACTTGTAAGCTGCTTTTAAGTAAGCATTAATATCCTTTTGGGTAAGAGCAATAGGAAGCATTTGAATTAGATAAGCGATCTTCGGAAAGATTATACTCTTCAAAACCGCTACTCTTCCCAACAATGACAAAGGAAGTTCACGCCAATCCTCTAATTGCTTATAAATTTTCGAGAGTATTGGGGAAAAATTACAATGGTATATTTTAGTAGTCACGTCGGGGATGTAAACCCCCAAATATTTTAAAGTGTTCTGTGATCTTAAAAATTGGGAACAAACCGTAGGTAGAATAGAAGGGGGGTCCGATCCCAAACACAACAACTCAGATTTGTTAAAATTTACCCTATATCCCGAGAAAGATCCAAAGCGCTCAATATATTCCAAAATTGAGGGTATGGAAGATTCAGGATGGGATACAAACAACAACATGTCGTCTGCAAATAGAGCCAACTTGGACTCCACTGTTCCTATCTTGATACCAGAGAACCGCTCATCATTCCTCAGTGTAACCGCCAGAGGTTCCAGTGCTAATGCGAACAGCAAGGGGGACAACGGGCAACCCTGCCTCGTCCCCCTGCCTATCACAATAGGATGAGACAGGTAACCGTTACAGGCAATCTGGGTTATTGGATTAGTATAAATAGCTGAAATTAAATTTATAAAATTATCAGGGAAGCCAAAACATCTTAGAGATTCGAAAAGATGATCCCAAGTTAGTAAATCGAATGCCTTTTCGGCATCCAAAGAGAGAAGTAAAGGTGTCCCCCGGTTCTCTCTGAGTTCTAATCCTTGCATAATCGAAACAACTCTCCGAATATTGGTCACTGAGTGCCTACCCATGATAAAACCTGTTTGGTCCGTATGTATTACCGCTGGCAAGCATAATTTAAGGCGATCTGCCAAAATTTTTGTAAAGAGTTTATAATCCGAATTTAGTAGAGAGATAGGCCTGTAAGACCCTGGATGTTCAGGATCTCTTCCTGGTTTAGGGAGCAATTTAAGAATGGCGCTGTTAAAATAAAGTGGCAGAGATTTATTTTGAAGTATATCATTATACATTTCTAATAAAGTGTCTCCAAATTGAGGGAAGAGAATTTTCAAATATTCTCCAGTAAGGCCGTCGGGTCCTGGGGCCTTATTGGGTTTGAGAGAGCGTATAGCTCTAGAGAGTTCTGATATTGTAATAGGGGCACATAGTTTTTCTGCAGCTTCCTGACTAATCTGGGGTAAGTGTAATTGTTCCCAGAATCTATCTCTTTGTGTATAGTCTATTTGACTGCTTGCATAAAGATCTGAATAAAACGTCCTAAGGGTTTCGGATATTTGAGTACCGGTATGCACACGAGTACCCTTTGGATCTATCAGGGATTGGATGATATTTGTTGTACGAGGGCCACGTAATAAATTGGAGAGAAGACGCCCTGTTTTGTTGCCGAATTTGTGAAATTTTAAATCTGAGATATATTGTGATCTATCATGATAGTTTGACACAATAGAGTCAAAAGTCAATTTTTTATCTAGGTAAATTCTTTTATGTATGGGAGAGAGAGTCAGTTTGTATGTTTGGAAAGCGTCCGTTAGCTCTCGTTGGGCCTTATGGTAATTATTATAATAATTCTTCGTATGTTGTTTCACATACGATATTATCTCGCCTCTTATTACTGTTTTGGATGCTTGCCAGAATAGGGTAGGGTTCGTGAGCCTGTGCTCCTCATTTTTAGTTTTATAGGTTTGCCAGGTGGACTCTAGCATAGATCTAAACTCAATTGAGTTAACTAAGTGTGTGGGGAATCTCCATTGTCTATAAGAACCCTTGTCAATTTCTTCCTTAATAGTGACGCGAATTAGTGCGTGATCCGAGATACAGATTGTTTCAATATGTGCCTCTTGTACCTTGGGAAAAAGGGTAGTCGAGATTAACAAATAGTCGATTCTAGAAAGAGAGCCATGAGCCGCTGACAAACGTGTATTCTTTTTCTAGTGGATGTAACGCTCTCCATATGTCTATAAGATCTAATTGTTTTTCAAAGGCTAAAATACCAAGTTTAGGTGCTTTAATTGGACGGGTTCTGATTGTCTGTCTGTCTAGAATCGGAGATGAAATGATGTTAAAATCACCTCCCACAATAAGCCTAGTCCCAGAAGGCGAATTTAGTTTATTCAGAATTTTTTGGAAGAAAGATCTGTTATATACATTTGGAGCATAAACATTGCACAATCTGTAGTTAGAACCATTAATAGTCACATCAATTATTACAAAACAACCCTCTGGGTCTAGGACAGAAGAATGTATCACATAGGAGTGTTTTTTATGTATCAATATTACCACACCTCTTGCTTTGGAGGTAAAAGAGGCATAGGCCATAACTTTATATTGAAACATATTCAAATTATTTATTTCAGGGTCCAATAAATGGGTTTCCTGAAACATCATTAGATCAATGTGTAATTTGCGAATATAAGTAAACACCCTTTTCCTTTTAATAGGGGAATGCAACCCACCCAGGTTCCACGAACCAATATTCAATGAGCTCATTGTGTGGAAAATAAAACAGGTCTCACATTAGCAGGACTACCAAAGGTTATACCATATATAAGATCAGTAATAATAAATTCTAGAACATTTTTAAAAGACTCATGTTGCATATTAAGTACATTATCCTCATCAAGTCGGGGAGGGAAGGGTGGGTAAGTGTGAGGGAAGAGAAGAGAAAGAGGGGAAAAAAGAGAAAAGAAAACATTCAAAAAAATCATAATAATAAAAATAAAAATAAAAATAACAAAATAAAAACACATAAAATTACGCTCCAAAGGGAGGCAATCTATAACTGAAGCCCTCAGGCAGCGCATGAAAACCTCTAACATGAATAGCATTAATACCCAAAACCTCAGGCAAAGACATAGAAAAAGAACAGAAAAACAATATAATACATTATATGTTTTAGCCCGCCACGGCCCTATGATATATGTGTTGACAATTAACGTAAATAGTTAGGAGAACGTCAAAATTCACCAATAAAGGAAAAAAGAACATTTATGAAAACCGTAGTAATTACCCTATGCAATATGCATTTTTTTTATGGATACAATGAAGAAAGTCTCTAAGTCACCCCACTGAGGAGGCAGAGTGAACGGGTGGAGATGGCTGAGTTGCATCGCCCTACTCCAATAGAAATGCCATCGCATCTGCCGCCGTGGAAAAATCTTGATATGAGGAGCCATCAAACAATCGAAGGCGTGCAGGAAATAATAATGCAAATTTGCGGCCATCTCTGATCAGACGAGAGCACACTGGGTTGAACTCTTTACGGGCTCTGGTGACCTCGGTAGAATAGTCTTGGAAGAAAAATAACTTGGTGTTTTCCCACATCAGATTGCGCCTGCATCGAGAGGCTGACCATATGGCTTCCTTATGTGCAAAATGTAAGCATTTGAAGATGACCACCCTAGGTCTATTTGAACCTGTATCTCTGACAGGCCCCAGGCGGTGCGCTCGTTCAATTACCAAATCAGAGCTAATATCACCCAACTCCAGCAACTCAGGCAGGGACTGACGTAAGAAATGGTATAAGGCAGTTCCTTTGATAGATTCAGAAAGTCCCACTAGACGCAGGTTGTTCCTTCTGGAACGATTTTCTAAGTCATTGATCTTATTGCATAGTTGGTAATTAAACTTCTCCAGTGTTTCACATTTACTTTTAAGGATTTGTATGTCATGGAAGTTGACCCCCACTCTATTTTCAATTGTGTCCACAAGAGTTTCCACTCGTGCAACATTAGACTTAATATCTGCTATAGCCTGTGTAAAGATGGATGCTTGATCTTGCAGCATCGGACCCATTGTGTCTTTTATAGCCTGCACCATTGATGCATAACTTATAGGCTGTTCAGGGTTAAAAAATGCAGGTTTAGTAGAGATCAAGTCGGAAGTCAGTAAGTTAGAGTCTTTCACCTGCGGCTCAATGACAGCAGCCATAGTGGAATCCCTGCGTCTGTCTCCCTGTTGCTTCTGATTTGATTTTCCTGGCATCAGCGGAGGGAAGAATTTCTCCATACAGTGGAGACACTCAGCAGGAGATATATTAAATAAAGAGGGGGGTCGTAAACGCCTAAAAGGCGGTTAACATATAGTACATATAGTCGGGGTGGCAATGGAGTAGTAATATAGATCTAATCCATATCCTGCCTAAGGTCCAGCAGATCTTCACAACATGTCAGAAAGTGATAGCGGGCCTGTGCAGTATGTAGCAAACTGGGGCCAAACGCAGCACGCACCAGATGTGGAGGAGAAGGAAAGGACCCAGCAAGGGTGGACAGAGTCTGCCACGAGAGCTAGAAGGACAGAGAGATTAATGAGTCCCCCGGCTCCCAGTGTTTTGCACTTGAGCCGTGAGCCGCGACCAGCGCACTGCTCACCGTGCTCTCCAAAATGGCGTCGGCATCTCCTCTCAGACCCACCGCAAGACACGTACCAGAGGGCAGCTCCGGATCCTGAGGATCCCCGCGGAATGGTGAAAGTAAGTCGCGGGGGTATCACTGCAGGGTGGAGGGAGAGGGGGTACCTTAATGTGCAACGTGTGTGGCAGCCGTGAGTCCCGCCTGTAGGCGACCGGAAATCGAGGCCGCGGCTTGATGTGTGCTTGGTGTTTGAAGGCCGCGACCCGCAGCAGCGTAAAATCTC
This sequence comes from Taudactylus pleione, assembly GCA_031769625.1. Lineage (NCBI taxonomy): Eukaryota > Metazoa > Chordata > Amphibia > Anura > Myobatrachidae > Taudactylus > Taudactylus pleione. Next base: position 15,766,595 of record JAUIMM010000094.1, read on the forward strand.
ACTGCCCGATTCCGCGGACCCCGCACCTTCGTTCTAGCAGTACACAGGCAGGTATAGTGGGTGAAAGTCAGCTGCCAAGCCTTGGCAGTAGCCGGATAATCTCCTTAATCAGCGGGAGCTCAGGCTGCGTGCATCCATCTCTTTCAACGGTCAGGCCATGCCACCCACATTTCAGTGTTTATTGTGACCTTAGTAATGGAGAGGAAGTGAAGTTTGGACTGAAAACAAACTTGCTGACTCACTCGCAATGGCCGGCAGGCTCCCAAAAGTCCCGTGGCGCACCTGGCCCCCTGCAAGAGGAAACACCCTCCTGACAGCCGTCCACTTAAGAGTGATAGTGGGTGGTCTAAAGGCGATGAACTGCGTCGTGGCCCCGCCCTCTGCTTTACATTAGCACATGACACCACGCCCCTGCAACACTGACCTGGCTGTCCCCTCCCGGAGGAAAATGGGCAGTGGTGGGCTGGGCCGGGGGCAGGGTGCCATGTTCCCCCTGGGCCGCAGCACCATGCGGGCCACCTGTGTCTGTGTGACACAGCTGCACCGCACGTGTAGCGCTGACTGGACGGAGTTTGGTCAGCGCTACACAGTTACAAACACACAGCCGTTGGCTCCGGCAGCTGTGTGTTTGTTTTGAGTGGCAGCCAGTGAGAGTCTGTCAGACTCTCACTGACTGCTGCTGCACCCACTGCAGGAGCTGCTCCATCTTCTGGCTCCTGCAGTGGGTAATGGGCTACTACTGGGGGCATTACAAAGGGGGGACTACTACTGGGGGCACTACAAGGGGAGAGCACTACTGGAGGCACTACAAGGGGAGGACTTCTACTGGGGGCACTACAAGGGGGGGACTACTACTGGGGACACTACAAGGGGGGACTACTACTGGGGGCACTGCATAGGGGGCACCACTACTGGCGGCACTATATAAGGGACTTACTACTGGGGGCACAAGGGGCACTGCACAGGGGGGACCACTACTGGGGACACTATATAAGAAGCTTACTACTGGGGGCACAAAGGGCACTGCACAGGGGGGACCACTACTGGGGGCACTGTATAAGGGGCACTGAATAGTAGTCCTGGGGCACAGGGGGCACTGCATATGGGCACCACTCCTGGGGCTGCCCCATATCTTTATTTTTACTTTACATTAATTCCATATGTACCCACCCCCTCCCTGGATCACTTGAGGGGGGGGCGGCCAAGCACGCACGTGCTCCGGGAACCCTGGCTACACGCTACTCCTCTGCCAGGGCCACCTGCATGCATTTGCCCCCCAGGCTAAAAGTTGCCAGCCAGCCCCTGAGGATGGGGGAAAGTTAGGTTATGCACTAGGGGAGGGTTATGGTTAGGTTGCGGGGGGAGAGGTTAGGGTTACCAATACTCATCGCCAGAAGCACTGCTAGATCCACCAAAGTCTTCATCAGCTGACTGTTGGACCTGCTGTGCCATGTAAGTAACCACTAGACCACCAGGGACGTCATGTCGATAGTATATCAGTATTGACATGATGAATCATATATGCCTACTCTCCTGGGAGTCACAGGAGGCTCACGATTTTTCGGGTAACCCCCTGCTCCCCCAAAAGATGAGAGCAGCAGACAGTGGCATAACTAGGGTATTTGGAGCCAGGGCAAACGTAAAAATGGAGCCCCCCACCTCCTAAGTGTGCGTATGCAATGAAAAATGGGCGTGGACACAAATGGGGCGTGGCCACTTAAAATGTGGTGTGTCAACATGACACACCCCTTTCTCATCACTGAACAATCCTTTCCATTCCATATGCACCTTAATGCAGTCCTCCCTATGGAGTGCCCCTAGTAGTGGTACCCCTTATGCAGGCCCCCAGTAGTGCCCTTTATATAGTACCCCCAGTATGCAATGTCTCCAGTAGTGGTCCCTCTTATGCAGGCCCCCAGTGTTGCCCCTTATACAGTACCAGGGCCGGCTCTAGGGGTGTTCAATCAGTGACAGGAGAGAGCTGGGGGAAGCCCAGCTAGTAAGGCTCCCCCAGCCTGATGTTATTTGGAGGCGTGCCATGCAGGCAAGCCTCCAAATAACATCCCGTAGGGGGCGTGGCCTATGGTAATTGGGCCACGCTCCCATTTTCGGTTGCGCGTGGTGATGGGGCGCACAGTTGTCAAAGTCAGATAATTGGATATGATCGCTTGCGACTATTATCTGACGATTTAGTCATCTATGGTCTGATGACGAATTGCTTGGACGCTACTCTGCGTCAGCACAATTCCGATATGCACAAATATATATTTATATTACTACAAGGTTTAGTGTGGAAAACAGGTTTGGTGTGTATGTCCGTGGGTGTTTGCATATGTTTTGGGAGACTCCGCATGCTGATACAGTATGCCTCTAAGAAATAATAAAAAATGGAACACAGTCTAAATGCAAGGTTGGGAATCATTGTCAGGAACCAGCAGATCATTAACAATTGTATGCCTTTTTGTTCGGTGCTGTTTTGATTCATAGGAACTGACACCTATACTCTAATTAAGTGGAGAAAAGCCTGTCGCAAGCTACCAGACAGGATGGCAACGGCAAACAGCTGGGGGTCTCCCCCTGCTTGGAAGTGAACCTTGCTGCTTGTGACACCTTTTACTGCAGTTTGGGCAGCTTGTTGAAGTATGTCAGAAATGGATAATATATATATTAATCCATCACAAATACACTGAACTACATAACACACACACTTAGACTTACATGCATAGACATACGCATGCACCTTTGAAGTGCGCACAAACCCACACATATGCGCAACGCAAACTAGCGAAACTACACAATATTCTCACACACATACAATAACTTATAAAAAGGTTCCTTCACATTAAACGTGATATTAGAGGTTTTAGTAGCATATAATTATGATGTGAAATGTATGTATATGGTATTTAAAGTATAGAACTATCAGACATGTCATGTTTGGTACCATTATAAACCCCTGTTTATTTGCAGATCTTCGGTTCTATCGGCAAGGAGATCGCAGCAGGCATTCGCAAGATATGAATTATATGTACAATGTATCTCTGTATGTAGTGTTTTTTATTAGTTCTTCGGAGGGAAACCTACACAAAGAAGCAGTTGGAAAGCTGATCCATACTTCTGATGACACCATATAAACTAACCAATGAACGGAGTGACCTGAAGCAAGAAAGAATGAGCATCTGTTAACCTATATTCGGTACAGGTTTCAGAGGCAACAAAGGCACAGATTGTCTCTGAAACCTGTACCGAATATAGGCTTGTGAGCTGGGGCAGTAGTCAGTCATTTCCTCCATATCTTTGGGTGACGGTGACCGCAGATTCAGAATTGAAATACACTGCACTGCACTGGTTAACTAGGACGGCCTGTACCGTGGCCAGCAGCGCGCCCAAACACACACACACGATGGTCACACGATGCCCAGGGCACAAGCCCTGGCAGCCCTGCCCTAGTTCCGCCACTGGCAGCAGGTCCCATCTGGCTGCTCCCGGAAAGGTGCCCGGCAATATCAGTAAATATATGATGAATGTCTCCATTGTGAGCATGTCGACATTATGACTGTCGACAATATACACCACACCTGCCTGCAAGGCCTTCCTCTGTGGCCTGCAGGAAAAAAAACAGATACAGGGAGATCTGGTACACAGGGACAGAAAAACTTCTGCAATATATCTGCTTTGGGTCACCCTGTATCTGTACTGCTTAGTACTGTCTCCCACTCCTGCAGCCTCAGCAATGCTAGGCACACACTGCTCAATTATCAGCCCGATTAGTCGATAACCAGCAGATTGGGCCAATAATTAACGAACAGTGTATTGCTGTGACCGAGCTGTAATTATCAGTCTGTCAGATGTGTTGATATCATCCAGCATGTCCAAAAGATCTGCTAATTGTTCGTCTGCACCTGGAAGTGTATGCGTTGCTGCAGCTGATCAATTGACATTTCCTGTGTTCTTTCACAAGGGAGAAACACTGAAATGTCTCGTCCCTAGGGGAGGAAACCAAGATATTGTGGCCATACACTGTGTAATATCTCACATTGTGTGGCCATGATTACTGATGCGTTTCACCTTGTCAGATAAAATGTCTGTCTGACTGGTATTTTATCTCACAGTGTATGTGCAGCATAAAACACAGAAGTAAATGACCAGCTTAAACAGGATAGCAGAGTAACTTGATAATGCTAAATGGTGAATTAATTTTGTGAATTAGTTTCATGTTTTCTGAATGTGGTTTAGTCAATGCACATCAATAGTGAATATTATACTTGCTATCTTTTACACGGGCTATGTCGGAGTAAAGACACAGATGGGAGGTGCAAGAGATGTGGCACAGTCAATGGCATCATCGCCGCCCCTCCGTTTGTACAATGTTGTGATTCATAGCGCTGTACAGAAGATGACGGGGCCACGATGACACAATTCACCGCAACTAATGTCGTTAAGACCCATTTATCTGTGGAAAATCCAAGAGGCTGTCTACTTTCTCGAGAGACCAGAAAAGCACCCTGAAATTTGGGATTTCCTGGATATTCCAGAAGAGTAAGCAAGTATTGTATGTGTCTGTCTGTCTATTTATCGATCACTGAGGTCTTGGGTTCGATTCACACCATGGTCCTAACTGTATGGAGTTTGTATATTCCCCCCGTTCTTGCATGGGTTTCCCCTGGGTGCTCCGGTTTCTTTCCACACTACAAAAATATCCAATATTCTCTGTAATGTGCTGCAGATTAAGGGCCGTATTCAATTAGCGGCAAAAAGCCGTTTTCATCGATAAAGTTTTACGAGTGACGTCATTTCGCAATGCGAAAAGTTTCCTCCGTACTCAATTCCGGAGACCTTTCGCCGGTGCGGAAACTCAATGCAATGGAACCTGCGAAAAAGTTTTGCCTATGAATAGGTGTCAAAAAAAAGTGCAGAAGTGGAGTTTTGGGGCGCAAACTTCGGAAAACCCCCCTGCACCCTTTGGACAGTCCTCCATAGGTAAACTGCATACATTTAAAAAAAAAATACTTTATATCACCCCAAAAAAGTACTTTCATTTTGTGGGCGAATAAGTCCAAGGTTGGGGGACAAATTTAAAAACTAGTGAAATAGACTCCAGGGGGGTCCCCAAGTATGCCCCAGGTGTTTTTAAGTTTGCAGGTGGGTACGGCAGGTAGATTTTCTATGTTTTTTAAAACTTCACTTTATCAACTTTAAAATATGCTAGCACCCATTTTCATGTACCCCAAATTTGCTGTGACTACTTATTTTCTGCACTGCTAAATGCTATTCTTCACCACTTATACAAAGACGCTAAATAGCAGCTAATTGAACATGCCCCTAAGTATGCGTTATAGAAACAAATGGTAATAATATATATTTGATTGAAATGATTAGTCTTATTACAGTAACATGTCATGCTCCCATGGTTGTGGTTGCACAGGAGAACACATTTGAGTTGGGTGTTGTATTGCAATAGTGTCATCTGGCAGAACTGAGTATGTACAGAAACAGATATATTCAGGGTGTGCAGTCCAGGAACCTTTCCTACAGAACTGAGTATGTGAAAGAATGTGAACATGTGGAAGAAAAAAGTGATACCTAAGACCAGCAAATTGTTACATCAGCTGGGTGGAGGAAGGGGAGGAGGAGGAGAGAGTGAAGGGGGCAGAGTTTGGAGGGCGGTGACTCCGATTTCTCCTAATATGTACCAGCAGTGTGGGTGGCGCAGGGCTCAGGGGCTTGACACCCAGGAGCCAATGCTCAATAAGGAAAGTGCCGGCTATTCTGGGAAGTTTGTGTCTGGGAGGAGGGGACAGACAGGGTGACACTGTGATATGGGGTGTGTGCCCGGAGACTATACAGGATGTAACACACGTACAGACAAACAAGACCTTTAGCCCATTTTCACCACCCCAAACCGGTCTCCCTGTCCTGCCCCTCCAGTGCTGTCCCTCCCTGGACTCTGTATCCCTGCACCTCCCCCTTCTCCTCATCCCGCAGGATCCCTCTGACCCGCTGCTGTCTCTCCTCTGCTGTTCCCGCTAACATGCCGTCCTTCTCCGTACGGACTGTGGGGTAAGTGTGTGTGACCCTGACCAACCGGCTCAGTGACGTGAGGTCAGTTACTAGCAAACACACAAGCAACAGAAGAGTACTGTAACTGCAGCGTGTGCAACGTGTGTACTCACTGATTACCGTCTCACCACTGCCTACGATAAAGAGCCGTTTTATATATTAGGACTTTAAGTGATGCACATGATCAGTAGCGGGTCATAGGCTGCATAGATTATACATTCATTCAAAAGTTCACTTCTCATTGCACACAATCAGGACAGATGGAGACAGTGTTGGTTTTATGTATGAGATAGTGACCTCTAATGACAGGCACAGACAATGTTATTTTATATAGGAGATTGTGATCCCCTAGCTGCATGTTATCAGGACAGGCACAGAGTTAGTTTATATAGGAGATTGTGACCTCTATCAGGACAGGCAGAGACAGTGTTGTTTAATGTAGGAGATAATGACCTATCAGGACAGGCAAATAAAGTTTTGGGTTTGTGTATGAGATAGTGACCTCCTTGCTGCACATTATCAGGATATTATTATTATTATTACCAGTTATTTATATAGCGCACACATTCCGCAGCGCTTTAAAGAGAATATTTGTCCATTCACATCAGTCCCTGCCCCAGTGGAGCTTACAATCTATGTTCTCTATCACATGCTCACTAGGGTTAATTTTTGTTGGGAGCCAATTAACCTACCAGTATATTTTTGGAGTGTGGGAGGAAACCGGAGTACCCGGAGGAAACCCACGCACGCAAGCACAGGCAGAATATACAAACTCCACACAGTTAGGGCCGTGGTGGGAATTGAACCCACGACCTCAGTGCTGTGAGGTAGTAATGCTACCATTACACCATCTGTGCTGCCAGGATATGATCAGACATTATTGTTTTATATATGATAGTGTGACTGTCCAGCTACATATAATCATGACAGGCTGAGGCAATGCTAGGTTTATATGTGACATAGTGACCATCGAGATGCATATAATCAGGACAGGATCAGACATTGTTGTTGTATTTATGATCTAATGACCATGCAGCTACATATAATCAGGACAGGCTTATACCCCTTTTACACCAGAGCTAAAGCCCGGGTTATTGCAGGGTTAACCCGGTTGCTCCTATGCAGGGGCGTTTCTAAAGAGTCTCCGACACGGGCCCCCTCCTCTCCCTCTCCGGCGGCCAGCGCCGCAGTTATAGACTCTGGGCACTAGAGTGTGCCCATAGTCTATAGACTATGCGCAGGTCACTGGGAAAATGGCCACGGTGGCCATTTTTCCCTGTACTGCGCATGTGCAAACGATGGGAAAATGGTCGTGGCGGGCATTTTCCAGTTGTTTTTACAGCGCCGGACCCCCGCCGACATTGGAATCCGGAGATGTGAGTAATATTATGGGTGCAGGGTGTGCAGTGCTGGACCCCCCTGGACCCAGCTGTCCGTGTGCCCCGCACACTCTGCACCCATTATAGATACGCCCCTGCTCCTAGGTGTAAAAGGGGCCAGGGTTCCAAATCTCAGGTCAGACCCAGGATTTAGGTTTAAAAGCAGTATTAAACAGTACTAGATTTATGACATAGTGACCATCCAGCGGCATATAATCAGGACAGGAGCATGTTATTTTATAAATTATTTATTACCAGTTATTTATATAGCGCGCACACATTCCGTAGCGCTTTTACAGAGAATATTTGGCCATTTACATTTGGCCTGCCCTAGTGGAGCTTACAATCTATGTTCCCTACCACATGCACAAACACATACACAAACACATACATACTAGGGTTAATTTTTGTTGGGAGCCAATTAACCTACCAGTATATTTTTGGAGCGTGGGAGGAAACCCATGCAAGCACAGGGAGAATATACAAACTCCGCACAGTTAGGGCCGTGGTGGGAATCGAACCCATGACCTCAGTGCTGTGAGGCAGTAATGCTAACCATTACACCATCTGTGCTGCCCTAGAGACCTTCTCCCACTTAAATATAATCAGGACAGGTACAGGTAGTATTAGGTTTATTTATGACATACTGACCATCCAGCGGTATTTAGTCCAGACAGACATCGATAGTGCTGGGTTTTTATGATGTGGAGTGTCCTCCTTGCTTTCGGCAAAGCTGTCAGTCAGTAGCCACCATATACGAACGTGTGTTTATCTCAACAGGCTATTGGAGGAAAGAATATAGAAGTAGAATGCCATGTTGGTTCAATACCTGTGTTCTACTATAGAATAGACAGGGCCAAATAAAGGTTTGTGGGTTCCCCAGGAGAGTTAACTTCTGGGTGTCCCTGCTTTGCGGGCTTCTCCTAAATAAACTCTAATGGAGCATACACACGGTCAGACTTGTCAG